>JAOWBW010000386.1:0-692638 GCA_026119855.1 Campanula takesimana | reverse complement strand
AAGAGGACAAGTTATCAATGAAAGAGTTTGAGACACGAGAATTTGAGTCAAATCGAGAAATGTGATGAGGAGAATGCTGAAGATGATTATCGAGGAAGAAGCTATTTGTGGGAAACAAAAAGTAGGTAAGTCATTGTGTAAAATAATTCAAGTTGATGGAGGTATGTTGTTGCTAACGTCTACTATCATAGAGGAAGATCATCTTGAGTTATTGTTGAAAAGGTACAATGTGGAAGTTGTCACAATGGGATAATGTGGTACCTAAACATGTTTAACGAAGATATTTGTTGGTTGCAAATAAAGAATTTTTTTTTCGTAATTGAAAGTGGTTATTTCATGTTTATCAATTTGAAGCTATTTTGGATCAATTTTCACTTGTATTAAGTATTTGTTTTCGTTAAATCCATGAACATTTCTAGCATGAATATAGATCTTGTTTTTTGGCATGAATATAGATCTCTGTGTTTAGTTCAAACTTCATGCACACACTTTGGCCATGATTTTGCACTCACTCTTTAGCCATGATTTATCACAACTGTTGGGAATTAAGTGGTACCCCGTTGCAATCTAGATCAAGAACACAATAAACCCACAAGCACAATTATGAGAGAATCACGCACACAAGAACACAAGAATTGTTTACCCGGTCGTTCAACACATGAACTACGTCCGGGGGCAATTGCCAAGTCAATATATATTAGACACCTTCTAATATGTTGCTACAATGTGTTCTAGGTCGTATCTATGCTTATATAGCAGTACAAGGAAGCCCGGGCGAATTAGGAAGAGGTCGTGTCAAAACAAGAAACAAATCAGTCCAGCCGTCAGACCGAGCGCCCGCCTGGGTCCATGCGAGCGCCCGCTTACCTCCTTCGCCAGGACCACTCCGTCTGATTAAGACCAGGCGCCCCTGGTGCAGGACCAGGTGCCCGCTCGCCTCTCCGCCCAGGAATTCTCCTCCGCTTAGAACCCTTCTTGATCTCCACCAACTCCCCCGACTTAGACTCCTTTTTTCCTCGTAGTTAGGATCCCAATCCTAACAATCTCCCACCGGAGACTAAACTAGTAAGCACAGAAACACCCATCAACTCCCACCATGGAACGTGAACACCTTCGAACACATTTACCCCATATTGACTTGACATTACGAGCCTCCCGCTCAAAGTACTAAGGCGAGTTGAAACCAATCGATGCTTCAACCTCTCGTGTTATATAGTTCTTGCCTCCCAAATCAGCTTCTACCTTGATTTCTCCCCGCAAGTCTAACTTCGCCTTCTCCCTCCAGACCCACCTTCCTCGCAATGCTTCCCCTTGAAACTTGGACATACCTTGTTTCTTGCATCGTCTTCTCTTGGTCTGAACACGCTCTCTGTTAGGGCACTTGGACTTCCACACCGCAGTGATCAACTTTGTGTCCTTCTCCCCCCTAACATAACGTTTCTTGATGTCTCTCCTTTCCACACCAATAGGCTGGTTCTTTTGCCTCTTGCTCCCACCGGAACAAACATCGACATTGTAGGCAGAGTACAAAATCTTCTCCTTAACTCCATGAGCTATCACCTTAGCTTCTTTTGTGATTCCCAAAAGACCCACCCATGAAGGTTACCCCATACCCTCATTGTCAAGTTGTCCCACAGAAAATCACTCTCCTCCTCAAGTACGGAACATGCATCACATTGTGTAGTTGTAAAACAGCCTCGTTAGGTGTCTTCATCATCACATCCCCCTTACCTTTGATCTTCAATGGTTGATCATCACCAAGATAGACAACCCCAAAATCTCCAGTTTATACCGCTCCATTGATCCTGCATCCCACTAGCATGACATGAAGCTCCAGAATCCAACACACAATCTTCACCTGACTGCTCCCTCTCCTAGTATAATACATCTCATCATTCATCATGTGTGCATCATCATCCGTATCCGGACAGTCATAACTGATATGACCCATCGCGCCACAGTTGTAGCACTTGACCGGGTTTTTTCCATTTTTCGGTCCTCCCTTCCCCTTGTTCTCTTCACCCTAAGTGCAGCCCCATCTGCGGAAGATTCTCCCCTTTTCTCTTTCCTTCTCAACTCCTCTGAAGGATGAGATCTCTAACTTTCGTATACGCCAATGTGTTTTCGACGTACTAACGTTGTGGACAGTTACCTCCCAACTATCTGGCAACGATTTTAGTAGAAAACATGCTAACACTTCATCGGAGAAAGTAATATCAACACTTTTCAATTGGTCCACCATACCTTTGAAACTACCGATATGACTCGCTGTTGTCTGCCCCTCCGACATCTTCGCATTCGCAAACTCTTTATCAAATGCACCTTATGATATTAGACGGCTTCTCATACATGTCTGACAGCATCTGTAGCAACCACACCGTTGTCTTGGCCTCCATCGCGTTCGTGCAACGTCGTCGGTTAGAGCGCTCCTCACCGCTCCTAACGCCTTCCGATCCAACGTCTCCCAATCCCCTTGTGACATGTCTTCGGGTTTCTCCTTTAAGGGTTTATGAAGATCCTTACAATAAAGGTAATCTTCAACCCTTGTCCTCCAAAAACGTGAAATTCACACCGTTGAATTCTCGATTGAGTTATTCATCTTGATTGCTTCACAAAGTCCCCAAGAACGTGATTCAAAATTAATCAACTAATGAAACTTGAATCCTCCTAACCAAAGCTCTTGATACCAGTGTTGGGAATTAAGTGGTACCCCGTTGCAATCTAGATCAAGAACACAATAAACCCACAAGCACAATTATGAGAGAATACACACACACAAGAACACAAGAATTGTTTACCCGGTTCGTTCAACACATGAACTACGTCCGGGGGCAATTGTCAAGTCAATATATTATTAGACACCTTCTAATATGTTGCTACAATGTGTTCTATGTCGTATCTATGATTATATAGCAGACAAGGAAGCCCTAGGTCGAATTAGGAAGAGATCGTGTCAAAACAGGAAACAAACAGTCCAGCCGTCAGACCGAGCGCCCGCCTGGGTCCATGCGAGCGCCCGCTTACCTCCTTCGCCAGGACCACTCCGTCTGATTAAGACTAGGCGGCCCGCCTGGTGTAGACCAGGCGCCCGCTCGCCTCTCCGCCCAGGAATTCTCCTCCGCTTAGAAACCTTCTTGATCTCCACCAACTCCCCGACTTAGACTCCTTTTCCTCTGTAGGTTAGGATCCCAATCCTAACAACAACAACTCATTGTTTTCAGCATGCTGTCAGATTTCAACATGTTACTTGTGCCATGTTTTTGGTCACTCATTTGACCTCCTAAAATCATGAAGAAAAAAAAAACACACCACAAATATACTCATTTCGTCACGGGAAGATAGTCTCATTTTACATGATGGTTAACACGAGTGAACTTTGATCAAACATAAACATCAATCTAATCATCCTAATAAAATAAGTTATTATAGATAAATCACTTGGGCCATCTACAATTTGGTACATAAATTGCACTATCATTCTAAAATGGTACAATTTCAGCATCAAATATAATCGCTTGCTTCAAATCTTGCACTATTAAAAATATTCTTTATTGGAGATGAGTATTATACTTTAAACAAAAAGAGAGAAAAATGGGATAGGGCAAGTTGTACTTGCGCCAATCTTCTTGGCGCTAGTGATGGCAATTTGTCCGAACCCGATCCGTTCTGAGGGTGTTGTGTTCGATCGAAAATTTCGGGGTTAATATGCAATTTCATGATCCGAGCGGGTTCGGATTCGGTCAGACCCACGGATCCGATCCGACCCGATATATTAGTGCTGGCTTTTTTTTTTTTAATATCACCCTTAGTTTCAGTATTACATTTTGCCCTACCTATATAAAACTAAAATTAGGGCTCTGGAAGACCAAAAATCACCAAAGCAAGCACGCCGCCTTGACGAAACACGATGCCCTAGCCTCGCCTACGTCGCCAGGAGACCATCGCCGTCGCCGTTGCTCGCCTTCGCCTACTCGCCGGCATCACTGCTCTTTACCAAGGTAAATTACTCCCTCTGTCTCTGCGTTGAATTTAAATCAAATTAGTTGTTGTTTTATTCAAATTCCTGGATTTGGATTTAGTTTTAAGTTAGAATTTAAATCAAATTTCTTTTTAGTTGCTGTTGTTTGATTCAATTCCTGGATTTGGATTTAGTTTCTCTTTTTAAGTTAGAATTTAAATCAAATTTTCTTTTAGTTAGTAAAAGATTACTCCCTCCGTCTCTGTTCTTGGTTCTTGTTGCCTCTGTTGCTGTTTCTGGGAAGGAAGGGCGGATTCGGATCGGATCTCGGGTCGGAGCAGCGATCGGGCCCGGATCGGATCGGATCGCGGATCATGGCAGTTCGGATCGGGTTCGGTCACACATTTTCATAATTCGGATCGGATTCGAATCGGCCCTGATCCGATCTGAACCCGACCCGTTGCCATCCCTACTTGGCGCTGCTTCAATTTAGTGTGGCTCCCTGTTAGAGATGAGGTTTGCGCCAAATACACTGTATTTGGCATTAGGAAAGAAGCCATTAATGATTTATCAATTTTAATTTTAAGAATTTGACTGTGATGATTAGATTAACATAAATATATGGTCAAAATTCACTTGTGTTAACACTAAAACTTAAAAAGGTTAATATGTTTACGGGACGGAGGGATATATGTTCCTCTGTATTCTATGGTAAGGAGTAAATCAAGATCCTAATCAAGAAATTTCGTCAAGTTTTGATATGCTTTAAAGTTTCAACCTCGTGCAAGGGGGTTTTTTTTTTTTTGAACAGTTGAACTATATCATTCATTTCAAGGCAATTGCCATCGTTTACAAATTCCTATGTAATCTATTACAGTCTTATCTAAAGCCCTGCCAATCTATAGCCCTGTCTATTACAAGTTCCTATGGAGTTTCACAATTGTCGAACCTATTACAGCGAAAGATACTTTGCTTCAACAAGTTGATGTTGTAATCTTTCATAGGCGTCCCCGCGCCATCTGGTAGTCTTGTTGACAGCCCCTTAAAACCACTAAGTTTCAATGTAAATATATGGAACTTGGTAATGAAATTAAAGGACATTTTGGACCAAATGAAAAATTGCGATCTAACCAGCACTTTTCCAAATACTAGCTAAGATTAAATTTAAATTTACTGTCTTTGGCTTGTCTTTTTGGACTACATTCATAATGAACTCCTGATACAAAGTTGGAAATAAAAATCAACAATACAAAAAGGCTTATTCTTTTCTTTGTAAAAAACCATTTCCTCTCTCTTGTATGTAATTCCATATCCATTCGCGTAACGGTAAATATTCTCATATTTGTAAAATAACAATATTTTCAAATTCAAATGAGAGTCCACTCAAAACGACTCTTGTTTGAGATCAAACAAAACTCATCAAGATTAAGAAAGACATCCCCCGAACTGATCTTAACATGTTTTTGAATCATTAGACAAATAATATTAATGCAAAAAAAAAATAAAAAATAGTAAGGCTAATAGAATCAAAGCAAATACTCCATTAATTAAATTAGCATGAGGACAATCAATACAAATGGTTAAGACAAGTCCTTCTAAATTGGCCAACGGCCACATACAAGTTTCTTTCTGTTATAGTTATAACTGACTTGTAATTTCAAAACATTACAATAAATATTTGAAATGTTCTCTTTAACACCTCCTCAGCTTAGCTTAAATATTATGCATTCTACAAAATGTAACTTTATAATCTTAAATTTGTTCCCACTACAACCCCCACCCCCCCCCACCAACCCACCCAAAAACAAAAAAAACTAACGCCAAATCCATCAAGATAACGACTATTTTGTACAGTTCATGTGAAAAACTAACGGAACTCATCGTGGAAATCATAATCTTCGTCTTCTTCATCGCTAAATATAGCACTATAAAATACATAGGGATTCTCAATCATTTCTGTCAGTGTCAACCGCCCATCTTTATCTTCGTCCGCCTGCAAAAAAAGAAAATTATGATCATGATTTAAAAAATCACCAACCTCAAACAATAGCGCAAGTCAATGCGGTTGAACCTGAGGTCCAAGACCGAGAGCAAACAATCTCACAACTCTTTTATTAAACAAGGAGTAAGGAGGTATTACATCAATAGTCATCTAATTGATAAAATGTAACATAATCATCCCTAAATAATGATACTTCCTCACTCCTAAAAAAGAGCCCCCATTATGATTTTTTTAAGTCAGCGTAGTTGAACTTTGACCAATACAAAGATAGAGAGAGAGGGAGAGAGAGAGAGAGAGAGAGAGAGAGGAAGAGAAAAAACACTTTTGGCAGAGTGAGTAAAACGAAAATAACCAGTAATATTCGACATCAGTTCCATGTTTAAACACCTGGAACCTGAATCAAATGGTTGTCATTTAATGTCGGCGGAGGGTCTAGTCTAGTGTACTGTGTTGTGTCTGGGGTTGTTATAAGAAACGAGCTGGCTCGAGCCCGAGTGAGCTCGAGGTGTAACTCAGCTCCAGCTCAAGCTCGAACCGGTTGTCAAGCTCGTTTCGTTATCAGCCGAACGTGTTCAACTCGTTTGGCTCGTTAAGCTCATTAAAAGCTTGAGTTGTATTTTGTTCGCGATCAACTCAAGCTCGAGCTCAACATGATAAGCTCATTAAGAACACATTTTTTTATAGAAAAAAGTCTAAGTTCGAGCTCGGCTCGCTTAGATATCGATTCGTCGAAACTCGCTTCGACTCCAGTTCGGACGAACAAGTGTGCTCGAGCTCGATAAGTTATAAACGAGCTCAATATCAGAACCCCAAAGCTCGACTCAGCTCGTTTACAGCCCTAGTTATGTCCAAGAAAAGGTCTATCAATTCCTTTAGGTGGCATGTCATATATCCTTGTGCTGCATGTCGCATAAACAACCTAAATTCATGTCTGTAGCTGAGTTGAATTTTACTGGGTAACTTTAGCATATAAAGAAACTTAAGCAGCGTGGCTTGGTCATTTTCCTTGTAGAATAGAAACTTTTCCACCTCAGTCACATGCTCACAAGTGCAAGGACAGTAACACAAGGGAAAATAAAGAGTTTCGGTACATTGGAACATTTCCTGACTCTTCTTAAAAAAAAAATGACTCCATGACAGCATGCATGCCCAATGTAAAAACTTTTTGGTATGTCCATTCCTCCCTCCATCCCAAAATGTTGTTCCCTCTTTATTTGATGTCATCACGAAGAAACATTGCGCAATAATTTTAATTATTATCCTAATGAAAATATAAAACTTGTTATTGATGGTATGTACAATGGTGTGTCAATAACAAGTTATATATTTCATTATGATCTACAAAATAAACTAGAATTACTACTCAAAGTTCCTTCGTACTCACGTCAAAAAAAGAGGGAACAACGTTTTGGGACGGAGGGAGTATTTAACAAGTTCATCCAGTGGCAATGATCAGAAAGAGCCTTCTAGTATCTTTATGTTCACACACACACGCGCGCGCGCCCACACACATATATGGGACAAAGTAGGTTTTACATGGAATATAGGTTCCGAATGTGCACTTTACATGATATAAACGTAACTATTTCTGCTACAAATAAGTTATTATTAAATAAGCTTCTTATCTCCAAGTGTAGGTGCGCAAACAAATAACACTAATATTAAAAATAAACAGTCCACAGCCTTATTCGTGAGTCAGTTGTTGAACACTGGTATAGAAAGCATTTTGAAGAGTCATGTACTAGCTGATCAAGGTTTGTACAAGGGAAGCAGCACCGACTGACACAAGGATTCTGAGAATTCCGGCAGTCCAAACTAGGGTTTTAGCAAGGGATCTGGTAATTTATGGTGTTTCAAATACTTTAAACTTAGATTGAACCTAATTTTATGGGTTCACTATAATATACTATACACCTGGAACAGAAGATATGTAAAACGACTAAAATTTACACCAATAAATTAGTCCCAACCGCTTCCACATCTGATAAATCTTTCTGAGGTAGAAAATACGAAACCATTATCAACCAGTATATAGCTCGAATAACTTCTAACGAACATGTGATCTTCCTATTGAAGTGCAACAGATAAATTAAACAGGTTATAGTTTTCAACCAAAACGACTTGAATGCAAACCTGTGAAATAATGTAATCTGCTTGCTGTTTAGCATAGTAGCGCTCTGATGGATGAAGTTTTCCAATGACAGGTAACAGTTCCACATCAGACAGGAATCTGCAAGATGAATAAGGGACATTTTACTATAATCAATATGCTTAAAATTCCTAGTAATTGCAAGATCGTGGATAAATATTTTTTAAAATTCCTAGTCTACTAAGGTGTCAGGAAGTACCCGTCACCATCTTTGTCGAGTTGAGAAAACAAATCTCTAGCTGGCGACTCCAATGAATCGGGTGATTCGTGTGAGGAATTATGACCATCTTCATCATAGTTTCTAACCAAGTCGAATAGCCCATGGAAAAATTCTTTGAAGTTGAGCTTCCCATCTTTGTCAGTATCTCTTTCCCTGTAGAAATAAGAGAAGGATTCAGTGGGCAGTTTGAAAAGCTAATAAGATATATTTTTTTCAACAATTTGGAGTAAAATTACATTAAGGAGAGGTGGAACAGGCCAGCAAGTAAATTAAATGAAAGAGACCAGACTAATTGATAGGCATAAAATAGTAAATGCAGTGAAGTCTTAGTAAAGAACATGTTCATCATAATTTTATGTTCACCAAAATATTAAGGTGGGCAAAGTAACAGTTTGAAGAGATGAAACAACGAACAAACCATAGAGTAAATTCTTATTTGTTTTTGGTTAGTAATATCTTACTTGTTTCAATCAATTAGCTAAATCTTGAGTATGATGTCAGGAGAAGAACCTCAAACAAAGACAGTTACTTTGGTTGTTCATAAGGCTTCAGATTAGAAATGAAAAAGTCCATCATAAGATGATGCTCACTCTTTCTACCTCATCATCTCAATTATGAGTTCCACACAAGCAGAACAATACTGATGTTTGCGAACTCCTCAAAGAAGATAGTAGATACTCGCTCCTTCCCCAAATGAATGTCCGTTTCCAAGACTGTTTTGTCCCAAAATGAATGTCTTTCTGTAAAAAGAAAAAAAAAAAACTGTCCCTATATGTTTTTTACCAAAAAAAAAATCACTAGTCACTTTATACTTGCAAAACTAAGTGTTTGGAATGTGAACTAACAAAAATATGTACGCATCATTGCCATTTAATTGTCTAATAAGTGAACATTTTCTGAATCTAAATGAAATTTGGATATTCATTTAGGGACGGAGGTTGTACTAAAATCCAATCCCAATTAAACTCCAACTTATACTTGTGCACCTAACACGGGATGGTGTTGGCTGATGCATCAAGGCTCTCGGACGCGAGTGTACTAGCAATGGTCAGGTAATATGACCCTGAGATGATAACGGAACCAAGTCTAATGAACACTACGAGGAAAGTATTTTTATTTTAAATAATGGCCACACAACCAGAAGGAGCTGGATTAAATTAGTGAAAACCCTGGCTAAAGGAGGTTAGAGCATGGGACAAGAGGGAAGACTGGAAGAGTGCATATAACTCAGAATAGCATACATGGCATTAGCCCCCTGGTGAAAGCAATAACCATCCCAGACACATTCAGTTGAAGTAAGGAACTTGTTCAAACAATTGTGAGGGTGGCAAGCCTTACAATTCAAATAGGAAAATGCAACTTGTTATTTGTATCTCCAGTAGAAAAGATGTACTTTTTACGAGGCAAACTAGGATTAGGTAAGTTTGGTCTAATTACCTTTGATTTGTTCATCATCTACTTATTATTTGTAATCTCCCTCCATCCCCAAAAGGAGTCGCATTGTACATTACACGCTTATTCAGGATGTAGTATTACTAGTTTGTACCTTCATGAAATGTCACTCGATTATTTCCTCTTATAAAAATGCGACACTATTTTGGACAGATGAAAAAGGAATAGGCGACTCTTTTTGTTTGGGGACAGAGCAAGTATCTTATTTATGTCCTTCAGAAAGTATCATCGCAAGTTAAAACTTTCGCCAGGACACTTTTTCTAGAATTCAATCTTCGCACTTGTATTTCTTCTTGAACCGCATCATAACATAACAACCTCACTTGTGCTCTTTAAAAACCTAGTTAAGTAGAGCCTTTTTACGTTGCCACACACACACACACACGATTAAGAAATACATAGAATTTCTCTTATAGAAAACACCGACTGATCTAGGAGCACTAGCATAGATTTTAGGTCAGTGATAGATTTACGGTAATCACTCTTGTGCTACTTTCAAAGTGTAATCTTGTAAATTCATTTAATACAACTGCACTTAAAAATTCCGATATCAACCATCTTGGTGGTGGACGTCAATCATTTACGATTGAACCACTCCAAATATTGTGTTCTACCATTATTTCGTTCGTTGTCATTGACTTCTAGATGTTATTGTAGTACTCACATCAAACCTAAGTTTTATATTGAGTTGGTTGAATCATTAATTATTATCATTATCTGCCACTCAGTTTCTACTTGCATCAATCCACAAAGCATGTCGCCATTTTGAATATCCTCATAGTTTTAAAACATCCTGTTGGATTTTTATCTGCTTTCGCTCTTAGCTTTTATGCTTGTGAGGCAAGTTCGATAAGTATGGTTGGCATTTTGAAAAAGAGTTCGCAAAATAGGGTAGAACTATTAACCCCCCCCCCCCCCCTTTAGCTGCCCCTTACCCTTGTTTGCAGTATGGTTTATTTTGAAAATGAGTTCGCAAAATAGGGTACAAATACTCAACCCCCCCCCCCCCTCTCTAAGCTGTCCTTTACCATGTTTGCCCCCTAATGGGACCAATATATTTCAAGGTTTCAGGAGAACTGAAGATGAGAGGTTGTGTTACATATAGTAATGACTTTCTAGCATGTACTAGAAAAAAAGGGATTCATGTTCTTGTAATTTCTAACCTATTTCACAATATTTCTTTCTTTTCTAAATATGAGAAAAATGTAGTATAATCAAACTAGGAACGGGAGTGTTTCAACCTTAGCAAAATACTTACTCTTTGTTTGATGGCTAACTTGGGCTTGTCTAGAAATGATAAATAAAGGTAAAAGATACGAGGATACACATAATTGTTTGAACAAATATCTAGTAGGCATATATGCAACTGAATGATGTGTGAACTCGTAAGACAATTACTAACAGGTTTCTAACATTTAACTATCATAAACCAACTTTCAGTCATGAAGAAAGAAAGCATGGGAAGAGGAACTCAATTAGAAACAATAGCTTGCGTGATGTTTTGAATGATAAAACAAAAGAGTTGCATAAACGAATATTCACGTATTTATATATAGAACAGAAAGTTTGGTTAAAATAATCAGCACCTTACTTCCTCCTTGCATAGCCATCTTAGTAGTTTTGGGCTACTGCTGTCAGCTGGGTGCTGAAAGCTACATATCAAATAAGATGAAAAAAATTATATTACGAAAATAACAAGTTAAAATTGAAAACGTGAGGATGGAAATTTTGCAAACATTTTACTTTTGCAAAGAGACGAAAGAAACTTACTCATTGAATTCTGTTATATTCAAAAGACCATCCCCGTCGACATCTGATGCATTGAAATGCTCCTCTTTCCACCAACCCATTTCAAATCCGAAAGAATTATTATCTATTTTAAGAAACCACACCGGTGTTGTTAGAGTAGACCATATAAAGCAAAAACATAAATATGCTTTAACAATTAGTATTTAATTGTAGAAACAACTATGGATATACTATATCTTTATGGATATAGTGAGTCCTGCATACATACATAAAAGATACTACCTCTGTCCCAGAGTAAGAGTCCTACATAGGATATGACGCTTATTAAGGAAACAATAAAAGAGGAGTAAATAATACAAGTGGGTTGAGGGTATAACTGCCCAAAGCACTATTCATTATGCGAGTGGGTAAAAAGTAGGTTGGAAATGTTGGTATTTTTGTAATAACACAAGCATTATAAGGATAAAAGTGTCCAAAACACTATTCATCAATTTCCATTTATGGAATGGGACTCTTACTCTGGGACGTACCAAAAAGGAAAGTGGGAATCCTACTCTAGGCCGGAGGGAGTATAATAAACTTCTACAGCAGGAATGGACAAAAGGGGTATGAAAGAGAACCAAAAAGATTAAAATGGCTATTATTCTACAAGTAAATATGTGCAAAGATGTATGGTCTTTAAGTACACTACCTACGTCCTAAAGTAAGAGTCATATCTTGGTTTGCACGCCTATTAAGGAAAAGATAAGAAATAGGTAACTATTTCAAGTGGGTTGAGGATATAACTGTCCAAAACACTATTCACAAGTATGGTAAAGCATTGGTGTTTTTGTAATACATAACATTAGCAGGATAAAGTTGTCCAAAACACTATTCACCCTTTGCCATTTTGGAAATGGGACTCTTACTTAGGGACGTACCAAAAGGAAAGTAGGACTCTTACTCTGGGACGGAAGGATACAAAACAAGAAGCATTAAGTAAAATAGATGTGTTTGATACCAAAAGGGACTATGAGATATGACCAAGAATTGACAATAATTAATGTCACGATGCCATGAGAAAAGAAAACATAGACAAACAGGTCAAGGAGTATCAACTTCTCAGGTTGTAGCCACTTTACACAAACAAGACTCCGAAAATTTGAATACCCTGTTCTCATATTGATTAGGGGATTACACGTTCGTTCACAAACTTTCTAGGTAGCAATGTCACTATGGAGACAAACACCGATAATTCAAATCCAAATCGACATGCAACCTAATAAATATTAAATTAAGTAACCTACTAGCTAGCAAGGGATTTCTCTTACAGTGAGAAAGTTTTCATGCCTTTGCACATAGATGGAGAGAATTTGACAGATATACTGCACGCTAGAGTACACCGGAGAAAGTCCTTTAGATATTCCTTAAATAACTACAACTTCAATCATTCTGGTATCAAAGCTGGTATGTTTACTCGAAGCAATAAACGAGGTTCCATTTCCATAAAACATAGTAGGAATACACCTCACTAAAGACAAGTGGGGAAAATTATTATTTAGAAAAAAAAAGGAAAAGAAAAGTAGAAAGCTCATAGATCGATGTATTAATGCCTTCAACCCCAGCTGATAACCAAATCTCTTGGAGCACACGAAAACAAAACCATAAAAACATAAGAGGAGTCGCCTTATCCTTAGATGGGAGTCCTGGATCCAAGCATGCCACATTTCAAATTACCACAATAGACAACAACACATCAACAAAGAATGGAGAAACCCACATTCTTCAAACATTGCAAAGCATACTCCATGAACTTCAAGCCATGGGAGCAGTGACGATTTAACATGCCTCAAGCACAAATCTGGTCGAAAGGCATTGTGGGGGCTTATCTTCTGACTCCATTAATTTGAAAACAGATAGCTATGCATGAGAGATCACAGAAAGGCCATTTCCATTCGATCTCCGTGCAAGCTCCAAGAGATTTCACTTAAACGTCGCATTCCAGATCAAAGAAGTATAAAACTGGACCGACTGGAAGTATAGATGTGAAAGCGGAAAAAATGATATTGAATCAGGAAATAGAATACACATGTTTTTCCACTGATGCTAACTAGATATTTGATGTCCAGGTGATAATGGCTGGATACCAATATCAGCAACCTGTCCATTCTACGTCAGTATGTCATCCCAAAGCGCAATCAGAATTTCGGTGCCAAAAAAAAGGTTTTATTAGTAAACGTCAAATCAGGAACATTTTTTCTGGAATGAGCCCCTTTTATTTTGCTCCTTTCCTTAACCTTAACCATTACATGTTAATCATAGCAATATTACCATGAGGAGAGACCGATAAGTGATCATGGATGTCAAATTTTGTCCATCATAATGTCTACCAGAAAGATTCCCTGACCAATCCTCAAGAAGAAGAAGGAGAAGATATTTTTTATTAGAAACTAAGGAATGCACAATCAGATGAACAAGGAGTCCATAAAAGTACACATAAAGGATGAAATTAACATCAAGAAAAAAGAACTACACAATTGCAGCAGATGGTTGATATTATTCTATCAGTTACATTTAGAAGTATTTATGACTATGACTTTTTCTTCATTTATAGATGAACAGGAACTATGAACCAACTGATCCATTAAATGCTTTTAATAGTATATGGCTCTTACTGGGTTGCGTAACCTCACCCCCTCAATGGTGCAGACACCTCAAACAAGTCCATATTATTACCCCATAAATGTCACTTAAGGGTGGCATGCACATAGTTACCAGGAACGTGGGACGTTTCGGGACGCGGGACGGGTACGGGAACGAGGAACGTGACTTAGTAAATTTTGGGTACGCTGGGGGTAGGATCAATTGGGAACATGGTACGCTCTATATTGAAAACACATCACTAAGTTGAATATAATAACATAAATATACACACACACTTACATATATTTATATATATATATATATATAAAAACTTTTAGGGAGATGAAAGAGTATAATGTAAAGGCGGATAACCATAAAAGATTGTAAATGCAGACAAGATTCTACGTTGATGACCGTTTATTTTCCGGTACGATTGTTTGAGTACTTTGGGTCGAGTTCCCTTGTGAACCCGGGACGCGTGTTCCCGGGACGTGGGACGAGGGGGGTTGGGAGTTCCCGGTAACTATGGGCATGCGCATGCAATATCCATGGGCGCTATCCTTTAAAAAGTTCATCGCTATAAGTACATTGTACCAGTATAGTACATGGTACAATATATTAAAGAATTAAAATCAACTGGTAACCCATGGATAAGATAAACGCCAAACCGAATTGTCACTCGTGACTAATCACCAACAGACACTGATAAAAGCAAAGAGAAAAAGGGGTCTATGGCGCGCATCAACTCCCCATGAGGATAAGGGATTGTTAAGTCACTCGGTCAGAAACCATGACCTAAGTTTATAGACATCACTGCCACGCGTATCAGAAGGTGGAAAGTGAGCATAATGCTTCAAAGTGATTGAACAAGGTGACAAGTACGGCCAAATGTACATTCATGGCCCTTCTTTCCTTTACTTTCCCGTAATGTAGCTAATCAGAAAACTAGAAACAGTGTTGTGAGATCCAACTCTGGTAAGAAACACACGCTTAAAATACCCACTTCTGTCTTCACCGGTTTAATTATAAGCAATCCAGTCATAAGAGCATAAGAGCAGGCTGATAAATCTTCAATCTTCTTCCCCTTACAGGCTCATCTTCACACGAGTTCTGATGCTACCAAGAAAATGGTATGCAACTAGGGTCCGGTTTAATGGAAAAGTCGGTCGGATGTAGGGCTTGAAATGGGGTCTTCCTACCTGAGATAAGAGATAAAACCGCAAGCTCAAGACCGAGGGAGAGGTGTCCCGGGCAATAAGGCTCCGTCATGAGAGTAACTACAGTGTGTATAAAGACCAAAACTATGGAGTACGGAGCTAGGGTGTGTAAATAATGGCTTACCTTGCACCTTGGGGAGAAGGCATATATATATATATATATAGGCCAAAAGGGTGAGATGTCACTTTGAGCATGGTGTACATGTGTCGTCTTCTCATTAATTTTGTACTTTGTCTTGCGGAGATAATGGGAGCATACCGTTTGTCTGACTTGCAGAGACAGTGGAGCTTATGTTGGTGGGACCATAAGATCAAGTTGTTTGTCATTTTTCCTAAAAAGCGGAAGATACTTTTATCTTCAATCAATAGGAGATCCCTTAGAAGGATAGTGTTGTATCCTTTAGGATGATATCATTGGGATATCCGTTAGGAAGATATCGAGATATCCCTTGGGAGATTGTCGGGATATCCCTTAGGAGGATATTGTTGGGATATCCTTAGAAAAATATCATTGGGTTATCCCTTAGAATGATTTGCATATGGAGATGATGATATCCTCTTCATAGGCGATTTGAGCCTTGAGTGGATCCCAGAGATTTAGGCTAGAACCATGATATGATTTAGGCTAGAACCATGATATGGCTTCATAAGGGATTTCCCAACGAAATCATCCTAAGGGATATCCCAACGAGATTATCCTAAGGGATATCCTGATATCCTCCTACGAGATATCTCCACATATCATCCTAAGTGATATCCTGATATCCTCCTAAGGAATATCACGACGATATCATCCTAAGGGATATCCCAACAATATTATCCTAAGGTGCTCCCCACCAACAGAAGTTCCACAATCTCTGCAAGACAGAGGTATGCTCCCACTATCTCTGCAAGACAGAACACGAAATCAATGAAAAGAGGACACGATTACACCGTGTTGAAAGTGACACTTACCCTTTAGATATATGTGTATGTGTGTGTGTGTGTGGTATACAGTATATATATGTGTGTGTATATATATGCCTTCTCCCCAATGTGCAAGATGAATCATTCTTTACTCACTCAAGCTCCATACTCCACAGTTTTCGTCTCCATACACATTGTACTTACTCTCACGCTGGAGCCTTGTCGTCGGGAACACAACCCCCCCTCCCCGGCTTGAGCTTAAGGTTTCCTTTCGTATCTCAGGTAGGAAACCCCTATTTAAGCCAGATATTCGACCGCCTTCTCCATTAAACCGGACCATAGTTGCATACCTTGAGCTTAGGGTTTCCTCTCGTATCTCAGGTAGGAAAACCCTATTTAAGCCAGATATTCGACCGCCTTCTCCATTAAACCGGACCATAGTTGCATACCCATTCTCTTGGTAGCGTCAAGTTCACAAACATATTTCTTTCTTAATGGGGGAACAACGGATCCCTTCTAAGCCAAGCTTAATTCTATTGATAAAGCATAGGTTTGACATGTGTTGAAAGGTCTCATGTGGATGCAGGCAAAATGACGGGGAACCCATGCCAAGAATTTGAAATTCCAAATCGTTTGTGCCATCAACAAGTGACATAACATAATGGGACTACCCTCCTTTAACTAGTAGCTCAAAATAGATAGACAACTATCAACCAACTTACAACTAGTCCCAATCATCAGATATTTTGATGAACATTAGAGAAGCAAAGAAGCTAGATGCACCAAAACCTACTACAGAAATGCCACCATCAACAAAGAGAACTAGGAATTTCCCACCTAAGTCGGATCTGCTTATAGATGACCATCAGAGCAGGGATGAGATAAACAATTAGAAACAATAGCGGAGATGCAAAGAGAGAGGAGGGGAAGAAAGGGAATAGATGACTAGAGAAGGTCATCAAAGAAAGGGCACCAAGTGTCTTTTCCTCATGTAAGCTAAAATTATTATTTTTGTTTTTATTTGTTGATAACTCACTTGTACATCCTAAATTTGAAACCCTGATCAGCAATGATTGGGTGTCTCATAAAAGCTCTGCTATCAACATTGTAGTTCAGTCAATCCCTAATCACATAATCCAAAACAAGATGTTGATCATTCGACACAAGTTTTGCAGCAGTGTGACTAAGGATAGAGTGTGCAAGAATCATATGATAAATAGGAAATAATTCATTTAGAACTCACACCCAATCATTCAAAATTCCAACCGAGATAAAGAATGAGAATTCAACTATCTTTGCTCATGATGTCAGATGCAAGAAAATCGAAGGCAGTAATTCATTTGAGAAAATGATTAGCTTGGCATTCCACAAACAGACATTGGACGCAAGCAAGAAAATTTCCGATAACTGGTTCAATCGACAGTATTTCTAATCAACAAAAATGGCATCAATCGAATAAAAATTAAAATTGTGCAAATGCCAGTTTAGAGGGGCAAAGATCAAAACGTCATCGAATTAATGGAGAAGAAAAGGCAGATGAAGAACCTGAATCGCGAACCCAGGTAGGAGGATCGTACTCAGCAAATGAAACAAACCCATCATGATTCTTATCATGAAGCTCCATCTCCCTCTGAGTACGGTGCAACACTTCCTTCTGCGACTGCTGCAAATTCCACTCAGTGAGCTCTTTTTCAGTCACGAACCCATCAGGAGGATCAACATCAACCCTAGGGAACAGCAACACTAACCTATTTGTCACATTAAACTTCTCCTCATCATTCAAGTAATCCTCAGCATCCATGAAATCCTCCCATTCCGGCTGCGCCTCCATTCCGGGAGCCGAATTGTGTTCTTCCTCCGGATTACCGCTGTCATTGAAAAAATGGGTCTTCTCCCATAATCTGTCGTCTCGCTTGCGCTCAATGTCGGCGACGAGAGGGTCAAACGGGATGGGGGTATGGTGATCGTGGGGTTGGGCGGTGGAGAAGGAGGTGAAATTGGAGCGGAGCTTGAGGCGGAGGCGGCGGTGGTGGGAGGATTTATTGGGAGAGTAGGAGATGAGTAGTAGGAGGAGGATGGCTACCGTAATGTAGATTAACACTAAAGCTTTGCCCATCTCATGAATTAGCTCACCGGACAGGCAAACACGCGCGCGCGCGCACACTGGTTTACTCTCAGTGGCACACTGCCGGAGATCTATCAAGCCGGTGGTCGGAAATGTTTGACGGTGATTTTCAGTGGAAGAGGGAATTGCTACACGGAGTCTTTCTCTCTATAAGTGGGAATACTAGTTTACAAGTGAGATCTGGGAATAGATCCAGTAGTATACTATTCCATACAGTACACACTTCCCAACTGTACTACTTACACTAGGGGTGTAAATGGTTCGGTTTGGTTCAGTCTCGGTCATTTTAGAGACCGAACCACTAGTCATCGGTTTGGGAAAATTCCAGACCGAAACGAACCGCCAAAAAGTTCAAAAACCGAACCAAACCGTCATGGTTCGGTTCGGTTCAGACCGCGGTTCAGTAATGTGGTTTAGATCGTGGTTCAGACCGTGGTTTAGATAGTGGTTCAAACCTCCATTCGGACCATGGTTCTGGTTCATATGACGATTCAAATCATGGTTTAAACTTTTTTAAAAAGAGAAAATTCGAAGAAAGAAGAATATTTAACGAATAAAGAAGCCGAATGAAGTGAACACACGTCATAATTTTGTTAACTATGCGCCTCAACAAATATAACATGTGATGAAATGAATAAGGAATAAATATAAAATGAGATTTAAGAATGGTCTAATGTCATGAAGTTTTTTTTAAAAAAAATATTTCAAATGTGGATGTTACTTAAAATACAAATATATGACTAGTATATGTGGTCTGATGGTTTGGTCTGGCGGTTCGGTTTGATGGTTCGGTCTCGTGGTTCGGTTTGGTTTGGTTCGGTCTGGTTTGGTCTGAAGGGGTCAGACACAAACCGAACCAAACCACGCGGTTTACCAATTTTCGAACCGAACCGAACCACTTATGCTTGAAAACCGAACCAGACCATATGGTTTGGTTCGGTTCGGTCTCAAACCGCGGTTTGAACCGAACCACTGACACCCCTAACTTACACTATACTCCATCGAGTTTATTGCAAAAGACATGCCTGCTTTCATTTTTTTTTTCAATTTCACTCTCAAACTTTGAAAACATTAAATGTGGTTTGCGTACTTTAATTTTCAAAATTTTAAGGCAACTTTTTTAACACCTGTTAAAAACATAATAGGTCATTCCATATATGGGGTAAAAGTGTAAGAAATAAAACTTAAAGTCCTAAATCATGTTGCTGAGAAAAAAGAAGAAGACATGAGCTGGGAACATTTGGTCGCCGGAATCCATGGAGGATGTTCCCCTCTCCAGATTTACCTCTCAATCAATGCAAAAACGAGTTCCCCTCTCCAAAACGATTCAACCGGCGCGAAAAACACAACCATCTGCCCTGAAACGCGACACCATTCGCGTGTATACTCCGGCGATCTTTACCATCGCCTGTGACACCCCGGCAAGACAAACGAGCATTTCAAGCGTCTTCACCTCAATGAAACGAAATCAGTGGTGTAAAAATCGTCACCAATGGAGCTGAAACGCACCAGCGATGTCGTCCTGAAGTTCCGGCAGATTGTTTCTCGTCGGCGCCGTCGTTCGTCGCCGTCGTTCCGTCGAGTCCATTATCGCCATTGAGTCCCATTATTGTAATTGAATTGGGCATAATATGCAAACAAGATTGGAAAAAAAACGAGATTTAAGATTTGGGTTTAATATGAAAAACTTATGAGAAATTTGGGCGGACCAATTTAGGGTTTCGTGGTGTAGATTTGGGGAAGAAGAGAGTCAATGGAGTAATGGAGTGCTGAAAATGTAATCTTAGGACTTCGAATTTTATTTCTTACACTTTACCCCCTATATAGAGTGTCCTGTTATGTTTTTAACCGAGTGTTAAAAAAAAGTTGTCTCAAAATTTTGAAAATTAAAGTACGCAAACCACATTTGATGTTTCCAAAGTTTGCGAATCAAAATGAAAAAAAAAATTGAAAGTAAGCATGTCAGTTTTGCAATAAACTCATACTCCATCCGTCCCACCACAAGTGAGACTAATTTATGGGGCACAATAATTAAGTGTAATAAAAAAATAAAGAAATAATGAGTGCGGTAAATAGTAGTGTTGGTTGAATAAATTATGTGGTGTAAAATGAAGAGAGCGAATGAATGGAGTTAAATGGTGGGGTTGGTTGAATACGAATATATTAAAATATGAGTAAACGACCAAAATGACCCGCGTACTATATGAATACAACCAAAATGACCTGTGTACTATCTAAACTACCAAATCAACCTGCGTACTATCTATAAATTAACCAAATCAACCTAAATCGTTAATAGATGTTAATAGGCGTTAACAAATGTCAGTAATTTAACGAATATTGCGATCAAACTTTTAAAAAATGTTAATCATATTACAAAGGGCAAAATTCAAATAAATAATTTACAAATAAACCCCCCAATTAATACCTTATAAACCTCAAAAAAAACTTATGCCCAGCAAAACCAAATCCCTTTTTCTCTTTTTTCTCCCCCAACAGTCATGCCCCCCACCCAGCGCCGCTCCCAACCCACCGACCGACCGCCCTCCTCCGAAACTCTATCCCCGCCACCAGCTCAAAACCTCCCCCCCCCCGTCTAGATCTAAAACCATTCTCCTTCCCCCTTTCTTCAACCACTTCGTGATACAACAATTACACACCCACGCCGCCACCGTTGTCTTTACCATTCGTCATCGCCGGTCAAGATTCGCCGTCGTTGGTCAAGCTTCATCGTCGTCGGTCAAGCCTCGTCTCTCCGGCCACCCCATCCACGCCTCCTACTCTCTTTCTCTAAGTTTCTCTCTCCTCGCTGTCCTCTTCTAAAATTTGTTAAATCTACCATTAATTTTGAAATCAAATCAAGCCTCTTCTTCTTTTCGCTCATGAGACGCATCTGTAATCTATCTACGCTTTTAGGTGTTCTTATATGCCCAACTCTTTTTTGTACTGATTTATTTCCCATAAATTTTCTCAAAATTCATTTAGATGGTTGAGTTGTGGCTCCGGTCGTGTGTGCGTGCGATTTTTATATAGGGTTTCAAAAATGGCAAAAAATGAGGACGTGCAGAGATTCTATGGAGATATATTCAAGGTTTGATTTTGAGTTACTTGGTTCTGATTTGAATTTCATTGGTGTGAGTTTTGAATGAATGCTTTGTTGAAGTTCAAAAATTGGTGGTTGAAGGCGGTGGCTTGTTGTGGCAGGAATGGTGGTGGCTGTGATGGTGATGGTGAGATGGCAGGAGAATGTGGTGGTGTGAGATGGTGATGGGGTAGTGGTGGGAGAAGGTGGTTGTTAGTGGAGAAGAAGGTAATTAAGACATGATGATACTCAACTAAACAAGTTAGGAATTTGTTAAGTTATGGGGCAATTTGAAAAAATTAATCGTTATATCCGTCAAATTACTAACTCTCCTTAATGCTTACTAACATCTACTAACGATTTAGGTTGATTTGGTTCATTTATTAATAATACGCAGGTTGATTTGGTAGTTTAGATAGTACGCGGGTCATTTTGGTTGTATTCATATAGTACGTGGGTCATTTTGGTCGTTTACTCATTAAAATATTTCCGTTTTAGGTAGTTTCACTTGTCGTGGGACAGAGTAAGTATTCCACATTTACTTTGAACTTAATTAAAGTGGCAAGGTTTTAGTTATGGTGATAGTACTCCTTATAAAGATTACGGGAAAATATAGAAATATACCCCTGTACTTAGCTTAAGGATGCATATATGCCCTTATACAAGTTAATTGCTATATTAACCCCTGACTCAAGAATAATGTCTGGAAATTAGGCCACCGTCACCTTTCCATCCAAAACTTAACGGAAACGCTGACTAGGTGTATGAGTTGGATATTTGAATTGACATCTGGAAAAAAATAGCCCAGTTGGAATTTGCTGACTAGGAAGAATTGTTGATGTGGAAATTTTAGGGTATATAATGGAGTTTGTTAAAATGAAAGGATTAGAATGAAAAGATTCATGAAAAATGTTTTTACCTCCTCCCCTCTTTTCTGATCTCATCTTCTTTATGTTTCATCCCAAATTTTTTTTTTTTTTTTTAATCAAATTTCGTTATTAGGTTGTTAAATGAAAGGATTCATGAAAAATGTTGTTCCTCGAATATGTAAAAGCAAAGTAAATTAAACCACCTATCCCGCCACTGTCTACCACCATCCACCACTGTCTACAACCGTCCACCACCATCACAACCATCACCACCAAAATCAACACTACCAAAATTAACAATAATCAACACCATTACAAGAACCAAACCGCATCCTTGTGGAATTTGAAAAATCAATTAAACAAAATGACATAATAAGAGAAATTAGTAACCAACACAGATTTAAAAATCCCATTATGAAAATCTCTAAAACTATCATCTAAACTTTGAACTCAGTTGGAATAGATCTAAAAAAAATAAATTTTACTTCGAACCCAGTTCGTAAAAACCAAAAAGAAATACTGTAAATTTGAAAAATAGAAAACCCAGTTGGGTTAGATTTGAAATAGATATGAGGAAGAGAAGAAGAGATGGGGTGGGCTTAGATGTCACCGGTGGAGAGGAAGTAGTCGGAACTGGAGTTGATTGGATCTTGGAGGCGGAAGATGTGAGGATGAAACAAATAGTCGGGGAAGACGGAATGGGTTGACGGGGAGATGGCAGGCGAGGATGAGAGAAGGGCCTATTGGTGACGGGAAGTAATGGGGTGCTGGGAAAGGGAGGATGAGTAGGATGAAGAAGGGTGAGGGGTGGGTTTGAAGATGAGAGAGGTGGCGGCTCAAAATGGAACGGGTGGGGTTAGGTGTGGAATGTATTTGCAGAGAGTGGTGAGTTGAGAGAAGAAAGAGGGGTGGGGTTGAGTGTATTAGTATTACGGTTTTTAATATTTTCATTCCAACCCTTTTATTTTAATAAACTCTATTTAATACCCTAAAATTTCTACATCAACAATTCTTCCTAGTAAGCAAATTCCAACTGGGCTATATTTTTCCACGTCTTAATTCAAATATCCAACTCATACACCTAGTCAGCATTTTTGTTAAGTTTTGGACGGAAAGATAACGATGGCTGGATTTTCACACATTATTCTTAAGTACAGGGATTAATATGACAATTAACTTGTATAAGGGCATATCTGCATCCTTAAGCTAATTACATGGGTATATTTTTATATTTTCCCTAAAGATTACTATTCCTACTATTCAATGGAGTATTTACTTTGAACTTAGGTGAAGTGCCAATGTTTTAATTAAGGTGATATACATATACTCTGTTAAAAAAAACGGAAATAAATTTATCTTTTTAAGATTTGATTATCAACCCTTGCATTTAAAAAAAGGAAAAATTGCAACAAAATTTTTTTTTGGCAAAACTGCACCAAAAATCACTCAACTATGACCACTTTGGGTATTTGGTCACTAAACTAATTTCCTTTTGAAACAACACATCCAACTAAGAGTTTATTGAATCGAAAGTCACTATCACTAACACCGTTACATTTTTTTCGTTAAATAGTCATGTGCCAATGCACATGACTTTTTATCAGGGGCATTTTTGGTACAAAAATATTTTTCTTTCCTCTTCAAGATAGAACTCAGATCTGGGATTGTTGGGAATTTTTTCCATAAATTAATTGGACCGGGCAAATAGGTCGTCTCCACCCAGCCGCCCCCACCATTCCAGATCGATGAGGTCAGCTCCCTCTCTTCGTCAATAGCCATGCCATCCCCCATTCCCAAGCCGCGCCTACTCCGTCGTCTTCTCCGATCTTCTCCGTTTATTCCCCTTTTCTGCTCAATCTCTCTCTCTCAAGATTCCAGAAATAGATCTTGATCTATATTTACATCCAAATCTTCTCCGTTTCTGGGTTCGTGAGTGTGTGCGTTGTTGGGTTCGTGTGAGCGTGCTCTGTTATAGATCAAAAATCTATCGCCGATTCGCCATTGTTTTGCCTCTTCGTCTCCACTCCATCCCTTAGTTACCATCCAATTTGATTAAGCCCTAACCCAATCAGGAAAAGCGACACCCAGTAAACCCATTAGCTCAAAATTAGAGATGGGAAATAGAATTAAATGTTCGATCTGTTTAGAATCAATTGATTTTTTTGCTTGTGCCATTGTTCTTTCTTTCAATTTATGCCCAGATCTGGTGACGAAGGTGGTGGTGGTGTAATGGTGGTGCTGGGGAAGATGATGATTGTACTAATGGAGGATGGTGGGTGTCGTAATCAATGCCCCTACACTTTCTTACATCCACCACAAGCCGCCACCCACACTTCCTCCGCCCCCATTTAACCCGGTGATCAAGAAGATACCGAAGACCCCATGTACAGTTCGCCGGCGAATCGGAGCAGGATTTGAGGCTATGGCGAAATCCCAAGCGCATCTTCAAAATCGATCGTCGTCTTTGATTTCCTCTTCATTCAATCTCTGATTTCCTCTGGTGTGTTTGATTTTGAATTTGGGTTTATGGAAAAAATCCCAACAATCTCAGATCTGAGTTCTATCTTGAAGAGGAAAGAAAAATAATTTTGTACCAAAAATACCCTTGATAAAAATCATGTGCATTGGCACATGACTATTTAACGAAAAAAATTTAACGGTGTTAGTGATAGTGACTTTCGATTCAATAAACTCTTAGTTGGATGTGTTGTTTCAAAAGGAAATTAGTTTAGTGACCAAATACCCAAAGTGGTCATAGTTGAGTGATTTTTGGTGCAGTTTTGCCAAAAAAAATCACTCAACTTACTTTATGTGGATTTGATCATCCAACTCATTTTCTTTGCATCCCCCACATCCAACTCATTTATTTTTGTATCCATGGCCACTATAACTAACTTCGTTATCTTTTTCCTGTTAAATTAGACAAGAGCCATTTCACGTGAGTTTTTTCAAGGGCATTTTCGATACTCTCTATATTTTGTAAGGAAAAAGAGAAAGAAAAAAATAATAGAAAACCCCTCCCTCGCCGGCGGCGTCTTTATCTGGGCTTACAACAATGTTAGAAATAGAAATATGAATTGTGGGTTTGCAGTCGCGGGTGACAACATTAGAAATAGAAATGAAATGCAAATGGTAGGTAAATCTTGAAACAGGAAAATGACGTCCCCGAATTTCTGCCCTAAGGCCTTCAAGAAGAAAAACAAAAGCTTTATTGTCAATTAGATCTGTTTTCTTCTAAAAAACAAGCTTCATCGATTTTGTAGGTCTAACAAATTTGTTGATGTTTTTCGGTCAGCGGCTCTCTCGCTGGAAGAAGAGAGTGGCGCCGGGAGTGATTAGGGATTAAAATTGATCGGACCCGGTGGTGGTTGGGTGGCAGAATGGCCGACAGGAACTCAAGAAGGGAGAGTAATCTGAAATTTGGGGTGAATTTAACTTGGGAAGAATTTGGGTTAGAAAATTGTAATTTTATTTGTGATGTAGGTCTCAAAATTGAAGAAAACCAAGATGGATGTGACTAATTTCCATCCTTTGCTTTTCAGTTGTGTTTATTTTCTGTTTGATTTCTGGTCAAATCAAGCTTAATTTGCTTCTTCAATGGAGGAGGTTCCATTGCAGTGTTTTTCTACTGGGGAAGATGGAGGAAATGGGAGGGCATTTTAGTAAACACAAAAAATTTGAAGGGGAAGACGATGGGGCTGGGAGAAAAGTACCGAAAATACCCTCATAAATTCAGTCATTTGCACGGCACATGACTATTTAACGAGAAAAACTTGACGGGGTTAGTGAAAATGATGACTGATCAAAAAAAAAAAACATTAGTTAAATGTGTTAGATGCAAAAAAAAAATGAGCTGAGTGATCAAATCCACAGAAAGTGAATAGTTTGGTGATTTGTTTTTGCAATTTTTCCTAAAAAATAAATGAAAGGATGGTAGTTTTTTCGCTTGGCAGTTTTTCGCTTCTTTGTTTTGTTAATACCAAGATAATTTGAGAAATAAATTTAAATTAATTTAAAAATTTTAATAAAAATTTAAAGACAAAAATTTTGTGAGACGGGGAGAGAGTAAATGCAGCCGGGCAGGGGCTCTGCTCGTCCCCCATCTCACTCCCGTCTCACACAAGATTTCCTCAAATTTTATACAAGAGATGTGATAAAAATAATTGCAAAATAGGGATTTCTCATTGCAATTTGAAGTTCATACAAGTAAGTTATAAAAATGCATATACACTCCTTAAAATTTATTATTTGACTATCTGAAAAAGCTGAAAATATTAAAAATGGATTCATCTCATTTACAAAATTTTAAACAATGTTGAGTTGACATTTATGAGTCAGTCTTATGAAAACATATGTTACACTAAGAGATGTGTAAAATTTATTTTACATTAAGATGTGAAAACGAGTTTCACACTAAAGCGAGTGTAAAACAATTAATATTGTCAAAATTAATACAAGATAAATGTTGGTGATAGTTAGAAATAAAATAAATATAGAAAATGTAAAATGTTAGTCATATTGAAAAGTTAAAGACTAAATGCTTGAAAAAAAATCTATACTATAGTATTTTAAAGTTGGTGAAAACAATTCTAGGTATGACACGTAAGCAATAAAATGGTTTATCTTGATTGTGAGGCTTCCATGTAGGATGATTGTTTCATTTCCAAAGTCTTTTGACATTTCGCTACCTATGTAATAATATTAGTTGATCATAATAGGTATGTAACTGGGTACTTTGAATCACTTTTCTCTTTACATAAGTTGTGTAAAGAATATATATAAAGAGAAGAGTATTCTATAAGAACATGTTAGTATATATTAGAACTCATACTCTTATATATAGAATATAAATGTAGACTAGGTAGGGAATGCATTTAAATGTGTGACTTTTCAACTAATGTGATTTTTCAACTAATCAAGTTATATCCTTCAAAAAAGAATTAAAAAAAAACACTAATCAAATTATAGGATAAGACTCATTGCATTTAAATTCGGTGCATGAATTACAATAATTACCCCTAAAAAGAAAACTGATAAAGAATATGAAAGATTATAAGGTCATACATTAGACATTCATTAAGAGATACTTTAAACATTCATACATAATCATCCAAGAATTTGAAAGATATAGGAGTATTTATGTTTGAATGAATTTTGTGCATGTCTTTTTAGTTTCCTTTCCTTCAACTCCCTAATTAATAATATAAATATTTTTTAATCACTTTTAATAAAAGAATGCATACAATCTTTGCATGGAAATATAAATACTTTTTAATCACTCTTAAAATTACTATTAATATTATTAGGTCATTATTAATTAATTATAATAATTACATTATATGTTAATTATTACATTTAACACTACATATACATACATAGACCCGTATGGATTGTGAAAGGTCATACATTAGACATTCATTAAAAGATACTTTACACATTCATACATAACCATCCAAGAATTTGAAAGATATAGGAGTATATATGTTTGAATGAATTTTGTGCATGTCTTTTTAGTTTCCTTTCCTTAAACTCCCTAATTAATAATATAAATATTTTTTAATCACTTTTAATAAAAGAATGCATACAGTCTTGTAAGGATCCCGCCCCAAAACAACGAGTTTCAAAGGAGAAATACCAAACACGGTTAACTTTCCTAACGAAAAAGAAACGGAGTCGCCACATTTGTTAATTTTAAACCCAACAAATGAAAATGGTTAGAGAAGGTGAGTTCGGAGGTCAGGTTACACTTTGGGAAGAACATATTTGCGGTTCACCAAAAATGCCTCGGAAAGAACCGAGTCTCCCTTGTTAGTTTGAAAATGTGCATGTGTGTGTGTGTGTTTAACGGAAAAGTTTCTGTTATTGGTTTTATTTGGAAAAACTTAACTGGAAGGGTCTGTTTATCAAGAAAATATGGATTAGAGGGCAAAACAGACATTTTGCCCCATGTTCCCAACATAGCCGTACGGATGTACAGGCCGTTTCCTGGGATTTTACAGTTCAGTCAAGAACAGTCCAGTTTCAGAGCAGAAACAGAACATTTTGTTGAAACTGGACAGAACTGTTTTGATTCCAGTTTGTTTAAAACACTTTATAGATTTAAATACAACATTCCTATGCTAAATGATCATCACTTAGTCCCCAAAACAAGTATTTGGGTGTGATCATAAGCAATCATGGGAGAAAATTGAGAAAAGTTGATGAACATGCCCCTTGGGCCAAAATTGACCATTTGGTGATTAAAGATTGAAACTTTATCCCCAAGATGGCATTTTTATGACTTATTAACCTTCAAAGAATCAAATCAACACATAAAGATTGAATCTTAATGGCCCCAAAGGGGACTTTAGAGCTAGATCAATATTGGATGATAGAGATGGAGGCTTTAACATCCAAATGATCATTATTGCCAACAAAAGCATCATTCCAACTAGACAAGAATGTAAATGACAATCAACAAGACATGATCATCTAGGTTTGAACCTCTTCCACACAAGGCATGGAGGGCACCTTGGATCATCTCATGGCTTGGACAAGAGAAATATATAGAGTAATATATGTATATTTGCTTGAATGGACAAGTCTTGCATAAATGTAAAGTTGTTTGAATGGACAAGTCTTGCAAGTAATGTAAAAGTGCTTGAATGGACAAGTCTTGCAAGTAATATAAAGATTAACATAACTTAAACAAAGATTAAAGATAAAATAGAGTTATAGATGAAGAGAAGGAGGGGGACAAGGTGGCTTTACCTATTTTGGTTTAGCTAATCTTCCTTTCTCTATTTCACTCTTTGTTTCACTCCTCTCACACTTCTGTAGTGATTTTGACAGAGTAATCTCTCTTATGTTATTTCTCCCCCCTGAAATGATCAGCATGGGGTTCAATTTATAGAGTCTGAGGGTGCCCAAAGTAGCCGTACGGCTCAACCCCTCATGCGCCCAAACCATCCGTACGACTCGACTTGGCGAGCTTCTGGATTTTTCCAAGTTTAATTCCAGTTCGGTCCTGGAATATCAGGTTTATCTTAGTGAGGTCCTGGCCCATTGGTTTATCCCTCAATGGTACCAAGAATTCCTCTAAAGTAGGTCGATTTCAGATTGGGGTACTTACAAGTCTTTGCATGGATATGAGAAAGAAAATTTGTTTTTGTTGTTGTTGTATTTCTCTTATCTTTGTTTGTGTGATATTTTTGATTGATTTTGTTGATGAAAATTTATGAGCTTTATTAATTTTGTCATGTTTTTATTTCTTGCAGCTACCCACGTGGATACTTTTGAAATTGTTATTGTTCAAAGTTGTAAGATTCATTGCTTTACACGTTGTTTCTTTAAGTTTCTATTTTTGTTTATGTTTTTTTAAGAGGCTTTGACCAAAACATCCCTCAGCCAAATAAATATTACCAATAAGGACTGATATTTACAAAACCCCCCAATAAGTCCCTAGTATTGTAGCTGGACCAAATTACCCCTCTTCACCTTAAAACACACACGCCAAGTACTGCTCCTCTCTTTCTTTCTTTCAAAAAAAAAAAAAAACAATGCTTTTTTCTCCCTCTCTCTCCACTCCTCTCCCTCTCTCTCTCTCTCTCCACTCCTCTCCCTCTCTTCCTCCGATTTTTCCCCCTCTCTCTCTCTCTCTTCCTGATTCTCTTTCTCTCTCTTCCTTTTTGTTTTCCACCATTTTTTTTTTAAATGTAATATCTTAAAATCTAGAAATCAAAAAAATAATCCGAGACCACCGTTTTAATCGTGCCGTCAAAACGAATCAAACAAGTACACTCAATACATAATTCAAATTTTAGAAATAAAAATATCATTTTTCACTAGTAAAAATTTGAGAAAATCATTTTTCATTTCTCAATTAATTTCACAATTTTAGAAAATAAAATTTCATTTTTCACTTGTAAAATCATTTTCAATTGATTTCTCAGTTGTATGATTTCTCAATTGTTTCACAGTTGTGTCATTTTTCATTTTTTATTTTAAAAACTGATAAATTCATCTCTCAATTTTTCACAATCATTATAATAACTGAGACATGCATTTCACAGTTGTTCACACATGAATTTGAATATAATAACAGAGACATTCATTTAACAATTGTTCATAATTGAGTAAAAACTGATAAAACCATCTCTCATTTTTCACAACTGATGACTCAACTTATCGGTTTAATTATATAATAAATGAGACATTCATTTATCAGTTATCAATTTTTCTCTGTTGTTAATATATTAATAAATGAGATATTCATTTCTCATTTATTCACACACGAGTTTAATATAAGAACTGGTAAATTTGTTTCTCAGTTGTTAACCAAAAAATAAAAAATAAAAAAATGTGAGGTTGTAGTGTTAAATATATAATAGTTTACTAATGGAACAAGTAACAAGCTTGGCATAGTGGTTAGGAGTCTTAGTTAAGACCAAGAGGTCTTAGGTTCAAACCCTCCCAAGAGCAAATTATTTTTATTTAAAATACTTGGGTTGCAGATGGTTCCGGCGGCAAGGGTCGGCGGTGGTCGGCGGCGGATGGTGGTGGTGGCCGGGAGGTAGGTGGCGGCTGACGGCGGCGGCGGCAGTAGGTGGCGGCTGACGGCGGCAGCGGGTGGAGGTCCGACGGCGGCAGCGGGTTCTGGCGGCAAGGGTCGGCGGTGGTCGGCGGCGGATGGTGGTGGTGGCCGGGAGGCAGGTGGCGGCTGATGGTGGTGGCGGCAGCGGGTGGAGGTCCGACGGCAGCAAGTGGCGGCTGACGGCGGCGGCGGCAGCGGGTGGAGGTACGGCTGCAGCAGGTGGCGGCTGACGGCGGCGGCGCTGGTGGCGGCGGTAGGTGGTGGACCTTAGTCAAAGTCAAAGGTCTAGTAGGCGGTCAAAGGTGGTCAATGGTTAAAGGTGTAATAGGATTTTATTTGGGCTGGGGGTATTTTTGCCATTTAAAAAGGGTGAGGGATTTATTGGTAAAATTGATTTCAACCCAAGGACCCTAAGGTAGATTATGAAATGTTGTGGTTTTATTGGCAAATACCATCTTCCCCAAGGGACTTATTGGTAAAAATCCCTTTTTTTAATATCACATACACTTTTGTTGGCTATCACTGATTCTTCTTTATCTATTCGCAGAAACCTCTACAATCTTCATCATTTGTCTTGGTTTTGGACTATAAATTTGAAGTAACAGAAATCTGCCCATGAAGCACTAAGAAGGTCTGCTTTGTTTTGCAATAATTATAGTAAAATATATTCATAGAAATTCTGAGATTTTTAAACTGAAAACTCTTCTTAACCCATAAAAGTATGTTCCTAGATGTTCACATAATTTTATGCATAATTTACATATTTATTTCCACCCATCTTGCATGATAATAAAATTTGTCAAAATGTGTTTTCATTTAAGGTCTTAAATGTATCCATGTATTTAATTGATCAAAACTAATTTTCTGAATTTAAAAACTTCGAGTCTCATGTATTTTTATTTTATCTACAACTTTCATGTTTTGAGTTTTTCTATTTGAGTTCGTTTTCATGACTGAATTTTCCAATCTTTTACTGATGTGCTTTATTAGCAGCAACTAATCTAAGACTAGCATGTTATAACTTTATTCATTTGAATATGATTTATATCTCTTAAAATCATATAAAAAAAATCGTGGGCATTCCTCATTGAGTTAAGAGAAATTTAAGCTTTTGAATTAGGTCATTTTTTGGTTAAGAAATAAATTAGATAACAATTGGTAATCAAAAGTGGTTCAATAGTTAATTCAAAATATATTTTCAAGGACTAATTATTTTTTTTAGAAAAATAAATAAAGAAGGTCTTCTATAGTGATTGATACTTACTCAAATATTTCACATTTTTTTACTTCTATTTTTTATTTTAGAATTATTACTATAATAAAATAAAAATTATTATAGTAAAATAAAAATTATTTACCAAACCTTAGTTCGCACCAGTAATAAATTAATTACAGAGAAGCTTTGGCTCATTTTTTAAATTCTAAGAATATGCTCATGATTCAACTCTCTAATAGAGTTGAAACTTCTTTTAATATTTAAATTTTGATATCCAGGTATGTATAACATTACATTAAATATAAGGGTTAATTGTAATTTGGTTCCTGACTTTTTTCAAAATTTGCAATGTTGATGCTGTCTTTTCAATTACGCCAATTAGTATACTCACTTTGTCATTTTGTTGTAATCTAACTACAAAAGTAACTGGGAGTTAGTTTTTTAACAGATTTTATGTTATGTGACTAGCACATGACGTTTTAAGGACGTTTTAGAATATTTTTGAACCTACACATATCCGATTAATATGATTCTTATTTCAAAAATTGAAACTAATATTTAAATTTACAACATATATTTTTTGGTAATTTTTTTGGGTGACTAGATTATTTATATTAAATCTTAATTTTAAATATTTTTTTAAAAAAGGAAACAAGTGAAATTATAATCTAAAAAAGATATTAGCCCCAAATATGTTTCATATGAAGTAAATGCTATACGTGGATTATCATTTCATAAAAATATTTGATAGGAAAAAAAAGGTAGAGGAAGAGGAGGATGAATCGGGGGAAGAGTGTATGTGGAAGGGGTGGTGCGAGAACGTGGAGGAAAGTAAACGTTAGGAAAGAATGTATATCATGGTGGAAAGTAGTAATTTTTTTTCAGATTATTTTTCCCATATCCTATATTTTTTAAATAATTTCATTTTTTTTAAATTACAAATTAATATAATATAATTAGTTCTATTGGTCTCAGAGGGCAACAAGGGTATAGAACCTGTTGGTCCCAAATGGGCAACAAGGGTATGAAAAATGCTAGAGGGGGGGGGGGTGAATAGCGTTTTAAAATTCTTTTCAAACCCTTTTGTGAATCAATGGCTTATGCGCACAGTTCTCAAATAAGCTAAGTATAGTGTGCAGAGAGAGTGAAATGCACAGCGGAAATTTAAAGCAGCTACTGCGCAGAGACTAAAAACGCACGCGCTAAGTTTTGGCTAAAGAGTTGGTTAAAAATGTTCCAAGGCAATAAGCAATAACAAAACACAGCATCAAATAGCAATCTGATAAGATCAAAGAAAGTATCTATTAAGAAATAATGTAAGCAGGAAATAAGCAGGAGGAATAATGAACAAGCTATATGGAGAGGTTCGATCGATGAAAGATCTACGTCATCTACCAAGATGGTTAGTCTTGGATTTTCTAATGAGATATATATTGATGTGAGGAGCTTTTACAAGATTACAAAGAATCAAAACTCAAATCAAAATCTATTTTATGAAGAGTAAATTGTAACGCCCCAAACCCGGCGCACCGGGTCGGAACGGTAGTAGATTTGATGGACTGGCCTCACAAACCACCACGGGTCTTTCCAGCACGTTTTGTCCTCACTCACGCTCACGTGCTCACGGAGAAACTTCCCAGTGGGTCACCCATCCAAGAATTTCTCCAAGTCAAGCACGCTTAACCTTGAAGTTCTTATGAGATGGGCTTCCGAAAAGAAGATGCATCTTGGTGGTATAAGTAGTACCAATCAAATCATATCAACCGGATCTCGCACACACATTGGTGGGATGTCACAATCTCCCCACCTTGGATCCTTGCCGTCCCCGGCAAGACCCACTTGGATCGAAACCCTGGGCAGTGTGGATTCAAGAGGTCGCTCGTACGGATTCAAGAGGTGACTCCCACTGACTCCGCAGTATGCACTTTGTTCCGCACAACACTTTGCTCCACACTTCCAGCCGGGACCCGCTCTGATACCATTTGTAATGCCGCGAACCCGGCGCACCGGGTCGGAACGCTAGTAGATTTGATGGACTGGCCTCACAAACCACCACGGGTCTTTCCAGCACGTTTTGTCCTCACTCACGTGCTCACTGAGAAACTTCCCAGTGGGTCACCCATCCAAGGATTGCTCCAAGTCAAGCACGCTTAACCTTGAAGTTCTTATGAGATGGGCTTCCGAAAAGAAGAAGCATCTTGGTGGTATAAGTAGTACCAATCAAATCATATCAAACAGATCTCGCACACACATTGGTGGGATGTCACAATTATTGTGACATCCCGAAATTAAGCTCGAGATTTTGAGACGGATCGAAAAAAAAATATAAATGAAAATGAAATATTTGTGGGACGGATAAGTCTAATAGGAATAGAATATCAGTGAAGAAAAATTGTGGGAATTGCCAGCCATTCTAAGTGTCACGTGGCATTAGTATGAAGCTAATTAATTTGGTGAATCTTCACAACCTTAATAATTATCTTTATAAAGTTGATAACTCCATGTAGTGTGTACTGCTGCAAGCAAGCTCGAGAGAGACCCGAGACATTTTGCAGTCATAGTTCGAGTTTCGCTGCGTGAATTTTTATGATCCGTTTAGTATTTACTTTGAGGTAAGGGAGACTACGCAGTATTGATTCTGTGTCATTTTCTTTTATACCCGTTTCACCGTAGTACTCCATTTTAGTGATATGTATATCGTTTGATCGGTCCTATTTGATAATTGCTTTGCTATTGAAATTGTTGGGTTAATGTTATGCTTATTTGAAAAGCATGCTTTATGTGTTATTTGTTCCCAAATATGAGATTTGTTATATGGAACAGTTGAGATGTAGCTAATTATGTGACGGTCGCAGTGGACTCGGTTCTTGTGTTTGTGTTGGGGTCCGTCTCCGTCGAGGGCGGCCAACAATTCAGTTAATTTGGTTAAGTCACTGGGCCCGAACATAATTAGTACATCGTGCTGTAAAGTATGATTGATCGGTTATTCGGTTTATGAAATGGGTCTTATTGGCATGTCCATATTTATAATTTCATGGACAGTGTTATTTGGTGTTTGTGTTCCATTGGCTTCTGCTGTATTGTGTATCCCCTTTCTTACTGAGCCCCTCAGCTCACCCCCCCCTCCAGTTTGATCTTTTGCAGTTGGCGATTGATCGGGGTTTGGGATAGCAAGGAATTCATTCGGAGCATTTTAAAATTAGTAGTGAGGCTTTGTACAGTATTTTAGAGCTGTATATTGTATTATTTTGTTATTTATGGAATATAGAAATTTCTGGGGTGTTACACAAATCCTAGACTAAACTGGTGTTTCTCGAGAAGTAAGGTCTAAGTGATTGAAGCTTCAAGAGGTGTGTGTGTGTCAGAAATTCTGAGATCTATGAATCTGTGAGATGAAGAGCACGAAGAATTCTGGTGATATAAGGCTTAGGATCTGGGCAGGAGTTTGAAGGTATGATGGTTTGAAGGTTGTTCTTGAATCTGGGAATATTAAGCAGCAATCTTCTGAACTTCAAGGATACTTAGTAAGCACAAACTCTAGCAACTTAGAAATGAAGATGAGTGGGCTATTTATAGCTGAGAGCTTAAAGGTAGCCGTTGGTACTCTGAGCAAGGACGATGAGCTGGCACAATATGATTGGTGCGCAGGTGTCCTTTATAGCCGTTTGGAACTCTGATCAAGGATGATGAGCAGGCAAAAAATGATTGGTGCGCAGGGGTCCTTGAGCCGTTGGAGTCAAAGCATGAAAACGAAATTCAAAAGCTTCCTCTAGAAGGTTGATAGCTGTTGATGAGTGAGTTTTTACTCATTTAATTAGATACTTTTAGGCTTAATTATTGCTTTGCTCTCAAGCTTTTGTTATTTTATTTGGGTGTTTTTGTGTTTTTGTTGTCTAGGGTGATTATGTGTTCAATCTACAAGAAAGATGGAGAAAAAGAGCTTGTTGGAGCAATTGTATGAAGGTCAGGGGCTGCTGTGCAAAATCTGCTGAAATCCAGGGACCAAACTGCAATTTTTGATACATAAGGACTGTTCTGGAATTTCTTAAATCTGAAGGACTAATCTGAAAATTATCAAATTATGAGAGACCTTTGAGGAATTTCGGAATTCAGCCCAAAATTACCCCAAGTTGGAGAAGGAATTTAGTTTCCTAATTTTTATGATATCTTTTGAGTATTCTTTTCAGTTTAGGATTTTTTTTTATTATTATTAGTTTCCTTTTCTTTTTACAATTGTTTTTCCTTTTAGATTTAGGTTAGTTTTTCTCCTATAAATACTAGATTAGTTTTCTTGTATTTTTTTTATCAAACAATGTAGCTCGTAAATATTTGTAAGGATTTGCAAGGTTGGAGGTAACTTTTATCTTTTTTTTATTCAATTTGAGGTATTTTTATCTTTTGATCTCTATTCATAATTTTACTTATGATTAATTTAAATCTATTGCTAGGTTTGTAGATTTGATCACCCTATTTATCCTTGTGATTGATTTTTGCTAGAATTATCTATTTACTGTGTCAGTGTAGAAATTCACAAGTAGCATCTTTACGATTTATGCATGTGCCATGGTAAATTATTAAGTGGGTAAAATTAAACGATTATCTATATGAAATAATTGTAGAAAGCGTTCTTGATCTTAGTTTCTTAAATCGTTCATCAATTAATTTTTGGATCTAGACTGTGCGAGTTAGATTTGATTATTGATTAGGGTTTCTAGTGAGTGTGTCACTGCTATTAACTAATCTGAAAGAAGAAACAGAGATTGAAATAAATCTCGTGATCAAGTGAATATGGTGAAAAGTGAAAAGATTTACCAATGATATTTGAATTAAATACGGGGATACCTTTTAATTCTGCGTACCCTATCATTTATATGCTTGCTCATGTTGATCACCTATCTTTTATTTATGTTTTGTTTTATTTATTGATTTTAAAATAATTAAATAATTTGGAATTAATCCAAGTCCCTGTGGATCGACCATTGTGTTTGCATATTGCTATGACGATAGCTCGTGCACTTGCGAGGTATTATAATTTTGCCTATCAAGTTTTTGGCGCCGTTGCCGGGGATTTGCGCTTTAATTCTTAGTTATTTAATTATCTATTTTAGTTAATGTTTTGTGTCACTCGAAAGAGTCTCCTTGAGTTTGTGGGTTTATAAAAGAGTGTAAATAGTGTCACCCTCCAAAAAGATTTTCATTTTTTTTAGTTTTTAAAGTGCCTCCAATTTTTGTAAACCTTGAAATTTACTTATTTATATATATATATATATATATATATATATATATATATATATATATATTTTAGTTAGTTATTAATTTTTTGGTAGTTTTTTGTTTTTCCAAAAGATATTATGCTTGTGGATTTCTTTTGTGGTTTTGTGGTTGCAGTTTAATGGTATTGAGAAAGTAGTTTGGATCAGTTTGCAGACTTGAATATGAGCAGGGATCAAAGGGGAATTATGTAAAAATAAAGAGACTGTCGGACGCTTGTGGAACAGAGAGTTGGTGTGCTCGCTTCATGCGCGCACCTAAAATACGGAAAAAAAAAAGGTTCAAAATCGGGTAGGGAATGGAATCCCCAAATCAAGAAATCCCTAGCCCGTCTACAGTCTCTCCCATCGGCGATCCTCATCCTTTGCCGCGCACTCTCACTTTTCCCACCGGCCATTGAAATTTTAATGTCCGGCCCCCTCCTTCTCTGCGCCACACTCACACCCACCACAGCTCGGCTCACCATCGTTCTCTGCCGGTGTACACCAGATCCAGCCCTCTCTATCCGCCTCCGTCTCAAATCCGGCTACTCTTATACTTCGGTAGCAAATTCGCCCGTCCCCTTGCACCAGAATCAGTCACCCACCCACTACACTTCATCTGCATTCCAGCAACACCAGGGAGCAATTTTAGTCGCCCCGCATATGGCCTCCAAATTTTTCCCAGCTCGCAAATTGCACTTCTGTGAGAGATATATATGCTGCTGTTTCAGGTAACAACTGAAAGGAAATTTCAGGTATTTGATCAACACTTTTTAAATTTAAACTACATTCCTTGCGTTGGTATGATAATGTGAATTTGCTCTTAATGTGTGAATCTGCGTAGCAATGATTGTGTGGATTAGTATGGGTTTCTTGGGCTTGTTGTTGGGATAGTGGTTGGTAAGTTAGTCTTTGTAAATTGGTGAGCCACAACTTGCAGTTAATGATTACAGTAATTATCTGGGTGGGAATTATGTGAGTGGAGAGAATATGATGTTAAGAGTCATAATCACCTTGTCTTGTGTTCTTGCCCCATTTATTTTGTATTGCACAATTGCATAGCATATTTTAAGTTTTGGGGGTGGGAATGCATTTTTAATTTATTTGTTTTTTTTTAGTTATAAAAAAATTGCTTTTCTATTTTTTTTGCTTTTGTCGGGTTCGAACTACGGTGACCTGAGCTTCTTATAGTCCTAAGGAGAACGTAGGCAGCTATGCCCTGTCAATTTTTTTTATTTATTGCTAAAAAATAAAAAAAAAATTGTTTGAGTCTAGTTCTGTTATTTGGCTTTTGTCTATGATAGTAAAAATTGATTATGCATGCTTAAGTTGAATTCTTTGATATTGTACTTGTCTTGATATGTGACTTGATTAATATGATTGATCGTTGATTTCTCCACACTTTTGAGCACTTCATGTTAATTGCTTTGATCACCGGAAGACTTAGATGACCATTATTTAGTTGACTTATTCACTACATTCTCGGGAACTTTAGAACTTGCTTGATTGACTTTCGAGGCAAAATTTTTGGGATTATGATTGACCGGAGGGATGACGTATGCATTCTTTGTTAGTCATATATTAAGCTTTAAACCACCCTTATAAAATTATCCCTAGTTACCCCGTTTGAGCTTAAAGTAAAAAGAATGGAGTGTGTAAAAGCACACAACGACCCCCATTCGACATCGTTTCTCGTACCCATATTTACTCACCCCTTAGCCTATACACTTTTCCTTACCTGTCAAGAGAGTGTAATTAAAGAATGAAAGACAAGGAAAAGTGAGATTATGGAAGATATTTGAAATGGGCAAAAGTGAGTGGAAGTTTGAGAAATCCCACGAAGTAACTTTGGAAAGAAAAGTGAAAAAAAAAAGGCTCAATGATAATAATAAAAAAAAAAGTGAGAAAAAAAGGGTTCAAAGAGCCCTCACTTATGTGCAAGTATTGAAGAAAAAGGGAGGTAGAAAAAGGAATGCATTCAACTCAAAGTCAAAAGTATTATATGTAAAAGTTCAAGTTTGGGGGTTGATGCATTGGTGAAACGAAAGAGGCCCAAGAGTAGTGCGAAATTGTGTTATTATTTGAAGACTCTTTGGTTATTCTCTCTTGAATTTGAATTTTTTATCTTTCGTTTGTAGCTCTTAACCGAGCCTAAACATTACAAGCTAATAAAGTCCTAACTGATCTTTGGTTGCTTGTAGTCCCCATTAGTGGAGATAGTCATGAAAAGCAGGCTATTTGGTTCTTGATCTTCACACTTCATGTTCCATTGAATCTTCAACTCCATATATCATATCTATTAGAGAATGAGTGGATTCTTGACTTTATAATGTATTCCGTGTTTGAAGGTGATCTAGCTATTGCATTGCACACACACACGGAGAATCATAGTGAGATTATATAGATTGGGTTGCATATTTTAGACTTGTATGGTATTCGTTGATTTTCTTCTTTAGTATGTATATTTGATTTATGAGACTTTTATGGGCCGATGATCATGACTTGACAAGAACATTAAAAAAAAAAAATGCTTTCCTTTATTATAGTTTTTAAATAGTTTTATTGTTTATTAGTTTAGTTTAGTTTTATTTTGATTTTTTTGATTTTTTTTTTACTTGAGGACAAGTAAATGTTTAAGCTTGGGGGTATTTGATGAGTGAGTTTTTACTCATTTAATTAGATACTTTTAGGCTTAATTATTGCTTTGCTCTCAAGCTTTTATTATTTTATTTGGGTGCTTTTGTGTTTTTGTTGTCTAGGGTGATTATGTGTTCAATCTACAAGAAAGAGGGAGAAAAGAGCTTGTTGGAGCAATTGTATGAAGGTCAGGGACTGCTGTGCAAAATCTGCTGAAATCCAGGACCAAACTGCAATTTTTGATACATAAGGACTGTTCTGGAATTTCTTAAATCTGAAGGACTAATCTGAAAATTATCAAATTATGAGAGACCTTTGAGGAATTTCAGAATTCAGCCCAAAATTACCCCAAGTTGGAGAAGGAATTTAGTTTCCTAATTCTTTATGATATCTTTTAAGTATTCTTTTCAGTTTAGGTTTTTTTTTATTATTATTATTAGTTTCCTTTTCTTTTGACAATTCTTTTTCCTTTTAGATTTAGGTTAGTTTTTCTCCTATAAATACTAGATTAGTTTTCTTGTATTTTTTTTATCAAACAATGTAGCTCGTAAATACTTGTAAGGATTTGCAAGGTTGGAGGTAACTTTTATCTTTTTTATCAATTTGAGGTATTTTTATTTTTATCTTTTGATCTCTATTCATAATTTTACTTGTGATTAATTTAAATTTATTGCTAGGGTTTGTAGATTTGATCGCCCTATTTAGCTCTGTGGTTGATTTTTGCTAGAATTATCTATTTACTGTGCCAGTGTAGAAATTCACAAGTAGCATCTTTACGATTTATGCATGTGCCATGGTAAATTGTTAAGTGGGTAAAATTAGACGATTATCTATATGAAATAATTGTAGAAAGCGTTCTTGATCTTAGTTTTCTTATCGTTCATCAATAATTTTTGGATTTAGACTGTGCCAGTTAGATTTGATTATTGATTAGGGTTTCTAGTGAGTGTACCACTGCTATTAACTATCTGAAGAAAAACAAAGATTGAAATAAATTTCGTGATCAAGTGAATAGGGTGAAAAGTGAAAAGATTTACCATGATATTGAATTAAATATGGGGATACATTTAATTCTGCGAACCCTGTCATTTATATGCTTGCTCATGTTGATCACATATCTTTTATTTATGTTTTGTTTTATTTATGCTTTTAAAATAATAAATAATTTGGAATTAATCCAAGTCCCTGTGGATCGACATTAGTGTTTGCATATTGCTATGACGATAGCTCGTGCACTTGTGAGGTATTATAATTTTGTCTATCAGCTGTCTTCATTTGAATTATTTCATCTGAGCGCATCTCAGCACTTTAATAAGCATACATCTTCTGAGCGCCTTCCAAGTTAGGTAATCTGAAAACGTTGAAAACTGAGCAAGGTTGACAGCTGCGCAGCAAAAACCTGCGCAGTGATGTTCTGCGCAGAGACAAAAGTCTTGCTTGGTTCTTCATTCCTTTTCGCTCCAAGTCCTACATTCTAAGCCTATACTATAAAATGGACTAAGCTAAAAATTGAAGTTATTAAACTTCTTACATAGGGTCCTAAAGTCCATAAAATACTAATAGGTGATGGTATCAATCAATTCTAACATACTTAGGAGGGTTAAGAGATGAGCGTACCCAACAATCTCCCCTAAATGATTGATGCCATTACCTACTATAACAAAGGATATTCATTATACTTGATAATAACATGTCCATAAGAATAAAAATGGTAAATCATGCCTCAAGTCAATGCACACACTAGCCAATGCTAATAGATTCTAGTCTATCCAAAGATTAACTTACAAAGTGGGAAAGATAGAAATAACATACAGTGCATACAAATGATATGAATTTTAGTTTAAGTATGCGTTTAAACTGAATGTTTAAACATCATGCGTAGAAAATATGAGCAGGTAATAATATGTGCATGAGGTAGAATAAAGCATTCATTGTTCCACAAACGAAAAGTTTGAATTGAACAAGGTTTTGAAACTAATGATGCGATTTTTCTCATTAAAACTTGAAATGACAATAGTTGAGAATTACAAGTTTGAATAAGAAAAACAAAATGCGCACAAAAAGGAATACCTTGAGCAAAACAAAAATTACATAGAACCTATTTTATGTTGATCTGGTGCAGGGTTTCGCGCAGCTCATTCTGCAGGCTATTAACTTGTTTCATAAGCTCAATCTTCAGCACTTTAAATTTATCTTGGAAAGCCACTGCTTCTCCAACATAAGTTTGTTATCCCTCTGCGCACGTCCCTGTTGTCTTTTTGCAGCTCTCGGAAGTTCGCTGCGTAGGCTATCTGATGCCCAGTCATCTGGTTGAAGTATGACTGCTCATCAACAGTAATGGTGTCGATGATGGTGGCCTGCATAGCTTCAAGGCGAGTGTCGGTATGGAGGGCCTGAGTGTTTACGCTGGCTTGAATACGAACATTGCTTGTCCATCCTAGCGTTAACCCATCAGCAAAATCCATCATGGATTGAGTTATGCATTCCCGAACATTTTCCATGTTAAGCGCACTAGCTTGCCAAGGCCCACTAGTGCAATCTTCTCAAGCATCTGCGCTTCAAGTCCTGCAAACCCCTCAAGTAAGCGCAGCTTCCTTAATATTTCCTTGAACCCATGGTTGATAGCATCATAGGTGCACACATTTTCAAGCAACCCAGATATTGACTTCAGTGAGTCCAGGACCATGTTATCTAAATCATCAGGAACTCTTTGAGCAGAGGGGGCCAGCAGAGGGAAATCTTAAGGAAGCTGCGCAAGAACATAGCTGATAGCTTCATAAGTGCACACATTTTCAAGCAATACAACTATTTACTTCAGTGAGACCATGTTATCTAAATCATCAGGAACTCACTGCGCAGAGGGGCCGGCGGATGTACTTGCCTTTGATGCATTCTCCCCCTTAATGGCAGCAATCTTCAATCGCTGCGCATCAAGCTGATCTTCAATAGCGGTTTGCGCAGTGATGAGTTGAGCCATCTGTGACTGCGCAGCAACTTGATTCACTTGAATTGAATTTAAGGCTTGAAGGATCTGGCACAGCTCATTGGAAGATGAAAGGGAGGAGGTGGAGAACGCAGGAATGGTTGAGGTAGCAGGAGGCGGTTGCTTTGTTGTCATGGGAGGAGAAGTTGTGGAGATGGGATCAAGAGGAGGGGATAGGCGCGCAGGAGATTTATGTACAGGAGATCTATGCGCAGAAGAATGTTCACTGCTTTCAGAGGCAGTGGCACCATCCTTTGCAGAATCTTCAGGAATAGGATCAGCAGCAGGGATTTCAGCAGGAGGAATTTCCACAGCAGGTGTAGGCTCATCAATGGGCGCAGCAGTAGTCTCAGGAGGGGCTGCTCCATCAACACCAATAGTCTGATCCACTTCATCATCATCACCATCAGCCTCAGGCTCAATATCCATGCCTTCATCCAGAACTGAAGTAACCCTGCGCACATTGCCAACAGGTATATTTATGCGTTGAAACGCACTGGATGTTTGTTCTCTGGGAGAGCTTGGAGGAGATGGAGTGTTGTGTCTCTTAGTTACTTTAGCACTACTGCGCACCTTCTGCTTGCGTCGAGGAGTAGAAAGAGGTGCATCATCAGCAGCAAGCGTAGGCGCAACAGAAGGGTCTTGCACAGCAGTTTCCTTGGGTCTTTTCCCCCTGAACTTTAGCGTCCTCGGAGTCACCAGTGTGATCCATGCGCTTTTACATAGGGTCCTAAAGTCCATAAAATACTAATAGGTGATGGTATCAATCAATTCTAACATACTTAGGAGGGTTAAGAGATGAGCGTACCCAACAATCTCCCCTAAATGATTGATGCCATTACCTACTATAACAAAGGATTATTCATACTTGATAATACATGTCCATAAGAATAAAAATGGTAAATCATGCCTCAAGTCAATGCACACACTAGCCAATGCTATAGATTTCTAGTCTATCCAAAAGATTAACTTACAAAGTGGGAAAGATAGAAATAACATACAGTGCATACAAATGATATGAATTTTAGTTTAGTATGCGTTTTAAACTGAATGTTAAAACATCATGCGTAGAAAATATTGAGCAGGTATAATATGTGCATGAGGTAGAATAAAGCATCATTGTTCACAAACGAAAAGTTTGAATTGAACAAGGTTTTGAAACTAATGATGCGATTTTTCTCATTAAAAACTTGAAATGACAATAGTTGAGAATTACAAGTTTGAATAAGAAAAACAAAATGCCACAAAAAAGAATACCTTGAGCAAAACAAAAATTACATAGAACCTATTTTATGTTGATCTGGTGCAGGGTTTCGCGCAGCTCATTCTGCAGGCTATTGAACTTGTTCATAAGCTCAATCTTCAGCACTTTAAATTTATCTTGGAAAGCCACTGCTTCTCCAACATAAGTTGTTATCCCTCTGCGCACGTCCCCTGTTGTCTTTTTGCAGCTCTCGGAAGTTCGCTGCGTAGGCTATCTGATGCCCAGTCATCTGGTTGAAGTATGACTGCTCATCAACAGTAATGGTGTCGATGATGGTGGCCTGCATAGCTTCAAGGCGAGTGTCGGTATGGAGGCGCTGAGTGTTTACGCTGGCTTTGAATATCGAACATTGCTTGGTCCATCCTAGCGTTAAACCCATCAGCAAAATCCATCATGGATTGAGTTATGCATTCCCGAACATTTTCCATGTTAAGCGCACTAGCTTGCCAAGGCCCACCTAGTGCAATCTTCTCAAGCATCTGCGCTTCAAGTCCTGCAAACCCCTCAAGTAAGCTATCAGCTATGTTCTTGCGCAGCTTCCTTAATATTTCCTTGAACCCATGGTTGATAGCATCATAGGTGCACACATTTTCAAGCAACCCAGATATTTACTTCAGTGAGTCCAGGACCATGTTATCTAAATCATCAGGAACTCGTTGAGCAGAGGGGGCCAGCGGAGGGAAATCTTAAGGAAGCTGCGCAAGAACATAGCTGATAGCTTCATAAGTGCACACATTTTCAAGCAATACAACTATTGACTTCAGTGAGACCATGTTATCTAAATCATCAGGAACTCACTGCGCAGAGGGGCCGGCGGAGGTACTTGCCTTTGATGCATTCTCCCCCTTAATGGCAGCAATCTTCAATCGCTGCGCATCAAGTTGATCTTTAATAGCGGTTTGCGCAGTGATGAGTTGAGCCATCTGTGACTGCGCAGCAACTTGATTCACTTGAATTGAATTTAAGGCTTGAAGGATCTGGCGCAGCTCATTGGAAGATGAAAGGGAGGAGGTGGAGAACGCAGGAATGGTTGAGGTAGCAGGCGGCGGTTGCTTTGTTGTCTTGGGAGGAGAAGTTGTGGAGATGGGATCAAGAGGAGGGGATAGGCGCGCAGGAGATTATGTACAGGAGATCTATGCGCAGAAGAATGTTCACTGCTTTCAGAGGCAATGGCACCATCCTTTGCAGAATCTTCAGGAATAGGATCAGCAGCAGGGATTTCAGCAGGAGGAATTTCCACAGCAGGTGTAGGCTCATCAATGGGCGCAGCAGATAGTCTCAGGAGGGGCTGCTCCATCAACACCAATAGTCTGATCCACTTCATCATCATCACCATCAGCCTCAGGCTCAATATCCATGCCTTCATCCAGAACTGAAGTAACCCTGCGCGCATTGCCAACAGGTATATTTATGCGTTGAAACGCACTGGATGTTTGTTCTCTGGGAGAGCTTGGAGGAGATGGAGTGTTGTGTCTCTCTAGTTACTTTAGCACTACTGCGCACCTTCTGCTTGCGTCGAGGAGTAGAAAGAGGTGCATCATCAGCAGCAGGCGTAGGCGCAACAGAAGGGTCTTGCACAGCAGTTTCCTTGGGTCTTTTCTCCCCCTGAACTTTAGCGTCCTCGGAGTCACCAGTGTGATCCATGCGCAATTCAGAATCCAGCGCAGCAGGGGGAACCCGTTGGAAGGCAGATTTAGAGGACTTGGACTTCTTGGGGAAGGCGCAGGTGCATCGACTTGCGTTCTTTGACGGGGCTTAGGAGCTGCAGGGGAAGGCTCAATTTTTTTATACCTGCGTTTGTTTTCGGTTGTGCTTGCTTGGCCTTGGTGCGTGGTTTGGACGAAGGGAATGTCCTTGTGCTTCTTGGACTTGGTCTAGCAACCACTTTGCCCATGCGCTTAGTAGCCTCTTCAGGCATTTCGCGTTCTGGCGCAACACTTGAACCACATGTGCCCTTCTTTACCTTCCCATCCTTGGGAGTACTTCCCAACCAAGGCTCCCTGTTGGGGTCATTGTCAGACTGCCAGATTCTGTAGTGGTCCGCATCGCCAATCTTATCGCGCAGTAGATGAAGCTGCGTACGAGATAGAACTTTGAAGCGCAGGACTGCTTCAGAATGGGCCTCTTCCTCACAAAATCGGCTAAGTCAGTGTATTAGAGGAGGAGCTTGGATAGCAGGCGACAATGCGTTATGTACTTTGGTTTGGACGCGTTGAGGCGCATATCATAGCTGGACATGGCTTTAGTAAGCTCATTCCAGATGATCTGAGGCCAATCTAGTTTCTCCTTCAGATAGATGGCTGCACAGTATTCCCACGTTTGAAAATAAATTTGCCCTTGTTCCCGTTCTGCAGTTGAGGGAATCTCCAAATAAGGTGCACATGTGATAACATCACCTCACCGAACTCCTTGCGGTCATCCACATACCATCTTTTGACGAGTGTGGGCTTATCAACTAACTTCATCGCGAGCCTATCTTGCCGCGCAGCATCAAAAGTTTCAGGCGCATCACCAACATCGAAATCGCAAAGTCTGCAGATGTGGTTTGGGTGCACCAAGATTTTCACAGTTCTGCACCACAGCCATAATAATCTCGGTGCTTTCACCCTTGTACTTTCCTGGAATGACACGAGCTGTCTCAAAGAACTCATCAACCAATGATGGCACATAGAATGGTTGATCTAGAGTAAAATGAGGAAAAAATCTTGAGGATTTGAGATGACTGATCAACCTGCGTCCAACTGTGTCTTGGTTGAGATCTTGTGGATTCACTTCCCAGCCATAGATGAAGTAGAAAGGATTAATATCTTCGATGGTGGGTTTAGGAACTTGCTGATTTTGTTTAGACCCAGAACGAGAGGAAGAAGAAGCTTTCTTAGAAGAATAGGAAATAATGATTTCAGGCATTTTCTTGGAAGTCTTCTTTGGAGCCATTGTCATAGAGAGAGTTTTGCACGAAAATAGAAGAAAGAGAAAAGGTTTGCAGAAAATTGAAGGAAGTCAAAGAGATAGAAAGAGGAAATGATTGGAAGTTGGTGAAAATAGAGAGAAAATGGAGGTTTAAGTGAAAGAGAATGAGAGCAGTAGAGAGAGAGAAGGAGGTTATGCCGAAAAAGGGAAAAAGATGTGACGTCAGCGCATAAATTTGGTGAAAAAGCAGAGTGGAGACACGTGCTGCGATGACGTGGCCCAACCGGTTGCGCGTGTGCGCAGGCCTAGCGCGCGCGTGAGTATGAGAGTCTAAGCAGGTCACTGTCGAGTCAACTTCCTCATAAATGCTGAGTCAATGAAAGGACGGGCGCACGTTAGTAGGGTGACGTGGCTGAATGGGGAACGCGCGTGCGCAGTCTTTGCGCGCGCGTGTGTCAGCGAAAAGAGGCTGACTGCTGTCGCATCACCTTCCTCATTAAATGGTGAGTGGACATTCGAAAAAGGCGCTGTCATCTTGTAGTGTGCATTAATGACAATGGGACATGCGCAGGGGTAAAAAGGTAATTTTCCAAGAAAATTCAAAAAATTAAAGGCGCGGGAAAATATTAATTACACAAGTACCCTTGGGACCTGGCGTTGACTTTTCAGTCAGGGACCTATATGAAAATTCTAATGAATAGAACACTTACATGCGATCCACTAGGTGTGCGCATGACATATGCGCAGCGCAAATATTACGCAGAGATTCTTCAAATCTCATAACTGAACTGTTCGATGCGCTTTAACTTACTGCGCAGGGGCTGCACAGATGCATGAAACTTGATCTATTTTTACCACTTATCAAACAAACACAAGAACATTATTTTTAACAAATCATATGGACAAGTTAACTAAGTTCAAGCATACCCATTCTCTCTCAAGAAGATAAATCGCTTTGCGTCAAGAGCCTTTGTGAGGATATCAGCAATTTGATTATCTATGCCACGTGCTCAAAATGAATGTTTCCTTTTTCCACGTGGTCCTTAAGAAATGATATGTTGTCGTTGTCGATGTGCTTTGTCTTCGAATGCATGACAGGATTGTGGAGACTGCTATGGTGGACATATTATCGCAGAAAATTGGACAATTTCCTTCATTAATTTCCATAGTCCACTAATTGTTGCTTCATCCATAGGATTTGGCAGAAGTAGCTTCCAGCAACAATGTATTCAGCTTCTGTAGTGGAGATGGACACAGCAGCTTGCTTCTTGCTTGCCCACGCAATAAGTCGATTTCTAAGGAAATGACAAGTCCCACTCGTGCTCTTCTGTCAATTGTGCATGCTGCGTAATCTGCATCTGAATAACCTACCAAATCGAAATTCGAATCTTTGGTGTACCAAAGTCTAAGGTTAACAGTTCCAGAAAGATAACGAATAATGCATTTAACAGCAGTTAAGTGCGCTTCTCTAGGATCTGCTTGATAGCGCACACAGACACAAACACTAAACATAATATCTGGCCTACTTGCAGTAAGATAAAGGAGAGCGCCAATCATACCTCGATATAAAGTTTGATCAACTTTCTTACCTTTTAAGTCTTTGTCAAGCTTATTGCCCGTGGCCATTGGATTTCCGTATGCTTTAGCATTCTCAAGTCCAAATTTTTTGATCAAGTCTCTTGTGTACTTGGCTTGATTTATGAAGATGCCATCATTCAATTGTTTTATTTGAAGTCCGAGAAAGAATGTGAGTTCTCCCATCATGCTCATCTCAAACTTGCTTTTCATGAGCTTTTCAAAGCGCTTACAAAGTAACTCATTAGTAGAACCAAATATAATATCATCAACATAAATTTGAACAAGTAAATAGTGATCATTATACATAGCAATAAAAAGGTCGTATCGATTTTACCGCGCTTGAAGCCTTTCTCTAGCAGGAACTTTGATAGAGTATCGTACCATGCTCTTGGAGCTTGCTTAAGTCCATACAAAGCTTTTTGAAGTTTGAAGATGTGATTTGGAAATCTGCTATCTTCAATCTCAAGTGGTTGAGCTACGTAGACCATCTCTTGGAGTTCTCCATTGAAAAATGCGCTCTTCATATCCATTTGATAAAGCTGAATTTCTTGTGAGACGCATAAGTTAAGAAAATTCTTATAGCTTCAAGTCTTGCCACAGGCGCAAACGTTTCATCGTAGTCGATTCCTTCTTCTTGCCTATAGACTTGCGCAATCAACCTTGCTTTGTTTCAGGTGATGCTTCCATTCTTATCCATCTTGTTTCTGAATACCCATTTTGTACCAATAACTCATTGGTCATGAGGTCTAGGTACCAAAGTCCAAACCTTGCAGCGCTCAAATTAGTTAAGCTCTTCTTGCATAGCAGTAACCCAGCTTGAATCTTTGGAGCGCTTCATCAATCTTCTTTGGTTCGACTTGAGAGATAAAAGAGTGATACTCGTCATCAAAGTTTGATGCTCTCCTAGTACAAACCCCTACATTGAGATCACTAATGATTTTTGTTGTTGGATGATCTCTAACTTCACGAACCTCGAGAGGTAAGTTAGGTTGAGTTGTAGGAATACGAAGATTTTCAATGGATACTTCATTAGCAAGATCATCAAAGGTGATTTGCTGAAGCGGAGAAACATCATGCGCAGGAGGGGGTATATGCGCATCAGGAGTCGTCACTTCTGGCGCAGCATCCGGAGTTGGTGCATGATATGGTCTTGCTTGATTTTGATTGTGATTTTCTTGATTATCATTCTGCACAGGTGCAGTTTGTGGCTGTGTACCTGTCTCATCATTCTCAGCAGAATTATCAGAATCATTTGGAGCCAAATATGGCTCAAAGAAAGAGTGTTCGTCAAAAGTACATGTACAGATTCTATAATTATTAGATTAGTTCTATTAAAAACACGAAAAGCTTTAGAATGTTTGGCATACCCAACAAAATTACCTTCATCTGCTTTGGCGTCGAATTTACCTTTGTGATCTTTGTCATTGTAGAGGATATAACATTTGCAGCAAAAAATCTTGAAGAAAGCGATGTTGGGCGCTCTTCCTCTCCATAGCTCATATGGAGTTTTGTTGTAGGCTTTGTTGATGAGGGATCTGTTCTGAGTGAAGCAAGCAGTGTTGACAGCTTCGCTCCAGAAATACTTATGCAGCTTTGCTTCTGCTATCATGGTTTTGCCAGCCTCAATCAACGTGCGATTCTTTCTTTCTACAACGCCATTTTGTTGCGGAACTCCAGTAGCAGAAAAATTGTGATCTATTCCATGATCATCACAATATTGCGCAACACCGTTGTTCTTAAATTCAGTTCCATTGTCTGATCTAATGCTCATGATGTCGTCTTCCTTTTGAGTTTGGAGCTTTCGAAAAAGAGCAGTCAAGATATCATAGCAGTCGTCTTTGGATATCATCATCTCAACCCATGTATATCTTGAGTAGTCATCCACCATAACTAAGGTATATTTGTTTCCTCCAATGCTCGCGGTGGTGACAGGTCCAAACAAATCCATGTGATGCAATTGTAAACATTTGGAAGTTGAGGAAGCAAACTTGCTGGAGAAAGACTGCTTAGGTTGTTTACCGAGCTGGCATGATGAGCATTTTCTATCATGGTGGCCAGCTACTTTGGGAAGTCCTTTGCATTTTCACAGATTTTCCCTTCTAGCTTCGCCAAATATTTGAAGTTCAATGACTTAGGCGCTTATGCCATAGCCAGCTGCTTTCACTAACGTTCTTTGCTACAAAACAGAGATTAGTGATAGAGTCTATAGCAGTAAGATCAATAATGTAAACATTTGTCTTACGAGTCCCTATGAGCAAAGTTAACCCGGATATGCCATCTTTGATATAGCAGTGCGTTGCAGTGAAGTGGCACTCCAAACCTTTATCGCATAATTGTGATATTGAGAGCAGGTTGTGCTTAAGGCCTTCTATGAGCGCGACCCTTTCTATGCACACTTTATCTTTTCTGATTCTTCCATATCCAACAATGTGCCCTTTGTTGTTGTCCCCAAAAGTTACTGAGGGACCTCTTCCTTCATGCACATCTTCAAGGGCGTTAGCATCTCCAGTCATGTGTCTGGAACATCCACTGTCGAGATACCATATATACGCTTTAGCTTGTGAAGAGTGCGCAGTAAAGCAGGAGACCTGAAAGATAAACATTAAAGCGCAGGTCCCTTTTATTCTTGGGTCATAGAGTTAGCAACTTTTGACAACCCACTCCTATCTAACCTTAGGATTTTTATGTCCCTTGGCATTAGGGCAAATCGCAAAAGGCATTCTGCAGCCTTGTGACCTAAACCATCACACACAACACAATGATGTAAGCCACTTATAGATTGGGTTTTTACAAACTCTTTACTTTTCTTTGGCACAGCATTCTTTACTGGAGCAGGTGAACTAGCTTTGATAAACAACATCTTTTATATTTGGGTGTGCTTTTCTTAAGAATACGCAACTGGCGTTGAGGTGCATGGCTTTCATGCGCATGGCCCTTCTGCGCAGTTTGGCATTCGAAGTCGAAGCGCATCCATAATCAGAATATGCGTTGTCATGCGCAGGTTCAACTTTAGCCTTACCCTTGGCTTTCCCAGTTTTGATTCTTTGGGTAGACATAATGGAAATTTTGTCTCTGGACTTTTTCCTGTCCTTTACCAATTGAAGCAGAACGCTTTGCTTTAGGAATTTCAACAGTTGCTAGGGTGTAAATCCTTTTCTTTTCAGAGCAAACTGCACATTTAAAAGTCACTAGTTGAGAACCCCAAGCCTTCCTTTTCTCCACTGGCTTTTTGGGATTCTATAATTTGATCCATAGTGACACGAGATTTGGTCCACACATCTGTGATCTTTGTAAGATCAGCAACTTGCGCAGCCAAATCTTCGTTTCTTACTTTAAATAGCGCATTTTGATCGGTTAAGAAACGGTTCATTTCAGTAAGAGGTGTCATGCTCTTAATCTGCTCCTTAAGGAGGTTGATTTCAGATTTCAGAACAGTTTTCTCCGTCTTAAGCTGAGAAATTTCTCCAATTGATAAGTCCACTACTTCTTTCATAGAATTAAATTTCTTGATTACCTTTTCAGCTTGTTGAAAAATAGTCTCACGCTAAACATCAGAGACATCCTTTTTTATTACAATTTTAGTAGGAATTTCAAGAGATGATTACGCGATGGCGCAGGTACAAATTTCTTTGATAAGTCTGCTCTTGAAAATAAGTACTTGCCATTCTGTCTGCTTGGAGTCAGATGTCACATTTCTACCAATTCAGTGATAGTGTGACCTTTCTTCTTAGTTGTATTTGGTGCAATCTCTGTGTTCATATCAGGATCATTGTCTGAATCACTATCAGCACTTGCTACTAAGTAGAGCAGTCCGTCCTCAGAGTCATCATTATCACTGTCTTTAGGGTCTGTCTCTATCCAGGTCTTGAGCACTTTTTCTGTGCAGTCTTCTTCAGCAACCATTCCGCGCTGCTTAAACGATTTTTGCGCAGTATTCCTCTTCATGTAATCAAATTTTGGAGTAGGGCGTTTTGATGAAAAATGACCAGGAATTCTGCAGTTGTAGCAGACTAAGTCATCATCTTTCTTTGAGTCTCTGCCACGAGAGAACTTGGCTGGAGATTTACTTGAGGATCCTGGCTTTGAAAATTTCCTGAACTTTTGGAATCGCTTTATGAACATAGCGAAATCATCATCATCCATTTCAAGCAGAGAGGAAGTGGAGACTTTGTCTGAGGTTTGAGCAGGCGCAGGTTCCTTTTGCGCAACATATGAAACAAGTTTTCCTTTGACTTCAGTTCATCAATTCGATAAGTTTAGCTCATACACTTTTAAGTTGGCGTATAAGCTGCGCAGAGGCCAAGTATCTAGAAATCCAGAATCTTCCAGATGGCTTGCCTTGTGCACATATCTGGAACCTAGTGCATCTAAGAATTGAGAATTGACTTCTTTATTGGTGAATGTAGTTCCGAGAGATTTACAAGAGTTTACAACAACACAGAAGCGATCATAAGTTTGTCTTAAGGTTTCACCATCCTTTCTCATGAAGCAGTTGAATTTCTTTGCACCACAAATCTTTTGTTTTCCTTGCTTACTTTATCTCCATTCACATATCCTTCAATAGCATCCCATAGTTCCTTTGCAGTTCCACCGCTCACAATTTGATTGTGCATGGAGAGGTCTAGAGTGCTAAGAATGATGTTCCTTGCTCTTCCATCATAGCCAACCCATTTCTTTTCTTCATCAGTCCATTCATCCTTGTTATTCTTGATAGTAGGATTGTCCTTGTTGGAGCAGCATCAGGATTTGCCTTCATAGGAATGTATGGTCCTTCAAGAACGATGTCATAGAGGATCTCATCTATTGACGAAAATGAGTGAGCATGCAGTGCTTCCAGATTTCGAAGTGGTCTTCATTCAGCACTGGAACCTGTGAATAGTTAGCCATTGACCAAGATTTTGAAGCCATCTTGAATCGGCACCCAAGCCGTTAAGCTTGAAAAACAAAACAAGTTTTATAAAGGTGTTTGCTCTGATACCACTTGTTGGTCCCAAAGGGGAAACAAGGGTATGAAAAATGATAGAGGGGGGGGGGTGAATAGCGGTTTAAAATTCTTTTCAAACCCTTTTGCGAATCAATGTCTTATGCGCACAGTTCTCAAATAAGCGAAGTCGAAGCGCATCCATAATCAGAATATGCGTTGTCATGCGCAGGTTCAACTTTAGCCTTACCCTTGGCTTTCCCAGTTTGATTCTTTGGGTAGACATAATGGAAATTTTTGTCTCTGGACAAGAAGCCTGCTTTGCATTGAAAGAAGCTTTAGGGTTAAATTTCAAGCAAAGTTTGCACAGGGTGTAAATTCACAGAGCAAAAGCACACTGGTCACTAGTTGAGAACCCCAAGCCTTCCTTTTCTCCATGGCTTTTTATTCTTAATTTGATCCATAGTGCACGAGATTTGGTCCACACATCTGTGATCTTTGTAAGATCAGCAACTTGCGCAGCCAAATCTTCGTTTCTTACTTTAAATAGCGCATTTTGATCGGTTAAGAACGGTTCATTTCAGTAAGAGGAGTCATGCTCTTAATCTGCTCCTTAAGGAGGGTGATTTCAGATTTCAGAACAGTTTTCTCCGTCTTAAGCTGAGAAATTTCTCCAATTGATAAGTCCACTACTTTCTTTCATAGAATTAAATTTCTTGATTACCTTTTCACTTGTTGAAAAATAGTCTCACGCTCAACATCAGAGACATCCTTTTTTATTACAATTTTAGTAGGAATTTCAAGAGATTGATTACGCGATGGCGCAGGTACAAATTTCTTTGATAAGTCTGCTCTTGAAAATAAGTACTTGCCATTCTGTCTGCTTGGAGTCAGATGTCCCATTTCTAATTCAGTGATAGTGGGACCTTTCTTCTTAGTTGTATTTGGTGCAGTTTCTGTGTTCATATCAGGATCATTGTCTGAATCACTATCAGCACTTGCTACTAAGTAGAGCAGTCCGTCCTCAGAGTCATCATTATCACTGTCTTTAGGGTCTGTCTCTATCCAGGTCTTGAGCACTTTTTCTGTGCAGTCTCTTCAGCAACCATTCCGCGCTGCTTAAACGATTTTTGCGCAGTATTCCTCTTCATGTAATCAAATTTGGAGTAGGGCGTTTTGATGAAAAATGACCAGGAATTCTGCAGTTGTAGCAGACTAAGTCATCATCTTTCTTTGAGTCTCTGCCACGAGAGAACTTGGCTGGAGATTTACTTGAGGATCCTGGCTTTGAAAATTTCCTGAACTTTTGGAATCGCTTTATGACATAGCGAAATCATCATCATCCATTTCAAGCAGAGAGGAAGTGGAGACTTTGTCTGAGGTTTGAGCAGGCGCAGGTTCCTTTTGCGCAACATATGAAACAAGTTTTCCTTTGACTTCAGTTTCATCAATTCGATAAGTTTTAGCTCATACACTTTTAAGTGGCGTATAAGCTGCGCAGAGGCCAAGTATCTAGAAATCCAGAATCTTCCAGATGGCTTGCCTTGTGCACATATCTGGAACCTAGTGCATCTAAGAATTGAGAATTGACTTCTTTATTGGTGAATGTAGTTCCGAGAGATTTACAAGAGTTTACAACAACACAGAAGCGATCATAAGTTTGTCTTAAGGTTTCACCATCCTTTCTCATGAAGCAGTTGAATTTTTCTTTGCACCACAAATCTTTTGTTTTCCTTGCTTACTTTATCTCCATTCACATATCCTTCAATAGCATCCCATAGTTCCTTTGCAGTTCCACGCTCACAATTTGATTGTGCATGGAGAGGTCTAGAGTGCTAAGAATGATGTTCCTTGCTCTTCCATCATAGCCAACCCATTTCTTTTCTTCATCAGTCCATTCATCCTTGTTATTCTTGATAGTAGGATTGTCCTTGTTGGTAGCAGCATCAGGATTTGCCTTCATAGGAATGTATGGTCCTTCAAGAACGATGTCATAGAGGATCTCATCTATTGACGAAAAATGAGTGAGCATGCAGTGCTTCCAGATTTCGAAGTGGTCTTCATTCAGCACTGGAACCTGTGAATAGTTAGCCATTGACCAAGATTTTGAAGCCATCTTGAATCGGCACCCAAGCCGTTAAGCTTGAAAAACAAAACAAGTTTTATAAAGGTGTTTGCTCTGATACCACTTGTTGGTCCCAAATGGGAAACAAGGGTATGAAAAATGATAGAGGGGGGGTGAATAGCGGTTTAAAATTCTTTTCAAACCCTTTTGCGAATCAATGTCTTATGCGCACAGTTCTCAAATAAGCTAAGTATAGCGCACAGAGAGAGTGAAATGCACAGCGGAAATTTAAAGCAGCTACTGCACAGGGATAGCTGCGCAGAGACTAAAAACACACGCGCTAAGCTTTGGCTAAAGAGTTGGTTAAAAATGTTCAGCAATAACAAACACACAGTAGCAAATAGCAATCTGGTAAGATCAAACAAAGCATCTATTAAGAAATAATGTAAGCAGGAAATAAGCAGGAAGAATAATGAACAAGCTATATGGAGAGGTTCGATCGATGAAAGATCTACGTCCTCTACCAAGATGGTTAGTCTTGGATTTTCTAATGAGATATATATTGATGTGAGGAGCTTTTACAAGATTACAAAGAATCAAAATCTATTCTATGAAGAGCAAATCCTAGACTAAACCGGTGTTTCTCGAGAAGTAAGATCTAAGTGATTGAAGCTTCAAGAGGTGTGTGTGTGTCAGAAATTCTGAGCTCTATGAATCTGTGAGATGAAGAGCACGAAGAATTCTGGTGATATAAGGCTTAGGATCTGGGCAGGAGTTTGAAGGTATGAAGGTTTGAAGGTTGTTCTTGAATCTGAGAATATTAAGCAGCAATCTTCTGAACTTCAAGGATACTTAGTAAGCACAAACTCTAGCAACTTGGAAATGAAGATGCGCGGGCTATTTATAGCTGAGAGCTTAAAGGTAGCCGTTGGTGCTCTGAGTAAGGACGATGAGCTGGCACAATATGATTGGTGCGCAGGTATCCTTTATAGCCGTTTGGAGCTCTGATCAAGGATGATGAGCTGGCAAAAAATGATTGGTGCGCAGGGGTCCTTGATACATTGGAGTCAAAGCATGAAGACCAAATTCAAAGGCTTCTTCTAGAAAGTTGACAGCTGTCTTCATTTGAATTATTTCATCTGAGCGCATCTCCATCGTTGGATATGCTGAGTGTACTAGATTTGTCATTTCTGCACAGCTCAGCACTTTAATAAGTGTACATCTTCTGAGAGCGTTCCAAGTTAGGTAATCTGAAAACGTTGAAAACTGAGCAAGGTTGAAAGCTGCGCAGCAAAGACCTGCGCAGTGATGTTCTGCGCAGAGACAAAAGTCTTGGTTAGTTCTTCATTCCTTTTTGCTCCAAGTCCTACATTCTAATCCTATACTATAAAATGGACTAAGCTAAAATTGAAGTTATTAAACTTCTTACATAGGGTCCTAAAGTCCATAAAATACTAATAGGTGATGGTATCAATCAATTTTAACATACTTAGGAGGGTTAAGAGATGAGCGTACCCAACAGAACCGCTAGAGGGGGGTGAATAGCGGTCCAAACTTTTTCTAAAATACCCTTGAAAATACAACCGAGTACTTATCAGTTTGGTCAACTGCGGTTCAAGACACTAGAACCGAACTGATAAAATGCATAGTGGAGTTTTGCGGTTTGGCCAAAGAGGATTTGTAAAGAGTTGGGCGGTTTGACTCGGTATAAAAACACTATGATGCAACCGATAATCTCAACTTGAATATCAAAGAAAAACACAATTCACTTTTCAAGTCATTTCGTAAATGGATTAAGTTATAGACCACAAACAAGAAAAAGTAAATAACAAGACAGAAAGTAAAGATCAAACACACAATATGAAGAAGTTCGTTCTTGAATGAACTACGTCCTCTACCTAGATGGTTAGTCTAGGATTTTCTAATAGCTACTAGACTTGTATTAATTTAGATGAGGTTTTACAAGATGAATCTAAACTCTAAACAATCAATCTAAGCTATAAAGCTATTATAACAACCAGTGTTTTCGAAGTATATAATCTATATGATTATTTAAATCGGGTGTGTGTGTGGAAAGGGTTCAAATGCTCGAATGGTCTAAGTGATGGATGAGATAATTAAAACTTTTTGTCTAAAGGCTGAGTATGGATGGTTGTTAGGCTTGAAGCTTGATGAAGAAATCTGGGTTTGCTAAGGAGATCTATGAAGGATTGAATTTCTGGGTTTAAATCTTCAAAGCAAACTTGAACACTTGGGAATATAATCTCTTGAAGCTCAGCAACCTTCATTGTTGAAGAATGAAGGCTATTTATAGGCAATGCACCCTTGTGATCGTTGGGTAAAGATTTGAATTAAATCTGAGGGTACAATTGCTGTCGAATTCCCATTGGTTGAGCTCTCATTGTCATCCTTGGTTTTGTCTTGTATTCCTAGGTAGTTGTTGCACCACTACCTGACATTGTCCTTTGTTGCAGAGAAAGGACTAACGGTAAACAATTCAAATTGTTGTACAAAACTGACATTACTTGTAGTAACTCCAAGTTAACTCGAAGTTACTATGACAAGTAATAAAACATTCCTTTAGGGTCATAAAGGGATTGTTTGTCTCAAGGAATAAATTACACTTGAATTCTTCAATAAATACTGGAGTGGTTCCAAGGATGAACTTGGTGTGCTGTTTCGTTGAAACTGAAAACGGCGGTTCCATGATTGGTGGTTCCATCAAGTTTGCATCAGAGGTTCCAAATAAGATTTGAAGAACGGTTTCATCAAAGCCACAGAATGCGGTTTGATGAAATACTTGCGGCTCCATGCTGGCGGTTCAAAGATAGCACGAATGCAGTTTGAATAACTAAACCGCTAAGGGTAAACCGAGCTATACTCAGCCTAGACAAATGAAAATCTAGAAATGGACTTATCTAAAAATTGAAGTATAACTTCATTACATGCGGTCCTAAATTTCAATAAAAGAGGCGTGGCATGGATCAATCAAATCAAGGGGTGTACTAACAATGAATCCTAACAATCTCCCCCTATTTGATTGATGCCATTACCACATTATGATAAAGCAAAACATTGTACTTGGTAATAACATGCTCAAATGAAATTTTCTTGAAGCTGCATGTCCCAAGTCAATGCACACACAATGCTAAATCATAGATTTCTAATCTATCAAAAAATGAAGGAAATGAAGAACAGATAGAATAGAAAGACATTCAAATGCATATAAAATGATATGATTTTAAAGATCAGATATGCATGTTTAAACTGAATGTTTAAAACACAATGCACTTAAAAATATTTTTCATTAAGAATATAGTGCATGGGTTTTAAAAAATGCAAGCATTGTTCCACAAACAAGCAGTTTGAATAAACAAAGTTTTGGAAATACAAATGCAATGCATTGATTCTCATTATAATTCAATCATAAGGTTTGGAGTTATAATAGAGAATTACAAGAGAATAGCAAAACTGAATCAAGTCACAAAAATGACTAAGGAAATCTAGTCTACTTGATCAGCAGCGTCTGGATCCCTTTCTTCTGCAGCATCCTCTGTAATGTGATCCTGATCGGTTTGAGCATCTTCAGCAGCATGTTCGGTTCCTGCAACATTCCTTGAGCCGGATGCATATGCGGTTGAGAACATGAAGTATGCAGTATGAAGCCGAACTTCAGTCGATTCATTTATCTTCTTTTCATACTTGCAGTTCGTTTAACAATGTTGCCGGTTCTGTGCAAAGGAATGGTTTGCTAGAACATCAAGTTTATTCTCCAATATGCTCATCCTTTCATCAACGGATTGAAATTTTAAAGAACAAAGATCATTGTTGGTTCTGACAAGATCTTGAAGAGCCAGTTGATTCTCTAAAATGATATTCAGCTTCTCATCTAGCTGATGTTGTCTAGATCTATCATCAAATCTCTCAGTCACCCTCTCCCCCTTAATGGCATCAAGGTCTGATTGAATTGTAAGAAGGTGAGTGTCAAACTGTGATGTTGATGTCATCTGATGTAATTGAATATTCCTAACTGCATCTATCAAATCGGCAGTAGTGGCACGAAGAGGCAGAAGAGGATATGATTGAAATGAAGGAGGGGGATCATCAGAAGGAGTATAATCTGGAATGAAAGTATCATCATCATCAGACAGTGAGATGTTTCATTGGTTTGGAAGTGAGAGGAAGATATTGGAGCCTTGCCCTTTAAAATGGTATGGGCATCACCAAGAGATGCACCCATTGAGACTCTTAAGGCTAACTCAAAATCTACTGGATCAAACTGAATAGATTGGGGAACTGGAACAAGGGCAACAGTTTGATCAGGAGGACTAGGGAACAAGGACTCTAATTGAACCGAAGAAAGAGAAATAGAAGGCAAATGACGAGAAAATATTCTGAACAGAGTGGGATGGGATCTATGATCACAGTATAGACAAAAATTGTTGCACAAAGTAGGATCATTTAAAACCTGAACCGAAATGTCTGCAATCATATCCTCAGCAACACTTAGAATGAGTTTATCAATAAAGGCTTCACTCTCATCAGCAGGAAAAATGGCAAAAGGATTAGGGCGGCCTGACTTGAGAAATCTGTCCTCGGCTTTAGAAGAGGCTTTGGCATGCTTTGCTCTAAGTTTCTCAGCCTTGAACTGCTTTAAGTACCTTGCCACATCAGCGGCATGCTTCCTCTTGTTTGTCTTCAGTTTAGGTGGTAGAACCGATGGTTGAACTGAGGGTTGAGCCGAAGGTTGAACTGATGGTTGAACCGAAGTAGGAGCAAACGGTAGAACCGGAGATGATGGAGATGACAGAACCGGAGATGGAGTATGCTCTGGTGAGTCAAAATCCAATTTTTGTTTAAGGTTTGGGGGAGAGTCTTCAATAAGCATCGGTTCTATGCCAGCCTTTCTCATTGCGGAACGCTTATGCAGTTCCTTGGCAAAGCTTCCTTCTTGTGATGAAGAAATCTGGGTTTGCTACGGAGATATATGAAGGATTGAATTTCTGGGTTTAAATCTTCAAAGCAAACTTGAATACTTGGGAATATAATCTCTTGAAGCTCAGCAACCTTCATTGTTGAAGAATGAAGGCTATTTATAGGCAATGCACCCTTGTGACCATTGGGTAAAGATTTGAATAGAATCTGAGGGTACAACTGCTGTCGAATTCCCATTGGTTGAGCTGTCATTGTCGTCCTTGATTTTGTTTTATAGTCCTAGGTAGTTGTTGCACCACTACCTGACATTGTCCTTTGTTGCAGGGAAAGGACTAATGGTAAACAATTCAAATTGCTGTACAAAACCGACATTCCTTGTAGTAACTCCAAGTTAACTCGAAGTTATTATGACAAGTCATAAAACATTCTTTTACGGTCATAAAGGGAATGTTTGTCTCAAGGAATAAATGACACTTGAATTCTTCAATAAATAATATGCGGTTCCACCAGGCACTAGAGCGATTCCGAGGATGAACTTGATGTGCGGTTTCGTTGAAACTGAAAACGGCGGTTCCATGTTGGTGGTTCCATCAAGTTTGCATCAGAGGTTCCAAATAAGATTTGAAGAACGGTTTCATCAAAGCCACAGAATGCGGTTTGATGAAAGACTTGCGGCTCCATACTGGCGGTTCGAAGATAGCACGAATGCGGTTTGAATAACTAAACCGCTAAGGGTAAACCGAACTATACTCAGCCTAGACAAGTGAAAATGTAGAAATGGACTTATCTAAAAATTGAAGTATAACTTCATTACATGCGGTCCTAAAGTCCATAAAAAGATACGTGGCATGGATCAATCAAATCAAGGGGTGTACTAACAATGAATCCTAACAAGTTCATCAAAAAAATTTCCAACAAATATATGTTGTAGATTTAAATATTAGCTTCTGTTTAAAAAAAAAAAGAATCATACCAATCGGATATGTGTAGTTTCACAAACATCTTAAAACGTCATGTGTTAGTCACATGACATAAAATCTGTTAGAAAACTAACACCCAGTTACTTTTGTAGTCGGATTACAACAAAATGACAAAGTGAGTATACCAATTAGCGAAATTGAAAAGACAACATTAACATTGCAAATTTCAGAAAAAGACAGGAAACAAATTGCAATTAACCCTAAAAATAATTATATAATTTACTCATTCTTAAATTTTAAAATTGAATTTTAGTAAATAGTACTACCCCTGTCCCTAAATGAGTGCTCAAATTTCATTTTAAGGGATATCTGAAAATCTCAACTCTTTGTACAATTTGGTGGTAAAGATTCATATATAATCTTGCAATCTCCTTTATAAACATTTAGTTTTGCACGTATAAAGAGACCGGTGAATTTTTTTTTGAAAAAAAAACATTTAGGGACAATGTTATGTTAAAAAAACTCATTTTGGGACAAGAAATTTTTAAAAATGGACACTCATTTAGAGACAGAGGAAGTAGTATTATTAGTACTTCATAATTCAATAGTTAGTTTATAACATTATGTTAAAATCGACACCTTATTATGCACACACTACACCGGTAACTTATGCACTTCCAAATCTTATAATTTATTCATTATTTCATGATCAGCAACATCCGTCAGGATGTCATCATCGAGACATATGATGATTTGAGAATGAGTCTTCTCATTCAGAATGGCAGATCTGCGGTCTCTTTCTTCTTCAAATCATCAGATGTGGGAGCGGCTTCTGTTTTGCACTTTGGTGCTTGTGATCCATGATTGCAACATCCACTAGAGGTTACAAGCCCTATATTCACATCATGGTCCTCATCTTAACCTGTCATAAACTGAAACTGTTGTTCCAATCAAACTTGTTGAAACTCACAAAGATCCTAACCGAAACTCTGATACAAGTTTGTTATTACTGGAAAGATAACAATGAGACAGATTTTATACACTTAATCCCTAGGATTCTATGAGCTTAAATGGTGAATTTTATGTATTTTAGATAGTTTTTATGTAATTTTGGGGTTTAATTATAATTTGAGGGTTATTTTAGTATTTTTATATTTTTCCCCAAATTAAATATTTATTATTCAAAAGAAATTCCAAAATAGAAATTATATTTAAAGCCCAAAGTTATTGAAGATGAATAGTGGATTCAAAGTTGGGTTGAGGAATTAAACTTATTGAAGAAATAAAGAAGGAGCAGCCCAAGGGAATTGGATCAAGGATGGAAGGAGCCCATCACAACCCGACCATGGAGTGGCCCAACAACAAGGCATGGCCCAAACCAGTTCAGCGGCCCAGTTCGCATGGGAAGGAGCCGGCTACCTGCACGTCTGGCGCATTCCGTGCGCACAAGTGGCACGAGGCGTGCACGGTTTCAAGGTGAATCAGAAGAAACGCATATAGCAGGCACGTTTTCGTTGAGTTCAGGCGCGTGGCAAGGACGGAGGGCGCGTGTGGCGGCTGGCACGAGAGTGAGAAGCGCGTGTGACGCGCGTGGTTCGGCTTGGATCTATATTTTTTGGTTATTTTTTATTTCTTTTTAATTTCTTTTCTTTCCTTATCAATTTAGGACTTGTTCTAGGTATACAAATAGGTTTCTTGTATTGTTTTTTTTATTGTAGACTTCAACATAATTTTAGATCTAGGTTTTATTTCTTTGTTCATGGAGATTTCAAAGCTTTGGATGAGGAACTAAATTCAAGCTTTGGGTTTGATTTCTTGAACCTCTTTTTATCAATTTGAGGTATTTTTCTTTTCATAATTTTATCCCTGTTCATAATTTTACTTGTGTCTATTTTAGATTTATAACTAGGGTTTGTGGATTTGGCCAATTCACTAGTTCTTTTTATGAATCTTTGCTAGAATTTTCTATGATTGTGCCAGTGTAGAAATTCATAAGTAGCATCTTTACGATTTATGCATGTACCATGGTAAATTGTGAAGTGGGTAAAATTAGATGATTATCTATGTGAAATAATCATAGAAAGCATTCTTGATCTTAGTTTCTTAAATCGTTCATCAATTAATATTGCGATCTAGACTGTGCCAGTTAGGTTAAATTATTAATTAGGGTTTATAGTGAGTGTGCCACTGCTAGTAACTAGTCTGAAAAAAGAAACAGAGATTGAAATAAATCTCGTGATCAAGTGAATAGGTGAAAAGTGAAAAGAGATATCAATGATAATTGAATAATTAGGTGGGGACGGAATCAAATCTAAAGTGTTTTTTAATTATTGTTTTAGCTCTATTAATTTAATTTATGTTTTTAGGATAGTTAATTAAAATCAATTTATTCCCCCAATCTTGTCAAGTGACAATTACGTAAATAAGTAACCGTTCTTCGTGGATCGATTCTGGACTTGTCCCTAGCTACATATTTTTAGAACCTAGTCCAGGTTTAATTTGTAGGTGTGCGATTTAGCCTATCAGATAAGATGGCATAAAAAGACACAATAAACAAGAACATAATTATTAACGTGGTTCACCAACAATCTATAGGCTACGTCTACGCTGAGGGGGCATATATTATTACTATAGAAATCTAAGAACATATTACAAATGGTCAATCTTGTTAACCAGGAAACACAAGAGATACATAAATAAAGCCTAGAAAACAATAAATCTAGTTTTTAATAGATTTTGAAACAGAACAAAATTATGAATTGCTTAATAGTGGCTGTTAGGTTTAACTATGTATTTATACTAGTCTAAACCTATTGTTTAGGAAAACATGAAACCCTAATTAAACTGCACAAAAAAAAAGCCAAAACTTGCATGACACTTCGCCACGAATTCAATTGGACTGCAACTCTCGCCGAGGCCATGCAGTCACATGGCTAGCGCATAGCCACGCCTATGCGGGCGCACATTCTTGCACACGCAACCTCCTCCAAAACCAATCTTCTTGATGAGTGTCATGTGGAGTCATGTGCCCGCATGCTCCCGAACTTAGATTCTCCAAAATTTATTTAAGGCACATGATTTCTAACATTGTATTACATTTTATAGGCAGGAGATAGTTTTATATAATACATGAGTTATATCTTATAGCAATGTGAGTTATATTGCAAAACATATTGCATTTTGTTTAGACTTTTGACAGTTATCTCATGCACCAAATTTTATGTCCCAAACTTGTATCATGTGGTATTTAAGGGGCGTATTTATGAGAAATAGATGTGTCAAATTCCATGCGCCAACTTTGTATTGGATAATACTTTATTTACCCACTAGAAAGAATTTAGTTACTCACATTTTACTTCTTTCTTTTAGTATACTCGTAAGTACGGTTAAGTGTTTCTTTTTTATTTATTTTTTCCATATGAGAATGTAGGAAATCGGTTAAGAATATTGGTTTTGACCAATATTTGACCAAGTTTTGTAATTATTAATTGCATTTCATAAAAATGGAAATAAGCTGCAAATAATCATTCTATACTCAGAATAGATTAACGTGGTATATTTATTTTCACAAATCTAATTTTGGGTGAATGGGAAATTAATTGATAAAGTTGGCAACTTAGTTTTAATGGTTGAAGGGAAATGTATATATATATATATATTAAAGTTGGTGAGGAGAGCCATGGTGTTGCCACATAGACAAGTCTTAGAGAAAGGTTGCATTTGGTATTGCCACATCATTACCACTCTTATAAATAAGAGACTTTTCAAATTCTTTTTCTTAGATAATAGTATTAGCTAATAGTATTAGTTACTATATATATAGGGTAACTATTATAGTTAAATACTATAGTTAACTAATACTTATAATAGTAATAGTTACTATAATAGGTAACTAATATAGTTAACTACTATAGTAACTAATACTTATAATAGTAATAGTTACTATAATAAGTAACTATTATAGTTAACTACTATAGTAACTAATACTTATAATAGTAATAGTTACTATAATAGGTAACTACTACCTCTGTCCCTAAATGAGTGTCCAAATTTCATTTTAAGGGACACTGAAAATCTCAACTTTTTGAACAATTTGGTAACAACGATTCATATATAATCTTGCAATCTCCTTTCCAAACCTTTAGCTTTGCACGTATAAAGAAATCGGTGAAAAAAATTCGAAAAAAAATGTTTAGGGAGAAAGTTATGTTAAAAAAAGACACTCATTTAGGGACAAAGATTTCTTGAAAATAGACACTCATTTAGGGACAGAGGGAGTAATATAGTTAACTACTATAGTAACTAATACTTATAATAGTAATAGTTACTATAATAAGTAACTATAATAATAGTTAACTATATACTTATAATAGTAATAGTTACTATAATAAGTAACTATTATAGTTAACTACTATAGTAACTAATACTTATAATAGTAATAGGTACTATAATAGGTAACTAATATAGTTAACTACTATAGTAACTAATACTTATAATAGTAATAGTTAACTATTACTACATACGTCCTAGAGTAAGAGTCCTACTTTCTATTTTGATACGTCACAGAGTAAAAGTCTTTTTCCTAAAATGACAAAGAATTTTTACTATTCATCTCAGTCATTCTCTCTCCTACTTTACTTTTATACTCACAAAATCAATCAACTTATTATTCACTCCCACTCATTCTCTCTTCCAATTTACTTTTACACTCACAACATTTACTTTACTTCCATCACTTCTTAATTTCTGTGCAAATGGGAGATATGACTCTTACTCCGGGACGGAGGGAGTACTATTTAACTATTATAACTAACTAATACTATTAATAATATTAGTTAATTATAATAGTTAAATATAATTGTTAACTATAATAGTTCTATATAAGTTAATTATTATTATTAATAGTATTAGTTAATCATAATTGTTATATATTAACTATTACTATTAATTATATTATTTAATCATAATAGTTACTATATATGTTAACTATTACTATTAATACCATTAGGTTTTTTGAAATATTCATACAACAGACTTAAATGTACTTCTAAATTCATTAAAAAAATATATTTATTACAACTATGTACAACCAAAGCTATGAAAATGTTTTGATTAATTTAAAATATACATATATTTTCAAATAAAATTATTATGTTAATTTATCTATTAAAAACATCAAAAAGGAAAACACAAAAAACATTAACGGAATAGATTCCCGTGCAGAGCACGGGTTACCTACTAGTGAGAATGGAAAAGCCATATCCTACATTTTTTAGAAATGAGAATTCAAGACACCATATTAATGTGAGACACCATATTAATGTGAGCATAGAGTCATCAAGTTGTTCCCTCCTTAGATAAACATAGTAGCCCATCGAGCTAGCTTTTGGCTAGTTCAACCCATCCTACAAGGATGGTCGCCCCATCCGCACCGCACATGCGAATGGCGAATTGGGCGCTTTAGAGGCACACTTCGCACTTCACATCGGTCGTGGGGAGTTGTGGAGCCTTAGACTTTTGATAAAGTTCGGCTCGATGGCGGTCTAGTACGTGGGTGGTTTGCTGGGACTGGTTCGGTTCATGCGTGTGGGTTGATGGGTGGCTTGGGAAGGGGTTATGGGCTCACTCGGTTGGGCTTTGAGCGGACTAGGGGTAGACACCCACACCTGGCTCCGTACACCCACTTTTGTGCACCCATAACACACCTTCCTTGAACCAGTCACATAGCGTGTGCCTCTCATGGGATAGGCTGGGTGACCGGACGACCTCCTAGCGTTACATGGGATCATGAGAATGATCTCCCGCGAGACCGGCTGTCCATTTCTCCCATTTCTACCCTTTTTCACTATAAAAAGGACCCTCAGTCCTTAAAATCCACACCATATTCCCCGAAAAAAAACACGCTTCATAATACACAGTTCATTCTACGCGCTAGCAAAGATCGGCGAGCCAATTTCCCGAGGTTGTTCCTCAAGCAAAGATCGGCGAAGCACAAGAGGTATAATTGTCATCTCTCTTATTGTTAAATTTCAGCTTAAGAACACACACACACGCTTAGAAAGACCGGTCCTTAGACTGGGCAGATTGGGTACTTAACTACTTCCCAATCCGTAACTAGACCTCCGAACCCATAACCTCTGTTAAAGAAAAGGTTTTCTATTATTTAATTATTAAAAATAATGGTTGCGACTCTTTAAAAAGCTAAAGGGGTACAAAATCCTCAAACGCCTAAAACTCGAGATACCAACACTGGGTTTGGGGAAGTCCAGTTCAGATATGGGCTTGGGCGGTTTGGTCCAAGTGGGGCTGGGTGGAAGCTTTTGGAAGATTCCTGGCGGTTGGGATTGGGGCAACCCGCGTCCATTCAAATGGGTGGGTCGGACCGGCTAGACCGATCCATGCAATCTTAACCTTCCATCTAGATTTGATCCAACGGCCAGATGCCATCGGATGCCATTTACAACTAATCCCAAAAGGCACCCCAACTATTCAACAACTATATAAAGGACCCCTCCCCCCTCATTCCAATCATCCAGCAATCCAAAGCATTCTTAGATTTTCTAAATCATTCAAGCATTCTCTTCATTTCCTATCTAGTCCAAGAAGTGCTTGAATATAAAGTAGTTTACCCGAAGGTTTTAGAATCGTTGTGCTACATTCTGAATTTCCAAAAAACCGTTGTATCTTAGAGACAATTACCATAGTCCGTGAGCACTAATATAAGGGGCAATATTGTCTGACGGAGAAATAGTCAAACTCTTACCTCAACTTTATTTTGTAGAAATAAGTTGTCCATCCTGTTATTTTTATTTAAAGTCATCTTTTAAATGCACCCCATTTTTCCAACAAGAGCAAGTATGTATGGTTAAGTTTTGAATGACAAATGGTATAGATACTAATATGCTGTATATATTATTACTTCCGTCTAAAAATGTCCCCAATTTGAGACAATAATATAAATAGTGATATAGTAGTATACTATTCTCCTATCGTTTGTTACATTACAAAAAGTTTGTCTAATTTTCACAATTAAGTCTTTACAATCAGTGAATTTTTAAAAACTTTTAATATACGAGTACTTACTTTGTTTAAAATTGATGTTTTTATTTGTTATTATTTAAAAGAGTTCTTTCTATTTCTACAACTAGTTAGAAGCCCGTCGATACTCGACGGGATATTATAATCAATTGATTTTGAAAGAAAAATATTATTAAAATTGATTAATTAAAAAATATCATTAAAATTGCGTATCTAAAATCCATTTCAAACTAACTGGGACACTACATGAATATGCTCGCGTACTTAAATGTCACATTCACATATTCCTTATTTTCCCCGATGTCCTTACATCCACGTTTTTTATAATATAAATTTGATCTCCATCAAATTTTCGTCTGAACTTTGATTAAAAAAAAAAAAAAAAAAAACTAACGTGATGACATATACTGATGAATCAATCAACATGATTGACATGAGCCAATTAGATGATAACACGTAAAATTCCAAATACACATTGATGCCCTGTGTGAATGGTATTTGACTATGCTATTACATTAAATGTCTTGGAATGTACAATGAACATTCAAATATTTATTAATTTCGGTAAATGTGTATTGCCCCTTAAAGTCTATTTTCAAAATCTCCATCCTTAAACTCACATTTTAGTAATAAAATAGTGACCTTCAAACTATATGAGGGTTTTTAATTGGTAAAACATGGAACTTAATTTAAGCTTAGATTTTTGTTTATTAGTATATTTTTTTGTAATTTATCCAATATAAGATATGATATTTTAAAATTAGATTTGATTTGATTTTATGTATAATATGTTTTTTTTTACTCCGTCCATATTTGCTTAAGCTAATAGAATGATGCCACATGGAATTCCACGTCATAATTCCATGTGGCGCATTGTGAAATCAAATAAAAACTCTCCTATATTATATATATATAGATAGATAGATAGACATAGATTTAAGCTTAAATGCATAAATAAAACATGACTAGTGAAACAAGTGTTCATATAAAAAAAAAAAAAGTTTGTTAAGAGACTGAGGGAGGGAGTAGGTGCGAATATCATCCTTCTTCCCATTAAACTTCATAGGGATGGTGCTTTCGCGCATTCTCACGTGAAAGAGTTCTCTCTCTCTCTCTCTCTCTCTCTCTCTCCCCTGTTAGCCAAGCCTGAAGAAGAAGGCCAAATGCACGCCTGATCGGTGATTGACTGATTTACACACGCAGTAAAAGTAATGTTAGTCTGTGATTCCTGTCCCTCCTGTTGATATTACTCAGCTTAATTGTAATGTAGGAGCAGATACCCTTTATAAACCCTAGTTCTCTAAACCCTCGTTTGTGATATCTTTGATTTTTCATGTTCACTCTTTTAGTACGGATTGTTTGAATTTCATGGCTGATTTGTAATTTACTGATATTTTCATACATAGTAATGTTAGTTTGCTATTCTTTGAACCCTGTTTTATATTCCACCATTGTTTATTTTGCTCAATTGTTCTGTAATATTTTGTTGCTGATATTTGATTCGTACTCTCTGTAAAACCTACGTCTCTAACCCTGTTGTGCTCTATCTTTGTTTTTCATATTAAATCTCTTAGAAGGATTATTTGAATTGCATGCGTGATTGGTGAGTGACTGACATTTGTTCGTAGTAATGTAAATTTGTGCTTTCTTTGTCTCTTTTTGATATTCCAACATTTTTACTCTTCTCAATTGCAGTAGCTTTTTCTTGCTGATGTTTGATTCCTACCCTCTATAAACCTGTTTTCTAAACTCTCTGCGTTATCTTTGATTTTTCTTTATCACTCTTGGAAGGGATTATCTAAATTGGATGTCTGGTTGGTAATTGACTAACGTTTGACCGCATAGTACTGTTAGTTTGTGATTTCTGCACTCCTTTTGATACTTCAACATGCTTACTTTTCTCAATTGTAATTTGGCTTTCTTTTGCTGATGTTTGTTTATATAAACCATTGTTTTCTAAACCTTCTACGGAGCTATATTTGATTTTTGGCCAAAACAAGTTACCCTTGAAGTATGCACCAAATCCCAGTTTGCACCCCCGCACGATTTTTTTTGCTGAAGTGGAGACTCTTTTTATATATCCCAGACTCCCAGTGACGAAGTTACGCCTAGCTCATGGAGTCATGGGGGCATAGTTATTAAAGGCGCGCGCCTAAGCCCCGGGCACAGAGAGGCTCAGTTTTGGAGCCTGGGTGCGCCTAGCTCCGGGCACAACAATTGACCATCAATTAAATTGTGGTAATTAAAACCTAATGCGTGACTATTACTCTTCCTCTCCCATGACTCTCTCATGTACATGCACCATAACTTTGTATAAGAGTAGCAATCACCAAGAACTCTTTCAAACTAACAACTGCTTATCATTTTATAGGATTTAGACTTAGAGTCCTTCTGTTTGAACTTCTCTTTATGCTTGTTTGAACATCTATTTATGTTTGTTTCTTTTATGACTTATAACGTATGTTTGATTTACTACTTGCATTTGATTTATTGCTTATCTTGATGTTGTATAATGTATACTATACTTTTAGTATTTTAAGGCATTTTTGCGGGCATCGTCACCCGGGCGCGCGCCCGCCTTGCGCCTTGCGCCTAGGCTCCGGGCACATCTTTTGCGCATTGGTGCGCCTAGGGCCTTTAATAACTATGCATGGGGGTCGATCGACCCCCTTGATTTTGATGTTGTGTCATTTTTACACTTACCAAATTTAGGAATTTAACATTCTCTCCCTTAAAAAAGAAATTTGGACCCCCTTTGGTTTAGAAAAAAGTTAGCACTATATTGTAATTTTGACCCTTCTATAAAAATCCTGGCTTCGCTTACTGATGTATCCCACACTGCCCCTTGAATCCTAACGGGTGTTAGAAATTTAACGAAAATGGTCATGTGCATGTCAAGTGATGGATATTTACATATTTGATTCAACATTGTAAGGGCATAAATGTCATTTAACCATGAAAACTCTCAAGTCTTCACCACCATGCCACCAAATTGCCACCACCAAATTTTCACCACCACCACCATAAACCAAATCAAATGCCAATTTCAATTTTAAAGATAACACCCAAATAATCACCGCATCCCAAACAAAAAATCAAAATTTTAAAAAAACCAGATTTGGGTTTTACAAATTAGGTGCTTCTATGGTGTTCTTCAAACCCATCAATTTTTGTCAAATCATTGCACCACAACCTAATTCACGAATTTCAAGTCCAAAGATACGTGTCCATCCCAAATAAATATAGATTAGAACTTCAAATATTGCTGATTTTTTTTGTTTAGAGCTTGGGTTAGAGAGACAACTTTAGGTTTGTGACAGAGAGAGAAGGGGGGGGGGGTATAAATCGATTATGTGAGCAATTGATGTGCGGGGGATGGAGAGGAGTGGTGGGCATGGAGGGGAAGGTGAGGGATGGAGGAGGGGAAAAGGGCGTCGGGAGGGGGTCGCAGGATTGGGATAGGGGATGGAGGTTACGTGAAAGGGAAGCTGGAGGATGCACCATATTTTTCTTCTTTTTTCCTTTCTTTCTCGTGTTTTTTCTTTTCTTTCTTTGGTGTTAATTAAGGTAGTCGACTATTTAGTTTTTTTGTGTATTATTCATTATTAATTTTTCACAATATTTAATGTAAATAATGGATATTTTTTTATGTATCTTTGTAATTTATTGTGCATTAAAAGAGTGGGAAAACAAAATAAAGAGAAATTACAAATTTAAATGAGAGTGACCAAATAACTTTCTCAGAACATGCACATGACCATTTCCGTAACATTTCTAATACCTGTTAGGATCAGGGTGAGGGGGTGGGGAGTGGGATAATTACATGAGATATTACTCTTGCACAAATTTTGCGCCGGGGTGCAAAGTAGGATTTGGTTCATACTTCAGGGGTAGATGATTTCGGCCTTCATCTTTCCTATTCATTCTCTTAAAAGTTACTGTTTAAATTGTATGCCTGATAGGTAATTGACTGATATTTTCACCCATTGTCATGTTAGTTTCTGATTCCTTGCACTCCTTTTGATATTCCATCATGTTTACTTTGCTCAAGTGTAATGTAGTTTTCTATTTTTTTTATGCTGATGTTTGATTTATACCGTCTATGAACACTAATTCTCTAAATCCTTATTCACTCTTTTAGAAGCGATTATTTGAACTTCCTTGGATGTATCAATGGCTTCACCGGAAGTAGGGGCAACTGAGGATGTTGTTCGAGCATTGTTAAATTACTTGGTTGATCCTTTGTTACCGACCGTTAAGTCTTATGCCAGAGCACCTCCTTCACTTTCACAGCAGCAAGCAGTCGCAAAACAGGTACCTTTTTCTTTTTGTGTGTAAATAATGCGTTTGCTCCAATTGAGTTGTTTCATAATAGATCTCATTGGGGTTTCATCTTAAATTGGCTTCAGTTTAGAAATTTGTTGCCTTAAAAAGTTTGCCATTCAGGTACAACGGATAATTCAGTTGTAATTTATTGGCATGTCACAGTGTTCAGTCATAAGTTAACTTGATAGGATTAAGTTCTGTACCGTATAAATGACAATCGAGCCATGAAACATCTGTGCATACTTAAGCTGATTCTTCTGTATTAGTTGCTTTTCCCTGTTGTGGGGTTAAAAGATGTAGTATCGGCGAAGAACGTTATTTCATAAGATTACAAATATGTATGTGTATATATCTGAATATCTGTCAATGTTTTCTCTGAATCAGGTGCATGCCCTTGTGTTAATCTACAGCTACTACTTGCGGAAATCTCATCGAGAGTTGGAATTTCTGTGTTTTGAGTCTTTTCTTAAGTTGGCTGTAATTCTGAAACCATCTTTGATGGCACACATGAAGCTCATGCATCGTTCTGATATTGATGAGGTGGAAGATCTGGAAAATCAGCTTTCCCCAACAGAGAAAGCAATTATGGATGCATGTGATATATCATCAACTTTAGATCCATCTAAGGATGATCCTGGCGTAGATGGATGGCCAATATGCAAAGTCGCGGTTATGTTAGTCGATTCTAGGAAAGAGAATTGCTTTCTGCTACGTAATTCTGTCGCATATGGAGTCTGTTCGGTCATTGAAAAAGATGTTTGTCTATCGATTAAAAGATCAGAACCTGTAGTTGAAGGTATACATGTAAGCAAGAGGATCAGAAGCAGTAAGAAAATCTCAAACGGTGAACTGGCTACTGATGAGGCTGGCCTCCAACAACTTGCTTTTTCAGCTGTTAAAGAAGCAGCAGGTATGCTCTCTTTGAAGGGTGAACAGTTTTCGTTTGTTTTTGTTGAGGGTTGGGGCAGGGTGGGAGGTTTCGCATTGGATAGTATACTATTAATCAGTCTAGGGCAAATAGGCATATATTTTGTGATTATGTGAATCCTAAACTCACTTTACTCTCTTTTTTAATATGAGGGAAGAAAGAAGATATTGCACCCTCCTTCCAATAAGAGGTGCCCATTCGTTTTTAATTGGTCCCGATTGAAAAGGTGGATACCTTTAACAAAGATCCAATTTGTGGATGAAAATAATCATGTCATAGCAACTACAACTTAAAATTGTAGCTACAAAGTATTGGGTGAAAATTTGGTCATTATTCAACTTTTCCCCTTAAATGGCAAAATAAATCAACGTATTCTGATTCATGGAGTAGTGGGTATTAAGTTGGGCGAATGCACAAAAAGGATAGATGGGAAGCCCATCAAGGAAAATACATAAACTCAAAAACTACGAACAATATCAAAGCAAAATAGCCCTCATTTCCCACTGAATGTCTTTTATGTCCATCCGTCGAGAAGCAAATGTTTCCTCGTTATGAAGTATACTCCCTCCGTCCCACTACAAGTGAGACTAATTTCCTTTTCGGTCCGCCCCACCACAAGTGAGATTGCCCAAAATGGAAATGTTTTAATATATTTATAATCAACCAACCCCACTATTTAAACCCACTCATTCTCTTCTTCATTTTCCACCGCACAATTTATTCAACCAACACTATTATTTACCCCACTCATTCTCTCTCTTCATTTTCTACCACACATTTACTACTTTTTCTTAATTGTTGTGCCCACAATTCTAGTAGCACTTGTGCTGGGACGGAGGGAGTACAACAGAATCAGGACGAAGCTGCAGATTTTTTTTTTGGTAATGTTTGCAATTACACCCCTCTCCCTTCAAATGCACAACAAGGACTAGTCTCACCATTAGTATGATGCTTGTCAATTGTCATCAATTTATCTGTATTTCTTCTCTATGGACAGCATGAGTCCGTATATTGTGCCATAAGCTTGCCAAGGCTCTTTATGTTTCAATTTGACATTTATAAATGAAATAACAAATTGTTTGCATTAATTTCAAACAAAAACAACATGCTTATCCTTGTATATGGTCCTCAATGTGAAACAGGCATTGATCAAACTGACCTCATGGCATTGGAGAGTCATGTTGTATATTCATTAAGTAAAGAAAGGGCAGCTACTCGCTTTTACATAATGCAATGCACCAAATTTGTCAAGGAGGATCTTCAAGTTCCTTTTGTAGAAGTTATCAAGAGGTTGGTTCCGGTAATTCCTGTTTCTTTTAGCAAGCATGTAGCTTTTGAGTTTTACTGGTCGTGTTCAAATTGAAATCTTCACAGATAAACTACTTCAATATCAAAACCTAATCAATTAAAACCTAATTGGACCCGCTGGTTACATTGATGCTCAACTTGCTTGTTTTTTAAGGTTGTATGGGTTCTATCTACTAAGAAGGGTTCTCTTAAAGGCACCTGCCTCGTGACGAGACAGTTGACTCAGTGTAGTGTGACTGAGTCTTTGTCTGTCCCTGATAGCTTCGTAAAGAAAGAATGAGATGTATGTCTACCGTTCCTTCGGTTTACAGCTCTTTTGCTCAGAGGCGCACATTATTTTCAGCTCATGTATAGGATCTGAAAGGTTTCAATTTCGTTATTACATTTTTATTTATGGTGAGTTCTTATTGTGAACTTGCAATGCTTGGTAGGTACATAATACTGTTATAGTCATGTTGTTACTTAAATTCTTAGCATTGCCACAGATTTTATCATATCTCTTTGTCAATTTAAAGCATCACATGTCACCCCCCCCCTCATTCTAGCTGGGAAGTATAAAGAAAGCCTCGCCTGTTCATTGTCTTGGACATCTAAACATAAACCCAAGAAAGCTTAGTTAGAGACTCTTGTTTGTGTGATCAACACCAGTAGGCTCGCAAGGCCAGAGTAAAAACCAAATTGTACTTGGAAGGAATTAGTAAAAAGAAAACCATGACCTGCTGATGTTTCAATCTGATATTTCACTGTAGAAACCAGGATGGTACAAAAATCATTTTGCCCCTAATTGGTTGGGTCCATTGACTCCATTCTTTATTGAGTTTGATTAGCTCTTTCACTTTTGATTGAGCAAATGGAACCCTCTCTAATTGATTTATTAATGAAGAGCAGAGTAGCATGAGCTTGCTACACTGTAGGAGAGTTTGCCCATTATAATATGATCTTTATGTCCTCCCATGGTAATGTCATGATTTTTTACTTGCAAGAATGGTCTGACCACTGTTAAGAGTCATACGCACAGCAAAACTGTATTCCATGATTAAATCCTCTAACTTTGCTACTGTATTAGCTTGCAAAGCCCTTTGGTCCAGATGAGTTCGTTTAGATGGATGATGACCCCTGCTGTAAAGTATTTTCATATGCTTCCTTATGCTGGAATTCTGTCTGACTGGCTCTCGAGGTATAACTTATAATCTCTGCTATGGTCCTTTGTCTATTTTTTCTTGTTTTAGTATATATTTTTGTCTTTCTTACTTTTGATCCATGAAATAGTGTGTACACCTAATAATCATATTTTGATGAATGCGGAACTGCTGTTTTGGTCACCCAACAATGCAAGTTTTGAAATGCGGTCACCGTTTTTTTTTTTTTTTTTTTGCATGTCCTAATTCAAGTACCAATTTTTTGTAATGCCCTCACTCCATGGACAAAGCCGTCAATTATTTAACAGATTTTGCTCACGTGATGTCACATGACTAACAGCCATTAAGAAATTAACAGCTCCGTCATTGAAATTAACTCAAATAATGAATGAATTTAGAATAGTAAATGACCAACTTACCCTCAACTTTGAGATAGCAAATGACCAATTTACACATATCTCTCCCAATTACACCTACCCAAAAAACTTGCCTTCTAACAAACAATACCCACAATCCGTCCCCCTCGCATTTACAAACAATTAAACCGACCGCATTTGTTTATATAGGGTTTACAATAAAAGCCTAATCCTTATCTAAGTAGGAAACCCGGCAATACTAAAATTCCCTAAACTTACTATAACAAGGATTCCTGAGAAAATGTAGAATGACTCAAATTCAGTTTCCTCTTCCTTCTTGGTTTTGACTCCAATTCGTACTCCTCAATGGCTTAAACTTTTACCCCTATAGTGTTCCTTGCTGGTTTAGACTCCATAACTCAAAACACTTTCACATTACACACCAGTCAAGGGAGATCTGCGTCTTTGCAGCATGTCATTTGTGTTCAGTTTACTAACAGTGGCACTAAGTAAAGGCTTTACTATTGAAGCAATACTAGCTTTGCAGAGAAACGATCAAAGGGGGAATAAAAAATGATCTGGGGATTGAGTCAAGTGTGGCAATTGAGAATGACATGGGTCCCTCCAAAGACCAGGCTCGCAGGTCTTGAGTCTGTGGGTCTCTAATCTTTAATACACGAATGATATTACTTTTTTCTTGTCAGAGGGCTTAAGAAGTGTCATTATGTCAAGACAAATCATTAGCAAAAATTGCCAAGAAATGATCAACCAGCCTTGATCAAAAGTTTGAAGCATCAAAACTTACCAAAAATAATGAATTGCAGTATTGCTAACTGATTGCACTTTTCAAACCTGAAAGTAAAATGAATACAACTTGGGAATCACAGAAGTTTTTCGACAGCCATTTGTGTGTTCCTTTCGGTTTGAACCTAGGGTAAATTTGAACGTCCGTTACTCCAATCTTAGAAACGATCAGTACTTGAAAGAGGGGTGTCAAGGTCAGGTATGGTTAACGATTAAGTAGATGACACTATCTCTTGTTATAGTAATGTGATGATGACTCAACCTATTATTAGTCTTCTTGGATCATAATGGTTAATGTTTATCACCATAAGCAGCGAGCTTAGTATAGCTTTTGTTCTTATCATATCAAGTATTTAACTTTAAATTTAATTGTACTGATTAAGATAATCTGTTGGTTGACTGACCCAGCAAATGTAATCTTTGTAGTCGTAGTAGTTTACGTTTCAGATATCTGATTCAGCATTCTGCTAAATCCAGAAATTAAACATCTTGTTTACTGCTGTCTTCATCTTACAAAGAGCAATCATGCTTATGATGGTGCCCATGTTGTTCCTATATGCATAAAGAATTCCCATGCTATTCACCTGTAGTTCTATCAGAGCAAAACTACAAAAGGGAATTTCGTCTATCATACTATCTTCGATAAAGTAATATAAGAGGATGAAAATATTGTTGAGTGGAAATTGGACTTCGAATATATATTTTCTTTTTCAAACTTTTTGTGAAAAAATGTACTGTCTACATAATGCTCCATGACTATGTTAGCTGTTTAACCCGCACATGTCTCACTTGGATTTTCCTATAACGTGACAGGGAAGAGTTGTCAAATAGTTCTCAAGTTTTGAGGGCTGAAACTGAAACTTTGGTGGTGGACAGCTCTCAAAGGTCAGAGGACCATTGCTGCGAAGAAGTTAAGACTGATGACCGTAATGGTGTATCAGATTCTATTAGCAATGATGCCAATGGTACTGTTGAAACTCAAAATCAGGACAATAATCACAGATGCTTAATGAGCCCTTTGTCCAGTTTTGCTGAAGGGCCAGTGAATATGCATGTCGATAACTATCTTCAGCTTAACCGTGAGAATGAAGAGCAGAGCAAAGTCTCCACAGTTCAGAGGAAGACGACTGCTTACAAAGAGAACAACAGAGGTCCTTCAACAGGTGGGCGTGATGTTCAGGTATGCCCTTTCCATATGTATGCAAATTTGGTTTGGATATGTGAAATTCAAATATTCTTATATTCCCTCTGTCCCAAAATGATCTTCCCACTTTTTTTGCCGTTACCACGAATGAACTTTGAGCAATGATTTTAGGTTGATTTAATTACTCTAATGAAAATCTAAAACTTGTTATTGATAGTATTGTTGATAGTGTATCAATAACAAGTTTTAGATTTTCATTAGTATAATTAAATCAACCTAAAATTAATGCTCAAAATTCATTTGTAGTAACGGCAAAAAAAGTGGGAAGATCATTTTGGGACGGAGGGAGTGTAACTTCCAGTTCTCAAGTGGGGATATTATGATTTTCTAGATAATTTTTTTGTTTCTCAAATAACTTAATTTTTTATTGGTGTAGAGAGAGAGAATCATACCCCAAATCATTTTGGGACTAAGCCTTTGTTGTTGTTTGAGAGATAGAATCATACTCCCTCCGTCCCAAAATGTTTTCCCCACCTTTTTTGTCGTTATTCCGAATTAACTTTAACCAATAATTTCAGGTTAGTTTTATTGTTCTAATGAAAATCTAAAACTTGTTATTGATAGTATTGTTGATGGTGTGTCAAAAACAAGTTTTGTTTTTCATTAGTATACTAAATTAACCTAAAATTATTGGTCAAAGTTCATCTGTAGTAACGATATCATTTTGGGACAGAGTAGCATACAAGAAGGCTAGTACATGAACTTAGTGTGATATCAACTCAAAATTCAATCTCCCAGCACAAAAACCCTCCAAGCCCTACATATATATATATGTGTGTGTGTGTGTGTGTATACACACACACACATATATATAAGCAGTTTAATATATAAAAGTCTCTTCTCAAACCTTAGCCTGTTGAAAATTGAAATAGGGCCCAACAATGTGTGTCATGCTTAAATTTCCTCTTACTCGTAACTCTACCCGTTTGATTGAAGAATGACAAGTGACAGATCGAGGACTAAGTAACAGCACCATAATAAGCCAACTTCATTGTAACCTAGCATGCCGCCTAAGCAGCTTGTTTTGTGGATGGCTGTTTCAAATCGTAGATGCAGTTTTGGCTGCTAACGAGTGTTTAGAATCAATGCTGCATTAGCTGGGATAATTTGCAAGTTGGCACTGAGAAGGCATATGACCACATTAATTGGAGCTTTCCTTCTCTATTACTTTTTTTCGAGAAGAATGGGTTGTGGTGAAAATGGTTCTAATGTTTCAAAATTTGTAATCCATAGTTCTCCTATACTCCCTCCGTCCCAACCACTCGAATTAGGATTCTTGGTCAATCTAATTATACTTTGACCAATAATTTGAATAAAAATAATTATCTTAATGAAAATCTAAAAATGGTTATTGACTTTATTAGTAACCATGATACAACAACAATTCTTAAATTTTTATTAGCATCATTATTTTTCTTTAAATTATTGGTCAAAGTATAATTAGATTGACCAAGAATCCTAATTCGAGTGGGACGGAGGGAGTATGTCTTAATCAACGGATCATCGACAGGCATTTTAGGTAGTTCTAGTCTTTTAGAGGCTTTCGCCAAGGAGATTTGTATCTCCTTTCTCTTTTTGTAGATAATGGAAGCGTTGATTAAGTTGTTGATGAAGGCAATATTTAGGGCTCACGTTTTGGGATTGGCTATTGGGGGGGGGGGGGGGAGGAATTATTTCTATCTCCCATTTTTGTTTGCGCAAGACACAAAGTGTTCGACTGGACTGGTACTAACGAATCATGATCCCTTTCCATTTTATTTGTATCATAGAATGATATTGTGTTATATTATCATGAAATGGGTGTTTACTGTTTCATACAGTACAGTACTAAGTTTTTGTGATGTAAGAGTATGTTTAATTTTACGTTTGACTTTCATGTGCTTTGAAGCAGATTATGGTTAAAATGATAATTCTAGACAAAGTTATATTATTCAGTAAGGCAGGTAAGAGAGTTGTATAGCTTTGCTAGGATATTTGGTTGCATGGCATGGTTTTTCTTTTCCCATTTACATGGGGCTGCTTCTGGGTGCAGCCTTCAGGTCAGAATCATGGTCTGGTGGTAGAATGTATCAGAAAAACGTTGTCAGTTGGAAATTGGGTTTATTTCTGAAGAAGGTTAAGTGTTATTAGTACTCTAAACACTGTAAAAATAAAATTAATCAATGAAGGGGAAGAAAAACAAAGACCAAAAACTAAAAGCACACACACAACTGTTTAGATAACAACCATAACTAACAATGTTTAATATGTGTGTAGAGCGCAACTATACCTACTTTCCTGAAGATCCATAGATAACTCAGCAGTCAGGCGAATGGACTGACTCAACTTGGGCAAAAGCATGGTGGAGTATCTTAGAGGGGCTGATTAACAGGTGAACGTCTGGGAATAGTAGGTTAAGTTATTTGCTGAAGTGGGGGTTAGGACATGGAGTCCACAACTTGCATGGATAAAGCCCCTTTAGATACTCGACATGATGTTTGAGATAAAAGGGCACATACGCCTGAAAATGTAGCATCAGAAGAAATAATGCAAGAGGCATGATACCCTTTCTGATGATGAGAATAACCCAAAAGATGCAGTTCACTGCCTTAGGATTGTGACTCTAGGAGGAAGATCATGTAAAGAAACACATTTGAAAAATTGTGGGATACACTGATTATAGAGACTGGTGCAAATAAGGATTATGTGGGATCTGTTTCTTGTAAACGAGCAAATGAAACAGTCTTGACACCATTTAATACTGAACTGAAATTTAATCTCGTCAGCCTTAAAACTCGAGGGTAAACGTAGTCCTAATTTCCTGAAATATCATTTTAACTTGGCAAAGTATTCTCAAACCAATCACAAATCAATCATCTGATCTAAAAATCCTTAGAATAATTAAACTGACTTTTGATGACTCAGAATCTGCAAGCGCGTGCTTTGGGTCAGGAATCTTTTTTTTTTTTTTCCACTGCCTGCCTTCTTCAACATGCAAGTTAATGCTAGACCCCTTCGCGAATAGATATTGCTATTTTATGTGCTGTATTAGCTAAGTTTTTGTTTTTCATATGGAGGCTACTAGACTACTAGTTGAAAATATGCAACTATATCGTATGTAGAACTTTGAATTGTTGTTGTGGATTATGAGAGCCCTTAAATCTTGATTGGTTTCGTTTATTAGCTCTTGCAACATCTGACAGCCTTTGGTTTTACAGGCAGAGATGGTTGACCCTGTGACAAAGTCATGTGTTACTGAACATGGAGGTGCCTCCCGCAGCATTTCATCTCATAAAGATGTAGACATTGTCGATATAGCTCTGGTTCCTTCACAGTTGGACTCTAAAAACCTTGAAAGCTTGCAAACTACCCTAACTTCGAAAGAAGATACGTTATCGCGGACTGCCCTGAGAGTTCTTCTCAATAAAAGAGATAACCTGGTATTCCCTGAAGCTTTGAAAGAACAGTTTTTTGTGAAAACATATTTGTTTCATTTCTGCCGCAAGCTTGCATTCAGTTAAAATTGTCATCTAGTCTTAGCATAAAAGGGCAAAGGTTGCCCGTAAGTACAGAACACCAGCCCATTTCTCACTGGTGACCTGTCACCAAGCCACCAGTCTCTCTCACTCTCTCTCACTTGCTTGGCCCCCTTGCCCTTGATATACATCTTCTTCCTGAAAATGATGCAGTCACATTCGAATCAGACTTGTTTTAATCCGAGGTTTCTCATAATAGCACGTGACAGAATAGAAAATGCTGGAGGCGAATAACAAGAAAAGGGGATTCTTTATTATTATTATTATTATTTTACTATTATTATTATTGTATTACTATTATTATTGCTTGGACTTTTATGCTTGTTATCAATGTCAGATTGTTTGGTTGGATTATGTTTATTCTTTTTCTAATAGGTGGATAAGTGGACGAATGTAGTAGTTATTAAATGTGAGAATTAAGTTTTAGTTTGTGACAGGATCTTACCTATTATAAAGATTTGCGCATGCTGTTTGAATTCTTATGTTCCTTTTAGAAGGCCCAAATGTTATACTCCCTTTGTCTCAGAATAAATGTCACACTTTTTTGTTAAGTACAACGAAAGAACTTTAAGCACTAATTTTAGGTTAATTTAATTATCTTAATAAAATTAGAAAACTTGTTATTGATACACCATTATAAATACTATCAATAACAAATTTTAAATCTTCAGTAGGATAATTAAATTAACCTAATTTTTTTGTTCAAAGTTCCTTCGCATTAACATACGAAAAAGTGCGTCATTTATTATGGGATAGAGGGAGTAGCATTTAGTTAGTGCTAGATTTACCTCTTTTTTTTGTTGTTGATATTACGTGTTTGCAGATAAAGAGTATGCATTGGTTTTTTTCTGTCGACCTCCTCCCCTCGATGCATCCTCTGTTCCTTGCAAATTAATCACTTGTGAGGAAGCTAAGAATGTGTGTCTGTGCCGGGGGAGGTGGAAGTGTTGCGTTTGAGGGGAGTGGGACATGGTCTTATCCACCTTCTCTAATGTTTAATTAAGGGTCAATTGCATTTTAAGTACCCGAGTTTTACATGTTGTGCCAATTGGTTATCCAGTTTTTATTGTTACAACCCGATTCCTAGGTTTGTTAAATTGGTGCAATGTGGTACAAACATGGACGGACTGTTAAAAAACTAATTAAAACATTGTCATGTGCCACACACATGACATTTTAAGGGCACAGTTGTCGTTTCGCTATGGCATTTAATGAGAACTAACAAAGTTGACAAAAAAAATCTTCGAATATGTCCCTAAATGTGAAAAAAATAACGAGATCTGTAGCCCCACTAACATCACCATCTCCATCAACACTAACACCACCATCACCACCACTACCACACTAGCACCACCGTCACCAACACTAGCACCACCATCACAACACTAACACCACCATCACCACCATTACCGAACCCCCTTCCCACCATCTTCCTCACCACCAAAACCAAAAATTCACCCATCAAGCCATTCTACATTCAATCTTTGTCCTGTTCCCTAATCAAAAGCCAAGATTTATCTCCTGAATTTCTTGATTTTGAAACCCCCAACATCATTCTCCTAATTTCTGAGCTCTGGAATTTTTAAATGAAGCTGGAAAGGATTTTGAAAGAGGGGGTAATGATTCAGTTTAAATTTACAGATCTGGGGTGAGAGAGAGGTGGTCCTCAACCAGCAAGGTATTAGCAGCCCCATGCTGCCTAAACTGTAAGGGAAGATATGATTGCAACTAGATCCGAGAGCTAGGTGGGAATCCGTTTAAGGGTCGTATCTGTATCGGAAATTGATGCTACCATACTCCATCCGGATCCTCTCCTTACAGCTCCGTACCAACAAGTTTCTACATTTCCGGTCACTACTTTTCTGCCGAAGAACCAACCTCGCAGAAATCGCAGAACCACCAAGCCCTCTTCTCTGTTTGCACCCGCCAGATCTATAATGGTGTGATAAGAGAGAAGGGACGGGGAAAAGGGAGGGAGAGTGATGGGAAAGGGAGGTTGGGGTGGCAGGGAAGAAATGGGGGGAGTGAGGGGGCTGCCGGCTTTTGAAACTGGTGGAGAGAGGGTTTGTAAGTTTGTTTTTGCATTATTTATTTTTTATGACAGTTTTAACCACTAAATGTCAGGCGAAATGACAAGTTTTTCCTTAAATTGTCATTTGGCTTGCACATGACATGAATTCTGTTAAAATTTAACGTAGCAATACTTTTTATACCCCTTGTACCAATTTAGCAAACCTAGAAATCAGGTGGTAACATTTACAAACTGGATAACCAATTGACACAAAGTGTGAAGCTCACGTAACTAGAATGCAATTGGCCCTTCTATAAATTGGTCTGTGTTAAAATGCCTTTTTTTTTTTTTCCATGTATTAACTTACATACAATATTGCTTGTTGCTTGTGTTTGCAGTCTCAGCGGATACAAAATCTACAAGAGGAGATTGCTGTTTGCGATAAACGTATTCAAATGGTCACCAATGGTAACATTTCTTGCACATTCTACTCAAGTCTAAAGTCCCTTAATTCATTATTTCAAGGTCACATATATATATTTTGCATCAAGAACATTGATTCGGCATATTTTCTGAGTGTGTGTTAGATGGAAGTAGTAAGCAGAGTCGAGCCAAATGCAATAGTTGTGGTATAAGGTACCGAGGCATGATGCAGTTAGTTAGAACTGAGAAGTAGACTAGTGCTTCACGCATAATCATCTCTTTATTCCCAGCTAGTTAATTACACGTTTGATTACAAATCCAAAGTTTAGACCAGTCATTCTCTGTTCACATGTTTTTTTTTTTTTTTTTTTTTTTTTTTTTTTCAAAATGCAAAATTGTACTAATGTGTGCTTGAATGTCTTTGTAAACACGTTTTGTATGAGTAGATATTTTCCTCAGTGTTAGAAAGCTGTTCATGGGGCTCATCATGCAGCACTTTTAAAGTAATGATGTTTGAGTAAGGACTTGGATGGCTCACTCCTGAATAGCTAATTCACCAGTTTGGGTATACCTTTTATATTTTCCCGGCCTTTTACAGCTAAGGCATATGCCTCTAGGAAGAAAAAGAAAAAAAAATGGAGAAATAGAAGAGGCTTATGCTAGTTGATGCAAGATCTGACAGTCGCTTCCAATTCACATGGAAGCCTTATTATATCCTCGGCCTTCTCAATTTTTTTCATTGGGATTAAAATTCTCATTCTTAGCGACACTTCTGCTGTTCAGTTATGCTCCTGATCCCACAATGTAAAGAGAGGAACAAGATGAAAAAAAAAACTATCATATAGTTCCCTAGGAGGAAACTGTTTCCTTAATACAGTATTACTTTATAGCGAGGCATGTTTGATTCCAAATACAAAAATGTTCAGAGGGTAGACAACTAGGGATTGTTGCGCTGAACCAGATAAGGTTTAGCAATGGCTTCCTGGAGTTGACTTTAGCTTAATAGTGTGTAAAAGGGTGAATAGTTCCTCATCACTTGATGTGCAATTTTTTTTCGTTATCTCTTTTCGTTATCTCTTTTCCCTTGTGCTTTCAAAGGGTGAATAGTTCCACTACCCCTATTAAGAACCTGTGTTTAATCTTCTGAAAACCACATTATCTATTTTGTCCAAACTGATTCTTTGAGAATCATAAGATAATCAGAAATCACTCCATTTGGGAGCACTTATTTCTGGTTTGAATAGGTGTTGAAGGTGATTTGGCTATTAACATAGAAGCTGATGTGGATGGTGGTAAGGATTTATACCCAGAAAGCATCGCTGAAACGCGAGAGAGGACATATCAACATCTAGAAGAGCAAGACTCGCACGTGTACACGAGGAGGAAGAGATTATCCGAGGCCTCCCGCGGTCTACAGGATCCATGTGAGGCAAGTTTCTACACTGGTATTTAATAATTTTAGTTCTTAAGTTGATTTAATTTTCCCTCTGAATACTAAATTAGCGTAATTTTATCCTGGTTTCTTACATTCCCTTTTCTCTTATCTTCAATATATCATACCATTAACTTAAATTGATCACTTCTGAAACCAAAGGTTGTTGATCTTCGGCTTCAGTGAGAGATTGAATCAAATTTGAAAAGGACGATGCTTTCCAAAAATGTTGTGCTCTATTTAATGCTTACAGCTGTATATTTTTTGGTTGCTACTTATTGTGAATAAAGAATTTTCCTTCACTTTTGAGCAGAAAAATAATCATAAGCTAAGTTGTTCTCCTTCAGATAATGCTAGAAGTGCATTGTAGTGCTCTACATTTTTGACTATAAGTTCCAGGCTTCCATTCCACAACCTGAGTCCTGTTTTGAATGCCAAATAGTTCAAGCTTTAACCTAGATTACCAGAGATCAGAATCAACATAATGCATCTTTGTTTGTGTCTCGTAGGATTCATTTTCTTAGTTAACTGGAAGGAATTCTTAAACTGGATTGGGGAGTTAACCTCTATGTTACTAGTGTAGTGAGTCTTTTTCTTTTATAGCATGTAGAGGGTTCCCAATTTGTAATTTCAAATTTTGGCCTCATGTATTTATTTAATAAAATGTGTTAAAAGGACCAGATCTAGAGATGATCAATCTTCAGCTACCCAAATCCTTGGCTGTCTAAGTTTTGTCTCCTAGCTGTTTAAGGCTTTGTATATTCTTGACTTTTGGGTTTTGCAATATATAACCCGGGGTTGGCCGGGGGTGGGTGGTGGGTGGGTCGCAAGTATGAAATAAGTGGACGAAAAGAACTTGTAATTTATAAGCTTTTAGATCTCCCAGACGCTCTCGCACACTAGTACTTATTATGGAACCAGAAAGTGAAAGAGAGGTTACTGTATAGCCTAGTTTTTCCATATTCAATTAGAAAGCAACACACACACACACACAGAGAAAGAGAGAGAGAGAGAGAGAGAGAGAGAGAGAGAGAGAGAGAGAGAGCATAATAAGAAGCACCTGGAATCAGTTTTACATTCATAAAAAAAGTGAGAGAGAGACCCGGAAACTTTTACCTCATGTCTCCAGCATTAGCGTCACCGTAGACCCTCCACTCTAATCTAATCCATGCCTTTGTAAGTTGTAACCATAAACCTCTTCCAGTCTTCTAGGGTGCGTACCTCTACGGCACAATCAAAGTGAGTGTCGTGAGTCCAAAGTTTATGTGAATCGCCATTTGCACCATCTTCCTCGATCGGATATTGGAAACATTCTTTAATTTAAAAGGAGCAACTGCCAACAACATCTGGACTAGGAAAAACGAAGGAGATTTGATGATTCGATGGTGACGGCGCTTATTGGCAATGGTGATGATGCATCCTAAATCCTAAGGAAGGTGTTAAATCTAGATTTTGGCAAGGCGTATGTACTAAAAGAGGGGACTCTCACTAATGGCAACCCCTAACTCTCGGATCGACCCAATAATACGCAAGGAAACCTCGTAATCGGTGGACGTGAATCATGGAGTAAAGGTCGTGGTGAGTGGGGAGGTTCAGACGACAACCGTAGAGTGTCGGCTGTAATAGGGGAAGGTTAAAAAGAGTGGACATACCTAAAGTGGATTGTAGGGCGCTGACCCTAATTCCATCGAGTATGTTACAAATGAAGATGTGGATGAGCTGGAGGGTTTTAATGACGTGGAAGTGGGCCATTTCGACACCAAGGCTAGTGAGGTGGCAGTGTAAGTGGGGTCAGGCTTCAATTAACATGGAGGGGTCAACTTTAAAATCATTGACTGCAGTAGTTGACTCACTGAATTCGTATAGTACAGTCCGCGTTTATTAGTCTTTTGTGTCAAAATGCCCCACTTCTACCTCATTAAAACCCTCCAGCTCATCCATATTCAATTGTAACACATACTGGAATTAGGGTCTTGCAAAACCGATGCCCTACATGTCAAAAGTAGGTACGTCCACTAATTTTATGCCTTAGGCACACCGTGATTGTCAACCTTACCACGCACCAAGAGTTAGAGGGTTGCTTAGTGAGACCCCCCTCATTCCGTACATACACCACCTGGCCAAGTCTAGATTTAACATGTCCCTTAGGAATAAGGGCTTCATTATCACCACCGCCAATAAGCGACACCACCGTTGCACCACCAATGATCCTTCGTTTTTCCTAGTACCGGCGGTTGCTCCTTTGCAACCAAAGTCTGTTTTTCATCATCCAATGTTGAAAGACGATGCAAATAACGATTCACATAAACTTTGGACTTGCGACACTCACTTTGATCGTGCCCAAGAAGATTGCAGCCCTCACAAAACTGAATGTTCCTTCAAACTTGATTGGCTGGTAATAGCCTATCTCCTTGGATTCCCCAATCTAGTTTTTCTTTGGGAGAGGTTTGGATATGTCCACTTCAGCACAACAACATGCAAAACTTGGATGGGTAAAAGCAAGTGTACGATTGTGTGCTCGCAGAAAAAAACCCAAGACCATTGCCTATCCTCTCTAACGCCACAGGAGAAAAAAGGTGCAGAGGTAACTTGTGCAACCTTAATCCAAATGAACAGTAAAATTTTAATGTGAAATTTAGTGACCAACAGAATGACTGGTACTGGAGTGGTGGTGGAGAGTCCTCCCGTAGTGGTAGTGACCGGCGGCATAAGGCCACCAAAAAAAGAAACGCGACTTACCAAAAGTCCAGAGAAAATTCTTCTAGGAAAGAAACCACGTTATTTGTAATGGGACGGCATTTCAAGAAGAAAGATGGCTAGAGGGTTTTAAGTATATATTTTGATTTTCCATCTTTGAATATAGATGCACAATATATATGAAGATTTGAATCAAACTTTGTAAGGATCCACTGGTTGCTCTTTCTTCTTACCAAATTTATAATTATCTTTTTCTTTCTTGCTCATCTCAGCAGGTACTAGATGAGATGTGTCATAAGAGCGATTGGAGATTACCAACATATCGTGTTTCACCATCAGATGGTAAGATACGAGACATCAGAGTTTGATAGTAACTACTTTTTATACTCTTTACATATAGTTTGCTATATTTTATACACCCTCTGTCCCGGAAAGTTTGTCCCAATTTGACTTTATATGGTCAACACAAATGAACTTTGACTATAAATTGGTGTCAATTTAATGATCAAATATGAAATTCTAAAAATTCTTATTGATAAATCACTTAATGATCAATTACTACAATTTTTAAAATTTCACTTTGATGATTATATCGACATCAATATTTTGTCAAAGTTCATTTGTATTGACCATAAAAAGTCAAATTAAGACAAACTTTCCGAGACAAAGGGAGGATAGTGACATTCAAAACTTAGCTGGCTATTAATAACCCTTTATTGGGATGTTTTTTTTTTTGCAAAATTTCTAACTTAAAAGGTAGACAAGTACTGAGACAAAGAAATAATGAAAGCATATAGATCAGACTTGTTGGAATTTCTTTCTTTGTAGAAATATGCAATTACTGAAGTATGATGATTGTTTGATAGGTGGATTTGTAGCGGAAGTGAGTGTGAAAGGGGCGGATTTTGACTTATCAGTTGGATCGGAGGGACATTATTCATGCCCGCGCGAAGCCAGGCAGTCGGCTGCATCAAAGATGGTTTCCAAGTTAATGTAATAGACAAGGCAGGCAGACACATCATAGCTGTATACTAACTATTCTGTTAATGTTATCAACTAGGCAAATTCATCGTAATTCTGTCCATAAGCTTAACTTCATCTTCCCATGTCCGCTCCGTTTTTTTTCCTTAAAAAAACTTGTTCTAAAACACACCAGACAAAAATATCGAGAGCGGGTTTTTCTTGACATGTTAAAAAAACGGGTGTTAGCATTTTCTTATAGTCAGAGCTTGTTCTAAAACACACTTCGATGTTTTGTAAATAATCCATATTTTTTTAACACTATTAGTAGGGATGGCCAAACCGGACCGGAAAAGCCCGGACCGGTAAACCGGGGGAACCGGAACCGGAGTAACCGGAACCCCGCGCGGGCCGGTTCAGGGTCACATATATGGGGAACCGGAGGGAACCGGAACCGGATCGCATTGAACCGGAAAATTGCCATTAAAAAAAATAAAAATCCCTTATTTTTCAATAAATTTTAACATGTTTATTCATTAGTGTATTATAAAATAAAAATCTCGTCTTTTAATAAATTTTAACATGTTTATTCATTAGTGTATGATAAAAAAAATAAAAAGGTAGCGTGGACTGAACTGGAATCAGACCGGAACCGTACTGGAACCGGATTGTGATGACCGGAACCGGTGTAAGCGCGGTCCGGTTCAGGGTCACATATATGCCGAACCGGAACCGGTTTTGGTCATCCCTAACTATTAGTGGCTCTTGTTAACATTACACTAGTATTTTGTTTACCACAAACACTATTTTGTTTACACAAACAACATTTTTTAACTCCCAACATTTAACACGCACGCTAACACTTGTCAACAAGTTCTATAAGTGAATGTTTATAAATGTTAGTATAAATGGTTAGGGGTGTCATTATAAATGACTGACAGTTTGTAACATTAGCACTCATAACTAGAAAAACACAATTTTTTTTTTCATATGCGCTAAATTGCTGCGTCCCCCCCCCCTAGAAAACGCATTTTACTAAAACCAATTCCATTTATAAAAAAATAATAAGAAAAAGACGCATTTTACTAAGACTATTCCAGTTCTAAAGTAAATAAATAAAAAGAAACTAATTTCTTTTATTAGTATTTTTTTTGCGTTTTTTCAAAATTCAAAGGAGCAATGCTATGCTAGGGGCACAAAATAGAGTCACAAAATCTTGCTCACAAAATGAGGTGGCGATATTTTATTGGTTGCATCGATAGTAGACCCGCCACACTCTAATTAAAAGCACTAATAAAATCATTATACCTAAGATTTTGTAATTTTTTTGTGCCCCTAGTATTATTCTTATTCAATTCAAAGTACTCCTAGGAGTTATCCCTATTGTTTTCCATTTCCAGAAAAAGCTCCGGCTGCGTGCGGAGCACGTGAGGAGATGAAGTTCGAAAGCAAAGATCGACGACTAAAAACACACGATTAAATCCAACGGCAGAAAAGTTGTAACACGTCATCAGTCTCCGTCAATTTGATTTTGAACTAAACAAAATTATTCAAAAAGTTCTTAAAAACATTCCCGCCATGGCGCCATTTTTTTTCCAAACGTGAAAACGTTTTCCTCCAATAAATCACCGCCAAACCCCTCCCTCTCTTCCTCAATCACACACAAACAACCTATTTTGTTGCATCTTTCTCTTCTGAAACAAAAATGGCCGGCGGAGGATCATCAGAGTCGTCAATCGCACCCAGAGCAAGAAAGAGGGTCGAAGCCGAGACGAATTCCGATGACGCTACTGCATCAACACTGAAACGCGCCAAGGACGGCAGCGCTTTTACTCGCTGGTAAATAAAATGCGATTCTATACACCCTTTTACTTAAATTCCTTGATTTCCTCGAATTATCATGTGATTTTTAGTTTTTTACAATCCGTTTGATTTTGGGTTTATTTATGCAGTGAAGAATGTAACAAAAATGTGGCAGTTGCATTGATAAGTATGCATAGCTGTAGTTTAGAGGCGAAAATCCAGATGAATCTTGGTATTTTTTGTTAATTTTTTAGAGTTTCTTTAGCATAAGTATTTCATGAATCCTTTTTGATCTCTAACTGTTTGATTAAATGTCTGTGTTGTAATAGATGCCCAGGTTGTTGAAATGCCCACAGAGATCAAGAAAAAGACTGCTGAAAAGTAATTTTCCCAAGCCTTAAACTTGTTGATGGCCTGATTTTTCAATTTACTTGTTTGAGTTTTATTGATTTTGGTTTTGTTCCTGTTCTATTTTTGTTCAGAAGTACAAGGAAACCTGTTGCTAAGGATTCATCTGCAAAGAAGGGGAAAAAAGATCCGAACAAGCCCAAACGTCCCCCGACCGCTTTCTTTGTCTTCATGTAATGCCTACTTCTGATATACTACTAACTGCCACGCACATTGCGCAGATTGAAAATAAAATGATTAACTAACTAATAATGATTGCTTTTGTGCACAATTTCTCAAGTCTGAAGAATTTTGACCTTAGAGTATTATTATGATTGATTGGTAGGCACATACTGTAAATATGGATTTTGACCTTAAATTAATTCTGTGATGATTTGTACTGATGGAAATCTTGCTGCATGATTTAGGGAAGAGTTTAGAAAGTCATTCAAAGAAGCAAACCCTGATTGCAAGAAAGTTTCTACGGTATGTTATATTATGCATTCTATACAACTGGTTTAGCCTTTTTTGTTATTTGAGCTGTTCTCAACTAAGTGGTTGAATTGTTTAGGTTGCCAAAGAAGGAGGTGAGAAATGGAAGTCCATGACAGATGAGGTGTGTGATGAGTTAATATTATTGTAGTATGTCCCAATTGGATAATTTGTCGTTTTGATTAGCTTTTGACAAATTTTGCTCCTCTTTCATTATCACCAGGAAAAAAAGGTATTCATCGACATAGCTGCAGAACGCAAGGCTGAATATGTTAAGACTTTGGAATCTGAGAAGAACGGTGATGATAATGATGTGAGTTGCTTCTTGATTCAGTAGTTAGATTTATCGTTATGCTTTGATAATTGATCATATTGTTTAACAAGCTTTTTATTTTGTTGGGTTATAGGAAGTAGCTCCAAATGAGGAAGAAGATGCATCTTTGGAGAAGGAAACTAAGGTGGAGACTGATGAAGAATAGATAGATATAGATGGTTTTTGTGCTTCAGAGCATATCTATTTGACTTCTTTTATGCTCTTTGTAAAGTGAATTTTAAGTTAGTTGGGAGTGTTTAGCAGCAATGTCTTTTTGCTTTGGTAATGAAAAAGTTCTAGTTTCTGTTTTCTACACTTCTCTATGCATTTCCTATCTTGAAGTTTTTCTCATTTGGCCAAGCTTGACCCTACCTCTAAGGCTAAGCTTGGGGTCATTGACTTTGAAGGCATTGATACAACTTACCAGTTTTGTCCGTCCCATAATTAATACTCATTTTGAAATTAGGAACGAGTCTTAGTGCAATTTTACCATTATACATGTAGCTTACAAGTAAGTAAAACACGTCAGTAAAACACGTCTTATAAACGTCAAGTCAATTGCAACATTTATTTTGAGATGGAAGGAGTATCATTACAAACAAGTAAACGGCTTTTATTTTATCAAAATGGTGTTGTTTCAATAGGGTGGAAAAGTTTAGAGAAATTCCATCTGCCAGTACTTATAGCATGTCTTGTTTTTTGTAATATAAGTTACTTGCTAACATCTTCATAGGAGATAGTACCATACATTTGATTTTTTTGCAATAATGATCTTTATTGAATTATGATGCCAACTTTTGTAGATCCTAAATAAACCCTAAAAGAACTTAAATAACATCTGAGCAAGTAGGCTTGACCAGATTGAACTAATATAAACTAGAAACAAATATATCATCCTCCCCCTTTCTCTAGGATAAAGCTTGCATATAGTGAGTCAGCAGTTTTACTGACCCGTCCCCGTTATCTTGTTAGTTTTGAATTACCTTGCATGGTGGCAATGGCTTCCCACATAAGCACAGATTATTAGCATATGCAGCAGGTGTGAAAGCAGTAAACGGTCTTCCTTGTGGGATCTGTCCACACAGTTTGTTTCCCCTGAAGTTTGCATGCCTCAAGTGTTCTATACCTAGCAAGCTTTGTGGTATTCTTCCCATAAGCCCGTTGTTTGACAAGTCAAACCACTGCAACTTCATCACCGATCCTAAACTTGGTGGAATTGTACCTGTTATTCTGTTTCTTGAAATGTCTAGCTTCTCCAGTCGAATCAGGTTTGAGATTGAACTTGGGAGTTGACCTGTAATCTTGTTGTTTCCAATGTTGACCATTTTAAAGTTGACTTGTGTCTTTGTGAATTCAGGAATCGGACCCGAAATTTGATTGTTGGATACATCAAAATGCTCCAAGAAACTGCTTGTTCTGCTGTTCAATACGCTCGATAAAGACCCGTACAGCTGATTTGTGTGGAAGTCAACTGATACAAGCCCACTCGGTAGTGTCATCTTTGAAAGGTCAGATTTCAATTGGTTGTTTGCGAGCTTAACTGTTTGTAAACTAGACATCTTTACGAAAAAACTTTCAATCCCATCTATGAAATAGTTGTCTGACAGGTCAACAGAAGTCAAAGAAGCTGGTTTTGTGAAATTTGGGAGGACCCCTTTCAGATTACAGCCAGCTAAATGAACATCTGAAAGTTCTCGGTTTATGATCCAGTCGGGAACTTTCCCTAAGTTGAGCTTGTTGTAGGAAAGGTCTATAGACAAAAGCGAAGGAATACCCTTGGATAAAACCCCATTAGGCAAAGGATCTGAGAAAGCATTTTGAGACAAGTTTAGGTTCCAGAGGTTAAGTAATTGTGAAACTGATTCTGGAATTGTACCAGAAAGGCGATTAGAACTGACAGAAAGAGTTGTCAGAGATTTAAGGTGCCCAATTTGGGACGGAATGCTTCCAGTAAGCTGATTATGACTCAGGGACAAGTCTAAAAGATTGGGTAAATAGCACAATGAGACTGGTATCTGACCAGTTAACCGGTTACTGGACAAGTCGAGAAATGTAAGATTTCGAAACTTGATTAAGTAATCCGGGACAGACCCGGATAACATATTTTGACTCAGATCAAGATATTGCAGGTTGATCAAGTTTCTCAGAGTTTCAGGTACATTACCTGTCAGAAAGTTCCTTCCTAAACTCAACTGCAGAAGCTTATTCAGATTGCCAAGACTAGGTGGGACGGACCCGGATAAGCGATTTCCACTTAACGAGAGAGTTGAGAGGAAGGGAAGATGACCGAGGCTTACTGGAATGTCACCATGAAGTGCATTATCTTCAAGAACAAGTTGGGTAAGTCGAGTCAGGTTTGAGAAACTGTGTGGGATTGTTCCCGTAAGTCTCTTCATCCCACTGATAACCATTACCTCGAGGAAGTGTAGATTCCCCAGAGATGGGGAAACTACACCCCTCATGTAATAAATTTCGTTGCTGTTGCTAGAGTCCCCAGAGGGCCTCTGCAAAAGCAACCCAGTAACCCTGCCTGTGGCAGGGTTACACTGAACACCTTCCCAATCCCCTCCACAACAGTCTAAACCGCTCCAAGATGAGAGAATGTCAGTAGTATCCTTAACGACTGAGGATTTGAAACCGAGAAGTGCCGCCCTGTCCATCCCGGAGCAAGTTGTCGGTTTCGCAGTTTGAGCCGCTACGAGGATGATCATGATTCGAAATAACCATTTCGTTGACGTACCAGTACTAGTCTGCATTTTGTGATTTGATTGAAGTGAAGTTGGGATCTGAAATGGAGAAAAAGAGGGTGTTGGGTGATAAAGAAAGTAAGAAATAGTAGTGAAATAAGTATTTAAATGTAATATTGTATTAGTAAAAAGGAAGAAAAAAAAGTAGGAAAAAGGCTTAGAGAGGAAGGGAAAATGATGAAAAAGATGGTGGAATGGGAATGAATCTGAGTGACAGAGAGAAAGCAATGATATGGTTTGAATCCCCCAACACACTTATTTATAGTATGCATGGTAATAAATACAGAAAGTTAAAAGTTAAAAAAGGGTGTTCAAAAAAAAAAAAAAGTTAAAAGTTAAAAAAGGGTGTTCAAAAAAACAACTGTGGGGGAGGGAGAGGAAATTTCAATGGATTCACATGAATAAATAATGACCGTTTGATGGGATATCACGAGGACTCTAAATACAATTTTGAACGTTGGAGCGCACTTTATTCAAATTTTCTAATTCTTAGACTTTTTAGCTCAATTTCTGCTGCCTCCACTTTTGCATTCAGTCCTAATCTCAGTTGACAAACTTGCTTATAATCCCTCCATCTCCATCCCATACTTACTAAAAGTAATTGTACGGGGATTAAGAAAATATGTTGGAAAAATAAGTATTATGAGTGAGTAAGAGAAATAAAATTGAATATATTAGGTAAGTAGCAATAAGTATGGAACGCTTAAAACAGAAATAAGTAGCGATAAGTTTGAGACGGAGAGAGTATCAAGAATCACAAAAGTAAGAATTTAAAGTTTGGGATCTGTTTGTAGTAGATTATGGACTTTGTCAATTAAGGTTAGGGGTCCATATTACAACATACTCTTTTCATCTCGGAAAAGGTTATTTCATTTTACTTTTGATAGTTAACATAAGTGAATTTTGACTAATATTTTTAGTGTCGATTTAATCAAATGAAATTTAAAATTATTATTGATAAATGATTTAAGTCGAAAACACACTTGTATTGACTATCAAAAATCAAATATAATTTTTATTTTGAAATGAAATAATACTCTTTCCATCTGAAAATGAATGTCTGATTTTGAGTTTTAGATAAATTTAAAAACATTAAAATGTAAGCACTTTTAGTAGCATAAGTACATACAAACCCTTTGCGATCTCACCATATTGCTTCAATAGTGTTGGCGTGAATTGGAGCTTGTCTGATAATGGATGATCTAATAATTTATCTAAAAAAAAACATTCATTTAAGCCATTTTTTTTATTTTTATTTTTGACACATTTACTAGTTTTGAGATTCATTTTAGAGGAAAGGGCATTAGTTTGAGCTTTGGACAAGAAAGTAAAAAAAAAAAAAAAGTCAACTTAACCTGCCCTTGATTGAAGTCATTTTTGTCTATCGGTAAATGACAGGATGAGTCCCAAGTTGGCCATTTGGGTACATGACAAAATTTTGATTACTGTCTCATTAGCATAGTCACACACCCACTGAGAAAATGAATGTTCATTTTAAAAAAATATACTCCCTTTGTTCAGTGATAGTCTTATTTTGATTTTTTATGGTCAGTAAAAATGAAATTTGATCAATCATTAGTGACAATCGAATCATTCTAGTGAAATTCTAAAATTTGTAATTGATAAATCGCTAAGTGATTTATCAATAACAATTTTTAGAATTTTATTGTTCCCAATTATTTACAAAAATGCCATAACTTGTTTTTTTAAAAAGCGTCAGCGTGTTTTGAAATACACGCTTTTCCTATGCTTAGGATAAAAACACGTTTTTTTCACAAGACTTACTTCAAAAATATATTAAATCTTTGCTATTAAATTATATACAAGTAATTTTTACAAAAATATACCTTAAAATGAAATTCGGACATCATATTAGAGTATTTTTTTGTCCCAAGACTCCATTCCTGCTATCTTGTTTAAGTGACAAGCTCAATTTAGTTAGAAACTAATTTAATATACTATAATTAATTATACTCCTATCTATCCATTTAACGTGATATTGCACAGAAATCAATTAAATTATTTTTAGGATATGAAACTATTTTCAAATGAGATTTTTTTTTTTTTGAGGAAACGAGTTTCTCTATAAGTTATAAAAAATCATGTTTTCATAGGGGTTAAGGTTTAGGGTTTAAGGTTTAAGAGTTAAAAACAAGATTTTTTATTGTAACTTATGGAAAAACTAGTTTCCCCAAAAACCTACTCTTTTTTAAAAGAGACCCCCAAAAATCAAAATTTGAACCTTCAAAAGAGGTGAGGGAGTATAAAGGGAAGGTATGAGCCACCTGTGCGAGTTCAGTAGAACCCAACAAATACTATGGCCCATGAATTAATCTAGACTCTAGACCCATGTATCAACGGGCACAATACTTTTTGGGCTGGACTTGTGAGACCGTCTCGCTGTGAGACGGATCACTCATACGACCGCTCGCCCATTCGTCGACCCGTCTGTTTTTTTTTTTTTTTTTTTTTCTTGCCAATTTTTTTCCTGTCCATAAATGTAACAATTTCAATAAAAGAATGCAACATTTTTTTTTTTTGAAAAATATAACAATTTTTATTCTGAAATGCAACCATAGTTTTGCTGAAAAAAAATTTGAGGATAACATTTACAGGAAACTATTGTTACATTTGATATAAAAAACCGTAACATTCATTTGTGGAAAATTCTAATTTTTCTTTTGGAAAAATTGTACTCCCTCCGTTACAGAGTAAGTCTCCACCTTTCCTTTTTAATCTGAACCAGAATGTATTTTCTAAAATGACAAATAATCTTTATTATTATTTCCACTAATTGTCTCTCATACTTTACTTTTATATACTCATAACTGTTGGTGTGTCAACCCAAGTCCCACATCGGCAATTGAATGAAGAATTGCCTAGTATATAAAGGTGTCCACACACTCCATTAGTATGAGGCCTTTTGGGAGTTAACCCAAAAACAAATCCGTGCGGACTGGGCCCAAAGGGGACAATATCATACTAGTGTGGAGTGGTGGGGTGGTCGCGGTCCCAACAACTAGTATCAGAGCCCATGTTGGTTGATGGGCCCGATGCGAAGTGGACCGCGTGCGAGATGTGCGAAAAAGACCCTTGTGTCGAAAGTCTTCCCGATAAAGGTGATCGGGCGGCGTGTCCCGCAAATGGTGTTAGCGGCGGTACAAGTTTCGTTGGAGGTACTTGAGTTGAGGGGAGGTTTGTTGGGGTGTCAACCCAAGTCCCACATCGGCAATTGAATGAAGATTTGCCTAGTATATAAAGGTGTCCACACACTCCATTAGTATGAGACCTTTTGGGAGTTGACCCAAAAACAAATCCGTGCGGGCTGTGCCCAAAGCGGACAATATCATACTAGTGTGGAGTGGTGGGGTGGTCGCGGTCCCAACAATAACAGCAATCAACTTTCTATTCCATACCCCACATTCCCTCTCCTACCTTATTTTTTATGCACACAACACTTACATAACTTCTATCATTTCTCAAACTCCGCATAAATGAAAGGGTGGACACTTACTCTAGGACGAAAGGAGTAACATTTACTCTTAAAAAACGGCTACATTCATCTGTATAACAAATTATACTCAAATATATAGTATGTTACATTTTAGTTATTACTCTCTATAAATAATAAAACTATCAAACTATTTATGCAAAACTACTACTCCCTCCGTCCCGGTTTAAGGGATTTAGTTTGACTTTGTACGCTTATAAAAATGGGTCAAATAAAAGTAGAGAGTTAATAATATAATTGTCCAAAACACTATTTAAAAAACAAGTGGGTGAAAGGTAAGTTAGGTAAGTAAGGTGTTTTTTTGTAATTAAATGATCTTTTCTGGAGAAGATTGTCCAATCTTTTTCCATTTATGGAATAAAGCAACTAAAAACCTTCAATTTGGACAAACTAAAAAGGAAAAAAAGAACCTTAAACTGGGACGGAGGGAGTATTACATTTTACCATAAAATAGTTACTTTTTCAAGAATCCGCTGTTATATTTTTCATAAAAAGTGTTACATTTCAAGCGACGAACAAATTAGTTTTTTTGTTTGTTAAAAAAAAAATATGATTTTACAAAAATAATTCAAAACATATCTTGACCTATGTAGTTTGATTCGTCCCATCCAGACAAATACAACTGTGTTCTCAGACTTTTTCCCGACTTCAAAATTCAAAGATTTATATTTCATTTTAAAGTTATTGGAGATTTTTTTTAGTTACACCCGTGGCGTAAGAAGGAGAGGCGGGCAAGACTGGCGGGCATGGATTTGGAATGATGGGCGGGTCGCTTCGTGTGGGATCCAACTCATAAAGTGAGACGGTGTCACCAATTTGTCATTCTTTAATAATAAGTTAACATTGTGTTTTTACTTTTAGGTGAGACATTTTTTTTTCCTAAATGAAATGAATTAAAAATGTCCCACTTAAAAGTAAAAACACTATATAAACTTATTATAATATTCTAGTTGATATAACTTACTTTTTTAGTTTTTAATTATTATAACTCGATGCTTAAGTTTGTTAAATCGTTTTATTGTGATATAAAAGTAATGTTTTATTAGGACTGGTCATAAACTGTGCAAGAGTGTGTACACTATACGAAAGCTCCGATCGAGAGATGGTGAGTGGGGATGGCAACGGGTCGGGTACGGGCCGGGTTTGACCTTTACCGAACCCGACCCGGAATGGTAGATGTATGTGCCGAACCCGGCCCGGCCCGAGAAGCACAAACCCGTTTTCGGCCCGGCCCGACCCGCCAGAATAAGGAAGCCAAACATTTCAGTCTCTGATTCTAGGAATTCCACAAGATGATGAGGTTTTCGTTCCCACCTCTGTTGCACAGATCTGAATCGGCCTTAGTATACACCATTTGGTCGTTTCTTTTAGCCTTGTTTGGAGAGTAAGGCCTAATGATATTAAGACACTATCACAGAGAGTTGAGGGAAAATATTGAAATCCCCTTAGTTATGGAGTATTAGGTTCCATGGTAAGTGTAAGGACTTACCGGAGTAGATCACAATCGCCGGTCGGCGGAAGGGCAACGGCGAACTCGTTGGTAGCGGCGTTGATGACCTCGCTCGACTCACTACTCTCCCACGCGTAGAAGCGGCGCCTAACCTAAATCTCTAGATCTGATTTTGAAGTTTGAACGCGGAAGTGATAATACGTGGTATATCCTAGGTTTATTTGAGGTAAAATGGTAGTAATTAGTAATAGGTGTGGGGGCATATTGGGAAAATCTGCATGATATTAGCAATACGGGCCGGGTCTCATATACTTACCAAACACGGACCCGGATCCGGACCCTCCGGGTTTTGAAAACTTGTTACCAAACCCGCCCCGTTCGGGCCGAAATGTCTCGGATACGGGTCGGGTTCGGAGGAATTGCCATCCCTAATGGTGAGATAAATAAGATGCCCAACAAGATGCCGATAAGCCTCAGGATCACGCAAATCATCATCTGTAGTCAAGGCTAAACGATGATTTTGCTCAATAGGTGTAACGGCAGGACGAGCACCAAGAAGGCCAGTTTCAGAGAATGTCAAGCATATACTTACGTTGAGAAAGAAAAATGCCATCCGGATGCCTTGCAACTTCAAGATCCAAAAAATATTTGAGACGTTCAAGATCTTTCATATGGAAACAATCACTTAGATACGCCTTAAATCGACAAATAGCAGTAGGATTATTACCACCAATAACCAAATCATCAACCTATACTAACACATGAATTTCAGCAGCGGAAGTCTTGTAAGAGAAGAGAGAATAATCCGAACATGATTGAATAAACCCATACTTTTTTAAAGCAGTGGAAAGTTTTGCAAACTAACAACGGGGTGCTTAACGTAGTCCATAGAGGGATATTTTGATTTTGCAAACCTTACCATAAGAAGAAGCATGATGTCCCAAAGGTACCTTCATGTAAACATCCTCAAATAAATCACCATGTAGGAAAGCGTTGTGGACGTCCATTTGATGTAGTTCCCAACCACGAACTGCAGCAATGGAAACAAAAACTCGAAGAGTGACCATCTTGATAGTCAGAGCAAAAGTCTCTTTAAAATCCACTTCTTCGATCTGACGATTTCCCAAGATAACTAAACGAGCTTTGTAACGTTCAACTGATCCATCCGCATTCAACTTTATCTTAAACCCATTTATTGCCAATTACCTTTTTGTCAACGGGAGGGTCGACGAGCTCCCATGTACCATTCTGATCAAGAGCAACAAGCACTTTTTGCATAGCTTCACGCCATTGAGGAGATTGAACAGCTTCTCTGTAGTGTTTTGGCTCGATACCTGAATCAACGGCATCCAAAAAACAACGGTGTGTCATAGAAAACTTAGTGCAATTAACAAAATGTGTCAAAGGGTAACGAGTACCTGAAGATGTATGATGGGAATGGGAAAGTGACGGGGGGCTGACTTGAGTGTTTAGCACGTAATCTGTAGAGGAATATCATGTAGAAGGCACCCGAGTACGCTGTCCTCGACCCAAATTATCGACATCAACATGATGATCGTTACTGTCTGCCACCCGTTCAACCAATTGTTCAGTCACTTATTCAGTCACCTGTTCAGGCAACTGGTCAGTCACCTGGTCAGGTACAAGAACAGTTAGAGCATCATCACTACTGTCTGCCACCTGATCAGTCTGTGGTTCAGTCACTTGCTCAGTCAACTGTTCAGGCACATGAGCAGTCATACCAACATTATCTTCGGCACAAGTCTCCATCTCATTTGAGGGACAAAGAAAGATGTCGGAATCCTTGTAAATCTGAGTAGGATCAGTTTGCAAACTAGCAAATGGAAACTCCTTCTCAACAAAAACATCCCTAGAAACAAGTGCTTTATGTTCATCTAGATCATAGACCAACCAACCTTTCTTCCCATACGTATACCCCAAGAAAACACATCTCCGACTTCGACTAACAAACTTATCATTATATTTCCTAGAGTAGTGCACATAACACAAACAACCAAAGACTCTTAGGTTTTGATAATAAGGTGATGTCCCAAAAATAATTTTATAAGGGGGTTTTCCATGCAATAATTTGGAGGGTGTACGATTTATTAAGTACCCAGCAGCTAAAACACCCCCCCCCCCCCAAAAAAAAAATTGACAGACAACTTTGCTTGAAACATCAAAGCATGAGACACGTTTAAAAGATGTCAGTGCTTACGTTCAACCCTACCATTTTGTTGGGACTTACTAATGCAGGTGGTGTGGTGTTCTATGCCATTTTTAGCAAAATACTTTGTCAGACACATAAATTCCGTGCCATTATCAGTCCGAATCTTCTTAACACGTTTATTGAATTGTCTTTCAATCATTGTGAAAAAGTTTTTCGAGATTTGAGAAACGTCACTTTTGGAACGTACAAGATAAACCCACACGGCATGAGAACAATCATCCACAATTGTCAAAAAATAAGTAGCACCACACAAAGCTGGTTTCCGGTAATCTCCCCAAACATCACAATGAATTAAATAAAAAATTACACCAGAGTTATTCTCACTTGACAAAAACTTGTCTCAGCTATGTTTAGCTTGACAACAAATCCCACACACATCTTTATTAATACTACAACGAGTAACAAAAGGAAATAAACTTACTATTTTACTTGAAGGGTGTCCAAGCCGTTGGTGCCATAACTGATAGTCTCTGGATTCCTTAACACTGCAAACACACATTCCTGTTGATCTTCGGAGATAGTACAGCCCCTCGTTTCGTTCACCCGATCCAATCAACATCTTCGAGGTTCGGTCCTGTATTACACAAAATTTGTCAGAAAATTGCAATAAAGCGCTTGAATCATGAAGCAGCTGTGAAACAGACAGCAGGTTGCAATTAAAACATGGGGCATATAACACATTTTTTAAAACCAAATTTCCCTATATCAACATCGCCTTCTTTCGTGGCCACAATATATTTTCCATTAGGCAGTCCTAAACGGTTAGCCTTAACTATACGAGTACGTTTGAGCAGAGAGATATTGCCTGTTATGTGTCGATTAGCACCGCTATCCACAATCCATGGTTCATTATTTATCTTACCAGTCATACGATCAGTTGCTCGACCAGTTGCTTGACCAGTTGTGCAGTCAAGTAACTGCCCTTGTGTCTGGACATAATTCTTGAGCCGGTTCCATTGATCTTATGTGAATCCCAACAGGTTAGCCCTCTGTGCATCTGTGTTGAGTATGCTTATCACTTAACCCTCCTAATTAAGTTAGAATTGATTGATACCATCACCTATTAGCATTTTATGGACTTTAGGACCCTATATAAGAAGCTTAATAACTTCAATTTTTAGCTTAGTCCATTTTATAATATAGGCTTAGAATTTAGGACTTTGAGCGAAAAAGGATCAAAGAACTAAGCAGGACTTGGGTCACTGCGCAGGACTTCTCTGCGCAGGTCATCACTGTGCAGGTCATCACTGCGCAACATTCATACTTGCTTAGTTTTCAATGTTTTCATATTTCCTAACTTGGAAAGTGTGTAAGAAGATGTACGCTTATTAAAAGCCCAAAGTGCTGATGTGTGCAGAAATGACAAAATAAGCACACTCAGCAAATCCAACGATGGAGATGCGCTCAGATGAAATATTTCAAATGAAGAGAAGCTGTCAACCTTCTAGAAGAAGATTTGAATTTTGTCCTCATGCTCTGTCTCCAACGGCTATAAAGGACACACGCGCACTAATCATATTGTGCCAACTCATCGTCCTTGCTCAGAGCTCCAACGGCTAGTTTTAAGCTCTCAGCTATAAATAGCCTGCTCATCTTCATTTCCAAGTTGCTAGGTTTGTGCTTCCTAAGTATCTTTGAAGTTCTGAAGATTGCTACTTAAAATCTCAGATTCACAAGAACAACCTTCAAACCTTCATACCTTCAAACTCCTTCCCAGATCCTAAGCCTTGTAACACCATAATTCTTCGCGCTCTTCATCTCATAGATTCTTAGAGCCCATAATTTATGACACACACAAGAAACACCGGTTTAGTCTAGGATTCGCTCTTTATAGAATATATTTTGATTTGGGTTTTGATTCATTGTAATCTTGTAAAAACTCCTCACATCAATATAAATCTTATAGTTAGAAAATCCAAGACTAACCATCTTGGTAGAGGACGTAGATCTTTCACCGATCGAACCTCTCCAAATAGCTTGTTCACTATTCTTGATATTTATTTCCTGCTTATTTATTTCTGAATTATTATTTTGTTTGATCTTATCAGATTATCTTTTTGCTGCTGTGATTGTTATTGCTTATTGCCTTAGCACATTTTTATCCAACTTTTTAGCCAAACTTAGCACGTGCGTTTTTAGTCTCTGTGCAGTATTCCCTGCGCAGTAGCTGCTTTAATTTCCGCTGTGCATTTCACACTCTCTCTGCGCGCTATACTTAGCTTATTTGAGAACTGTACACATAAGCCATTGATTTGCAAAAGGGTTTGAAAAGAATTTTAAAACGCTATTCACCCCCCTAGCGATTTTCATACCCTTATTGCCCCTTTGGGACCAACAATCTTTCATCCAAATCACTCCTTCATGACCTTGCTGCACCGAGTTCAGCTTCAGCTTCCCTTGATCCTTCAATGCTCCCGAGGTTTGGCCTCCGCCTTTTCCTTTCTTCATGCACTGCTCTGTCCACCATTCTGGATAACCCACCAGCCTATAACACGTACTTACATCGTGTCCCTTCTTTGGACAGTGAGAACAAACAGTAGTACTCACATCTCGTCTTCCACCCCCTGAACCATATGTCCCGCCAGTTGTCTGAACAGTTGATCCCCCAACTGGCTGAACAACAAAACTGACAGGTGCAGGATAACTATCATGAATACTTCCCCGTACTTTTTCTTCCCGTGAAACCATGGAGTACGCCTTGTTAAGATTATGCAATGGTTCGGTGTTCAGGATGGAAGATTTTACTGAATCATACTTTGGGGTTTCCAGCCCCATAACGAACTGATGTACGCGTTCATCTTCACGCCGGTTGGTCAGTAGGGCTCCAATGTTGCACTTGCAGCTGGAAAAAGAACACAATGGCAATGTCTCAAAGTCGTTGAGTTCATCTCATAGTTTCTTGATCCGGCCATAGTATGCCGCCACACTTTCATCTTTCGCTTGCTTGCGATTGGCTATGTCCGCCTTGATTCCTTGAGTCCGTGGCCCATTACCCACGGAGAACCTCTCCCTAAAATTATTCCATGGAGTTTGGGCCTCCTCCGTATACGTGAAAGTGGATCTCAATGATGGTTCAATAGTGTTGAAACCGAGAATATGGAGGAAAGTAAAATGATTTTATTTCCTTGGCCTTTTTGCCATGTGATACATGAGAATATATACATAAATACAATCCTTGGTGAGCAAGGAGAATCCTATCCAATCCCTATGATTATGCTACCTAACTTACAAAGTTTAAATAGGGAAAAAGATATATATACAAAATAACAATGAGGATATGGAGAAGATATTGACAATATCTCGTCAATATCATCTCAACAAAAATACATGTCAAGTGCAAGACACGTTAGACATTTTAAAAGAGCAATCTTGTTATTTCGTGAAGGCATACAAAGATGTCTCTATATGTATAAAATTCGATGAAATGTACAACCTCCGTTAACATCACCTTCAACACTAGCACTACCACCGCCAACACAACCTCCAATATCAACTCAACACTACTGCCGCCACCTTCCGCCGCCATCCACTAACCGCTAAAATTCCCTATTTGGCAATTGCAAAGCGCAGATGACAGAGGTATGGATGGCCAATTGCGGTTTCGGTTCGATAAAAGTAGGAACCGTAACCGGCCCGGTTACACTACGGTTCCGGTTATGACAATCCGGCTCGACGATTTTTTTTTAATACAGTAAACGATTTAAAAATTACTCCCTCCGTTTTACGTCACTTGAGACTTTTGGTCAACTTAGGATCGCTTTGACCAAGACTTTATAGAAAATTTTATGATCCTAATGGAAATTTAAAAATTATAAAATGATTCACCATAAAAAACACTCTCAATAACAATTTTTAATTTTTTTATCATGATCATCAAATTTTATTTAAAGTCTTGGTCAAAACGATCCTAAGTTGACCAAAAGTCTCAACTGACGTGAAACGGAGGGAATATTTTATAAGTGATTTTTTTTTAAAAAAAACTATTGAAAAAATGTTAAAAATAAAGTAAACTAGCAAATAAAGAAGACTAAACTAAATAAAGTATACTAAATGATTGATTAATAATCTAAATCAACATTATCTAAAAATTTATATAAAAACATAGAAAAAAACAAACAAATGATAGTATATAAAAGAAAAAGGGACGGTACCCTTTAAATTTTATTAATTATAGGCAAAATTTACAATGAGGGGGACAACCAACCTTGCCCTTTTATAATTAAGGGAGGACATAGGAGCCTTTACCTCTTTTTATTACAAATATTTATCTAAATTCTAACTTACCTAAAGAAAATACAATAACAATTAAATAAATGACATTTTACTTACCTTAATCACTTCCCAATTTAGTCTCATCAAAGTACTCGTCTAAAACATCTTTTGGTGCACCGAAACCGTTGATGCAGGACAAGCAAGTACTTCTCTTGCAATTCTAGCAATGATAGGATTTTTTTTTTTGCTTTGCTTGCCCACCAATTTAAAATATCAAAGTCATCTTCATCTTCAAAATCAACGGTTAAATATTTATCAAATTCTCCATTAGCACCGGTAGTACGAGATCGTCCACTTCCATAGTAGTTTTTAACAAATGATGGTCGTGCTTGTGATGAGGTAGTGCTAGAGGAAGGTTGAATATGAGTAGTACTTGGAGTTGGAGTATCATCACCATATGTTAACTTGTATTCCACTAAATTTTCTAAAAATGCTTGTCTAACACTAGCAACTTTTTGACCAACATTAGGAAAATTGGGATCATTTGGCAAATAAAAGTTTGAATAATAATATTCCAAAAAATATTTTAAACTCGCCTCTCTAACTCTAGGATCTAATAACTTAGCAATTAAAAAAAGATCGGGGATGTCGAGCAAATATTTTTCTCACTTTTCTCGCATTCTTAAAATCGCATCTTTAAAAAATCTATCGTTTTGAAACTCAGAAAATACACTATAAATTTCTAGACAATGATCAAGAACTAAATTAGAAGTAGGGTAATACGTACCGGATAACGCTGTAGTTGCAATCTCGAATTTCGTCAACAAATTCTTCATGCTCTCACATTCTTCCCAGTGTTGAGTATATAAATTTGCACTATAGTTAATGGATCCCAAGAACATGCAATTTATTTCTCCAATTCCAAGTTTCTTGTAATACATGAAGGGTAGAATTCCATCGAGTTTGAACAGCCGTTGGGATTTTTTTTTTGTTTTTTCCCTAGGCTTGTGCAATATAGCCTCCATTGCCTTGTGATTTTTGATACTTTCATAATAGTATGAACCGCTTCTTTAATTAAAGTAATAGAAGTATCCAAAGCACGCAAACCATCTTGGACACATAAATTTAAAATATGACGCAAACATCTAATATGAAAAAATCTACCACCTAGTGATGGCTTACAAACTAAAATTAATTCGGACAAACTAGCGGTCTTAACGCTAGCATTATCAAAAGACATAGCTAGAAAAAACTTTTTCAACAAGATTATATTCTTGCAATTTTTTTTCGTAACATATGAGCAATATTATGTGCGATGTGTGCTTCATCAAATATTCTATATGCAAGTAACCTCTTTTGAATTTTCCAAGAATTATCAATCCAATGGCATGTTACACCCATATAAAAATGTCTTATGTTTTTTTCGCTCCATATATCGGAACAAATTGAAACTTTAGATGACAAATTACCAAATATTTAACATAAAGTAAATTTCATTTCTCCTACTAAATTTTTAATATCACGAGTGAGGATTGTACGAGCTACTTTGGTAACGGGGGGATTAAGGGAAAGTCACTAATTGTTCATAGTCTTCGTTATCGGGAAAACTAAAAGGAAGTGATTGCTTACAAACAAATTTAGCCATTTCTTTTCTATGGTTCAAATGATCATATGAAAATAAATTAGAAGAAGATTGAAAAGGCATACCTTGATTGGGTTGTTGCACAAATCCTTGCAATTGTGATTGACTCGAATCTATGCCAAATTCACAGGGATGAAAGTTACTTGTATGACGATTCAAAGTACCGTATCCACCCCCAGTAGAGTAGGGATATGTTGTTACACCCCTTGGAGTACAATAGTTGCATATTGCTGTAAATTTTTTACCCGTCCCATCTAGGATGAGTTGTTTTGTGTAGTGTTTCGTAAAAACGACAGATTCTTGTCTTTTGGGTTTAGGAGCATTCGCGATATTTTTTCCTTTACGACGCCGCCCTCCCATCGTAGCTTCCATATAAATGGATTTCACACTATTGGCGTCACTTTCTTGAGTATGTGGAGTTGAAGCATCAAAATTTGGAATCGCCTCGTCTCCTTTATTCCATTCCCACTCATTTTCGTTTTTCCCCGCAAGTCCCCCATCATAATAAAGACCTTCGGGATCAACAAAAGATGGTGGTGGTGCTTGGGATGATGATATTAATGCTGCATCCTTACCTTTGCCCTTCTTTGTCAATTTTTTTAGAAAATTACTCATTTTCGTTTGATGAAGATGAAATGAAGATGGTGGTGCTTGGGAGGATGAAGATATGAATGTGAATGATGAATATATGGATGTTGGATGGAAACAATGAACTTTGATCAGATTGGAGCTTTAGAAATGGTTGAATCAACAATTTTCGTTTGAGAGAGTTGTTAGAGATAACAGAGTTTTTTTGAAGTAAGTTATTTGGAGAGGAAAATGGTATTTATATATAGTTAAGAAATTCAATGAGGATAACAATTTTTTTTAAAGCCTGAAAAGTATTTAAAAATGCATTCAAAACGGCTATATTTGGTCAAACTCCCGTTAGTTAACGGGAATTAACGGCCATAAAATTAAATTTCCAATTCAAACTAACCAATGGAGATGGATTGGGGTGGGCTTGGCCTGGGGGTGGGGTGGGTGGGGGGGGGGGCGTAGTGTGTCAGTGCGCTGTGGCGCTGTGCGCGTCTCTGGCAGCCTAGCTTGGCAAAATGGCAGGCGCGCATGGCCATGGCCCAATAGCCCAAGGTGATGGCGACAGGTCACTGTCTGAGAAAGCCCTGAACACGCCAGACCAGACCAGACCAGGCGTGAGTCAGACGTGGGCCAGGCGAGGCGACCACACACGCCACGGTTCGGTTCACAGATTCCGCCGGTTCAACACGGCTTAATGGCACAAACCGTAACCGCCCCGGATCAACCACGGTTCCGGTTTTTTGGGCGGTTCACTCCGGTTCCGGTCTTTTCGGTTCCACGGTTCCGTTCGGTTTGGCCATCCCTAGACAGAGGGACTTCAGTTAGGTGTTCCCATTCTCCGTCGGTCCAGTGTTTCACGTCGCCGTCGTACGAACCGATTTTAAATCTCGGGTTTCTCAATCTCACGAACTCATACAAAACATGTCTGGTTGGGAATGCGAGGATTATACCTCTCAAATTGTCATGTCTGTGGCACACGATATTCATTTCATTAATTTTCTAACAGTCCATTCATTTTATCACATTGCAACAATCTAACAAACCTAATAATAATCTTTTCAAAAAAAAAAAAAAAAAAAAAACAAAAAGAAACAAACAAACCTAAGACTATGTACAATGGTTTCATACAACCTCCCCCAATTCCACACCAACTTTAACACTTTATCCTATCCACCTCATCTTTCATACACCCCTTTCATACAACCCCCTTAACAATGGTTAGTTGGAAAAAAAATTCATCTCCCTCTCACTCATCATTCTATACCCCACTACTTTTATATCATTTTTATTTTTTATAAACTGACCAATCATAGAGAGACACGTGGCAACACAGGAAAAAAAAAACCCGCTTGGGCGATACCACACGCGCCCTGTCGGGCCGTGTGGTACACGCGCCATAGACTAGCCAAAGAGAGGCCGCCACGTGCCATGTGTGCAACCTTCCTCTCCAGTTCAACCGGTATGAAAAAAATCATACCCAAAATTCAACCCCCAAGTTTCATACACCCCCACAATGGTTTCATACACCTCCCCCCATTTTCATACACCATTTCATACCCCCATTGTGGGTAGTCTAATAATCAAGTTATAACAATTACAAAATAAATAACAAATTGCAAATTTATGTAAAACATAGATAACCAAATTGTAATCGAAACAATTCCCAAGACTACTACCCTACCCAAACACTAAAACATTATAAAATCCAAAACATTCAACCAAGAACTTGTCAATTAGCTTATGGAAGAAGAGTCACCTCTCCTTATTAAAATCACAAATTTGGCCAAACCAAATCTAACCCAAAATGTTGTCATCAATGAACAAGACCCAAATTGAGTATCCCAAAAGAAGTATCTGGCCATGACTTTTCTTTGGCCTTCATCAAAAGCACCCTACCCCAAGCAATCCAACCTTGCCATGACATCCTCTTATCCCATGGACTTCCCCATTCCAATATCAATCTCACCCCTTTCTCTGCTTCCTTTTCTGCCTCCTCAAATTTCCCTATACTCAAATAAATCTGAGCCAAAACCACATGTGGTTCACCCACAAATGGATTCTTCTCCACACATTTGATCAATTTCTCCTCAGATTTATCCAATTCCAACCCACCATAACAAACACCTTCCCAGTACAAATCTCTAGCCATTATTTGATCCCCTGCGTCCAATATTTTGCTGCAATTGTCGAAAATTGGAGGTATTACCAGCTCGATTTCGTTCTTGATTTTGTTCTTCCCTGCTTGTTGCTGTTCGATTGCGAGTATCTCTTCTTCGCGAACAATTAACGTGTAAATTGCTGCCATTCTTGATGCGGAATTCATCCATAATCCTGGCTTTCCCTCGCCCGGCCACAAGGCTGCTGCTACGTTGTTGCTGGAAAATTCTAGACGGCCGTTTGAATTGTCGAAGAGGGTGTCCTGGAAACCGAATAATTGGTCGCTGAAATCGGCGATTGTCATGAAGAGGAATATTGCAACCACCCTCCTCGATAAGGGAACATCTTCTCCGGTTTTTATGTGCTTTACTGTTATTCCGTTCGCCGGGAGGATCGACTGCAATTTCTTCCTCCAGGCTTCTTCGCCGCCGCCGGTGGTGATCCCCTTCTCCTTGGCGTTCCGGACCGAGATCTCCGATTCCTTGAGTTGGTCCACGAGCTCTGAATCAGTGTACCGGAACAAGAGATCGTCGTGGATGAGAGACTGGCGGGGGACGATGCAGAAGAGGTGGATCAACTGCTCGGCGGCGTCACCGACGTGGCCGCGAACGGTGTCGCGGCCGGTGGAAGGATCGAAGATGGCGAGATTGACGTAAGAGTTGGAGTAAGCGGAGTGGAAGAGACCGCAGAGGCAAACGGGGTCAGGTGCTTTCCAGAGCTTGAGAATGCGGTAGACGTCGAGGAGATGGTCGAGGAAACTGCCGTGCTTGTGCCAGCACTCGCCGGCGCCGACGGATTTGAGGACGGAGACGAGGGTGGGGAGGCTGTCGTCGACGGAGTGGAGCTCGCCGCGGAGGAAAGGGCGGGCGGAGTCGAGGAGGGTTTGGAAATGGGTGTTGTGCGAGTAAGGGGCCATGATTTCTGATCGGAGGTGGAGGTGGCTGAAATGAAATAGTCAAATGGAAGTGTGTGTGTGTGTTTAAGAAAGAGACGTGATTTAGTGGAGTAGTTTGTTTACATTTTTGTTAACAATCAATCTATGAAGAGGCAAAGATAAGGTTTAATGAAAACAAGATATGCTTTCGAGTAAATATAAAGTCACAAAAAAAAAAAGTGGCACAAAATGTGGGTTACAAAAAGATGCGTCAAAATTTTATTGGTGTTTTCTATTAGAGTGTGTCGGGTCCACAATCGATACAACCAATATAATATCGCCACCTCACTTTGTATCCATTATTTTGTAAACTTCTTTTTTTTTTGGTACAATTTTTTTTTTGGTACAGTATTTTGTAAACTTCTTTTGTGCCCCCAGCATTGCCCGCTTTCACTATAGTGGCGGTAAGTTGTAACCGACTGATTTCCTTTTGAGCATTACACAACAAAGAGTCGTTCTTGTGAAAAACGCGTTTTACACTAAGCTAAGGAAAAACGTGTTTTTCCCAATTGCCTTCTTTAATATTACCATGTGCCTTCTCTAATATTACAAAGTGTCTGTTGTAATATTACACTTATAAATATTCAAGCAGACACTTTTATACATTCAAAAAGACACTTTTAGTGGTAGTTTTAAGACTGTCTGTCTAACTATTACAAAGTGTTTGGTGGGTTTTAAAAAAATTCAAAACAAGTGTCTGCCCTAATACTAAAAAGTGCCTCTTGGATGATTTAAAAGTGTCTCCTACAGTATAAAAAAGTGTCTGGTAAGTTTTTGTAAGTGTCTGGCGAGTTTTTTTAAGTTCTAAGACAAGTGCCTGCCATAGTATTAAAAAGTGCCTCCTGTAGTATTGCAAAATGTCTCCTGTAGTGTTAAAAAGTGTCTGATGAGTTTTATAAGTTCCAGTTATTTACAGCAATGGAACCGCGTCTTTTAAGTAACGTTCCGTTTATTTACAAAAATGTCACTCCGCATAAGAAAAACACGTTTTACACTAAAACGCGTGTAAAACGCGTTTTTCCTAAGATTTTCTGCACAACAAAAAGTGTTTTCTTTTTTCTTTTTCCTTCCAAAAGCCCACCTAGACGTGACCGACCCGGACTGGACCCGTACCGACCCATCGAACTGAACTTAACCAGATTCATGAAAGAACCGTGAATCGTTGTGCCCTTTACCGTGTATAGGCCGGTTCTGTTCCGGATTCTTCATCACAATAACCGTGAATCGGAGGGTCTAACCCTTATAACCGCGAAACGTGAAAACCCGTGACCCATACTTGTTGAACCGTGTTTGAAATCTCCCAAAAACCGTGCAAGAATCGCCAGAATTCGGTCCTACACACTATTCCTCCACTAGGCTGTCTTAGTCGGGCCCGGCTTTCAGGTGTAAGCAGTGGGTATTTTTGGAATTTATTTTTGTAAATAAGATATGCTTTCACAATATTAGGATCCTTTTGATCAAGATTTTATAGAAAAATTTATGATCCTAATGGAAATTTAAAAATTATAAAATGATTCGCTATAAAAAACACTTTCAATAATAATTTTTAAATTTTTACTGAGATCAACAGTTTTTCTTTAAAGTCTTGATCAAAACGATCCTAAGTTGACTAAAAATCTCAAGTGACGTGAAATAGAGGGAGTATTGCTTTGCAATGGGTACTTTTGGAAATAAGATATGCTTTATTTAACCGTAGTGGTGCTGTGCAAATAGTTATTGGAACTTATTTTTTGAACGGCATGGAATTTCTTCTAAATAACTGTGAACTTGTTCAGTAAACATTTGTGAACTTGTTCTTGGAACAGCTGTGAAATTGCTTTTGGAAAAACAATAAATTTGTTCTTGATAAAATAGTGAACTTGTTTTGGTAACAACTATGAACTTGTTCTTGAAAATAACTGTAATTTTTTTTTTTTATAAAAAATGTGAATTTGTTGTTAGGAACTGTGAATTTGTTCTTGAAAAAAAATGTGAATTTGTGTTTTTATAAAAAAAGATGATTTTTTTTTTCTAGAAAAAATAAAGTAGTCGCCGAAAAATGGTCACCGAAAAAGGTAGCCGGGAAAATAGTTGACGGTACAGGTTGTCGAAGGTGGTCGCCGGAAAATGGTAGCCGGAGGCGGTTAACGGAAAAGTCGCCGAAAAAATAGTCACGGGAGGTGATCGCCGGAAAATGGCACCGGAAAAATAGTCACCGGAATATGGTTGCCGGAGAAGGTGGGGATGGGTGGCCAAAGGTAGGGGTGTTCACGGTCCGGTCAGGTCCGGTTTTCGTCAAAATTTTATAAAATCGGGACCGAACCAACAATTCGGTTCTACGAAAATTTGGAACCAAGACCGAACCAATACGTACAAGAACCAAAACATCGGTTTCGGTTCTATTGGTCCGGTTCCAGTCCGGTTCCGCTAAAATATACATTTGTTATTAATTTTCCTTTTGTCATAACTTTAGCAAGAGATTAAGAAAAAAATTATTTAGAGAAGAAAATCTTTCTTTCACTATATGCACATAATTGATGGGCAGAACTAAGAAATCCAAATCTGCAATCTAGAATTACATAAACTTGAACAGTACATTAACGTTCATGATATATTTATGTTCAGTAAAAAAATAGATTTCTTGATTAGCAAAAAGAAGACCAACAACAGTAGGCTTGTAATTTTTGTTAACAAACAGTAGATATTGTTATATAACTAGAAAAATACAATTTTTATATATTAGCATTTTATATAAAACTATATATGTTATATTATTGGTCCGGTCCGGTCCAAAACCGATGTTAAATTTATGAAATCCGGAACCGGACCAATTTGTCAGTTCTTAAGAAATTTAGAACCAGGACCAAACCAAAAGTATTGGTCCGATCCGGTTTTTATTGGTTCGGTCCGGTTCCTCCGGTCCGGTTCCGAAATTATTTTGCTCAGCCCTAGCCAAAGGTGGTCGGAGAGAGAAAGTTAAATGATGAAGGGAGTGGCATTAATGTAATTTTCCATCATTTAGTAAGTAAATGAGTGTTGTTTTAATAACTACTAGTGAGTAACCTGTCGAAATTCGACAGGAATAATAAGGCTAATTGTTGGATATTATGCTCTAGGCCCTTGAGAAAGGCCTATGCGTTACATCATAGCTTCATAGTTATAGAGATAACAAACCTGATTATTATATCTTTTGCATGTTTATTATAATAATCATAGTCCCTAGCACTTATGAAGGGCTAGCATGAGTTTAATGGATAATCATCTGATGATTATGGTGCATAGAATGCGGATTAAACTTGTGGGTACTTGTTGAAGAACAATGTACTGGATAGACCCGTTATGAGATTTATGTCATGGTCAAATGTCATAATTAAATCTCATAATAGTTATATAATTTGAATCCTTAGACCTGAGATTATCATAGTCTTCCACATGATGAACATTATGTTTTTCGTACTCAAACGCTACCCCTAACCTGTAACGACCCCAAAACCCGTCCTAATTTATTTTATATTTTTGGGGATTTTAATTTGACATTATGTGTGCATTTTATGTGTTGCATCATATTTTATGACTTTGATGAATGGGTTTTTACTCATTCTATTTGATACTTTTAGGCTTAATTATTGCTTTGTTCTCAAGCTTTTGTTATTTGATTAGGTTCTTTTTGTGTTTTTGTTGTGTAGGGTGGTTATGTGCTCAATTTAGAAGAAAATGGGAGAAAATGAGCTTAATGGATCAAGGGTATGAAGGCCAAGGACTGTTGTGAAAAATCTGCTGAAATCTAGGAACCAATCTACCAGTTCTGAAACTTATGGACCAAACCGCAACAAAGTGGAAGTTTAGGGGCTGATCTGTAAATAATGAAACTTCAGGGGCTTAACTAAAATTTTGGATTTGTTTCGCGACAAAGTCAGCCGACAAACACCAAGCAATCAATAGGAATTAGGATTTTATTTTGTTTGAGGATTTTGATTTAGTTTCCTTTTCCTTTTTCTTTTACAATTCCTTTTTTTAGTTTAGGGTTTAGATTTAATTTTCCCTATAAATAGTAGACTAGGTTCTTAGTATTTTTTATCAATCATGTAGCTAGTTAATATTTTGTAAGGTTTGCAAGGTTGGAAGAATTGGTTCTTTGTCTATGAAGAACTAATTCACCAACTACGAATTGAAGGTAACTTTTATCAATTTTATGTTTTATTTTTAATTCTTCCAATCCAATCTTTTTCTTGTTCATCATAATAGTTTTAATTCCGTTTTAGAGTTTCAAATATATTGATAGATATTTTTGGCTCTTTAACTACTTGGGTATAAGTTCTTGCACTTGCGTGGAGATTTATACATTGATCAATATTGTGGTGATTAGATCTAATTGAGGACCTTGCGGAAGTAAAAAAGATCTAGGTTCAAATATTCTTAAGAACTTCATGAACTCTTGGCATGTGAAACGGACCTTGCGGAAAGTAGAACATAAAGAGAGTATTAGAATTGCAACCCGGCCACCTAACCGTCCCAATTCTTAAAATAATGAATGAACCCTTGAATTGTAATTGGTGTTTTTATGTTATTAGCATAGCATAGAAGAGATGACTGTGAATCTATATTCCGCTATCCTATCATTATATGTTAGTTCATGTTGATCATTTATCTTTTATTTTATTGTTTTTAAATAGTTAATTAACTTAGAATTAATCCAAGTCTCTGTGGTTCGACCCTTGTGTTTGCATATTGCTATGACGATAGCTCGTGCACTTGCGAGGTATTATAATTTTGTCTATTAAGTTTTTGGTGCCGCTGCCGGGGACTTGCACTTTAATTCTAGTTATTTGACTATTAATTTATTTTTCTAAAAAAAAAAAATTATCTTGCCCAAGATACAAAAAAAAAATAAAAAAAAAAATAAAAAATTATGCTTGTTGAGACACGTCTCAATTATGTAAATACTCTATCCTTTTTCATTTAGTTTTTGTGTCACTCGTAAGAGTCTCCTTGAGTTTGTGGGTTAATAGAGGAGTGTAAATAGTGTCACCCTCCAAAAAGATTTTTTTTTTTTTTTTTTTAAAGTGCCTCCAATTGTTTACCTTGCAATTTATTATTATTTTTTTATACAATTTATTAGTTTTTTTTTTCTTTTCTTTAAAATAGATATTACGCTTGGGGTTTCTTTTTGTTTGGTGCTACAGATAACAAGAAAGGAGAAGGGACCAGATTGCAGAAGAAAAGGTGAAGCAGGGACCAAATTGTGACAAATCTATATATATATATATATTAAAGTTGGCCAAAAGAGCTATGGTGTTGACATGTGGACAAATAATGGAGAAAGCTTGCATTTGGAGAAGCCACATCAACAACATACTAATAAATAAGTGACTTTTCATTTTCTTTTCATTAGCTAATACTATTAGCTAATAATAATAGTTACTAAAAAGGGTAACTATTATAGTAACTATTACTATTATTAGTAATAGTTAACTATAATAGTTAACCATTTTAGTTAACTATTACTCTTATTAGTAATAGTTACTATTATAGTTAACTATATTAGTTAACTATTACTATTAATAGTATTAGTTAACAATATTAGTTACAATACAAGTTAAATATTACTATTAATAATATTAGTTAACTATAATAGTTACTATTATAGTTAACTATATTAGTTAACTATTACTATTAATAGTATTAGTTAACAATATTAGTTACAATACAAGTTAAATATTACTATTAATAGTATTAGTTAACTATAATAATTACTATATTAGTTAACTATTACTATTAATAGTATTATTTAACTATAATAGTTACTATATAGTTAATTATTAATATTAATAGTATTAGTTAACCATAATAGTTACTTTATAAGTTATTTTTTACTATTAATAGTATTGGTTAACTATAATAGGCTACATAAAGACCCCTAATGTGTGCCCACTTGAATTCCATCTGTTGATTGTATTTGAAAAAAAAAAATCTAATGCGCACACTTGGGGTGGGCACTTGAAAGACAGGAAGTGGGGCGTGTGTGCGTGAGTAAAAAAAAAAAAGAAAAAGAAAAGGGGACCAAAAAGTTCACAATTTCCCCAAATCAGATCCGCACACCATCAATTCGCAAATCGCCGGCAAACCCTCACCTCCCTGCTCTCTGTTCACAGCCGCCAACGACCATCACCACGACGCGACAGTCACACCCACCATCACAATCGACGACCCACAACCCTCGCTGGGAACTCATTTTCCACCACCGGCGAATCTCCCTCCCCGCCCCTCTCTACTGCGTCTCCATAACCGCCGGAATTCAACACCTTCGCCGTCGACTAATTCAACTGCCGCCATACTCCCCTCACTCACGCACCATCTCCGGCTGCTCTTCATCTCCACCTCAAGCTCCGGCTTCCCTCTACTCCGGCCGCCACCTGTATCTGCTATCCCCATGGCAGACCCGCAAGCCACCAACCATTATCATCAAATCCGGCCATGCTTTTGGTAATTCTTGGGGAAATCCAACAGAGGTAACATGCTCCTATTCTATTTTTATAAAATGTTCTGTGTTGGGATCCATGGTGTTATAAATGGTTGCTTTTGGTTAGTATTGTGTGTGGGCATTGTTAAGCGAAATTGGGGTGAATGTTCTTGGTAAATTGGTTGCGGTTAAATGCTTGCTAATATTCCAAGTGGTGGTTTGAGTGATGGTTATATGATAGATAGATAGATATGAGCCGTAATCACCCGTATTCTGTGTTCTCGCCTCTATTTGTCGCATTGAGGACATTGCATATTTTAAGTTTGGGGGTGACAATGCATTTTTTAAATTTAATTGTTTTTCATTTTTTAGTTAAAAAAATTGTTTTATTTATTTATTATTATCTTTCTTTGTCGGGTTAGAACTACGGTGACCTGAGCCCCTTATTGTCATAGGGGGAACGTAGGCAACTTCGGTGCGGTCAAATTAATTTTATTGCTTGTGAAAAAAAAAAAAAACTCTCCCATAGTTTTTTTTTTTATTTTACTACCTCCAATAATGATTTATTTTGCAAAAAGGGATAAAAGCTTGTGAATTTCTGTACATGTGGAATTTATTAAATATTTAACTTATGTTCCATGATTAAGTTATAACTCCCTAGTGCATTATTCAATATATACCATGTGTTAAAATTTTGCTTATCTTTATCGAGTTATAGTACCCTTGCATTATCTTATGTGAGATTGTGAGATTAAAAGGTAGGCATGAGGAAAATTGGACTGTGCGTCTCCTTGAAGTGAGTCTCAATTAAGTGGAAAAATCCCCGAATAAAATGGTCTTAGTTAAGAAGAGTGGGAGAAATGGCAAGGAGTGAAAGCATTGAATCGAATGCTCGCAAAAATGCGATAAAGGCCAAAATAAAAGGGATATGTGGTAATATGATAATTCCCAAATCCTTGGTGCCAATCCCCATTCCAAGAATAAATAAAAATTCTTGTACCTACGAAGACCTAAATGGCCAGAAATAGTATGGATATATATATAAGTAAACAAATATAAAGGGGAATCAAGCGATAAATTGTGTGGGAGCTCATCAAAGGAGGATCATGTGTTGAATTTTTCTTATGCCTTGGTTTAATACGGATTCAACAAGAAAATGTTTGGGTACTATGCTTTATAAAGTTATTCATATCTTGATGGGCGAAAGAAGGGTATTTATATTCTTTATGCACAAGAGATTTATAGCTTTATCATTTTGCCTAAGAAAAATATTTAATTTATTCCAAGTGTATAGTCATTTGCATGATCTTGTTCCTAACCCGTGTTGAGACGTATGGTAGTATGTTTTTCATGTTAACTACGGGAGAGACCCAAAAAGATTGTTCTAGTTTTTTTTTATTTATTTAGTCATAGTAGTATTTATTTATGTTTATTGTTTAGAAGTTTAGTTTTATTTTTTTATTTTTTACTTGAGGACAAGTAAATGATTAAGTTTGGGGGTATTTGATGAATGGGTTTTTAGTCATTCTATTTGATACTTTTAGGCTTAATTATTGATTTGTTCTCAAGCTTTTGTTATTTGATTAGGTTATTTTTGTGTTTTTGTTGTGTAGGGTGGTTATGTGCTCAATTTAGAAGAAAATGGGAGAAAATGAGCTTAATGGATCAAGGGTATGAAGGCCAAGGACTGTTGTGAAAAATCTGCTGAAATCTAGGGACCAATCTGCCAGTTTTGAAACTTATGGACCAAACTGCAACAAAGTGGAAGTTCAGGGGTTGATCTGGAAATAATGAAACTTCAGGGGCTTAACTAAAATTTCGGATTTGTTTGGCCATAAAGTCAGCCGACAAACACCAAGCAATCAATAGGAATTAGGATTTTATTTTGTTTGAGGATTTTGATTTAGTTTCCTTTTCCTTTTTCTTTTACAATTCCTTTTTAGTTTAGGGTTTAGATTTAATTTTCTCTATAAATAGTAGACTAGGTTCTTAGTATTTTTTATCAATCATGTAGCTAGTTAATATTTTGTAAGGTTTGCAAGGTTGGAGGAATTGGTTCTTTGTCTATGAAGAACTAATTCACCAACTACGAATTGGAGGTAACTTTTATCAATTTTTTGTTTTATTTTTAATTCTTCCAATCCAATCTTTTTCTTGTTCATCATAATAGTTTTAATTCCGTTTTAGAGTTTCAAATATATTGATAGATATTTTTGGCTCTTTAACTACTTGGGTATAAGTTCTTGCACTTGCGTGGAGATTTATACATTGACCAATATTGTGGTGATTAGATCCAATTGAGGACCTTGCGGAAGTCAAAAAGATCTAGGTTCAAATATTCTTAAGAACTTCATGAACTCTTGGCATATGAAACGGACCTTGCGGAAAGTAGAACATAAAGAGAGTATTAGGATTGCAACCCGGCCACCTAACCGTCCCAATTCTTAAAATAGTGAATGAACCCTTGAATTGTGATTGGTGTTTTTATGTTATTAGCATAGCATAGAAGAGATGATTGTGAATCTATATTCCGCTATCCTATCATTATATGTTAGTTCATGTTGATCATTTATCTTTTATTTTATTGTTTTTAAAATAGTTAACTAACTTAGAATTAATCCAAGTCTCTGTGGTTCGACCCTTGTCTTTTGCATATTGCTATGACGATAGCTCGTGCACTTGCGAGGTATTATAATTTTGTCTATCAGACTTGCACATATTATTTGATGAATTGTGTTATTTATTTGCTTGGGTGTAATAATGGTTAAGAGAGTTAAATGATTAAGTTGAAACTATAGAGTCCTTTGTGAAATTATAAGTATAGGGGTTTAAGTGTTTAAATTAGAAAGTTGAGGGGCCTAAGTGAAACTTTTAAAATATCAAGATCATTCTTATCCCTTGCTTTCACTCTCTGCGTAGAAAAAATTATACTTTCTAAAATTTCTCTGGTTCAAGTAGAAGAAAGTAAAGGTAAGTTTCATCCTATTTTAATTTCTATCTTTTTAATTACTTCTCTGTTTTAAAATCTAATTATATAAAAATGATCAGGGCGTTGAGTAGGTCATTTCTACCCGAACAAAACATATTTCCTTGATATTTTTTTTCGGAAATAGGTAAGTTACTAATTCCCCTTTAAATGTTAAAATGGTCATATATATGTTATATGTGCTATATGTGTTGTGAAATTATGTTTTGAATAAGTTTTGTGATACTTGTAATTTTGGGACAAATGGAGTATTTGGAAAGTTGGTTTTGAAATGGTAAGAAGTATAAGTGTGTTAATACTTTTGGGACGGTGAAACGAAGGGAGTAAAATTAGCAAGTTTTGGGCCTGGCGGGTGTGTTGGTAGGCCGCCCAAATTGGGCGTGCGGCCGCACACTTATCTGGAAGGTTTTGGTCGAGGGACAGAGCATTTTGGGCGGCTGCGCGGTCTGGTGTGGGCGACCGCCCAGGGCTGCTGAAAGTTTGAGTTGTTTCAATCCAAGTGATTTAGAGTTCAATCTTGGTCTAGGTCTTAGGTAATATCCTAGAGTACCTAGATGGTTGTTGTGGAACACCAAAGTGGTGGAGTTGGTCTTTTGTGATCGAGTTTGAATTGATGTAACTATTTGGGTTCATTGTGTTGTGATTTTAGTTCATGGTGGTTGTGAACTCATTATGAGTGTTTCTTTCGTGTTCATCTTTGTGATGTGTTTGGCTTGGTTCCCTACTTTGGAATCATTGCCCCCAGTTGTTGTTTAAGCAAGTATTCATTACAGTGCTTTGTTTAAAAGTCCAGCTGGTTTTGTGTTATCGAGTGGAGGTGGAAAGAATTATAGTGGCACACAGCCAAGTTCACTATAAGGCTTTTCCACTGGACCTTTTTCCCCAGTCCAGATTGGCCTTGGATGGGATGAACTAGCTCTCTTGCGTGAGCACTTGGGTTATGACTTTGTGTCATATTCCCCCCGTTGTTACTTTGGTTCTTATGGTTATAGTTGGTTTTCGGGATCCCGGCTTCAGCTCTTTGATGCTGCTCAGTTGATACCTCTCAGATGGTTATATGTTTGATTCGAGAACCTTGGCTCAGTATCTACTTATGAGTGTTTATTTCCGCCTTATGTGTGGTATGATGAGTTGGCTTTGCCTCTCATGTTATGTGCTAAATTAATGTTTATTGACATTGTTCAATTATAAGTATCATTTCAGCATGTAACGTAGTTGCATTTTAGTAGCTTACTGAGATTCATTCTCACCCCTTATTTGTTTACTGTTTTAGATAAAGGCGAGTCCAGGGGATAGGTCACTTCATAAGGGAGGACGTCGAGTTGATAATCCATTTTGGAAAGTAAGGGTGGTTTAAAGGTTACATTATATAAATGTATAACCTTTGGGGTAGTGTACCCGAGACTTTATCCGTGTATCACCTATTTTGTTAAAGTGTGGTAATTGTACATTTGTATAAGAATTTGTAAGCCTTCGGGCTAAGTACTTTCGTTTGTGAAAGTTGTTTGTACAGTTTGTTTGAAAGTTAAATGGAAGTCTTTGAACTTCGAGTGTGGATTTTGTTAAACTTTATAAAAGTATATTTCGAAAAAAATTCTAAAGGTGTTTTATGACGTCTTCCAATCGTGTCCCGAGCGTGGGGTCAAGTAGGACCACGGGTCTGGGGCGTGACATAACCGGGTGGTTATAAAGGCTACGATTGACATAATCGAATTCTTGTAGGGAAGAATGATAAGTTAAAATGGGATTTGTCCCTCTCTCAAGAGAGATATCTGCTTGGCCTCTCGATGAGTGAGATTGATGATAGTGTACGGCCGTACCCAAATGAATTGAAGTGTTCGATATCATTTGCTCATATCAATCTACTCGGGATCTAGAAAGCATTGGAAAAACATAAGTTGACGTGGACCATGACTTATGTCCAATATGATATCGCGTGACAAAAGGATTGTGATATGTTCTATAAGGTTACTTTGAACTTTCAAAGTTATACTAATTGGGTAGTCATAATAGCTTGCTAGAGTCCGCTTATGACTTACGGGTTCTGACTGGTTCAGAGTCGTTGCCAACATAGTATAATCCTATTGGGTCACACACAATAGAACGGATTGGAAAAAAAGCAAAAATATGGGAGTTTTGGAACTGCCACCGTATGGCTCCTGATGAGCCGTACGGCTCCCCCCGGCTTTGTATAGTTTGTTCAGCTCTCTTGCACGACAAGGAATCCCGATCCAAAACGGAATTAGGTTAGACCCTCATATGAGATATACAGCCGGGTTTGACAGTGTCTAATGTTGATTTTTGGAAATCAATAACCATTGTTTTAGAAACAATAAATCATATAGAGGTAGGATTATTTATTTTGTGTTCCATGATCATCAAAATAATCAATGAAGCAAGATAATTCCGACGAAGAAATCGTTTCTTCACCAAGCCTTGGGTCCAGCAATCCAGATCAAGAAGGTGTTCTTGATAACCGTTCGACGTGTGGATACCGGTAGAGGGTGTTTGCTTTAGCACCTCAAAGTCCGTGTTCATGGATTCTATCTTCAAGGGTATATTTTCTTTCATCTTGTATTTAATTTAATTAACATGCGCAGATCCAGGATCATGGGTGTTTGATTTACATGTTTTATTCCGCTGCGCATGATGCATCAAAATCCAACACTAATTAATTAAGAAAAACTGATGCAAGACATTTTTACAATGAGAGAGAGAAAGAGTCTTAAAACTATAGTTCAACATTTAAAGAGCATAAACCTGGTAATTAGGTGTATCATAAGTGGCAAATATGTTGGATAATTCTACATTAATTTTTTTTTTTTTACTTTTAATTTTGTAGATTAACATGAGACGGAGTGAGTATTTAAGGGATGCTATTTGAGAAACACAGGACCTTATTAGTTCACTTAAATGAGCATATAAATCATTAAGATAGAAATATTGATACACCTTCATTTGGCATTTTCAGACTCAAAGGCTTATCTAGAAGTTCACATTTTCAGCGGATAAATATATAAAGGGGATCCATGAACCAAATAAAACCAATGACTACCAAATAATAGAAAGTAATTGAAAATAACAAAGTACTAAATGAAATCACAAAGCACTAAATAAAACAAAAGACTACCAAATAAAATATTAGACCATCCCCCCTCTCTAACCACAATAATGTCAATCAGGGAAAAAACACCAAAGATTGTTAGGAGTATTAAACCAATACATCCCGCTGTAGACACCCCATTTTGGACGTTCATTCATGATCACACTACTTCTGTGTCTCGCCTTTGATTTGGGTCGAAACTCGTTAAGTTGGACATGTTTCGTTAAGTTTTTGACTGACTCCGTTAGTCAGGGACCAAAATGTACATTAAAACTGTTGCAGAGGGAAAAAAGTGAATTCCAGCACTGAGATATCTCGTACGAGACATTGATGTCTCGTACGAGACATCCCCCCTTGACAGTCAGGTTTTGATCAGTTTCCTTGTTGATCTCAACCCCTTTTCTTGGCAAACACTCAAGCAATCCGGGATAAACCTAATGGACGATCCTAGAGTCCAAAAATACATCTGGGGAAATCAATTCTTTGATTCCCATCCAAACTTACCCCCTTGGCTTAAACCCTAGGTCAAGAACTCCTATAAATATAGAGGTTCTTGAACCGAAAAACCTCTAGAATCCCCATTCACCCAAAAACCACTCGATATCTGATCAAAGAAGTACTCATAATCAGTCCCTCTTCCTCACCTACGAAATTTAAGCCTCCACAACACCATTCAAGCCAAGTTCATTGGATCTTCAAGGCCTTTAGTCAAGGCCATCCATAGGATTCTCGAAGAACGCTTAGGTTAAACTCTTTGTTTTCTACCTTCTCATCCTCTTCTTTGTCTTTGAAGTGTGTGATTCCATCAAATGATCAGCCTAGAGCCTCTCCAATCCATGGAGATGGTCTCGAAGCATATGATCCGACATCCCAAATAAATAAGAAATTATTTATTTGTTTGCTTTTCTTTTGGTACATGAATGCATGATATTAATAATGATGATGATGATTTCGTAAGCAAGACCGATCCTAGATCGGGTGGATTGGGTGCTCCTTGACCTTCCCAATCCATAACTTAACCCCCGAACTCAAGAATCTCACGGTCCGTGTTCCGTTCAACAACATGGTGGCGACTCTCAAATCAAATCAAAAAGGTAAAGCGAGGACGAAATCGGTCTCGGGTGCAAACAGTGGCGACTCCGCTGGGGAGATCATCATAAGAGGGTTAGACTTGTGTTGAAATCATCGTCGTTATTCTTAAAATTCTGCATTCTGTACTATAATCTGTTCCCAGACTAGGATGTCTCGTACGAGGGATTGGTTGTCTCGTACGATACATCTCGGTTCTGTCCGGCTGATCTGATTCTCTGGTTTGAAAAAGGAGTTTTGCTCGGTTCAAACACGTACACAGGGTTTCAGATCTGCTCCCCCCCCTCTGTTTCTGAGTCTTAGGACCCTCCTAACGACGAAGAAACTCCCCATATATCATAAGGCTAACCTTTGTTTTGCAGGTGTACTTGCTAAATGTTTTATTCTCTGCTTTGCTTATGTTTGCCTTTTACTCGGTTCACACACGTGCACACATGTAGAATAATTGCACTACATACCCTATAAACCTGGGTCCCAATTGGAGGACGGATGTCGGTCAGCACCCCCATTCTAACGAATGGCCCTCGCCGGTCTCTCCAAAGATGGTGAACCCACTCCATGACACGCTCCTAGACTGTGTTCATGGGGAACCTTAGCCGTAAGCCTTGCATCAACCTCATGCATACATACTAGCTAATAAGACACTCCTCAAGACCGGTCGGTTCGATTCTTAGGGTTGTTTTAATCTTTGCCCAAGATAATGCATTTTCTATAATCTATAATCCTCCCTTCATGAATTCTTGACAATTGTCCCTTCGGTATGAATTGTTAGACAAAGGGTTAAGATGATGAGATGAGAATTTTTCTACGAGGATTCGAGTCTAGTCTCTCTCACTATTAAAACCCCGCGTGTGACAATGTCCCTTTCGGTTGTCCCTTACAAGAATTCATGAGGTCTGATTGCATTAAAGGCGTTGTTTAACAAAGTGCAAAACAACTACGGAATCACTTAGGTTTGTTTAATTGAATGGTGGATTCCGATGAGAATATGGGACCTTTTCCCGAATTGTCCGTTTGGGAGAATGCAATACAGGTGAAAAACAAGGAGCTCATATTCTAGGGTGACAGAATCCACTTTTCCAGGACGAACTAGAGTAGTAACCTGATGTGGTACAGAAAGGCCAAGCAGCATCAATGATCCGACTGGGCCTGCTTCAAGACCCGCCCGGCCCAGTTTAGCTCGGCCGTGCCCGGCGCAAGTGCAGCAAGGAAATCCGATTTCCTTCCAGTTTTTGGGTTTAAAAACAATTCCTTATTTACTTTGTTTTTGATTTCCTTCTTAGAATAGGATTTTATTAAAAAACAATTCCTTATTTACTTTGTTTTTTATTTCCTTCTTAGAATAGGATTTTATTATTATTCTAGTATAAGTATCCTTAGTAATCTTTTATTTTGGACAACTTGATTATTATTTTTTTCTCTCAATTGCAATTTATTTAAACCTTTGGGTTTTTTTTTCAAGATTTCTTGTTGATTTTTTGTTTGGGATTCCTTAATCCTTGCAGAAGAATTGTTCGTAGATCAATTCTTGTTACTATTCCACTGCGTTTACATCAGTTGGTATCAGAAAAGGTGCGATCCTTAGACGATGACCAATTCCGGTGGAGACGACGGAGCCATACAACCCACTCTTGCACTTATCCTAGAGCACATAGCAACTCAAGACCGCGAATCTAGGGAACGTTCGGAGCGTCACGCACAGGAAGCTTTAGCCCTCCAACGCGAACAACATACCCAATTATTAGTGGCCTTGGGCGGGATTGCGAGTTGGTGGCGGTGGTGGCAACCCTAATAATCAACATGGTCCTCGTGGGGATAACCTCCATCATGAAGAACCGGTTAGAAGGGGATTTCGAGCTAATGGTGGTGGTGAGGACATGGGATCTCCTCCGGTGGCACAACAACCCAAAATTCAAGCGGATATTCCGTTCTTCTCGGGTGAGTTATCAATTGAAGATTTTATGGACTGGATTAATGAGGTTGAAATTTTTTTCACCTTAATGCGTGTTTAAGATGATAGAAAAGTCCCTTATGTGGCCTACAAATTGCGTGGTGGTGCCTCCGCTTGGTGGGAACAACTTTGTAGACATAGGGCGCATTCTAATCAACCCCAAATTGTTGAATGGAGGGATATGAAGAGGGAATTGAGAACTCAATTTCTACCAGATGATTATGAGCAATACATGTATAACAAATTCTTGGATTGTCGGCAAGGCAATCGAACGATTGATGAGTACGTTCGTGATTTTCATTCCCAATCCGCAAGAGTGGATTTGTATGAGACGGAGTTCCAACGGGTCGCAAGGTTTACAAAGGGCCTCCGGGTTAATATCAAGAATCAAGTGGAACTGTTTACTTCTTACTCGGTGAACGATGTGATCACAAGGGCTCGTAAAGTGGAGAAACAATTGGCTTCTTCGTCTCGTGCTCCATCAACTTTCAAGAAGTTTGGGGAGGGCTCTTCTTCGAGTGATAAATTTGTTTTCGATACTGATACTGGGAAACCACAACTCGCGGGGTCCACGAATGATAGCGGATCACAACCGACTGCGACTCGGACTAACCCACCTCGTCGAAATCAAAATAATAGTGGCCAACCCAACACAAATCCTTATGCTAAGAATTATGGTGATAAGTGCTATAAATGTGGTAAACCGGGGCATATCTCCAATAATTTTCCTAATGGGAGAGGTGTTACTATAGTGGCCCGTGCTGATTTTGAGGAGGATATGGACGAAGATTGTGAAGAAGTTTATGTGGATCCTAACATTGAAGACAACGATGAGGATGAACAGCACGCATCCTTGATAATTCGCAAACTCATGTTGACAACCCCGGCGGTGGATGATGATCCACAACGGCACAATATTTTTCGCACCAAAGGGAAGGTACAAAATTGCACTTCAGTGTTTGTCGTTGATAGTGGTAGTAGCGAAAACTTGGTGTCCCGCAGCCTCGTTGATAGATTGAAGCTCGACGTCCGGAAACATCCTAGTCCTTACTCCGTAGGGTGGATTACTAGTGGCGGAAATCTCAAGGTACATGAACAATGTTCTATTCCATTCTCTAGTGGTGGGTATAAGGATGTAGTTTTGTGTAATATTGTTGATATGGATGCATGTGATATTCTATTGGGTAGACCTTGGCAATTTGATCATGGCGTTATGTATGATGGGAAGGAAAATGTTGTGATCTTTAAAAAGGATGGAATTCATTTTCGTTTGGGCGCTTTGAAGGATGTCCCTCCTCCCCCTCAAAATAAAGCGACATCTATCATCTCTCTTTGTACTTCTAAGGAATTTTCAAGAGATTTAAAAGAGGCACATTTTGTACTTGCGGTGGTTCGCCAAGGAGTCGGTGGTCCATTTAGTTTGGTTCCTCAAGCTATGGAATCATTGTTAGAGGAATTTCGTGATATTATGCCCGATGATTTTCCCTCGGGATTGCCTCCTTTACGTGCTATTCAACACAACATTGATTTAGTATCGGGTGCTTCGTTACCTAATCTAGCTCATTATCGGATGAGTCCAGCAGAGCATGATATATTGAAAGCACAAGTGGAGGATTTGCTGCAAAAAGGGTACATCCAAGAGAGTATGATTCCTTGTGCGGTGCTGGCATTGCTTGTTCCTAAGAAGGATGGTACATGGCGTATGTGCATTGATAGTCGGGCCATCAACAAAATCACTGTCAAGTATCGCTTCCCTATTCCTCGTTTGGATGACATGTTAGACATGCTACGTGGTTCCAAGGTATTCTCCAAGATTGACTTGAAAAGTGGTTATCATCAAGTTCGTGTTCGTGAAGGGGATGAGTGGAAGACCGCTTGCAAGACTAAAGAAGGGTTATATGAATGTTTGGTGATGCCTTTTGGGTTGTCTAATGCTCCGAGTACTTTTATGAGATTAATGACCCAAGTATTGAAACCTTTCATGGGTAAATTTCTGGTTATGTATTTTGATGACATCTTGATTTATAGCAAGACAAATGAGGAGCATCTTGGGCATGTGCGGGACGTCTTGCAAGCCTTAAAGGAGAATAAGTTGTATGTGAATCTCAAGAAGTGTAGTTTCATGCTTGACAAATTGTTGTTCTTGGGATATGTGGTTTCTTCTAACGGGATTCAAGTGGACGAGGATAAAGTGCGCGCCATACGTGATTGGCCTTTACCTACGACAGTTAGTGAGGTACGTAGTTTTCATGGTCTTGCTACTTTTTATCGTCGTTTCATTCGGAATTTTAGCACTATTATGGCTCCTATCACTGAATGTATGAAGAAAGGCAAGTTTGCTTGGGGTGATGAAGCAACCGCCAGCTTTGCCTTAATTAAGGAGAAATTGTCGAGTGCGCCATTGTTGGTGTTACCCGATTTTTCTAAACCTTTTGAACTTGAGACGGATGCTAGTGTGGTTGGCATTGGGGCTGTTTTGCTTCAAGGGAAGAAACCGGTGGCTTTTATGAGTCAAAAGTTGGAAGAATCCAAGAGGAAGTGGACTACGTATGAGTTGGAATTTTATGCGGTCGTACAAGCCATTAAACATTGGGAGCAATATTTGTTACATCGTGAGTTCATTCTTCACACCGATCATGAGGCCTTGAAGTACATGAATGGTACGAAACCACTTAATCGTATGCATGCTCGGTGGGTGGCATATTTGCAACAATTTACTTTTGTCATTAAACACAAGAGTGGGCAGAATAATAAAGTGGCGGATGCGTTGAGTCGAAGAGCAACTTTATTGGTTACCATGCATAATATTGTGGTGGGGTTTGATTGTTTGAAGGATTTGTATGTGTATGATGAGGATTTTGCGGAAGAATGGGCTAAATGTAGAGATGGCACTCCTGTTGGTCTCTTTCTTTTGCAGGATGGTTATTTGTTTTACAAAGACAAACTGTGCATTCCCCGTGGGTCGGTTCGTGAAAGCCTTATTGCTGAGATCCATTCGAAGGGACATTATGGTCAGGACAAGACGGTCGAGTTGGTTACCCGTAAATATTATTGGCCACGACTTCGTAGGGATGCTCATAAGTTTGTTCAGAAGTGTATGGTTTGTCAAGAACACAAGGGGACATCCCAGAACACGGGTTTGTACACTCCTTTACTAATTCCGGAGGGTCCGTGGGTTGATATTTCTATGGATTTCGTGCTTGGTTTTCCTCGAACTCAAAGGGCGAATGATTTAGTTTTTGTGGTCGTGGATCGTTTTTCTAAAATGGCTCACTTCATTCCTTGTCGTAAAACTCATGATGCTTGCCATATTGCGGGTTTGTTCTTCAGGGAAGTGGTTCACCTTCATGGGGTGCCCAAGACTATTACTTCTGACCGTGATACTAAATTTCTCAGTCACTTTTGGCGTACTCTCTGGCTTATCTTTGAGACTGAGCTACATTTTAGTAGTTCATTTCACCCTCAGACGGATGGGCAAACGGAGGTGGTTAATCGGACATTGGGTTCTATGATTCGTTGTTTGTGCGGTAAGTTTCCTAAGAAATGGGACCTTGCTTTGTCTACCGCTGAATTTGCTTTTAATAATATGACGAATCGGACAACAAAGAAGACTCCGTTTGAGGTGGTTTATCAACGAGATCCGACGCACACTCTTGATTTGGTTCCTTTACCAAAAATTCAGGGTTATAGTATTGCGGCTGAACATTTGGCGGACTTGGTGGAGGAAGTTCAAAGGGAGGTCAAGCAAAACATTGAGGCGTCAAATGCTAAGTACAAGGACCATGCGGACAAGCGGCGTCGTGTGAAAGTGTTTTCCGTTGGTGATTTGGTGATGGTACTTTTGCGAAAAGAACGGATCCCTCAAGGTACGTATCATAAGCTTCATCCCAAGAGAATCGGTCCATGCAAGGTTCTAAAGAAGATCAATGACAATGCGTATATGGTTGAATTGCCGGATGGGTGGAATATCTCTCCTACTTTTAATGTCTCAGATTTGGTTGATTTTCACCCGGATGATCCTCTTTATGTTGATGTGGATTCGGGGACGAATCCATTTAAAGTGGGGGAGCATGATGTGGTACAGAAAGGCCAAGCAGCATCAATGATCCGACCGGGCCTGCTTCAAGACCCGCCCGGCCCAGTTTAGCTCGGCCATGCCCGGCGCAAGTGCAGCAAGGAAATCCGATTTCCTTCCAGTTTTTGGGTTTAAAAACAATTCCTTATTTACTTTGTTTTTGATTTCCTTCTTAGAATAGGATTTTATTAAAAAACAATTCCTTATTTACTTTGTTTTTGATTTCCTTCTTAGAATAGGATTTTATTATTATTCTAGTATAAGTATCCTTTGTAATCTTTTATTTTGGACAACTTGATTATTATTTTTTTCTCTCAATTTCAATTTCAATTTATTTAAACCTTTGTTTTTTTTTCAAGATTTCTTGTTGATTTCTTGTTTGGGATTCCTTAATACTTGCAGAAGAATTGTTCGTAGATCAATTCTTGTTACTATTCCGCTGCGTTTACATCATAACCTCTCAAAATGGATTAAATTCCGTCCGACCAATAGGATTAAAATATGCCAATCTGACTGTCAGGTTAGATGTCTCGTACGAGACATCTCTCATTTTATGTGATTATGCCGTGTTGGTCAACCATATATATCATAAAAGCCGACTTGTTGGGACCCCAGCCTGGATTTGACACAGTTTCTGCACTCTTGGTCCGTCCGATCAGCAAAGTAGCTCCATACTCCCAACACAATGTCAAGCACCAAGTTTACTCAAGAACTCAACGACCTCAAAGCTCGAATAGAAGGGGAAGTAGGTCAACTCTCTGAAGTATATGATACGGTCCTATACGCCCGCTTCAAGAGAGAGATAGAAGAAGAATTCATGACCCGACTACGAACACAAAAGGAATTCTTCGACAGAGAAATCAAATTTCTCCAAAATCAGTTGCTAGCCCGAGAAGAGGAGGTCAATGCACTTCGAAAGGGTTTACTCATGCAAGAGGAATAATGCGAAAAGAAAGTCGACGCGCTCCAAGCATGTCTACAAGCTCAAAGAGAATGTTACAAGATAGAAGTTGAATCCAAAGCTAAAGCAAGGCAGAGGACCTATAGCAAGATAGAAGGTGTCACCCAAAGTCAAATGTTCGACACCCTTGTAGAAGCCGGTAAAATCACACCGAGAAAGCCTACTATTCCCAAAGAATTCCCTCTCAATCATGCCCACCATCTCTTCTGCAAGTTTCATAGTTCCACCGGTCATGACACCAACTCGTGTCACCACCTCAAAGATGCGATCCAAGATCTCATAGACTCTAAGCAGCCAGGGGTTCCTAATATAGTGACAAACCCCTCCCAATTGCGGGAGGAGGGATCAATGTAATAGAAATAGCTAGTAAGAAAGAGGAGACTACTCGCCTAGTCTCAAATGTGGGCGAGAGCACTCCAAATTTTAATAAAGAAGTTTCTTTCTACTACATGTTGTTTTGGGATCGAACAATAAGTAAGAAAATGATAACTTCACGCGCAAGGTGGAGAACTTGCCATGCTTCATGTTCCCTGAATCATGGATTGACCATAGGGGGAAGCGCCAATCGGGCTTTGAAATATTCAGTGACTGTGATCCGTACTCACTTGAAACAGAACCGACGCAATTCTCGTGGCTACCTCGAGAATTAGGGGGTACCAAGGCCGAAGCATTCAGTGAGTGGGACTTTGTGTTGGGAGAAGACCTACTGCGCCAATTTCTCAACCTTTGCAAGCTAGAGGACACTCAGATCAATGCCATAGACAAGGGGGACGCTCCGAACCAAGATTACACTTAGCTCATCAAGAAGTGTGACGAGCCCATCCAGAACTGGTACACGACTGGGGGACCCATAGCAAGTGAAGACTTCCTGATCAAAGAATTAGGATGTACTCCCCATCCCCATATGTAACACCCCAAAAAAAATTCTAATTCCATAAATATTAAAATAGCATAATATACATCTTCAAAATGCTAAATACCGAACCAAGCGCGAGAACTCTACTATAAAACCAACCTAATACCATAAACATGTCGATGACAAACCACATCGGCTACGCAAAAGCCAGAAACATACTAAGTCACTACTAATGAAACTACACCTCAACGAGATTATAACTCGGAGACTATTCACAAATACGGAAGAAAGAACGACTAATACCATATATACCCAAAAGACAACAGTATTTACATAACACTGTACAACCACGGCCTCACCACAAGAGAATATACAAAAGCTCCATAGAGCAACTATCCCAAAAGAGTATAACCTGCTCCGAAAATTCCCGCAACATCAGATCTCACTGCGTACTACCTCTAGCTTTCCTGTGAACTAAGGAAAAAAAATGGAAAGGGAATGGGGTGAGATAAATCTCAGTAAGTTACTAATGCAGCTACATGGCATAATATTATGCATATAAACTGAATAACACATATTATACAACAAATGAGAGGCTCCCTATCGCCAACCGTCCCATACCGGTTGGAAATAATGACCAGCTCATCATGCAGCACACAAAGCTGAAATAAACACATAACAAAGGATACTGAGCCAAGGTTCTCCTAAAAGGACAGAACAATCTGAACATCATCAACAGAGCAGCATCAATAGGGCAGCATCAATAGGGCAGCATCAAATAGCTGAAGCAGGGGTTTCGGAACCAAACAACAACAAAAACAACGGTGGAAAAATGGCACAAAGTCATAACCCTAAAACGTGTAGCTAGAATACTCACACAAGGGAGCTAGATCATCCCAACCACACAATCAGGAAGGGGTAAAAAGGGATTACCAGTGAAGAACAGTATAATGAACTTGGCTCGAGTGCCATTATAATATCCATCATTGCCCGACTCAACCAAGTAAGACCAGCTGGACTTTAAATGAAAGCACAATCAGTGTATGATTCCAAAATAGGGAACCATACCAAGTACATCATAAAGATGATAAACTGCCCATAAAGAGCTCACCAAACAAGTGCGTTAAACACATTTCTCAAACAAAGGATTTCAAAATAGGAAACCCCACAAAAGCATCATAAAGATGTACATCACCAAAATTGACCCAAACGGTTACAAATTTCCTACTTGATTACAAACGAACCATTCCTTTTAACGTAAGACTCCAAAGCAGGAAATCCGAACAATACCACATTACGGATGTTAAACAAAACCATATCATACTTAGTCACAAATACACCCCGAGTATTTACAGTCGAACATTTCCTATGAGTTACTCATAAATAGTACGATGACTATGAACTCGACCATTTCTTTACATTTATTTGGGAATCCAAATAAATACACCATCAAGATGCTAAACAAATCCGTAGGCATTTAACCACCATTTCACACTTTATATCCGTTCATAATCGAACCAATTCCTAACACCCTTGTGTTCCACAACGCCTATCTATGTACCCTAGAATAGGACTCAAAACCTGAACATAAAATGAATCCTAAATCATTTAAATTGGAACACGTCAGTTTTTCCAGCAGACTGTGCGGCCCAGTCTGTGCGGTCGCCCAAATACACTCTCCCAGGCTAAAAAACAATCGAGAAATATGTGCGGTCCCCGGCCCTATTTGGGCGGTCGCCCCACTCACCTCCGCCAGTGATTTTTAATTCTTTCACACTAACTCTATTTCACCGTCTCAAAGGTACTATTACAACTTCTCCCAAATATTTATTTAACATTCTAACTATAATTTACCGTCTCAAAAGTACTATTACAACTTACTCCAAATATTTATTTAACATTCTAACTATAATTTACCGTCTCAAAAGTACTATTACAACTTCCCCCAAATATTTATTTAACATTCCAACTCTAATTCACCGTCTCAAAAGTACTATTACAACTTCTCCCAAATATTATTCTAACTATAATTTACCGTCTCAAAAGTACTATTACAACTTCCCCCAAATATTTATTTAACATTCTAACTATAATTTACCGTCTCAAAAGTACTATTACAACTTCCCCCAAATATTTATTTAACATTCCAACTATAATTCACCGTCTCAAAAGTACTATTACAACTTCCCCCAAATATTTATTTAACATTCCAACTATAATTCACCGTCTCAAAAGTACTATTACAACTTCCCCCAAATATTTATTTAACATTCCAACTCTAATTCACCGTCTCAAAAGTACTATTACAACTTCCCACAAATATTTATTTAACATTCCAACTCTAATTCACCGTCTCAAAAGTACTATTACAACTTCCCCCAAATATTTATTTAACATTCCAACTCTAATTCACCGTCTCAAAAGTACTATTACAACTTCCCCCAAATATTTATTTAACATTCTAACTATAATTTACCGTCTCAAAAGTACTATTACAACTTCCCCTAAATATTTTTAACATTCTAACTATAATTTACCGTCTCAAAAGTACTCCCTTGGTTCTCACAGACATGAACCTACTCATTTACTTCTCCTTAAGAGAACATATTAACACCAAATAACAAGTATAACGGGTAACACCAATATCCCTTATCAAGCATAGATTTAACCATTAAAATCACATATCTAGTTTATATGAACATTTCTACAATTAAAAGGGGAGTAGTAACTTACATATTACAGAGAAAGTATCGATGAAAATATATTCTATTCGGTTAGAAACGATCTACTCAACACCCTGAACATTTAGGTGAAGTCGGATTTTAGAACGGAGGATTAATTAAAGAGGCAGTCTCGCGTGCGGCGGCCGCACGCCGTGCGACGGCGCCGAGCCATGCCCTTTTTTTTTTTTTTTTGCCCCCACAACCTTTTTTCCTCCCACCAAAAGTAACACTTCTTATAACGAAATGTAACACTTTTGTTTTTCAAATGTAACACTTTTTTTTTCAAAAATGTTCCACAATTTTGATGCAATAGATTAAAGATAACATAAAAATTAACGACTAAATTAATGTAACACTTTTTATAAAGGAATGTAACATTATTTTTTCAAATGTAATACTTTTTTTTTTCAAATGTAACACTTTTTTCCCCCCAACATTAACATAGGATTGACAACTAAAACTAATGTTACATTTTATAAAAAATGAATGTAACATTTTTTTTTCTCAATTGTAACATTTTACATTCTTAAATGTAACATTATATATGAAATGTAACAATTTTTTATTGAGAAAGTAACAATTGAAATGCAAACCTATTTTTTTTTATAAAAACTGTTGTTACATTTAACAGTAAAAAAATGTTACTTTTTGAAGATGAAAGTGTTACTTTTATCAGAACAGAGTGTTACATTTGAGCTGACAAGCAGATCAATTTTTTTTGTGTCTAAAAAAGTATTTTTTTTTTAAAAAAAAAAATCAAACCATATCATGACCTATGTAGTTTTATTCGTCTCGTCGAGACGAACACAACGGTATTTTTAAATTTTTTTTCTGAGTTGTAAATCTCAAGATATAGCATTTTAAAGTATTTGGGGTTTTTTTTTTTTTTTTTTAAAGGGACACGTGTCAAAATCTGGGAGAGGGAGGGTTGGATCTGGACAGTCGGATGCAGCGCCCCAACCAGCCGCGCGAAGCAGCGGAACCAAGCACCCTTGCCGCACAAGGTGCAGCGGATGTATGCGAGAATTTGTCTTAATTAAAAGCACGAAAATCAAACAAGAAGAAACCCTTACCCAAAATTGCTAAAACGGATCACCAAATAATTAACTGATTGACTCACGACCCGAAAACTTGTTAAGACATAGCATTTTATTTTGCAGTCTCTCGGCGTATATTTTGAAGTTCTCCCAAAGGCAATGAAATAAGTACTGTCAATGCAATTTTTTTACTATTAGTGCCACATATGAGTCACTAGGATGGACAGCTCAAGAGAACACGTCACCCACAAAAGCCATGCAAATCACTTGTTGGCAACCATTTCATTTGCTTGCTGTCAACCCATCTATTTTTGTAAGAGAACAAAGGGACCCACTTTTTCATTTCAACAATTTAATTTCTTACATAGCGTAATTCGTCCCAATTATTTTTGATCTGCCCCAAATCGCCGTGCTTAATTTCGGGATGTCACACCATAGAGAAGGAAAATTTGTAACTCTTACCTTAGAGTCAGATACCGCTACCGATGAGCTCACCCAAGAGGACTTGGATGCCATCGCGGAACGTGTATTCCCCTACTTTCTTAATGAAAACATAGATCTTTCCGAGTATCCTGAGATTGCTAGCGTCATAAATGATGAATTAACTAATAACTCTAACGAATTAGATAATAATGAGTAATATAACGAGATAGACCAAGAAAATGAACAAATCTTAAAAGAAATTAATAAGCAAGTAGGTCATCATGACGGAAATGGTCCTATTGATGCCGAAGAAATGCAAACAGTTAATCTGGGGACGGGCGATGATCCGAAAGAGACCAAGATTGGCAGTTTCTTCAAGGGGGAAGATCGACAAGCCCTCATAGCGCTTCTCCGAGAATTTCCCGGATGTGTTCGCTTGGTGCTACAAAGATATGCCGGGGCTAGTCAATTCGATTGTTGAACATAAGATACCGCTGCTTCCCGATTCGAATCCAGTCAAGCAGAAACTCCACAGAATTAAACCCGAGTGATCGGTACAAGTCAAACAAGAGATAGAGAAACTTTTGAGTGTTGGGTTCATCAAAGTGATAGAGTATCCAACCTGGTTGGCTAATACTGTGCAGGTTTCCAAGGCAATGGGAAAGGTCCGCGTCTGTATTGATTTTCGTGATCTCAACAGAGCATCTCCGAAAGATGATTTCCCTCTTCCCAACATAGACATGCTCGTTGACAATACCGCGAAATATGAAGTCTGTTCATTCATAGACAGATTCACCGGTTACAACCAGATCCTCATGGCCGAGGAAGACCAACACAAAACAGCGTTGACCACACCTTGGGGGATGTTCTGTTATACAGTCATGCCGTTCGGACTCAAAAATGCCGGAGCCACTTAACAGAGAGCTGTAACTGCGCTGTTCCACGACATGATACATAAAGAGATGAAGGTATACGTTGATGACATGATCATACACTCCAAAGGCTCCAATGGGAAGCACTTCGTCGACCTCAGAAAGTTCTTTGAAAGGTTGAGACACTACAAGATGAGACTTAATCCGGCCAAGTGCACATTTGGGGTGGTGAAAGGAAAGGTCCTTGGATACATGGTCACTGAGCGTGGTATAGAAGCAGATCCCGCTAAAATCAAAGCCATCATTGACATGCCTCCACCTAAGACGCAGAAAGAAGTATAGGGATTCATGGGTCGCCTTCAGTACATTAGTCGTTTCATTAATCAGCTCACGACGATGTGCGAGCCCATTTTTAAGCTCCTCAAGAAGAATGCATCCCTATAATGGACCGAAGAGTACCAAGAAGACTTCGAAAAAGTCAAGGAATACTTGGTAAATCCACCAGTATTGGTCCCACCACATAAAGAGAAACCGTTGACCTTGTACCTCACAGTCAATGACACTGCACTAGGGGCTATGTTAGCACAAGAGCAACCCCATTCGAAGAAAGAGAATGTCGTGTACTTTGTCAGCCGTCGCTTCCAATGGGCTAAATTGAATTACTCTGCATTAGAAAAGTCGTGTGCTGCACTGGTATGGGTAGCTGAGAGACTAAGCCCATCCATGGAAGCATTCCCTGTACAACTGATTGCCCGAATGGACCCAATGAAGTATATCTTCGAGAAGTCGCATGTCTCCTCTAGAATAGCTGTGAATACCCCTTTCCGATGAAGCGACGCATGAGAAGTATCTTGTGATTATTTTTATTTACAAAAGGAATATTCGTAACAACATTAAAATTATGAGAGTCGCCACGCCGTTTTAATTAAAGCCAAAACATTGAAAAAAGCATTTTTAGTGGGTTCGGGGGTCAAATTACAACAAGAGAAGAATATTGAACGTTATCACTCCTATTGCCCGAATTGATCGGTCTTTCTATCATGATGAATGTGTTAGTAGTGTGTTAGTGATTTAGATCGGATCCGAAGATTGCCTACGTTCCTCTCAATGTGAGAAGCTCAGGTCAGCGTAGTTCGCACATAATTAGAATGTGGAGAGAGAATAGGGATCATGCATAATGAAGAGGGAGGATAAAGAAATATGCAGGATGATCACATCCTAGAATAATGACTATGCCATCAATGAGATCTCAATGAACATTCATCACATTCATCATGGGAGTATTATTGATCATGGAAGTAATTACCTAAAGTTTAGGGTTTAGAAATAGTTCCTAGATCATCCTTGGGTTGATGAACCCTAGATCATCATCGGCTATGAAATAACATGCAAACATGAAGATCGCAACCCTAAATATAGCATAAATAAGGTTTTAATCTATGAACACGATGAACATATGAAGAACATATTATGAACATATGAATGAACATGCAAAGCATATGAAGAAACTATGAATAAACATGCAAGAACGTGAATATTATGAAGAACACATGAATAAACATATTAAGAATATGAATATCAAAGATCTACATTAAAAATAATGCAAGAACATGAAGAAAAAGTTAGAAAACTTACCTTTGTTGGCAAGAAATAACCTTTGATCTTCTTGGGATTCTTGAGAGTGTTTTTGGAGAGTTTTAGAGGGGTTTTGAGTTAGGAACTCGCAGGATGATAATTGGTCCCCTTTTTGAGGAGGGGAGGACTCCTATATATAGTTTTTGTGAGTAGGAAAAACATGGCCGCATGGCCAAGGTTGTTTCTTGGCGTGGAAATCAAGATTTGGCAAGTTTGGTAACTGGAAAACGCGTCAGAAGCAAAGATGGCCGCGTGGCCAAGGACAAACATGGCCGCCTGGCCATGGAGGAATGTGGCCGCGTGGCCAAGGTCATTTTTTCCTTGTTCTTCTTTCTCTCGTGTTCGATTTGATATGCGGTGCGTTCCGTAATTCATCCGGAGTCAAAAGTTATGACTGTTTTCGTGCCGACTGTAATTTAAGTCATTCTAGATATTCCTAAAATAATGAGCTATATTTTGGGAATCCGGGACAAGTCTTTTGCAAGGTTTCTAATACCTATAAAGTCCTTGTATATTTGGGAAAGCCCTAATAAACTCATTTTCAGGATCGGGTACTAACAGTAGCCCCTCGGCGACGCTTCTTGCAAGGAAATGTGGGGTCGACGATAAAAATAGGAACCGTCTGAAACATGAGTTTCAAAACAGATGAAGGGTGATGGACGGCTGAACCTTGGAGGCGACCTACGTATCCGCGGGGGAATCAAGCCAAACGTAGTTCAAATCTGATGGGGAAATTGAGAATGCTTGTCCTCTGATGGGATCAATGCCTTCCGCTTGGGGAGAAAATGTGACTTGCTGGGGAGACATGTGCCGGGGAAAATGTAATTGCTGGGGATTAGAGATGACCATGTCGGTCGGGTGGCTGAACCTTTTCAGGTTTCCTACGTATCCTCGGAGGAATCAAGCCGGTCATAGTTCGGAGGGGATAGGAAATGACCAAGGTGGTCGGGTGGCTGAACCTTTTCAGGCTTCCTACGTATCCTCGGAGGAATCAAGCCGGTCGTAGTTCGAAGATACTGGGGATAAAATGAGACATCGAACTTCTGCTGCGGATAATAAACCTACGGACCCTATCCTGTATGAAGACTGAACATTCGTTAGGGAAACGAGACATCAGACTCCTGCTGGGGATAACAATCCTACAGATACTATCTTGTATGAAGAACGAACATTCGTAAGAAATGAAGTCATTTGGGAAAAGGAGGTAAGAGGGATAATGGGACAATAAAGACTACGGCGTCTAAATAATCCCAAAATGGAAATAATAAATGCTGGAACTTTCGCAATGGCCGCGATCATTCTAGGATGCACATGACGTAGAGGCTGGCGGGTTTCTACAATCATATGAACCCTAAGCAAATATTGGGGGATAATGAGACAATAAAGACTATGACGTCTAAATAATCCCAAGATGGAAATAATAAATGCTGGAACTTTCGCAACGGCCGCGATCGTTCTAAGATGCACATGATGTAGAGGCTGACGGGTTTCTACAATCATATGAACCCTAAGCAAATATTGGGGGATAGTGAGACAATAAAGACTACGGCGTCTAAATTATCCAAGATGGAAATAATAAATGCTGGAACTTTCGCAACGGCCGCGATCGTTCTAGGATGCACATGACGTAGAGGCTGACGGGTTTCTACAATCATATGAACCCTAAGCAAATATTAGGGAATAATGAGACAATAAAGACTACGGCGTCTAAATAATCCCAAGATGGAAATAATAAATGCTGGAACTTTCGCAACGGCCGCGATCGTTCTAGGATGCACATGACGTAGAGGCTGACGGGTTTCTACAATCATACGAATCCTAAGCAAATGTTTGGAAATTTTAAACGCAATCAGAAACACCCGGGTTTCTGCCGATCTCGTTAAAATAATAGATGTTGGATCTCTTGTAATTAGAAACGCCCAGGTCTCTGCCAATCACGATCGATCTAGGATGCGTATGACATAGAGGCGCCGAAGTCTCTGCAATCATACGAATCCTAAGCAAATATTTGGAAATTTTAAATGCAATCAGAAACGCCCGGGTTTCTGCCGATCGCGTTAAAATAATAGATGCTGGATCTCTCGTGATTAGAAACGCCTGGGTCTCTGCCAATCACGATCGATCTAGGATGCGTATGACATAGAGGCGCCGAAGTCTCTGCAATCATACGAATCCTAAGCAAATATTTGGAAATTTTAAACGCAATCAGAAACGCCCGGGTTTCTGCCGATCGCGTTAAAATAATAGATTCTGGATCTCTCGTAATTAGAAACGCCCGGGTCTCTGCCAATCACGATCGATCTAGGATGCGTATGACAGACATAGAGGCGCCAAAGTCTCTGCAATCATACGAATCCTAAGCAAATATTTGGAAATTTTAAACGCAATCAGAAACGCCCGAGTTTCTGCCGATCGCGTTAAAATAATAGATGCTGGATCTCTCGTAATTAGAAACGCCCGGGTCTCTGCCAATCACGATCGATCTAGGATGCGTATAACATAGAGGCGCCGAAGTCTCTGCAATCATACGAATCCTAAGCAAATATTTGGAAATTTTAAACGCAATCATAAACGCCCGGGTTTCTGCCGATCGCGTTAAAATAATAGATGCTGGATCTCTCGTAATTAGAAACGCCCGGGTCTCTGCCAATCACGATCGATCTAGGATGCGTATGACATAGAGGTGCCGAAGTCTCTGCAATCATACGAATCCTAAGCAAATATTTGGAAATTTTAAACGCAATCATAAACGCCCGGGTTTCTGCCGATCGCGTTAAAATAATAGATGCTGGATCTCTCGTAATTAGAAACGCCCGGGTCTCTTCCAATCACGATCGATCTAGGATGCGTATGACTTAGAGGCGCCGAAGTCTCTGCAATCATACGAATCCTAAGCAAATATTTGGAAATTTTAAACGCAATCATAAACGCCCGGGTTTCTGCCGATCGCGTTAAAATACTAGATGATGGATCTCTCGTAATTAGAAACGCCCGGGTCTCTGCCAATCACGATCGATCTAGGATGCGTATGACATAGAGGCGCCGAAGTCTCTGCAATCATACAAATCCTAAGCAAATATTTGGAAATTTTAAACGCAATCATAAACGCCCGGGTTTCTGCCGATCGCGTTAAAATAATAGATGTTGGATCTCTCGTAATTAGAAACGCCCGGGTCTCTGCCAATCACGATCGATCTAGGATGCGTATGACTTAGAGGCGCCGAAGTCTCTGCAATCATACGAATCCTAAGCAAATATTTGGAAATTTTAAACGCAATCAGAAACGCCCGGGTTTCTGCCGATCGCGTTAAAATAATAGATTCTGGATCTCTCGTAATTAGAAACGCCCGGGTCTCTGCCAATCACGATCGATCTAGGATGCGTATGGCATAGAGGCGCCGAAGTCTCTGCAATCATACGAATCCTAAAAAAATATTTGGAAATTTTAAACGCAATCAGAAACGCCCGAGTTTCTGCCGATCGCGTTAAAATAATAGATGCTGGATCTCTCGTAATTAGAAACGCCCGGGTCTCTGCCAATCACGATCGATCTAGGATGCGTATAACATAGAGGCGCCGAAGTCTCTGCAATCATACGAATCCTAAGCAAATATTTGGAAATTTTAAACGCAATCATAAACGCCCGGGTTTCTGCCGATCGCGTTAAAATAATAGATGCTGGATCTCTCGTAATTAGAAACGCCCGGGTCTCTGCCAATCACGATCGATCTAGGATGCGTATGACATAGAGGTGCCGAAGTCTCTGCAATGATACGAATCCTAAGCAAATATTTGGAAATTTTAAACGCAATCATAAACGCCCAGGTTTCTGCCGATCGCGTTAAAATAATAGATGCTGGATCTCTCGTAATTAGAAACGCCCGGGTCTCTTCCAATCACGATCGATCTAGGATGCGTATGACTTAGAGGCGCCGAAGTCTCTGCAATCATACGAATCCTAAGCAAATATTTGGAAATTTTAAACGCAATCATAAACGCCCGGGTTTCTGCCGATCGCGTTAAAATACTAGATGATGGATCTCTCGTAATTAGAAACGCCCGGGTCTCTGCCAATCACGATCGATCTAGGATGCGTATGACATAGAGGCGCCGAAGTCTCTGCAATCATACAAATCCTAAGCAAATATTTGGAAATTTTAAACGCAATCATAAACGCCCGGGTTTCTGCCGATCGCGTTAAAATAATAGATGTTGGATCTCTCGTAATTAGAAACGCCCGGGTCTCTGCCAATCACGATCGATCTAGGATGCGTATGACTTAGAGGCGCCGAAGTCTCTGCAATCATACGAATCCTAAGCAAATATTTGGAAATTTTAAACGCAATCAGAAACGCCCGGGTTTCTGCCGATCGCGTTAAAATAATAGATTCTGGATCTCTCGTAATTAGAAACGCCCGGGTCTCTGCCAATCACGATCGATCTAGGATGCGTATGGCATAGAGGCGCCGAAGTCTCTGCAATCATACGAATCCTAAAAAAATATTTGGAAATTTTAAACGCAATCAGAAACGCCCGAGTTTCTGCCGATCGCGTTAAAATAATAGATGCTGGATCTCTCGTAATTAGAAACGCCCGGGTCTCTGCCAATCACGATCGATCTAGGATGCGTATAACATAGAGGCGCCGAAGTCTCTGCAATCATACGAATCCTAAGCAAATATTTGGAAATTTTAAACGCAATCATAAACGCCCGGGTTTCTGCCGATCGCGTTAAAATAATAGATGCTGGATCTCTCATAATTAGAAACGCCCGGGTCTCTGCCAATCACGATCGATCTAGGATGCGTATGACATAGAGGTGCCGAAGTCTCTGCAATGATACGAATCCTAAGCAAATATTTGGAAATTTTAAACGCAATCATAAACGCCCAGGTTTCTGCCGATCGCGTTAAAATAATAGATGCTGGATCTCTCGTAATTAGAAACGCCCGGGTCTCTTCCAATCACGATCGATCTAGGATGCGTATGACTTAGAGGCGCCGAAGTCTCTGCAATCATACGAATCCTAAGCAAATATTTGGAAATTTTAAACGCAATCATAAACGCCCGGGTTTCTGCCGATCGCGTTAAAATACTAGATGATGGATCTCTCGTAATTAGAAACGCCCGGGTCTCTGCCAATCACGATCGATCTAGGATGCGTATGACATAGAGGCGCCGGAGTCTCTGCAATCATACAAATCCTAAGCAAATATTTGGAAATTTTAAACGCAATCATAAACGCCCGGGTTTCTGCCGATCGCGTTAAAATAATAGATGTTGGATCTCTCGTAATTAGAAACGCCCGGGTCTCTGCCAATCACGATCGATCTAGGATGCGTATGACATAGAGGCGCCGAAGTCTCTGCAATCATACGAATCCTAAGCAAATATTTGGAAATTTTAAACGCAATCAGAAACGCCCAGGTTTCTGCCGATCGCGTTAAAATAATAAATGCTGGATCTCTCGTAATTAGAAACGCCCGGGTCTCTGCCAATCACGATCGATTTAGGATGCGTATGACATAGAGGCGCCGAAGTCTCTGCAATCATACGAATCCTAAGAAAATATTTGGTGAAGGATGGAAATTTTAAGGGGCTTTCCGTACCCAAAGGTAACGAATATCAGTCAAAATAGTGCTAAGGGCACCTAAAATGAATCAAAGGGGAATGTACCAGGGGTAAAACTGAAATTTTGCATGTGGAGGCAAAGATGATGGATTGTTATGAAGTCGCAACCGGGATGAACTCTCGGGGAGTCACAAAGGTGATAGACTCTCGGGGAGTCACAAGGGTGACGGACTCTCTGGGAGTCACAAAGGTGATAGACTCTCGGGGAGTCACAAGGGACTCTTTGGTGAGTCACAAGGGCAAAGGACCTTTAGGGAGACGCGAAGGAGATGGACTCTCGGGGAGTTGCTAATATGGGAAACATGATCTGGGTTCCGCTTATCCTAATTTAGGAGGGAATGAGGCTACGAGTCATTGAGACCAAGGTGTTAGGTAAGTGACATTTTTCTTGGTTGCCTAGAGGTAGGACCTAAGGCTTTTTAAGGAAAGGGAATAAGGAAGATGGTGATCTCCTAATCTTGAGATAGGGATGCCAAAGATGTCACGGCTTCTTGGGCTTTAGATTATGTCTTGGAGATAATGTGGGTTTTCTAGGCTTACGGGCTAGGGATTGGAGTTCATTTAAGCATGAGGAGAGTATTCTATCCTAGGCTTAGTGATAGGGCTTAGAAAGGTTGAGGTTTGGGAACTTCCTAGATGTTAGGGTCTCGAACAAGGGTTTGGAAACTGGTGTTTAAGGACCATGACTCTCCTAGGTTTGGGACTAGGGAATTTCCTAGGTTTAGGAGGCTAGGGCTTGGAGTTGTGGTAGGCTCAGAGGTTGCAAAGGCGTTGGCTTTTAGACATAAGGCTGGGAGTTGGAAAGGTTGTGACTTCTTAGGCTTGAGACCATGGACCGTTGGGAAGAGGGATTGCTTTTGTGGAAGGTCCACTAAGCTTGATGTTAGGGTTCACCATTTTCCGGGATTGGTGACTATGGCTTGGAAATGTTCGTGGTAACCTAGGCTTTAGGCTAGGTTTTAAGGCTAAGGACTGTAAACTTCCTATATTTTGAGACTAAGGTGAAGGAATTTCCTAGGTCTAGGACTAGGGTTTGAAGGGAATGTTGAATCCTAGGCTCGATGATAGAGTTTAGTGAGGATATAGTCTCCTAGGCCCTGCGGCTAGGGTTTAGAAAGAGTGCGACTACCTAGGCTTGAGGCTAGGGTTTGGAGCGAATGCGAGTACCTAGGCTCGAGGCTAGGGTTTAGAGCGAATGCGACTACCTAGGCTCGAGGCTAGGGTTTAGAGCGAATGCGGCTTCCTAGGCCTGAGGCTAGGGTTTAGAGTGAATGCGGCTTAATAGGCCTGAGGCTAGGGTTGATTAAGTTTTGGACAGGGCATTGTATCCTAGGTTTTGGGTTAGGGTTCAATAAGACGGGGGATTAAGATTTTAAATATCCTAGGTTTCGAGACTAGGGTTTCGGGAATTTGGAAATGATGTTGCATGCGGGGATTTGGAAATTCCTTAGAACTTGGGCTAGGGTTGAAGAGGATGTTGCGGTTTCCTAGGCTTAAGGATATGTGACTACCTAGGCTTGAGGCTAGGGTTTGGGGAGAACGCGACTTCCTAGGTTTGAGGCTAGGGTTTGGAAAGAATATCGACTACCTAGGCTTGAGGCTAGAGTTTGGAGGGAATGTGATTACCTAGGTTTAAGGCTAGGCTTCGGATAGAAGGTGACTACCTAGGCTTGAGGCTAGGGTTTAGAGATAAGGCGATTACCTAGGTTTGGGACTAGGGTTTAGAGGGAATGCGATTACCTAGGTTTAAGGCTAGGCTTTGAATAGAAGGTGACTACCTAGGCTTGAGGCTAGGGTTTGGAGAGAATGTAACTACTTAGGCTTAAGGCTAGGGTTTGGAGACCGAAAGCATTTGAAGGTTTGTCTTGGTTTAGACCAAGCAAGTTTGAGGTCTAAGAGTGTTGCGGTTTGGGGCAGGTGAGCTTGATACCTCATGGCTGGATAGGCTCGATAGGTTAGACCTAGGCTAGAGTGCTAGGGTTTAGCTAGGGTAAGACTCAGACATGTGTTAAGGAGCCCGGGGCCTAATGGAATGGTAGGCATGAGATCTAGGAGATCGAAGGCTAGGCAGGGTAGCGTTGGGACATAAGGCTTTCAAGCGGGTAAGTCTTTTGTCCTAGAGAAACCGAGTTATGGGTTAGGACCAAGCAGGCTTGAGGTCGGCCAAGGAGCAACGGATTGGGATTGGATGATCCTAGTACCTAATACGTATGTCGGGCTTGGATCCTAGAGTGTTTAAAAGTTTAGGCTAGGTGCGAACCATAGGTGCGGGAAATGGTTTTGGATATATGACCATGTTGGCGCTTTAGGTAAAGGGATTGAGTGTCCAAGACTTTGCTTGAGTACAATAGGTACCTAAGTTGGATTGGGTATGCTTAGGTCCTAAGTTTGTCTCAGAGGTCATTGCGCGTGACCAAGCTCGTTCGGCGATTGCGAAGGTGGGTTTGGTATGGGACCAAAGGTGTTAAGCGCACGATTTTTGACTGGACGGGTTTTGATATCTTTATGGAATATCACGGTACGCGGGAGGTCCTATGCGTTCGATCACGTTTGAGGTTTGAACTCGTGGGGAAGAAAGGTTTGAGATCCATAGAGTTCAAGGGTGGACCTTGTAGGTGGCGAGGTTTGGACTCGGATCGGATTAAGTAGGTTAGAGACCTAAGGGGTTGAAGGTCAGACTAGGAAGTCTTTTGAGGCTAATGGGTGACACTAGGTTGGTACTTGGTAGGTTTAAGAGTGGTAGGGTCATGGCTTGGACATGACGGGAGTCGGGAGACGTAGATGTGTCGCTTTTAGTCGGACCAAGTAGGCTTGGGAATTAAAGAGTCCAAAGGGTGGAGGTCTAAGGTTATAGACCTAGAGAGTGGACAGTTTTGTGATCTAAAGGGTTTAGGAGTTGAGACCTAATGTGTGGATCGGATATGCTAGAGACTTAAAAGATAGGCGATTGGTAGACTCGAGTGGTCTTGGGATCTAAAGGATCGCTCAACAGGTTAGACTGAGTAGACCTAAGAGGTTGGACCTAGGAGGATAAGAGAGCTATTGCTTAGACAAGGTAAGGATGAGTATGTGTTGGTAGGTTTGAGATCTAGGAGATCGGGTAGGCTCGGGACCGGTAGGTTCGGGACCTAATGGGTCACCCTAAGGATTTGGCTTTGGTTAACTGGTTTAAGGTCTGAAGTTTTGGGTGGAACCGGTTTGAGGCCGAAAGGGTCATGCTACGAACTTGCAGAAGGTCGAGCTAAGAGGTTATGATGTAACCTAGGTAAGACTCACCGGGTAGGTTTGGGACCTAGGTAAGACTGATCGGGTAGGCTCGGGACCTAGAGAGTTTATGGTGTAACTTAGGCAAGACTGGCCGGGTAGGCTTGGGACCTAAGGTTTTGAACCAGGTAGGTTGGGACCTAAGGGTATCCTATTGTGTAGGAAATAGGGTGAAGGACCGAGTCGGTTCAAGAATCACAAAGATGGGTCTCAGAGTGGACCGAGGAGGTTTATACAACTTTTGTGGAGACCGAGAGTGCGGGTTTATAAACAAAGTGTCGTGGAAGAGAAAACTTTTGAAAGTGTTATGACTTTATAAGATGCTTTATAATTAATTACGATTCTAACCAATTCAAAGAGTTTGTCACGTGCCGAGTTTGACGATGAGGGGTGTCCATCTTCTAAGTACATCCTTGTTGAAGCCTCGGTATTCTCTGGGAAACCACATAGTCGACCCATTCCATCGGGGATTCTCTAATTTGGTGAGCGGGTACCCTTCCTCCTTTGAGAAATTCTATGTCGAGCTTGATGATGAGGGATGCCCTTCTTCTAAGTATGTGCTTATCGAAGCCTCAATATTCTCTGAGAAAACCCTATAGTCGACCCATTCTATTGGGGAAGCCCCAGTTCGATAAGGGCGTAGAGTGGGGTATCCTACCTCCTTTGAGACGCACCCTTTTTTCTGCCTAGACCGCCCTTGCGGGGTTTCAATCTAGCGGGCATCTCTTTTGCGTCATCATTTTTTTTTTTTTTTTTTTGAAATCATTCAGTCAACTCAAAAAAGGAAAAAAGAATTGTTTGAAAACATGCGGGGGCATTTTGGGGAGAGTAAGAGAGAGAGAAATAGTACTCACATTTTGACTCTTTGGGCAACTGAGTGTATATATGTACAAAAGGGAGGAAGCCCCTGCTTGACAGAAAGTAAGTGTTTAGCTCTTTCCTAGATTGTAGAACGGAAGACTTGTCGAGACATTTGAAAATTGTTTTATTCAAGATTCTCATTTGATTGCTCGAGAATGGACCTCGTTGATTAGTTATGCTTCTTATGATTATGTTTTTAGACAAGTAGTCTCGAAATAATAAATGTTTTGATCAATTGTGAGTGAAGAAGTCAGGAGTAGAAATATGGGGCAAGAGAGAAGAGAAAGAAAATTGACTACGAGGCGGGTTGTGTATATTTTGGACCGGACCCTAAGGTTGCCTACGTTCTCCTCAAGGTGAGGAGCTCAGGTCCGCGTAGTTCGGGGAGGCCCGGATGATGATGAAGTTGGGGTTGAGTTTAGAGGTGTGAGGTTCGTTTAACTGAGGTAAGTTGTTCCTTGTCGAGGCAGGCTGCTTCATTGTAGCTCATTGCGGTGGCTTGCTCCATTCTAGATGTCATGGGCTGTTGGTGCTGTGTTAATCTTCTTTGTGGGGAAAGAAAGAAAAATAGAACATTTGAAGTGAAAAGAAAAATAGAACATTTGAAGTGAAAAGAAAATGAGACTTTTACTTTTCCATGGTGATAGCCCCTTCTATTTTTTTTTATTTCTTTGTGCACACCCTTTTTTTTTCCTAAGCCGCCATTTCGGGTTTTCAACCTAGCGGGCTTCTTTTTTTGTGCGATGCTCTAATTTTTGCCTAGGTTGCCCTTTTGGTTTTCAACCTAGCGAGCCCTTTTTTTTTTTTTTTTTTTAATTTATACATGAAACATTGGGCAAGACGAGCCCCTAGTTTGCTTTCGCCTCTCTCGATTGCGAGGTAGCCTCTTTATAGTTCAAACGGCCTTTTGCTGGCGGCGGGCATCCTAGCCCCTTGATTTTTACCGGTAGAGCTCCATCGGATTATCACGTGGCACCTATGAATGGTATGAATGACCTCGTACATTCTTTTTATATTTATGATGGAATACGGACAGCCCCGGTGTATCAGCATGTAGTACTTATGAAGGGAACAAACAACCCCTTGAATTGTGGCAGCATGGATGTCTATTGAATGATGAGCAACCGCAGTCCATTTCTTTTGCGTGACTATGTGGAGAAGGGGTTTAATGGTGAGATGGGAGGTGTATGAGGGTAGTGTATGGGAGGAAGTGAAGAGTGTAGATGGGGTGAGTGTATAGTGGGTATTGTATGGATAGGGTGTACATGGAGGGTGTACACATGGGGAGTGTATATAGGGAGTTTATGGGTATAGAATATAGAGAGAGGAGAAAGTGATTTGTTCATCCCAATTGATCAAAGCATTTGTTATCTTGAGATTAACTGTTTACTTAGTTATGCGAATGGTTTGTGGGTCCATTTACCTTTTAATGAGTCGTCATTAATGATCAAGATTAAGATTAATTCATCATGTACAGATATAGCAATCAAGTGAAAATGGTGAATAAGACAATATTTCATGGAATTGATTTATGCAAGATTATGTCTCAAGTCTAGAGAGAAAAGAAAGAAAGACTCTTTTATTGGAACTAAAAGATTTAAACTGACTAGTCCGGGGTGGACTTTTACTTAAAGAAACAAAAATCGTCCAAGGTGGACTTTTTGACTAAAGACACTCTAGAACCTACGAAGACTGAATGACCCTCTTTTTTTTATTTATTTATTTAAAGGAGGTAGCCCCAATTTTCTCATTCTAGTATCCAACCACATTCCTTGGGTGCGTGGCGGTGTTGGTTTGAGTTGTCGAGACGCGGCCTCTTTGCATTGCTTCCTTTGTTAACACTGCGGGAGTCCTCCTCAATTACGTCTACATCGTCTTTGGTGCGTTGAGGTGATCTGAAGTGAATTGAGGAGAGATTTTTGCTAGCATGGTCGGAGGTCTCTTGACGTTGATTCCAAACACCACCTTGGATTATCGTGGCTAGATCTTTGAGCTTCTCGGAGATGCTTTGTCTCTCCTTTGAATGACGAGTCTCTTGTTCCTCTAGTGCTTTGGCCAACTCCGTCCTATGGCGCTTCTCTTGGGCTTCCAACGCCAAATGTAATTCTTCGGCATGACGTCTATTTCTCATGTCAATGATCATCTTCAAATCTTCTATGTGCCTCTTCTCTTGGGCGTTGAGTCATTCGGCCACGCAGGCGAGGGCCATCTCAAAGTACTTTGACGACATGCAGGCGACCTTTGGCAGCGACAATATTGGTACATTAATCATCTTCAATGAGGTTAGGCTCATAATTAATGACAAGGCATCGTTATAAAATCACATTTGGAAAAGAGTCGGTCTCCACATTTTCGAAATGCATTTTGTTAAAAATTTGAAAGTTTGACCGGGCCGAAGTTGCCTACGTTCCCCTTACCATGAGAGAGAGGTCCCACATAATAAGAGGCTCAGGTCGCCGTAGTTCGAATCAAGTTAGACTTTTAAAAAGAGGTGAGAGATGACCATAGGGGTCAAGAGGAGGGAGATGACTCGGTCCTTGGTCAAGCATGGGTGAGGAAGACCTATAGGAGTCGGGCAAGGTTTGACTTAAGGTTTGATCTAAATAAGTCGAGAGGTGGGTCAAGGAAGATCGCATCGATGATGGTGGGTTGACCTAGATGGGTAAAGGATAGGTCGACCTAATTGGGAAAGGGTTGGATTGACCTATATGTTGAATGGATCAAGATAGCGGGTTGTAGCAGGTTGCCTATGGAATGATCTAAGCGGGATAGACATGGTTTGACCTAGGCGGGTCAAAAGTGAGTAGGCTAACCTATTTGGGTTGGTTGACCAAGGGAGGTTGGAGATTGACCTAGATGGATCCAAGATAAGTAAATCGACTTAAGCGGGTCAAGGGTTGACCTCGACGGGTTAAAGGTGAAGGGGTAGTTTTAATCCTAAGACAGACAAGTTGACCTAGATGGCTCGAGGATGGTGTGCGGACCCAAACGGGTCGAGATGGGTTGACCTAGGTTGGTCTGGACAACGGTGGGTCAAATAATGACCTAGGTGGGTCAAGATAACGGTTTGACCTAAGCGGGAGGTCAAAGGTAATTGGGTTCATCTATGGAATCAAAGATTGACCTAAGAGGTCAAAAGTGGATAAGGTTGACCTAGGGGTCAAAGGTGATTGGGTTGACTAAGGGAGTCAAAGGTTGACCTAAGAGGTCAAAGGCGGATAAGTTTGACCTAGGGGGTCAAAGGTTGACCTAGGGGTCAAGGGTAGACCTAAGGGGTCAAAGGTGGTAAGGTTAACCTAGGAGGTCAAGGGTTGACCTAAGAGGTCAAAGGCGGATGAGGTTGACCTAAGGGGTCAAGGGTAGACCTAAGAGGTCAAAGATGATAAAGTTTGACCTAGGGGGTCAAGGGTAGACCTAAAAGGTCAAAGATGATAAAGTTTGACCTAGGGGGTCAAAGGTGATAAGGTTGACCCAGGGGGTCAAAGGTTGGTGGGATTTTAACCAAAGCGGGTCAAGATGAAGGGTAGACCCGAATGGATCGCAATGATGGTTAGGTAACCTAGATAGGCCAAGATGAGGAATTTCGATAGATGGCCCAAGGTGTGGGCGATGGACCTTAGAGGTCGCCTAGATGCAATGCACATTTTATTTTGCGAAAAGTTTTGCATTTATTTACATCCTAAATGGTTGGTCCAAGGAGTGTCCTAATCTCTACGTGTGGGTTGACACGGGTAGGATAAAGGTTCCCACCGCTCGTGGAACGTACACGGTGAGTGGAGTAGACGAGTGACTCGAAAAGAGTACGACAGTAGCGCACAAATTCCTGCACATCGAATACTCCGGGTAATGGGGACCTGTGCAGTGCTGACACGGACTAGTGGTAGTGTGTGGCAAGAAACTAATTCTTTTTAGGGAGAAAAGAGAGAAGCTTTTGAATTCTTGAATGATGCAATGCAATGCAAGAGAGAGAGAAGAGGGAGAGGATAAGAATGTACAAGGGAGCATAGCAAAGTCTCTTTTGACCTTAGTACTATAGGGAAAGTACAAAAAATACATGTATTGAAAAAATACAAGGTACACATGTTAACATGGTAAAAATACAAAGTGCATGTGCAAACATGGCAAAGTGTGAGGTGCATTTGTAAACATGGCAAAGTGTGAGGTGTATGTGCAAACATGGCAAAGTGTGAGGTGCACGTGAGAACATGGCAAAGTGTGTGGTGCATGTGTAAACATGGCAAAGTGCGTGGTGCATGTGTAAACATGGCAAAGCGCGTGGTGCACGTGAGAACATGGCAAAGTGTGTGGTGCATATGAGAACATGGCAAAGTGTAAGGTGCATGTGAGAATATGGCAAACATCATGATGTGAATGAAAGTTAGACCCACTAAGTTTGAAAAAGTTTCAAAGCAGTCCCCAGCAGAGTCGTCACTGTGAATACCCCTTTCCGATGAAGCGACGCATGGGAAGTATCTTGTGATTATTTTTATTTACAAAAGGAATATTCGTAACGACATTAAAATTATGAGAGTCGCCACGCCGTTTTAATTAAAGCCAAAACATTGAAAAAAACATTTTTAGTGGGTTCGGGGGTCAAATTACAACAAGAGAAGAATATTGAACGTTATCACTCCTATTGCCCGAATTGATCGGTCTTTCTATCATGATGAATGTGTTAGTAGTGTGTTAGTGATTTAGACCGGATCCGAAGATTGCCTACGTTCCTCTCAATGTGAGAAGCTCAGGTCAGCGTAGTTCGCACATAATTAGAATGTGGAGAGAGAATAGGGATCATGCATAATGAAGAGGGAGGATAAAGAAACATGCAGGATGATCACATCCTAGAATAATGACTATGCCATCAATGAGATCTCAATGAACATTCATCACATTCATCATGGGAGGATTATTGATCATGGAAGTAATTACCTAAAGTTTAGGGTTTAGAAATAGTTCCTAGATCATCCTTGGGTTGATGAACCCTAGATCATCATCGGCTATGAAATAACATGCAAACATGAAGATCGCAACCCTAAATATAGCATAAATAAGGTTTTAATCTATGAACACGATGAACATATGAAGAACATATTATGAACATATGAATGAACATGCAAAGCATATGAAGAAACTATGAATAAACATGCAAGAACATGAATATTATGAAGAACAGATGAATAAACATATTAAGAATATGAATATCAAATATCTACATTAAAAATAATGTAAGAACATAAAGAAAAAGTTAGAAAACTTACCTTTGTTGGCAAGAAATAACCTTTGATCTTCTTGGGATTCTTGAGAGTGTTTTTGGAGAGTTTTAGAGGGGTTTTGAGTTAGGAACTCGCAGGATGATAATTGGTCCCCTTTTTTAGGAGGGGAGGGCTCCTATATATAGTTTTTTTTAGTAGGGCAAACATGGCCGCATGTCCAAGGTTGTTTCTTGGCGTGGAAATCAAGATTTGGCAAGTTTGGTAACTGGAAAACGCGTCAGAAGCAAAGATGGCCGCGTGGCCAAGGAAAAACATGGCCGTCTGGCCATGGAGGAATGTGGCCGCGTGGCCAAGGTCATTTTTTCCTTGTTCTTCTTTCTCTCGCATTCGATTTGATATGCGGTGCGTTCCGTAATTCATCCGGAGTCAAAAGTTATGACTGTTTTCGTGCCGACTGTAATTTAAGTCATTCTAGATATTCCTAAAATAATGAGCTATATTTTGGGAATCCGGGACAAGTCTTTTGCAAGGTTTCTAATCCCTATAAAGTCCTTGTATATTTGGGAAAGCCCTAATAAACTCATTTTCAGGATCGGGTACTAACAATAGCCAAGTGGTACTTTATGCTCACGGGGTATGTTATCACTTACATCACACAGAAATCTGTAAGAGGAAGGGTCTTTGCTGATTATTTAGCCGAATTTCCATGTGATGAAGCGAAGGGGGAAGACCCGCGATTCCCTAATGAGGACATTATGGAAATAGCAGAAAATAAGTGGCAATTATTTTTTGATGGCGCAGCCAATAAACGGGGATATGGCATTGGCATGCTACTAGTAGATCCCTCAGATTTCTACACTCCACTCGCAATCCGCCTTGACTTCGAGGCCATTAACAATATTGCCGAGTACGAAGCTTGCATAGCGGGGCTTGAAGCAGCCTTAGAAAGAAATGTGACTGAACTAGAAGTGTACGGAGATTCACAACTTATAATCTATCAGTCACTTAAGAAGTGGAAGGTACAAGATCCTACACTCCAGAAATATAATGACCATCTCCAAGACTTGGTCAAACAGTTCAAAGAGGTCACTTTCTACTATCTTCCTAGAGATAAGAACCGCTTAGCAGACTCGCTAGCCATGCTAGCATCACTTGTGGAAATTCCCGAATGGACTGAGGTCAAAACCTTCAAAGTCACGAGGCGAACGACTCCTGCTTATTACTCAATCGTAGACCTGCACGACTGCAAGGAAGAGTGTGGCTTTGTTTCCTTAAATGCCTTGGATGATAAACCTTGGTATTATGATGTATGGCATTTCCTCCTAGACGGAACATTACCATCAGACGCATCACCTAAAGAAAAGATAGCCCTCAAACGGTTTGCCGCCCAATTCATTATTATAGGTGATCACCTCTATAAGAAACACCAAAGGCATTGTCTACTCTGTGCTGATGAACACGAAGCCGTAGAAATCATGGACCAAGTCCATCAAGGAGTCTGTGGAACCCACATGATGGAAGTATGCTAGCGAAGAAAGTCATCCGACTAGGGTACTATTGGGCCACAATGGAAGCCGACTGCACCGACATGGTTAAGAAACTCCACAAATGCCAGATACATGCTAACTTACAACATGCACCACCGTTCGTGTTATACCCCATGACATCCCCTTGGCCATTTTCTACGTGGGGAATAGACGTCATTGGCAAAGTCTCGCCGATGGGTCATAATGGGCATTCATTCGTATTAGTCGCTGTTGATTACTTCACCAAGTGGATCGAGGCTCAATCTTACAAAGTCTTAAATGCCAGAAAGGTGGCTGAGTTCATTAAGACCAACATCATATGCCGATATGGGGTACCTCATGAGATGATATCTGACAATGGATCGCACTTTGAGAAAGAATGTGACCAACTTCTTGCAGAGTACAAGATAGAGAGACATCAGTCATCACCGTACCGACCACAAACCAATAGAGCAGTCGAAGTTGCTAACAAAACCATAGAGACCATCGTTAGGAAAATGGCTAAGACTGGCAGGGACTGGCTCGGCAAGCTACCTTTTGCACTCTGGGGCTATCGTACTTCGATATGTACCGCCATCGGTGAAACTCCATACGCCCTAGCCTATGGGATGGAAGCAGTGCTACCAATCGAATTAGAGGTACCATCACTAAGGGTTCTCCTAGAAAACCAAGTGAATGAAGTCGCATGGTTGAACAACCGTTATGAGCAACTAGCCCTGCTAGATGAACGATGACTTCGAGCCGCCGAGCATATCCAAGCGTATCAACGGAGAATGGCCCGAGCATTCAACAAGAAAGTTAAGTCCAAAAACATCAAAGAAGGGGACCTTGTCCTACGCGAACACCATCCCAGACCATTCAATCCTATGGGAAAGTGGGGACCAAGGTGGATACGCCCTTACATAGTCAAGAAGATCTTCTTCGGAGGAGCGGTACAACTCGCAGACCTAGATGAAGACCAACTGCCAAAGCCAGTCAATATGGACAAGCTGAAGAAGTACTATTTATAGCTCCGTCCCCTATTTCAAAGAAAAAGAGAAAGCTCGCTAGGTTGAAAACCCGCAAGGGAGGCCTTGGCAAAAGTTAGAGCCAAAGGCACGAGAAAACAAGCCCGCTGGATTGAAAACCTGAAAGGGCGGTCTAGGCAAAAATCAGGGTGTGCATATAAAAAAAATAAATAATAGGGGACAGTCTCGTACGAGGCACCTATGTCCCGTACGAGACATGTCATTCAGCAAACATATTTTTCTCTTTCTTGAACAAAAACTACGATGACCTGAGCTCCTTATTTAATCGATGAAAAAGGAGAACATAGGCAGCCTTTTGGTCCGGTCTATTCAATAAAAAAAAATCAAAATCTGGTCTTCTTATTAACTGAATGCATTTCAAGAAAGCAATAAGAAAATTTCTAATATGAATACCAACTTGCAAAAGAAAATAAATAAAATACTAAAAGTCTAAACATTGGTCTATCTAAGCAATCTCTCGATACTCCTAAGGATCTATTTCTTCCTTAACTTAGTAGGGGCTTGACCACGGTCCGCCTTGTCATTCCTCTTCCTCTTGTGCAAAGTTATCTTGAAATCGGGAGGAACGTCAAGTCTACTGAACACCGAGGGAGTCAGTCTCGCAAACACATGAGGCCTATCTAAAGCTTGAAATTTACCGGGAAGTCCGTTGCTCTCTTCTCGTAAAAGTCACTATCCAGAAAATCTTGAGTGGCATCTACTCTGACATTATAAGGATCCTCCTTAGCCTCCTTATTCCTCAAATTCAATCTAGGCTCGAATTGGTCCCCCAACAAAGGGCGGCGAATGTCATCAATATTTTCAACACTGGGATGGAGTTCTTTCAGAAACCAATCCAAATACTTCTCGGACAAATAGATGCTCCCTCTATCATGACGAAGATTGGCCCAACGATCCATAGTAGTTCCTTTCCCCCAAGCACGAGCCAAGTTCGTAGAGAACTCTGAGTCCATAAAAGAAATGTCTTGAGGCCGCCCCCCTAACATGAAAGTGTCCTGCTGTTGGCTGAATTGTCGCATTACCCTCCGAGCAAAATAGAAAGAGGAATCCCTCAAACCCGGAAGGACGACCCTATCATATCCAAGGGTATTAGCTACAAACCTCCTCACCTTCCAAAAGGATGGACACCAAGCAATATCATCAGTCTCCGCCTTGGCAAAAAGATGGGCCCACTCCTCAATGCTGAGACCCTTCACCAACAGTCTCCGCCTATGGAAAGTATAAGGAGAATACTCGATCGAAGATTCCAACAGTTTAAATTGTTCTCTGAGCCAAATAGTCAACAATAATGGACTTCCCCGAGTCATAGAGCCGTTTCGGTGTAGCTCATCAAGACCATGAAGGGTCTCCCCCAAGATTAGAGGAATTATGTTGAAGGCTCGTCCTCTAGCTTGCAGAACGATATCCACGAGCTCCGTGTTCGCCACGCCACACTTGCTCATGAATAGAATGCTTTGGAATAAGCACAATTCCAAGAGGCAACACTGGGAATCCACGCCATGACCGCGAGTCACCCGACCTTTAAATCTCCTAGGCAAAGCGTGGAGATCAACATAGCGGTTATGAATATAACTCTGCACCTCGGGAAGGCCTATACTCAATAGATCCCTGAGAGACTCCGCCGGTACCTTGTCATAGTTGGGCACCGCAATCACTCCTGTCAATGGCATATCCAGGATAGCCGCCATCTCCTCTACAGTAGGGACCATCTCATTAAGCGAAAAGTTGAAGAGATGAGTCGAAGGATCCCAGAAGCGTGCAACTCCCTTTAGAAGGTCCCATTCCAGTTTTACATTCTTCAAGGTGAAAAGAATCTTGAAACCGGACATCTCTACGAACCTTCCTTGATGAGGCTTGTCAAACGAGCGAAAGAACGTTGCTAAGTCATTCTTGTAGCGTTCCACTAATTCTGAGTCTAGGGTGAACTCATCAACAATTATTGATGAAGGGACGGACTTGCTTGGGGCCATTGAGAGAAAAAGGTTGAGAATTTTACTCCAAAAGAGAAGTTCCCAGAACTGATTTAAGGCTGCATGGTATTCTAGGACGGACTAGAGGTGCTTATATACAAGTTTGGATACCAAATCCTCGAGGAAAAAGGAGAAACAACTGCAGAGTCACAGGATGGCTCGTACGAGATATCGATGTCTCGTACGAGGCTCTCCCAATTCATACAACAGAAACTCTGCTCAGATTCAGGTTGCCCAATGAGTCAAAACATGCCTCAAATACCTCAGAAACGCACCCAAAGCAACTCATACATCACATACAGATGACCCAACACGAATCCATCTCATAAAAATACCCCTCGGTTGACCAACCGGATGTGAATCAATCCATTTACACAGTCAGAAATAAAAACTAAAAATAACAAATGTATGTGTGTTAGAGTTAGGAGTTAACTGTTGCATAGGTACAAGCCAAAGAAAGAAAAAGTTATCTTCGCCTACGCCGAGGCAATAAGTACATCATCAATAAAAGGAGGGAATGGGGAATCCTATCTACTCGGGCATCAAAGGAAAGGAGACGTCACCACTGCTACATGATCATTCATCAGTCTGAGGTCTCTTCCCGCAAGAAGCCGACTTCGCTGTTTGGCGAGCCAATTGGCCTAAGAGATCCGCGGTCTCCTCTTTACCCTCTTGGCATAGGCCATGAAATGGGCGAGCCGGCCAACAACCTCTCTATACTCAGCAATGGGCACCTGTTGAGAAGAAACAAATAGAGATGTCAAAGTTTTTAGAAAAATAATAAACAGAGACATGAAATGGCAGAATGACGAAAATGATAGAAGAAGGGTCATAAACCATACCATGGTCGCGTCGGAAGGAGGTACGAGTCCCTCAGGCACATCGTACTGCGTGGGAAGGTCATCGACGCTCTCTATCCCCTCAGCCATGCAGTAGGTAAAAGAGGCTGGTCCAAGCTGTGGACGAAAAGGGACGTGGACAACTCCCTGGGCCTGAGCCTGATCGCCCTTCAGAATCAACCGGGGCATGAGACGAGCAAGAAAGTCCTGATAATCGGCCTCCAGAGACATATGGTCAAAATCATCCTGACCAATGATAAGGTCCCCTCTCTCCTCCTCCGCGATAGTATAAGAGCTAAGCATATGAGCCGGTGGGTCCAAGGGAACAATGACATCGAGCCTGCCACCACCTTGTTGCCGAGAGACTCTCTCTCCTAAATAGAAGCATCCCCCACCAAGGCCGATCATCAGCAACCTCATACCAGCGAACCCGTATGCATGGTCAATACCCAAACTCCGCCAAGGAAAAAAGGCGACAGCGGACTCAGGGACGGCCTCCCATCTATCAAAATATAGCCGTATGCGCTCCACCGGTATATCAGCCCCCTCTGCCTGCTCATCACGGGTATCCCTGTTACCCCGGTGCCATCTCAAAGTATCTGGGAACATAACAGTGTTGTATTGAAGATTGAAAGTGAAGAGACCAAACATGGCGTAACCTCAGGCCTGCAAAACGGGAGAAACATAGAAGATGTCAATATACAATAGCTAAAATAAAAATGCTATCAAAATAGACTGGGGCTGAAATGAAGGAGGAATACATAAGAAGATGAGTATTATACCTCCCAGGCATGACTGTAGCCGCCCAAGCCAGCGTTCGCCCGATCTCGCGAACTCTCATCCATCGCCACGTAGCAGTGGGCCAAGCCAGCTAAACCCCAGCTAGCATCAGTGACATGTTGCATGTCTCTCAACACGCTCAGTAGAGTAAACAAGGAAATCGACGCATGATTGGCAAATAGCGTCTCAGAAAAGGCCCACCACAGAAAGCCACGGACAGCTGCAATACGGGTGGCAGTAAGGTGCATATGACCAGCATTAACAATAACATAGGCATCAACCTTATCCCTCAAATCCTTCAGAGGTACACCCTTGCCCAAGGTACGCACAGAGAATCCTCGTACGAGACATCGCTCCCTCGTACGAGATATCCCCAGGAAAAATCTCAGAAAACCCTGTTTTCTCGAGAGATTCCAGAAAAGCCCTGCTTTTAACAGAAACTTCAGAAAGCCCTGCTTTCAATAGAAAGGTCAGAAAAAGCCCTGTTTTTGACTGAGAGGTCAAATTTGAACCCGGTTTAAGATGGAACATTGAGTCGTCAACAAAAGAATATTTTTAGAATTAGAACAAGCAAAGTTGTTTCTCAGTACGAATTTATTCTCACCACACATCCAAGATCATGGGTGAGCAACAAAGTCTACATCAGCAAACTCTAAATCCCAAGACTGTCATTGAGACGTATGTTAATGGCACATGATTTACAACCAGGTATCCCACGACTATTATCAAGGCGTAAGTTAATAACACAGGATCCCACCATTTAGAGTCCCACAATTGCCATCGAGACGTATGTTAATGCCATAGGATTCACTTTTCTGATGAAGAGGAAATCTCGTTGGAAGGAGAAGCAAGGATCCAAGTAATTGGCGTCTCCACAACCAGTGATGCCACAATTGTTATCAAGGCGTACGCTAATAACATAGGATTCACACCCCTCAGAGTCTTATAATTGTCATCAAGGTGTAAGCTAATGGCATAGGATTCACATTTTCTGACGTAAAGACAACCTCGTTGGAAGGAGAAGCAAGGATCCAAGTAATTGGCATCTCTAAACCCAGAGTCAGATCATTGTTATCAAGACGTATGTTAATAACATAGGATTCCAACCAAATCGAAGACGGTTCGTCATCAACAATAGGGCCTATTCAGAATTGGGTCAAAAAGATTGATTCCTCAGTATGGATTGCAACTGGAGACGGTTCGTCATCAACAAAAAGGAGTATATTCAGAATTGGGTCAAGGACATTGATTCCTCAGTATGGGTTACTCTCTAAACTATAAACTTTACTTACCGCAAGTATTGTTTCCAAAAATGATTTTCCAAAATACCTTAAACCCCATTTTTGCGTGTTTTCGGAGTTGAACTACGTTTGGTCTGATTTCCTTCCAATGAATACTTAGGCAGCTTTATAGCACGACCATACCCCTAGTTCAAAATGGCGTCTTTTCTATCGACGACGTTACTTCATCCATAAGTATCATCGTCGAGGGGCTTTGTAGACACCCCATTTTGGACGTTCATTCATGATCACATTACTTCTGTGTCTCGCCTTTGATTTGGGTCGAAACTCGTTAAGTTGGACATGTTTCGTTAAGTTTCTGACTGACTCCATTAGTCAGGGACCAAAATGAACATTAAAACTACTGCAGAGGGCAAAAAGTGAATTCCAGAACTGAGATATCTCGTACGAGACATTGATGTCTCGTACGAGACATCCCCCCTTGACAGTCGGGTTTTGATCAGTTTCTTTGTTGATCTCAACCCTTTTTCTTGGCAAACACTCAAGCAATCCGGGATAAACCTAATGGACTATCCTAGAGTACAAAAATACCTCTGGGGAAATCAAGTCTTTGATTCCCATCCAAACTTACCCCCTTGGCTTAAACCCTAGGTCAAGAACTCCTATAAATATAGAGGTTCTTGAACCGAAAAACCTCTAGAATCCCCATTCACCCAAAAACCACTCGATATCTGATCAAAGAAGTACTCATAATCAGTCCCTCTTCCTCACCTACGAAATTCAAGCCTCCACAACACCATTCAAGCCAAGTTCATTGGATCTTCAAGACCTTTAGTCAAGGCCATCCATAGGATTCTCGAAGAACGCTTAGGTAAAACTCTTTGTTTTCTACCTTCTCATCCTCTTCTTTGTCTTTGAAGTAGTGTGATTCCATCAAAGGATCAGCCTAAAGCGTCTCCAATCCATGGAGATGGTCTCGAAGCATATGATCCGACATCCCAAATAAATAAGAAATTATTTATTTGTTTGCTTTTCTTTTGGTACATGAATGCATGATATTAATAATGATGATGATGATTTCGTAAGCAAGACCGATCCTAGATCGGGTGGATTGGGTGCTCCTTGACCTTCCCAATCCATAACTTAACCCCCGAACTCAAGAATCTCACGGTCCGTGTTCCGTTCAACAACATGGTGGCGACTCTTAAATCAAATCAAAAAGGTAAAGCGAGGACGAAATCGGTCTCGGGGGCAAACACCCGCTAATGTGAAACCCTTAGAAATAAATGTCTAAAATACGATGTTAATCTCTCCTTCTTGCCTACTTATCTAATTTTAATTTCTTGATTTGTTTTATCATCTTAGTAGCAGATAATTATTCATCCTGGCTATTAAAAACATTATCCTACGTACGCTTCATAGGAGTGATCAGCTCACATGATGTTGAACAATTATCTCCAATAAATTCCATTGCATCATCCTATATTAAAAAAGTTTATATCATGTAACAAAATGGAAAGGAAAAGAAAAATTCTGAAAAATTAAGTAGGGATGTGTTGGGTATGCTTATTATAAACCACTCATGTTACCTAGATTTGATTGATCCCATAACCTAATTTTATTATTTGTGGACTTTATGATATATTGTAAGAAGTGTTAAACTTCATTTTTAGAATATTCCACTTTGATAGTATAGGCTTTAGTTTGATAGGTCTAAAATTTTCTAATTCTGGAATTTTAGTGGTCAAGACCTTAACCGTGAGAACTCACCTTGATCGTGGTAGATCACTTGACTGTGGAAGACCAATTGAACGTGATAATCTCGACCGTGAGGTCCTGACCGCAAGTAAAGAAGTTGTCCAAGAAACCAAGTGTTGTTCACTTAACCATGGTCACACTTGTGTTCAAAAATTATGGTTAGTTTAGAATATTGCAGAACTTAACTTGGACCCCAATTAATTCAAGTTTGAATACATCTGAATGGGACCACCTCTGCTCTGCAAAAAAGGACAACTCAGATTGAGGTCCAATCAGAATTCAACAGCTCATTGTCCTTCAACTTGGACCCCAAGTAATTCTAACAGCTATTTTCTCTTTGAAGGCTATAAATAGCCTTTGAGTTCTTCATTGAACATTGCTGAGATTCAAATAGAGAAATTGCTGTTAAAATACTTGGTGATTGAAGATCATACTCAATATTTCCAGAATCCTTTGAATCTTCAAGTGCTCACCTTCAAACCTTCAAAGATCTCCAGCAACATTCAAGTCATCTCAAGCCTTGCAACACACAAGATTCATTAGGCTATACAACCACTTAGATTTTAAAGAGCTTCTAATTCTTACACACACACTCACCCCGATTGATCAATAACATAGATTGCATCAATAGTGATACACTGGTCTAAGTCTAGGATTTGTTCTTCACAGAAAATAGGTGTTAATTCAATACTTCATCTCTGTAATTTGTACTCACAAGGATCAATATATACCTCCATTCAAAATCCAAGACTGTCCATCTTGGTAAAGGACGTAGATATTTTCATAGATCGAACCTTTCCAAATACTTGTGTCATTTACTTACTGTTCTTACATTCTGCAAATTTACTTTCAAGTATTGTTCATCTTGTTCTTTATTGTTCATATTAATCTTGTTTGTCGTTTAGTGTTTTAATCTTTCAGATTTATGAATTGTTGTGAATTGTGTTTGTATGTTCTCCACATTGCCTAAGCTAAAATCTGACTAACTTATCTTTTGCCAAAATTTCTAAGACAACAACTTTCAAACTCAACCATTCTTGACCGCAAGTCTCTTGACCGCAACACTCTGACCGCTTCTCACTCGACCGCAAAACCTTGACCGTGAGTTAGCTCATATTTAGAGATTTTGTCAAAAAAACCTAACATTATTTCTTTCGAAAACTTCCGCTGTGCATATTACACCTTGACCGTGTAGTTTTTACTTGACCGCAAAATTCAAGATTGTAAGCACTTGGTTGAATTTTGAAAAAGGGTTGAAATTTTAAGTAGGCTATTCACCCCCCCCCCCTCTAGCCTCCTTTCTCATACCCTTGTTGTGTCTTTGGGACCAACAAGTGGTATCAGAGCAAACACCTTCATAAAAATTCTGTTTTTCAAGCTTAACAGCTTGGGTGCCTATTCAACATGGCAAGTTAGAAAGCTATGGCAACGGTTAACTACACCCACGTTCCAGCGTTCGACGAAGATAAATTTGATGTATGGAAACACAACATTCTAACCCAGTTCTACTCCATGGACGAGCAACTTGGTGATTGTCTTACCATTGGACCATACTTCCCAATGAAAGCTAATCCAGATCCTGAAACTAATGGTGATATACCGTCAATCAAGAAACCAAAAGCTGAATGGACCGATGAAGAGAAAAGATTGGTTGGAATGGATGTGAAATCAAAAAGCATACTCTTAAGCACTTTGAGTACGTCACAACATTGACAGATTATAGAATGTTCAACTGCAAAAGATCTTTGGGATGCAATTGAAGATTACATCGAAGGAGATCAAGCTTGCAAGGAAAGAAAAAGATTTGTAATTCAACGAAGATTCAATAACTTTGCTAAGATCCCTGGTGAATAACTTAGAGCCACTTATGATCGTTATTGTGAGATCGTGAGTACTTATACAGCACTCGGAAAGAAGTTTACCAAGAAAGAGATTGATGTTAATTTTCTCGCTGCTCTTGGTTCTCAATACCTTCACAAAGGAAACACTCTTAAAGATACCAAGCTATTAGATGATATGTCACTCAGAAGCCTCTACGCCAATCTCAAGGTCTTTGATATCAAGCTTCATAACATTGAAGAAATGGAAGGAAAAACAAAAAGCTTATCGTTGGTCGCACAAAAGGAAGAAGTGATCAAGGAAGAAGATCCAAAAATATCCACATCAGAGTTACTTGATATGGATGATGATGATTTTGCTATGTTCGTGAAAATATTTCAAAAATTCAGAAAGACAGCAAGACCCGGATCATCAAGCAAAGCTCCATCAAGGTTTTCAAGGAGCATCCCCTCAACGAAGAAAGAGAACTTCAACTTCTCTAAGAAGAAAGAAGATCTTGTTTGTTTTAATTGCAGGAAACCAGGTCACTTCGCATCAGAATGCTCAATTCCTAAGTATGAGTATATGAAGAAGAAAAGCAACTTCAATCCAAGGTATTCAAAGCAAAAGGGAATAATGGCTGAAGAAGACTCTACCACAAAAGAGTTAGCAACTTGGATAGAGTCAGATTCGGATGAAAGCGATGAGGATTCTGAAGAAGCTCACATTTGTTTGGTCGTTCGTTCCAACAATGAGGATGATAATCAATTCTCACCCAATGTGAAACCCAAACGGAAGAGTTATACGGCTGATGAACTTGCAGATAAAGGATTCCTAACTCCAGTTCAAAAGAATGGTGATCTTCTGTTCAAGATGTGATGTGAGTGCAGCAAACAAGGCTCTACTAAATCCCAAAGTGAAGGAAGTTCTGTCTATCACACCTCAAGTCAAGTTTGACATTTCCCCTGATGAACAAGAAAAGATGTTCACGAAAGCTGAACAGGTAATTAGTAAATTTTCTGGCATGAAAGAATCTTTAGCACTTTCAACTGAAGAAATTTCCCAGCTTAAGACGGAGAGAACTATACTAAGATCTGAACTCACCCTCTTTAAGGAGCAGATCAAAAGTATGACTCCTCTTACTGATCGAAACCGTTTCTTAGAAGAACAAAATGCCATATTTAAAGTTAAAAATGACGAATTGGTTGCTGAGATAAACGACCTTAAACAGATCACTAATGAGTGGAACAATTTTCGTGTCACTATGGATCAAATCTTAGAATCCCAAAAGTCTAGTGGTGATAAGGAAGGCTTGGGATTTCAAACTAGTGACAACTTTAAATGTGCATCTTGTTGAGAGATAAGAAATTTACCAAGCAAACTTTGGAAGGGTCAAAGGCTAAACATCAAGGATCTAAGGGTAAAGGACAAGAACCAAAGAAAAAACTAGAGTTCCATTATGTCTACCCTAAGAAACAAACTGGCAAGGCTTTAAAGTTGAAAGAAAAATCCATGGAAAATCCTACCATAGAGGAAGACTCTAGTAAGGTACCTGGACACGACCGCGCATCCACCTCAAGTCACGGTGGAGTAGCCTTCTGTGGCATGTCGACCGCAAACAAGGGAAATGCGGTCAAGTTCAAGAAATTGAACTTTGTTCGGGAGAGATCTTCCATACCAGTTAACGATGTTGTGCTCAAGACCACAACGAAGTTTGTTAACCCTCAGTTGGGTGGCTTCCACCATTGTTCTGTGTGTGATGGTTATGGTCACAAGGCTGCTGAATGTCTTTTGAGATTCACACCCAATCCTAGAAGGAATAACCCCCCTTCTGTGAGGCAGGTGTGGGTCGTCAAAAGTTGCTAACCCTTTGGACCCAAAAGAATAAAAAGGGGACCTTGTTCTTAAATGTCTATTTTGTAGGTCCTCTGCTTAATGGTTGGACATTCCAAGGATAAATCAAGTTTATGGTATCTCGATAGTGGCTGTTCAAGACACATGACCGGAGATATCAACTTATTGGAAGATGTCCGTGAAGAGAAGGGTCCATCAGTAACATTCAGAGATAATAACAAAGGAAAGACTATAGGATATGGAGTCATTCGCAAAGGAAAAATCACCATCCAAGAAGTCTCTCTAGTTATTAGGCTACAACACAATCTACTCTTAATATCTCAGTTCTGCGACAAAGGATTGCAATGCCACTTCACTTCAAATTTTTGTCTCATCAAAGATGGCATATCCGGCGTCACTTTGCTCAAAGTGACTCGTAAGAAAAATGTTTATGTTGTTGATTTTAATTCATCTTGCATTTCTTCTAATCTCTGTTTTGTAGCAAAGATTGTGAGTGAAAATAGTTGGCTATGGCACAAGAGACTAAGTCACTTAAACTTCAAGTATCTCTCCAAGATTGGTAGAGAAAATCTAGTTCGTTGTCTACCCAAGGTAGCTGATCACCACGATGAGAAGTGCACAGCATGTCAACTAGGCAAACAACCAAAGGCGTCTTTCTCCAGCAAGACCACACCTTCAACCTCAAGATGTTTGCAACTACTTCATATGGATTTGTTTGGACCTGTGTCTACCGCAAGTATTGGTGGAAATAGATATACCTTAGTTGTGGTAGATGATTATTCAAGATATACGTGGGTTGAAATGATGATCTCAAAGGATGATTGCTATGACATTTTGACCGCGCTCTTTAGACAGCTCCAAACACAAAAGGAAGATGGCATCGTTAGTGTTCGATCCGACAACGGTACATAATTCAATAACAATGGTGTAGCTCAGTACTATGATGATCATGGTATTGACCACAACTTTTCTGCTGCTGGAGTGCAACAACAAAACGGTGTAGTGGAAAGAAAGAACAGAACGTTGATAGAGGTTGGAAAGACAATGATTGCTGAAGCAAAGCTACCACAATACTTTGGGCTGAAGCCGTCAACACAGCATGCTTCACTCAAAATAGATCCCTCGTCAACAAGATCTACAACAAAACTCCTTATGAACTTTGGAGAGGAAGAATCCCCAACATAACATACTTTAAGATATTTGGATGGAAATGCTTCATACTTTTCAACGGAAAAGAACATCGAGGTAAATTTGCTCCCAAGGCCGATGAAGGTATATTTATTGGGTATGTGTAAGTACCCCAATCTGAAATGACCAAATTCTTGGCACCATTCAGGGACAAACTGATTGGCCAGGACCTCACTAGGATAAATTTGGAACACAAGGACCTTTCTGGAATTAAAAATTGGAAAAATCCAGAAGGCACCATCCCTAGCCGTACGGCTACTTTGGGAGGTCACAAGGCCTATAAATTGAAGCCCTTGCTGATCATTTCAGGGGGAGAAACGATTATTGTTAGTGTTACTCTACTAAAATCGCTTCATAGAGTGTTTTGAGAGTGAAAGAGAAAGGAAGATTGGCCTAACTAAACATAGGTGAAGCCACCTTCTCCCCCATCCTTCTCTTCATCTTATCTCTTTTGTTTGTTCATATTATTGTTGTTTATCTCTTAATTCTTGCAAGTCTTGTCCATTCAAGCAACTTAATTTCATTGCAAGTCTTGTCCTTCAAGCACTATATATATATATATATATATATATATATATATATATATGTATATATGTATGTATATATATATATATATATATATATATATATATATACATATATATACATATATATATACATACATATATACATATATATATACATACATATATACATATATATATATATATATATACATATATATATACATATATATACATATATATATATATATATATATATATATACATATATATATATATATATATTATTATACATTATGGTCCAAACCATGGATGATTCAAGGTGCCCTTCACACTTTGTGTGAAAGTGGTTCTAACCTAAGGATGATCATGGTTTGTTGAATTTCTCACTTATAACAAATTAATGATCTATTTTAATGAAAAAGGCACATGTTTTGGTTGATTATGTTGTTCATTGGTAGCAAGGATGGTCATTTGGATGATAATGTTTCAATCTTTATCATCCAAACATTGACCTAGCTTCAAAATCCCCTTTGGGGTCATAAAGATCAAATCTTTATGTCAAATAATGTTGTCCCAAGGTTGTATTTGGCTTAAGGATCCACTCTAGTGGTGAAAGTCCAAATCTTTATGTTAATTTTGTTTTGATTTGGCAATGATAATCATGTGGGATGATAAAACCTTAGTGTTTATCATCTTACCCTTTTGATTTAGCTTTGAAATCCCATTTTGGGTCATAAAGATTGAATCTTTATGCAATAATTTAGTCCCTAAGAGGTTAATAATGTATAAAAATATCATCTTGATGATAAAGTTTCCATCTTTAATCATCAAATGGTCATTTTGTCTCATTTGGCCATGTTCATCACCTTTGTGTGATTTTCTCCAATGATTGCTTTGATCACACCTAAATACTCGTTTTGGGGTTCAATTGATGATCATTAGGCATATGAATGATTTTGTTTAAGTTTGTTGTGTTGAAATAAAACTGGAATCAGAACTGTTTAAGTCCAGTTTCAGCAGAATGCTATGTTTCTGCCTGGAACTGGACTGTTTCTGATAAATCTGTAAAAAAAATCTGGGACGGCCAAACTAGCCGTACAGATGGTTTAAACCAGCCATACGGCTAGTTTGGGCAGGAAGCACTTTTTTCCAGTTTTACCCCTTTTGTTAAACTGATTGCAAAATAAACCTTCCTTGTTAAGTTTCTAACTGATTTATGTTAAAAGTCAGTTTCTCCCATTTTCCAAACAAACACACACACACACTTGCACATTTTGGTCAACAAACACAAGGGAGACTCGGATTTGTCCGAGGCGGCTTGGGTGACGTGAAACTCTTCCCAAGACGTAACCTGACCTCCGAACTAATAGAATCTCTAACCTTTTATTTTGTTGGGTTAAATAATTAACAAAAGTGGCGACTCTGTTATGTTTTGTGAGATAACCGTGTTCGGCTTTTTTGCCCCAAAACACGTCGTGTTTTCCGCGCATGGCAGGATCCTTATAGTGGCGACTCCGCTGGGGGAAAGTTTGTTTCCGGACTTCTTTCTAGAAGATCCGGGGGCATTCTTGTGTGGGTCAAACTCCCGCCCCCGTTAGTTGACCTTGTGCATGCTTTTGTGTGTTTCATGTTTCTGTTTGAACTTTTTTGAGTGGATCTGTTCTGGAAATGCAATAAACTGGGGCTTGGTGATCAGAAGTTGGAAAAACTGAAAAAAAAAATCTCAACCCTCTTGTCTTAGCCGTACGGCTACTTTGGGTAGGGATCAGAATGTTGTAATTTAACCATTTTGTGCAAGAAGCAACACTCTGAACACCCCCTTTGCTTCTGCTTGTCCAGGTTCCAAATTTACAGTCTTATTTGTGCACATTGCCTCCTTTTATTTGGCCAAAACCTTGGTTCTTAAAGCTTGGTTATGCACAATCTTTTGGGAAAATAAAATAGGTTTTCAAAGCCTCATTGTGCATAACCCTTCTTGAAAAATTTCTTTGTTTTCAAAACCCTCTTTTGTTGTGTACAACTTGATTTGTACAAATGTCTTTCAAATGAATTGCTCTTCTTGTAAAAATGTTTGGCTTTCAAAAATTCTTGGTTGTGCACAATTGTTACATGTGCAAAGTTTTGGTCCTCACTTGTTCATATTCTTTGATTGAGTGCTTGTATAAATTGCTTATTCCATGCTTGTCCATATTTGTTAATATCTTACTCATGTCTTGTTCATAATATTGAAAAACGGATTGAAAATTTCTATTTTGACTCAAAAAGGAATATAGAATGACTTAACACAACGCGCACTTGACCTTGCACGTTCGAAATACCCTTTAAACCTGGGATGGATGCCAGATGTAGCTCGATTGGCGCTTTTGTTCCCTTCGAGCGCGCACGGGTCCATTCCACCTCCCCTTCTGAGCCGAGTCAACCACACATGTCTGTGACACACAAATACCGTGACTTCGGTTGGTTTTTGGTCTAGCTCACGTTTCCACATCGTTAATGTGTGTCTAAGGTTAATCATGGCCAAGTTAGTGCCCGAGTTATGACTCCTTGTGAAAGCAAGTGTGACCATGGTCAATTTTGACCCGGTCCTTGACTTACGCGTTAATGTTGACCGTAATTAACCTAAGTCATGTATTAAGGATAGGGTGACACCGTGTTGTCAAGCCCTAATGAATGGTCCATACTAATCATCCTTAATCCTAAGGATAAGGTTCGAGAGCCCTCTTCAAAGATGAGGTTATGCCGGAAGTCCCTTAAGTCCCTAAGACGAATCTCGACCTTAACCGGGGCTTAATCATGATTGGAATGGCTCACGCATTGGGAATCTTGCGATGCACTAGACACTAGGTTCGTTAATTTCGGCCGGTGGAATCCGCTTTCCCTATAGGAACCTCGCCCAGGACAGTCCATCCTTGGGAGTGTGCAAGGCAGGTGAAAAACGAGGGGTCTATAGGCGTAGTGATGGCCTCCACTGATCCAGGATATAGAATAGTTGCGAAAAAGAAGAGGAATCTTTTCCAACCATTTAGGAATAAAAATGTGTTTTAAGTAAAGTTGAACGAATAAATAATTGCACGGGGCATGAGCTTGCTCCGTTCTTTGTTTCTTGTCTTCGACACATTCTTGCGTTAATAAATGCCACTTTGTTAAGTCTTTGGGCAGACCCCCGTTGTCCTCCAAGACCTCCGTTATGTGATTTCGTTAAGTCTTTGGACAGACCCCCGTTGTCCTCCAAGACCTCTGTTATGTGATTTCGTTAAGTCTTTGGACAGACCCCCGTTGTCCTCCGAGACCTCCGTTATGGGATTTCGTTAAGTCTTTGGACAGACCCCCGTTGTCCTCCAAGACCTCCGTTATGTGATTTCGTTAAGTCTTTGGACGGATCCCCGTTGTCCTCCGAGACCTCCGTTATGGGATTTCGTTAAGTCTTTGGACAGACCCCCGTTGTCCTCCAAGACCTCCGTTATGTGATTTTGTTAAGTGTTTGGACGGATCCCCGTTGTCCTCCGAGACCTCCGTTATGAGATTTCGTTAAGTCTTTGGATAGACCCCCGTTGTCCTCTAAGACCTCCGTTATGTGATTTCGTTAAGTCTATGGATAGACCCCCGTTGTCCTCCAAGACCTCCGTTATGTGATTTCGTTAAGTCTTTGGACGGACCCCCATTGTCCTCCGAGACCCCGTTAAGATTCCCGTCAAGACCTTAGGCGTTGCCCTCTAGGTCCCCGTTAAGATTCCCGTCAAGACCTTAGGCGTTGTCCCTTAGGTCCCCGTTAAGATTCTCGTCAAGACCTTAGGCGTTGTCCCCTAGGTCCCCGCTAAACCCCTAGGAATAGTCCCTAGGAAGTCAAGTCTTTGAATGGATCCCCCATTGCCATCCAGGAAGTCTGTTGCAACCTTGTAAGTAGATCCCCGTTTGAATCTCGGATGGATTTAAGATCCCATTTGACCCTGTCCACCTTTTTACCCCATAGGTCTAAGCCTAGCGGTCATTCCCTATCAGTAGCATGAGCATTCACTCAGATGAAGTGGAAGAGAGCATCATGTCGCCGCCTAGTGCGTGTGGAGTTAGAAAGTTCCCCTGTCACTACAACTTCTCCGATCCGGTACCTCAGAAAGACCGCTTTGATGGATGGTAGTTTGGGAAACGACGTTGCAGACAACCCGGATAGCCTAACGAAGGAAGTGCCGCTCCAAGCTCTAGAAGCCTCCGGGGCTACGGAGGAAGTTATCACGAAGAGCCACAAGGAAACACGGAACCCGTTCAATGAGTCGATGAGACAAAGAGATGTCACAACTGATGGGCCCTTCACCAAAGTGACCAACCACAATGAAAGGGTGGAAGCTACCCGACCTCCGGATTATAACCGAAGATTTCCCCCTCCATCTCACCAAAATACCGAGGCCTCCATTTCTTCGCCCCAACACACCGTCATCCATAACGAGCCTCTCACTCAAATCTGCCTCACTCCGCCTCATCCCAAATCTAACATCTCCCATGAGACACTTCCTATAAAACCCCAAAAACAATCCACTCAAAAGGCCCACAAACCACTGTTCACACCGGTTACGCCCCGAGCATCATACTCACAATACCATACCCTTCAGTTTAATGCCATCAACCAAGTCACCGGAGCTCAGTCACTGTTTAGACCATATGTGGATACCCAACCATGCATCACTAACCGATTTCCACCAGATTTCCCGATAAGATTCCATGGTGACCCGTATCATTTCTGCAATCGGAGACCTCTTGGACCACGATCTCATTGCATGCCTCCAATGTGTATTCCTGCAAGCAACCAAGATTATGGGTATGCCTACACCCACGCACTTCCACAGAATCCTCATGTTGCACCTCAGTCGGGTACGTTGTTGGGAAAGAGAAAACAGATGGAAGCTAAATTTGAAAGAACACTCGAGGGGCACCCCTTTGCATTGAGTAACGGTAATTCTCATCCCCACCACGCTCCGGTCAACAATGAAAGAAAAGCCAAAGGCCGAGCCAAGCTCCATTTCACAAAGTTTGAGGATTTCAGAATGCCCATAAGCAAAGTGTTTGAAGGATTGGTCGAACAAGGCCTCATGTGGCCCCTCGAAGATTTCCGGCCAAATAATCTTGAAAAACGTCGCGACAAGACCAAAAGGTGTGCCTTTCACAACTACCATGGCCATGATACCAATGATTGCACCGCCATAAAACGCATCATCTCGAAGCTAATCGAGAAGGGAAATCTTGGACGCCCCCACGCCCCCGACACATCCAATGACCCGAGCATCAAAATGCTCGGATTTGTGACTTCCCCGATGGTCGGTAAATGGAGTGATGTCCGTCCCAAGGAAAAGGAGCCCGCGGTTGATAAAGTTGTCAATCCCAAAGTGGGAGAGCCTGTTTTGGAAGAGTTGACAAAATCAGTGTCCCAAATGATGGTTCCTAAACTCAGCAAAGCCGAAATGACGGAAGGCGTTTGTAAAGGATTAGTGGCACAGAAAATGTCTGAAGGGCTGAATGCCCCGGGTTGGGAAATGAATGGTGCTGCGGCTGCCACAGCAGAGGACGGAGTTTCGAAACCCCTTCCATCAATCTCCCCTTAGGAAAAGTCTGTTTTCATCCTTAGGAAGAGTCAGCTGCTTTTAGGATGTGTGGTAAGCCCTTAAGAAGAGTCAGTTAAGGTGTCTGTTAGGTTTAGTTAGAATCTTAACTCCCCGGTTGATGCCATGTGGTGACCATTCTGAGTCCATTGTCAGTTTTCTTAATAAGATTATTATTATTATTGCCTTGTAAAAAGTTTGCAAAAATGTGTGTGAGTCTTTCATTCGAAACAAAAGTATGTCTTCAAAAAAAAAAATTAAAAAAAAAAAAAAAAAAAAAAAAAAAAGATCAAGTTTTTCCCAAAAGGCTAATCCGATAATGAAGCATTTTTATCAAATCATGGTTATGATTTCACCTTGAGGTTTAATATGCTAAAAGTCCTTCGCGGTTCTTTCCATCGGAAACATCGACCAAGGAGCCCGCACCTGAATTAGCATCCGAGATAACCATCCACGTGAACAACAAGGAGAAGCCCGTGCTTCGGAATCCCAAAGGCGGCTACATCAAATGGAGGTCTGTACCCTCGTCGAGTGTCATGCACAAAGGTTGCGCGCCTTGAAAGGAAATCACCAAAAGGAGATGGCCAGAGCAAACTCCCAACTCATGAGTAGTAGACGGATCAGGCAATTACAACGCCAAGCCAAATGGAGACCTCGCGACACCTTTTCCGATGACATGGAACCCGAGTTCCCCGTAGAAGACATGGAATATGCCGCCGATGACCCCTCCAACAATTGAGGAAGAAAATGGATCATCATGCTTCATGGGAGCCCATCCCTAAAAAAAAAAAAAAAAAAAAAAAAAAAAAAAAGTCTTCCAGTCTCGTAGGTTCTAGACTTTCACCAAAAGTCCGTCTTGGACTGTGTCTTTTTTATTTTTGCCAAGGTCCGTACTCGGACATGTTTGTACAAAGTTATCTATATAAAAGAGTCATTTTCCTTCTCTTCTCTCTAGACTTGAGACATTATTTGCAATATACACTTACTCTTGAAATTGTCTTGCTTGTTATTATCAATTGATTGCTACGTCCCTAAAATGATGAATTGACTTCTAAGCATACTAGTCAATGATGACTCATTAAGGACCAATGGACCTAACACAGATGAAAAATGCTAAATACAAACAATTAATCTTGATGTGAATAAATGTTGTGATCAATTGGCACGAAGAGACCACTAATGGCAAACCTTCCTCTATACACACCCCCTATACACATCCCCGATACACAATCCGATACAAATTCTTGATGCACATCAAAGGCATCCCGAGACGGTGAAAAGACAAGGATGTTGTTGCTCAAATTCAACCATGATCGCGCATGCGCAACAAAGGACTCCCCGGATCTTCAAAGTCAAAGCCGGAAGTAAGGACGTTCCACCAAGGGGCTACAAAGGAGCCAAAGCCCAAGATAGCGAGTTGGGGCTAATGTTTCCCCTCTCCCTCAAAAAAAAAATGATAAGAGGGAGATGATGAATATGTGGAAAGAAGGAAATGAAATGAATGCATGTGAAAAGGAAGTTCGCCTCAAAAGCGCACCGCAAAGTCCACCCCCAAGGGTTAGCAAGAAAGGGAGTCCATGTCAAAAGACAACCAAGAAGGAACTCACTTCAGAAGGCCCATTCATCCGAAAGAGAGTCCATCCCAAGGAGTCCACTACAAAATGACACAAACCCCGGCAAAGACGGCCCCATGGACGAACTACGGCGACCTGAGCTCCTCAAACTGAGGGGAACATAGCCAACCTTCGAGTTCGGTCACAGCATGAGAAGAACGGTCAAACCATGTCTTTCCCAAAGTAGCCAAGCCTCTCTCCCACGGTCCCATCAATGACCAATTTACCAGACAAGGACCAATTCCCCATAAACACCTTTTGATCTTGCCATTGTTCGAATCTTAATCATTAATTGATCACAACATTCACACATGTTAAGGCTAATTGCTTGTTATAATCTGGACTTAATAATAAACATGGTCCATTCCACAATCCTTTGATAGTATTAACTAAGGCAAATTTCAAATGTCTCAACAAGTCTTCTTTTCTCCATCTTAGGAAAGATCTAAACACTTGTATTCTGTCAAGCAAGGGCTTCCTCCCATTTCATGATATATTGCTCAAAGAGCTCACCCGCATAAAGGGACTCTTTCCCAAATAAAATGCCCTTGCATGTTTCCTCCAAGAAAAATACTTTAAAGTCCCCGTTCTATCGAGTCGGCTGGATCACTCATAAAAAAAAAAAAAAAAAAGGCACCAAAAAAGTAGCCCGCTAGGTTGAAGGCTTAGGCAAAAAACAGGGTGTGCCATGAAAGACGCAAAAAAGTAACCCGCTAGGTTAAAAACCCGCAAGGGCGGCCTAGGAAAAAGAAAGGGTGCGTCATGAAAAAGGGATGGGTTACTAACCTCATTCCAAAGGTCAGAAGATGATATTGGGGCTACTTCGCCATCGACACCGACAAAGACATGGGGCTATGCCACCATCAACGCCAACAAGGACATGAGGCTACCCCAACATTGATGACTACAAGGACATGGGGCTACCCCAACATCGATGACAAAAGGGTTCTCTACTCCTGATCGCTCCTAAGAAATGGACAAATCTCCAAAGAAATTTATGCATAACAAACCTCACGGTTAAGTTAAAATCAAAAATTTGACTAAAATGCTTTGTTAAAAGATTTGCCTTTAGGTATAAGCATTTCCGAAATTTGCCCTTTTGGCATCATTTATCAAAGACCATGTTTCAAGCAAAATGCTTTTGATCTCCACTCAAAATGATTTTCCCAAAGTTTTGGACTCTTTCGTCCACAATGTGTCTTAACGGTTACCCCTAGGCCCTTCTTCGGTGTCAAGAAAATGTGTCAACCGTCCTGTAGAGTAGAGTTGACCCAAGTCAAACCTTGACTCGGAATAGTCATTATAGGTTGAGACCCTTATTCCCGACAGTCCAAAATGACGTAAGACCAGCCATTTAGTCAACCCTCTCCCATAGAGTCAAGTTGACCATGAACCGGCAGTCCTTCGTAAGTCCAGCCATTTAGTCAACCCTCTCCCATAGAGTCAAGTTGACCATGCCCCGGCAGTCCTTCGTAAGTCCAGTCATTTAGTCAACCCTCTCCCATAGAGTCAAGTTGACCATGAACCGGCAGTCCTTCGTAAGTCCAGCCATTTAGTCAACCCTCTCCCATAGAGTCAAGTTGACCATGCCCTGGCAGTCCTTCGTAAGTCCATCCATTTAGTCAACCCTCTCCCACAGAGTCAAGTTGACCATGCACCGGCAGTCCTTAGTAAGTCCAAACTTGTGTGAAAAGAACCAGCAATCCAAAATGATGTAAGACCATCCTTGTTAGTCAACCATCTCGTAGTTAGTGTTGACCAAACCCTTAGGCTTGAGTCGCTAAGTTCTCCACCCGACCTTTTACGGTCGCCCTTAGGCTCGAGACGCTAAGTTCTCCACCCGACCTTTTACGGTCGCCCTTAGGCTTGAGAAGCAAAGTTCTCCACCCGGCCTTTTACGGTCGCCCTTAGGCTCAAGACGCAAAGTTCTCCACCCGACCTTTTACGTCCGCCCTTAGGCTTGAGACGCTAAGTTCTCCACCCGACCTTTTACGGTCGCCCTTAGGCTTGAGACTCTAAGTTCTCCACCCGACCTTTTACGGTCGCCCTTAGGCTCGAGACGCTAAGTTCTCCACCCGACCTTTTACGGTCGCCCTTAGGCTTGAGACGCTAAGTTCTCCACCCGACCTTTTACGGTCGCCCTTAGGCTTGAGACGCTAAGTTCTCCACCCGACCTCGACGGTTGTCTATAGGTTTGAGTAGCCTTAAAATCTCTCACCCTTCTTCCGAACTACGTTAGGCTTGATTCCCCACGAACGGGATACGTAGGAATCCTATACCCCTAGGTCCAACCATCTGAAGCAAAATCGGCCCTAGCCGTCCTCCCATCAGATTGGGATGCTTTATGTATCGACAACCCCGCTTCTCCAAAGCAATGTTGCCGAGGGGATCTGTAAGTACCTCAATCTGAAATGACCAAATTCTTGGCACCATTCAGGGACAAACTGATAGGCCAGGACCTCACTAGGATAAATTTGGAACACAAGGACCTTTCTGGAATTAAAAATTGGAAAAATCCAGAAGGCACCATCCCTAGCCGTACGGCTACTTTGGGAGGTCACAAGGCCTATAAATTGAAGCCCTTGCTGATTATTTTAGGGGGGGAGAAACGATTATTGTTAGTGTTACTCTACTAAAATCGCTTCAGAAAGTGTTTTGAGAGTGAAAGAGAAAGGAAGATTGGCCTAACTAAACATAGGTGAAGCCACCTTCTCCCCCATCCTTCTCTTCATCTTATCTCTTTTGTTTGTTCATATTATTGTTGTTCATCTCTTAATTCTTGCAAGTCTTGTCCATTCAAGCAACTTAATTTCATTGCAAGTCTTGTCCTTCAAGCACTTTAATCTTAATCTTATTGCAAGTCTTGTCCTTCAAGCACTTTAATCTTAATCTTATTGCAAGTCTTGTCCTTCAAGCACTATATATATATATATATATTATTATACATTATGGTCCAAACCATGGATGATTCAAGGTGCCCTTCACACTTTGTGTGAAAGTGGTTCTAACCTAAGGATGATCATGGTTTGTTGAATTTCTCACTTATAACAAATTAATGATCTATTTTAATGAAAAATGCACATGTTTTGGTTGATTATATTGTTCATTGGTAGCAATGATGGTCATTTGGATGATAAAGTTTCAATCTTTATCATCCAAACATTGACCTAGCTTCAAAATCCCTTTTGGGGTCATAAAGATCAAATCTTTATATCAAATAATGTTGTCCCTAGGTTGTATTTGGCTTAAGGATCCACTCTAATGGTGAAAGTCCAAATCTTTATGTTCATTTTGTTTTGATTTGGCAATGATAATCATGTGGGATGATAAAACCTTAGTGTTTATCATCTTACCCTTTTGATTTAGCTTTGAAATCCCATTTTGGGTCATAAAGATTGAATCTTTATGCAATAATTTGGTCCCTAAGAGGTTAATAATGTATAAAAATGTCATCTTGATGATAAAGTTTCCATCTTTAATCATCAAATGGTCATTTTGTCTCATTTGGCCATGTTCATCACCTTTGTGTGATTTTCTCCAATGATTGCTTTGATCACACCTAAATACTCATTTTGGGGTTCAATTGATGATCATTAGGCATATGAATGATTTTGTTTAAGTTTGTTGTGTTGAAATAAAACTGGAATCAGAACTGTTTAAGTCCAGTTTCAGCAGAATGCTCTGTTTCTGCCTGGAACTGGACTGTTTCTGATAAATCTGTAAAAAAAATCTGGGACGGCCAAACTAGCCGTACAGATGGTTTAAACCAGCCATACGGCTAGTTTGGGCAGGAAGCACTTTTTTCCAGTTTTACCCCTTTTGTTAAACTGATTGCAAAATAAACCTTCCTTGTTAAGTTTCTAACTGATTTATGTTAAAAGTCAGTTTCTCCCATTTTCCAAACAAACACACACACACACTTGCACATTTTGGTCAACAAACACAAGGGAGACTCGGCTTTGTCCGAGGCGACTTGGGTGACGTGAAACTCTTCCCAAGACGTAACCTGACCTCCGAACTAATAGAATCTCTAACCTTTTCTTTTGTTGGGTTAAATAATTAACAAAAGTGGCGACTCCGTTATGTTTTGTGAGATAACCGTGTTCGGCTTTTTCGCCCCAAAACACGTCGCGTTTTCCGCGTGGGGCGAGATCCTTACAGTATGCTAAACACTCAAAATCTTTTCGTACATTTAATAAAACCACTCTTAAGATAGTAGAATCTGTCTATGTTACATTTGATGAACATTCTCTCCTTGAGCAACATATGGCTCCAAATGTTGCTGATGATTTTGTTGAGATTAATGAGACAGGTACAACTCGACCGCAAAATCAATCAACTCAAGGAAACCCATCTACCTCAACTGCACCTCCATCTACCTCATATGAAGCACCAGAAGTTATCGCATCTGCTGCTACCTCAAATGGAGCTGAAGTTGAAACACCCATTAATGTGGAAGAACCTATCCTTCAAATTACTTATGATTGGGATGGCACAAATGATGTACTTCTAGAAGATTTATAACCACCATCAACTCAACCAGATATACCTCAAGAAGTTCGTGAGGTCAGAGATCACCCAATTCAGAATATCATTGGTGACCTACATTCTGGTGTTAAAACAAGAAGATCAAACTATGATGCACTTACTGCATTCATATCTCAAGTTGAACCCAAAAAAGTTGATGAAGCACTCTAAGACTCAAGTTGGGTTGTTGCAATGCAAGAAGAGCTCAACCAATTTAAAAGATGTAAAGTTTGGACCTTAGTTCCAAGACCACAAGATCAAGGAGTGATTGGTACAAAGTGGGTGTTTAGAAACAAGATGGATGAGAATGGAAGCATCACAAGGAACAAAGCTAGATTGGTTGCACAAGGATATAGACAAGAAGAAGGCATTGATTATGATGAAACATTTGCCCCCGTTGCAAGACTCGAAGCTATAAGGATATTCTTAGCTTATGCCTCTTTCAAAAGATTCAAGCTTTATCAAATGGATGTGAAGAGTGCATTCCTCAACGGTGAACTTCAAGAAACAGTCTTTGTTGCTCAACCACCCGGATTTGAAGATTCCAAATTTCCAAATCAAGACTACAAACTCCGTAAAGCTTTGTATGGACTCAAACAAGCTCCACGTGCATGGTATGATACTCTATGTAAATTTCTCTTAGAGAAAGGTTTCAAGCATGGTAAGATCGACACAACTCTATTCATTGCTAAATATCATGATCATTTTTTACTTGTTCAAATATATGTATATGATATTATTTTTGGTTCCACTAATGAATTGTTGTGCAAGGGATTTGAAAAACTTATGAAAAGCAAATTTGAGATGAGCATGATGGGAGAATTGACATTCTGCTTTAGGCTACAAAATAAACAATGTGCTGAAGGCATCTTCCTCAACCAAGCAAAGTACACAAAGGATCTTATCAAGAAATTTGGAGTTGAAAATGCAAAAGCATACGACACTCCTATGGCTGCTGATAACAAGTTGGATAAGGATTTGAAAGGTAAAAAGGTTGATCAAACCTTGTACCGAGGTATGATTGGCTCTCTTCTTTACTTAACTGCTAGTAGGCCAGATATTATGTTTAGTGTTTGTGTTTGTGCTCGCTATCAAGCAGATCCTCGAGAAGCACATCTCATTGCTGTAAAACGTATTATTCGATATCTATCTGGGACTATTAACCTTGGACTTTGGTACTCCAAAGATTCAAATTTTGATCTTATAGGTTACTCAGATGCAGATTATGCAGTATGTACAATAGACAGGAAAAGCACAAGTGGAACGTGTCATTTCCTTGGAAATCGACTAGTTTTATGGGCAAGCAAGAAACAAGCCTCAGTCTCTGTATCTACCACAGAAGCTGAATATATAGTATATAGCCGCTGGAAGCTGCTGCTGTCAAGTGCTATAGATGAAGCAACAATTGGTCGATTACGGAATCAACAAAGAAAATTATCCAATCCATTGTGACAATACATTGTGACAATACATCTACCATTGTTGTGTCCAACAATCCTGTCATGTATTCAAAAACTAAACATATTGATATCAAATACCACTTTCTCAAGGATCATGTGGAAAAAGGTAATATCCATCTAGAGTATATGAGTACTGACAATCAAATTGCAGATATTCTCACCAAGGCTCTTGATTCGAAAAGATTTAGGTATCTTAGAGGAGAAATGGGTATGCTAGAACTTTAATTACATGTCCATATATCTTGATTGTGCTAATGTCTTGTGTTTTATCTAAGTCCAAAACCAAGTAGGTCTCAACGGTCAGCTGCCTCTCAACGGTCAAGTAACCACGGTCGAAGCATCAAGAACCATCCAGTGCACTGACCGCAAATATTTTGACCGCACCATGAGCCGACCGCAGAAATACTCTTAAATCATTTCAAGGCTTCAAGGAAGCCTACCGCATGGGAAAACGATAACATTGGTTCACTGCTTTAAAGAAGCTTTTTCATGGCCAAGGTAATATCTTGACCGCAATAAATAACGGTCAAGCACCTGACCGCAAAAAGCTAGGTGACCAGGTAAGTGTTTCTAACTTAGAAATTTTAGGATCATTCTAGTCATCCAAGGGGTAATTCAGTAATTTCCTCTTTTCCCTTGTTTTTCATTTAATTCAAATCATTTGGAATTAATTTTATTCCCCTATTTATGTTCGTCGTCATTGGTCAAGCATTTAATGTGAAAGGACAATCAAGGTCATTTTACTGCAAATTTGCAGAGTTAACCTCCCACTTCTACCTTGTCTCCTTACACAAACCGTTCTACCTCCTCTTCAACCTCAACCACTCTACTTTTCAAAAGTACTTTTCACTTTCTCTCTCTACTACCTCACTCTCTCTACTTCTCTCTCTCTTCAAATCCAGTACACCTATCTCACCCTACTCTCTCCATTTCCTCTATAAAATGGCCCCCAAATCCTCTCAAAATGCAAAATCATCTAAGAAATCTCAAGATTTAAACTCTGAAGACAATATGGTATGATTTCTTGACTCAAATCTCTACATTTTTAGTTTCGCACTTTATTTTTGGCGGGTCTCAAAAACCCTGCATATTCTGGTTTATGGATTCATGTTCTGGGTTATTCTTGATTTTGATGATGCTTATTCTTGGTATTCTTATCATTTCGAGTTCTCTCTCATGCCCAGATTCAAGTTTTGTTTGATGTATCTCTTTACACCATGAACCATTTTTTCGAAGTTTTTTTTGCCCTTTCATATTCTGGTAATTATGTGCTTTGGATAGTGAAATTGTTGATGTTTTCGTGTGTAATCGGTTCTTGTGCACATGTAGATGTAATTTTTATGGATTTTTGTGCTTGAAATCATTTTCTCTGTTTGCGCCATGAATAGTGTTCTTGGTATTCTTATGATGTTATTCATTTTCATGATATAGTCACTTTTTAATCTTTCAATCTTGGTTACACACACTAATTAGGTGTTTGTGCGTGTTTTGTTCATTTTTGTGATTCTTGTCTAAGTGTTTACTTCTGTCAACCGCACGTTGTTCTACAAACTCTTGTCGACCGCACCTAATTTGACCGCTATGTTTCGACCATTACTTAGTCGACCGCTTTGATTGTTCATCCCTAACTACTCATTTTTTTTCAGGATGAAAAATCATTTATTCATGGTTGTGCAATGGACTATAATGATTTAATGAATGATGCTATTGGAAGGCACATTATCAAGCGTATGACCAAATCTTGCATTCTCAACTACTTCACTATGCCTCAATCATTCCATCTCCCTGTCGCAGTTGGGGAATTCTACTCGACCGCCAAGGAGATTAAAGGGAGAGATGAAAAGAACAAGCATCTCAACTGGATTGCCGCTGAAGTCTGTGGCCAAAAACTTGAGATTGACTATACTGATATTGCTTTAGTACTTGGCCTGGACATTGATTTTGAAGCTCCTGAATCTTTGTCCACAGAAGAATACAATGATCTCGCTGAACGGCTAATTGGATCAACCGACGTATGCACTCCATACCGGAAGACCTTTCCGGAAATAATGTACTATATTGGGCACCTGGTTGGCCACGGTCTGCTTTGCAAAAGTGGCAACCACGGTAACTTTAATACCACCCAGTGGCACCTATCTGCAGCTATCTACTTGGGCAGAAAGATGAATTGGCCCATGATTTTGTACAAACTATTAGTAGATCAAGTAAATGATTACAACAAGCAGCTCCGTGAGAAGGCCCCAACCAAATATAAGAAGAATACCAGGATGTTTTTCTTTCTCTTTAAGTACACTCCTGAAATAAGGAAGGAGTATGCTAAAGACAAGCATGCCAAGGTACCCATCTCTCAATCTAGGGTCTTTGACATCAAGACCATGAGATCAACTTTCAGAAATCGTTTTGGTGATACTCAATATCAAGAATATCATTCTCGTGATCCCAAAGAAAGGTATATCCCTCCCAATTACACAAAATCTGCTAGAGAAGCTCTAGGTCTTGATAATACTGGTAAATCAACCTCTGTTCTAGATGAGGATGAAGAAGCTGAGGAAGAACAAGAATCCAGAAGAGTTAAAAGGAAAGGTATTGCAAGTGAATCGACCGCTCCTCCCTATCCCAAACCATTAACTGGTGCTATTATCAAAGAACCATCCACGTCTATTTCCTCCAAGCCCTCGTCTACAATCATTCCATCCGCACCATCCAAAACCAAATCAACCGCACCCATCTCAAAGTCAACGGTCTCCAAACCTACCGTTTCCTCCCCAACCGTTCCATCCAAATCTTTCAAATCCAAGCCCTCTGCACTCCCCGCTTCATCTAAGGGGGAGAAATCCAAGAATAGGGGTCTCTCATTAAGTCCTGTCCAAACCACAAAGAAATCCAAAGTTATTAGACCTCCTCCTTCGACCGCTTCCCCAACCTTCACTCCATCCGGTTCACCCATACAAAGTGACCGTGATGATGATGTTGAAGTACCTTATGTTAGAACTCAAAGACAAAGATCCAAGCATTCTCTTGAATTGGTTGATGAACCTGATGATGTTGAGTTACTGGAATCAGGAGATGAGTCTGGAAAGCAAGGTGTTGAAGCTGATGCAGGAGAAGGACTTGTGAAGATTGTCAATGTTGACAACCCTGATTTCAGTAATGATAAAGCTGATAAGGATCAAGCCAATGATGAAGTTGATAAGCCTGTTGGTGTGTTTAACAGTGAGGGTCATGGTCAAGGTACCACTGATTACCGTGCACCCAGTGACCGTGAAGCTGACTTTGCTAAGTCTCCCATTCACTCACCCATTAGACAAAATACTCCTCCTCCGGCAAGGATGACCGCTCCTGATGCCTCAGTCGATCCAATGGCTCACCTTTTGACCGCTGTTGAGTTCTTAACTCAAGTCAACTTGGATACTCAAAGTGAGGTTGCCAAGCTTGCTGCCAATCAAGTCAAATTGCAGAATGAAGTTGATGAACTCCGAGCCTCAAATGCATCTCTTCAGTAGCAAGTCACCTCCTCCATTGTTGAGACCATTAAGGGGGAGAGTCAAAATATAACAAAGGCCATTCTTGAAAGCCTAGCTACCGTGAATCCATATCTTGCTATGACTGCATCCACCTCAACCGCTCCTCTTTCTCGTGCTGATCTTCAAGAAGAGCTCAAGTCACAATCTAATGCCATTGAACGTTCTATGGTCAAGATTGTTGATGGAGCAGGAAAAGAATTGACTAAAGTGATGTCAAATAATAAGCATGTCTTATTTGAGAAAATGGATAACGTTAAAATTTCTCTCAAGGCTTAGATCAACGCCTGTATCTCTCAAGGTCTGCTAGCGGTTGCTGATAAGTTCATGCCAAAGATTGAAGCAATGAGACAAGCTATGATCGTCCACACTCAGAAATTGGAAGGTCAAACTTTAAAAATTGATAGGGTCTATGAAATCTCTAACTCAAACTTGCAGGAAGTGATCAATAAGATTTCTAACCTTTAATTGACCGTGGACAACCTTGCTGGTTCTCAAGCTTCCTCTCAAAATCAGGCGACCGGGCATGGAAACAGGCTGGCAAGAGCAGATGAAGATGAAGACGGAGACGAAGGTGAAGATAGCTTTGAATTACCTACCGTGAACAGTTTAGATTTTCTAGAGATCAATGACCTCATCAATCCCATTATCATTCCTGGTGTTGGATTCTAAAATAAATTCTAAGTGCCCTACCGTGGATTTTTGCAACTCTGTTGTTGACCGTGTGTGGTCGTTAAACATCTGTGATGTTTGTTCCAAAAACAATTTACTTTTGTTTGTTTTTATTTGGGTCTGTAAAAACTTAAATTACTCTTTTGGTTCTGCACTCCATATGCTTGAATGAATATTTCTTTGGAGTGCATTGAATGTTTGGTTGATGCATTTGCATACTTATTACTATTTCTCTCTAAAATGCACTCAAACCTTATATTTCTATCTTGCTAGGATTAGAATCTATTTTATCTTTTTAGGATGATAGAAATCTATGACATTGGCTTAGAGTGTGCATTGACTTAGGGCATGATACTTAATAAAATAATATTTCTTAAAAACATGTTATTACCAAGTACAATGAATTAGCCTTTGTTATAGTATGTAATGGTCTCAATCAAATAGGGGAAGATTGTTGGGTATGCTTATTATAAACCACTCCTGTTACCTAGATTTGATTGATCCCATAACCTAATTTTATCTTTTGTGGACTTTAGGATATATTGTAAGAAGTGTTAAACTTCATTTTTAAAATAGTCCACTTTGATAGTATAGGCTTTAGTTTGATAGGTCTAAAATTTTCCAAGTTTGGAATTTTAGTGGTCAAGACCTTGACCGTGAGAACTCACCTTGACCGTGGAAGACCACTTGACCGTGATACTCTCGACCGTGAGGTCCTGACCGCAAGTAAAGAAGTTGTCCAAGAAACCAAGTGTTGTTCAAACTGAACCATGGTCACTTGTGTTCATAAACTATGGTTAGTTTAGAACGTTGCAGAACTTAACTTGGACCCCAAGTAATTCAAGTTTGAATACATCTGAATGGGACCACCTCTGTTCTGCAAAAAGGGACAACTCAGATTGAGCTCCAATCAGAATTCAACAGCTCATTGTCCTTCAACTTGGACCCCAAGTAATTCCAACAGCTATTTTCTCTTTCAAGGCTATAAATAGCCCTTGAGTTCTTCATTGAACATTACTGAGATTCAAAGAGAAAAATTGTTGTTGAAATACTTGGTGATTAAAGATCATACTCAAGATTTTCAGAATCCTTTGAATCTTCAAGTGCTCACCTTCAAACCTTCAAAGATCTCCAGCAACATTCAAGTCATCTCAAGCCTTGCAACACACAAGATTCATTAGGCTATACAATCACTTAGATTTTAAAGAGCTTATGATTCTTACACACACACTCACCCTGATTGATCAATCACATAGATTGCATCAATAGGGATACACTGGTCTAAGTCTAGGATTTGTTCCTCATAGAAAATAGGTGTTGATTCAATACTCCATCTCTGTAATATGTACTCACAAGGATCAATATATACCTCCATTCAAAATCCAAGACTGACCATCATAGTAAAGGACGTAGATCTTTTCATAGATCAAACCTTTCCAAATACTTGTGTCATTTACTTACTGTTCTTACATTCTGCAAATTTACTTTCAAGTATTGTTCATCTTGTTCTTTATTGTTCATATTAATCTTGTTTGTCGTTTAGTGTTTTGATCTTTCAGATTTATGAACTGTTGTGAATTGTGTTTGTATGTTCTCCACATTGCCTAAGCTAAAATATGACTAACTTATCTTTTGCCAAAACTTCTAAGACAACAACTTTCAAACTCAACCATTCTTGACCGCAACACTCTAACCGCTTCTCACTCGACCGCAAAACCTTGACCGTGAGTTAGCTCATACTTAGAGATTTTGTCAAAAACAACCTTACATTATTTCTATGGAAAACTTCCGCTGTGCATATTACACCTTGACCGTGTGGTTTTTACTTGACCGCAAAATTCAAGATTGTAAGCATTTGGTTGAATTTTGAAAAAGGGTTGAAATTTTAAGTAGGCTATTCACACACCCCCCCCCCCTCCTAGCCTCCTTTCTCATACCTTTGTTGTGTCTTTGGGACCAACAGGATGCTTGAGAACTTACCCCATCTTTACTCACCAAGTCAGACACAATTTTTTCTTCTGAAACCAGCTTAGAAGCCACCTCCTACATCTTAAAAGAAATAAAATTTAATATATATAGCATACAAATGTTTAATACATAACGTAATCTGGTTTATACTTACATTAGAATTGGTGAGTGACAAAAACTTAGTAATCAAGTTGGCATCCCATGTCACTTTTCTTATAGTGAAAGTACGTTTTTCATCAACGGTATCCTTTGTTCTTTGATCAATCTCCACTCAGAATAGACATTTTTTACCAAACATTTTGCAAAACGTTCCAAGTAATTTATCTGACTGGCCATCCTATAGGAACAATATTTTACATTATAAAATAAAACATTACATATACTCTTTGGAAAAATAGTAAAATAAAATACCTACCTCTAAGACTTCTGCAAGAACTTCGTCAGCGGACATATTTAGAAAATTAGATGCACAACCATCAAAGAGCATAAAGTAAGACTCATGTCCATTATTATCATTTGCGTCAATGACAAGAATCCTAATATTGAACCTAGAAGAAAAAGAGATTATCAATCAAATCAGTAATGGCTATGAAATCAATTTATATTTATAAATGAATTTAGTGTATTAAAAAAATTGTAACGACCAATACCTAGGAATGATGTTGTCGTAGGGGGTACTACATCGTGGACATTTATTTGAGCTCTTGTCAATTCCTTTATTGCACTTCATATTGCTGCAAGCTTCATAGTAATACTTAGCATACGAGTCAACATCAATTATGGTAGCGAATGAAGTATAGGCGCCAACATATAAAAATGAATATATAGTTCAAGAGGATAAACATACTATTAATGAATACAACATTCTTCACATTTCATTATTTACTTCTCTACATTTTAACAAATCAGCCATAGTCTTGACATCTCAAATATTGAACCACTCATCACTATTGATGATCTTGCTATCATCAATGATGGTAGTTACACTGCAACTATTGGATGAAAATCCATTGTCACGCCTGTTAAATAAATAGTGAAAATAATATGAAAATTGTTGGGTTTTGAGGGTCCTTGCGCAGCGAAAAACAGTAATAAAATCAAAAAAACCCTAAGCCCCAAGATCCATTCATGATGATTATATTAATAGGAAGATTAGTTAAGAATACTAACCGTTGTTGTGCGTTTAAAATTTTCGGATCTTCAAATCTTCAAGTCTTCAAGCTTTAGATTTGATCTCCTCGTTCTTCCCGTTCTTCGGATCACGATCACAGGAACACGGACTTGAGATGCTAAAGAAAGCATCCTCTATGTGTATCCACACGCGAACGAATATCTAGAACAATTCTAGATCTGGACTGCCAGATCCCATAGAAACTCTTTCTATCAAAAGGCTATATGAATATTATGCGTTCTTGATCTTTGATTCTCAATCTTAGATCAAGAATTATGTTTCTCAAACATATTGGCTTGCATTAGTTTAATGGCTGGTAAAAATATGTATTTATAGTCCCTAGTCATTAACCATTAATGACCTAGAAGACCTAAATCCCGTCACCCAATTAAACCTTAAGAATTCGGCCCAGGCACCTTTGGCACGGTCGTGCTCTAAAACTGGCACGGTCGTGCCAATCGGTGCGCACGGGCGTTCCCCGCCTGATCATTATTGGCACGGTCGTGCTTTATAATCAGCACGGTCGTGCCATTTCGCACGGTCGTGCCCTTTATCTGGCACGGTCGTGCCAGACCAAAAAATCACCTTTTTGTCTTTTTAATAATTCGTTCTATTGTGTGTGACCCCATAGGATTATATCAAGTTGATAATGAGTCCAAACACATTTGTTCTCATAAATCATGAGCGGACCCTAGCAGGCCATCATGATTACCCAATTGATATAACTTCACGAAGCTCATTTATTGTTCAATGCTTTCTCGATCTTGAGTAGATTGATATGAGCAAATGACATTGAACACATCAATTCATTTGAGCGTGGCCACGCATTTCATCAATCTCACTCTTCGAGTGGCCCAAGCAGATATCTCTCTTGAGGGAGTGACAAATTCCATCTTGACTTATCATTTTTCCCTACAAGAATCCGATTATGCCAATCATAGCCTTTATGACTACCAAGTTAAGGGTAGCGGTTGACTATGTCAAACATAATGTTCATCATGTGGAAGACCATGATAATCTCAGGTCTAAGGATATCAAATGATATAACTATATGAGATTTAATTATGAAATTTGACCATGACATAAATCTCACAGTGGGTCATGTCCAGTACTTGTTCACCAACAAGTACCCATAAGTTTAATTTGTATCAACTACACATGATCATCATATGATCATCGATTAAACTTATACTAGTCCTTCATAAGTACTAGGAACGGGGATTATTATAATAAACATGCAAAAACATGTAATAATCCAGGTTGTTATCTCCATAACATATGAGAACATGACATAACATGAGGCCTTTCTCAAGGGCCTAGGGCATAATCTCCAACAAAAATTAGCTAATAAAATAAAATATTGTACTATTGTATAAAGTCTCATTAGATTTAAAGGTACCGACTTGTTAGGGAAATCTTTTGCTACAAAACAGATGGATTTATAACAATTTTCTTTGCATGCTTCATTGTACAACACGGCTCTTACCTGTATAATATAACAATTATTAATTTTACCATCATGTACAAAATAATTTTCAACATAATATATAGATAATAATTTATTTAACAACTTAAAAAGATTACCCTGATATCTCGACAACATTACTGTTAGGAGATTGAGAGATATACTCAATCTCCATATCAATTAAAGAATATTTAGTTACCTAATAAACTTAGAATAGTTACCTAGTTAGGAGTATTTCTTATTAGGAAATAGATATGCTATTAGAATTAGGAGATCTCTTAGAATCCTATTAGAATTAGGACTAATATGTTTTGAGTATAAATATGAGTCCCTAGCTTTATAAACTTTGAGACGGAATAACACAGAATGTTATCTTACTCCTCTCCATATTTTATCATGGTATCAGAGCCTCCAATTTAGGGGGCTGATTCTTTGAGAAAATATTATCACGGGCATTATCATTGATTAATTTCAGCCAACAGTTGAGCAAACGACTGGCGAAACAACTGGCCAGACATACCTCTTCTCAACAAACTCCTCCATGAAACCTCTGAATACTTGATCTCTGGTGAATCATCAGCGGTTAGGATCAGGATTTATCTCTAAACCGAAGCATCAAAGACCGATTACAAAGGTTGGCTTCTTTTATCAAAAAAAAAAAAAAAACTTTTTTTGCTCTTTAGCAAGATTTATCTCTCCTCAAATATTCCGGCCACACCATAGTGATAGACCGACCACCACATCAACCATATTAACATCACTTCCATCTTTTTATTGAGTGTCGTTCACTATTAAAACGATGATTAAGTGGTAGTCCACTCTAAAAACGTGATTTAGTGGTAGCCCACTCTAAAAACGTTATTTAGTGTCGTTCACTCTAAAAATGAAAACTGGAGAAAAAGAAGAGCAACATGTCGGTGTTGCAAGAAGAGCAACTTCTCGGCGTTGCGAGAAAAATAAAATATCAGCATTGCAAATAGAGCAACATGTCGAAGAAGGAAAGAAATTGGAGTTGCAAAAGCGCAACTTGTCATAAGAAGATGAAGATCACGGCATGTAGCAAGAATGGTCAGAATGGTCCATTTTACACAAACGGAACAACCAGCAGCAACAAGATGTGCGGCCAGAAGTGTTGTTTGATGTCCTCACACGTGCCTCAACAACTGCTGGCACAACAACTGTTTGTCGATGAAGAAATAACATTTTTATTTTTAATATTTATCTTTTACATTTTAGTTAATTTTTTTGCAAGTTGAAATATACTTTGTAGATCTTTCAACTTGAGGGGGGTGGGGTGTTAGGAGACTGAGAGATATACTCAATCTCCATATCAATTAAAGAATATTTAGTTACCTAATCAACTTAGAATAGTTACCTAGTTAGAAGTATTTCTGATTAGGAAATAGATATGCTATTAGAATTAGGAGATCTCTTAGAATCCCATTAGAATTAGGACTAATATGTTTTGAGTATAAATATGAGTCCCTAGTTTTGTAAACTTTGAGACGGAATAACACAGAATATTATCTTACGAACTGCAAAATTAGTATGACTGGTTCTTCTGAATCTTCATCTCTATTTTGAATAAACTTTTTCAGTTCATCTCCCTAGGACTCACATAAAATAGCACACAATTTCATTCCCTTGTCAAATATAGAAGGCGATACATAAATATACTGAAATAGTTATAATGTATGTGAATTCATTACTGAAGTAAATGTTGTTTAATATAACATATCTATTATCTGCCAATTTGACATCCAACTTCCTTGCCTTGGATGCAGCCACATACTCAAATCATTTAAAGGTAATGCAACTTCACCGATTACATCTACAATAAAAACAAAAATATCATGTTAGTGAATATAGTAATTGTTTAATGAAAAAATAAAAGATATTTGTGTTCAATACTCACCAAATTACAATCTTGATTGCTTTAGTCTATAAAAAAGATGCCACATGAACTTCCACGTTATAATTCCACATGGCAAGCTGAGGATTAAGAATTGTACTCTACTATTATACTCCCTCCGTCCCCGCTCACTTGACACTTATTTTCATTTTGGTCTGTCCCAGCTCACTTGACACTTCCTAAAATAGCCTACTTTTTGTAATTTTATATTCACTCTACCTCACCACTCATTCTCTCTCTTCATTTTCTACCACACATTTTCCTTATTTTATTATTTTTCCTTAATTATTGTGTCTACCTCTTGGGTGTCAAGTGAGGTGGGACGGAGGGAGTATATCATAGCAAGTATAACTTAAGATAAATATTTAGGATATACAATTTTTTTGTGGTCAAACATTTACTTTAAGTTATAATATTATTTACTCCCTCTGTCCCTAAATGAGTGTCCATTTTCAAGAAATCTTTGTCCTAAAATGAGTGTCTTTTTTTAACATAACTTTGTCCCTAAATGTTTTTTTTCGAAATTTTTTTCACCGGTTTCTTTATACGTGCAAAACTAAATGTTTGGAAAGGAGATTACTAGAATATATATGAATCTTTGCTACCAAATTGTACACAAAGTTGAGATTTTCAATGTCCCTTAAAATGAAATTTAGACACTCATTTAGGGACAGAAATAGTAGTAAATTAGCAGAGTAAAAATATATATTTATCCCAGTCGAAGTATCTTAAGTTATACTTTCTGTATTATAAATTTATCTTTACTTTCTTTTGAACTAATTCCATGCAATACCTCATGCTCTATTCTTTCCGTTTGTCTTTATGTAAGAATTTTACTTTCTTTTTTGGTACAATTCAGAGAAAGAATAATTTTTTCAAAACGGCAAATGATAAGCAATGAATAGTATTTCAGGAAACTCTGTCTTCTAATGCTTATATAAAATTTCAAAAAATAAATCAGTACTCAACTAACCACCTTTTTATTCAGTGGAATTATTATTATAGATAGTATGTTGAAAATTTTATCTTCAACCCATTTAAAATATTTATCTTTTTTTAAATATCTCTTAAATATGCATGCAAAATTAAGATAACATATACTCCCTCCATCCCACCTCACTTGACACCCAAGAGGCGGACACAATAACTAAGAAAAATAAATAAATTAAGGAGAATGTGTGGTGGAAAATGAAGAGAGAGAATGAGTGGGGTAAATAGTAGTGTTGGTTGAATAAATTGAGTGATGGAAAATGAAGAGAGAATGAGTGGTGAGGTAGAGTGAATATAAAATTATAAAAAATAGCTATTTTAGGAAGTGTCAAGTGAGCTGGGACATACCAAAATAGAAATAAGTATCAAGTGAGCTGGGACGGAGGGAGTACATAATATGCATATCCGCCTAATCATTCTAGTATGAAAATTAACAAAACGATATTGAGAGATTTTTTTATTGATATGAACACTTCTTTTTCCTATGTGTGGTAGAAAATGAAGAGAGAGAATGAGTGTGGTAAATAGTAATGTTGGTTGAATAAATTGAGTGGTGGAAAATGAAGAGAGAGAATGAGTGAGGTTAAATGGTGGGATTAGATGAATATAAATATATTAAAATATTTTCATTTTAGGCAGTCTCCCTTTGTCCCATTTCAATGGGCACAAATTTCCTTTTGGGGTGTCCCATTGAAACAGACAAATTACTAAAAATGACAAAGAATTTTTACTATTCCTCTCACTCATTCTCTCTCCTACCTTACTTTTATACTCACACCACTTATACTTTCTCTCATATTCAATTTTCATACTCACAACACTTACACTTTCCTTAATTCATGTATAAGGGCCACTTTGTGCCCATTAAAATGGAACGGAGGGAGTATGTAAACACATAATAATACTTCAATAGTTAAATATCATGATTAAAAAGTGTTTTTATAATCTCATAAAAAAAAGGTTGGTCTCATGTAACACGCGTTTTTCTTAACGGTTAGGAAAAACGTGTTTTTCAAAACTTCCAGAAGACTTTATATTGATATCCAGAAGGCTTTATACTAATATCCAGGACCCTTCTGGCTATCACTTTCAAAGGTTCTGGCTATCAATCCCATATCCAAAAGGCTTTATATTGATATCCAAAACCAAAGAACCCTTCTGGCTATCACTTTCAAAGGTTCTGCTATTAATCTCATATCCAGAAGGCTTTATATTGATATCCAGGACCCATCTAGCTATCGCTTTCAAAGGTTCTGCCTATCAATCTCGTATCCAGAAGCCTTTATATTGATATCCAGAACCGTTGAGAAGTTCCGATACAAAAATGCCACTGCGTTTTTTTAACACGTTTTTCCTAAGCGTTTGGAAAAACACGTTTTTTCCAAGATTTTGCGTAAAAAAAAAGAGAGAGATTATTTTTGTATATAGCATGCAATATCTTTGAGACAAACGAAAGCTAGAAGTACGACATATATTATGGGGAATTAGGTAAGAGGGTATGATATAACTACTTCTATAAATTCAAAACAAAATGTTATATATAAATTAAATATAGAGAATACCTGCATTAGACTTATTATTTTCACTTTAGTAAGCCTAAAATATTTGCTAAAACAACAACTTCAAGCTCTTTCTCAATTTCCTCATTCCACATCTTTCGATTTATCTTGATACTTCTTGGCCCTAGATGCTTGCACCATAAAACACTACGAAATAAATAAGAATAATAAATGATAAAAATGAATAATACAAATAAAACTATTTCCCTAGAGAAAATTAAAAGAGATTACTTTGTATATAGAATGCAATATCTTTGAGACAAACCATGCTAGAAGTGCGGGTATGATATAACTACTTCTAAAAATTTATCACAAAAATTCAATTATAAATCAAGTTACAGAGAGTACCTACATTATACATATTTTCATTTTAATAAGACTAAATTATTTGCTAAAACAACAACTTAAAAGCTTCTTCTCCAATTCGTCATTTCACATTTTTCAATTTATCTCGATACTTCTTGAGGCCATAGATGGTTGCCCCATAAAACACTAAGAAAGAAATAATAATAAAAAAAAATGATTAAAAAACATAAATACAAACAAAACTATTCATAAAGAAAAAAAAAACTTACAATTAAAACCAAAACCAATAAATAAATTAAATAAATCAAAACTGACAAAAAAAATTAAATACCACAAATGGGAGTTCATTGGCAAAAAAATGTTAAGCAAATAAAATTTAGGTAAAGAGGGAATAAGATATTCGTTGCTATCTCACTAATAATAATAATAATAAAATGGACACCAAGTTTTTTTAGCTCCAAGATAAGCTTCCTATTACAATGATCACTCATAGGATGCATCAAATTATAAAATATTAAATCATTATAATTCTTAATAAATCAAACTGAAATAGATAGAAAATAAGCAAAGCAAAAATTAATAAAAATACAAAAATTAGATATAATTAAAATAAAAAAATAAATCAAAATAAAGTTACATTTAAATTAAAATGTACATTGTCCAAACGAAAATTAAAAGCGAATAAAAGTCTAAATAGAAATGCAACCAAAGATATTTAAGACAATCAAATTTGATTTCTCATCTAAATCAATATGTAAATTGGCCAAACTTTTGTTGACTAAAAAAATTACATCCAAGCATATGTATATATTAAAAAACATAAGAAGAAAACATTGAATCTTAGATTATACTCCCTCCGTCCCAAAAAATATCTTCACATTTGACTATTCAAGCTTTTTAAGGATATGAACACTTGCTTCATTAGCCCTGTTGTGTTCATCCACATTTAAACCTAAATTGGTATAAATGGGAAGAACTTTTTGGGACAATGAAAAATGGCAAATGATAAGATCATTTTGGGACGGATGGAGTATAATAAGTCAAGATACACTCAATTCATAAATCTGAAAAACAAATAGTGATAGGAAAAACCGATGTCTTTTAAGAAATATTCAGAAATACTCAAAAATCATACAAACAATAAGTTGAAAAGTTAAAGGCATACTTAATCCTAGGATTAAGATAAAGAGAGACATATAAGGAATATTATATATTCCAAAGTATATTCTGTAAATATCTTTTAAATATTACTAACCTAGATATTGTGTATATCATTAGGAGATTCAAAACTTGTAACCCAAGATAGATTAGTTCTTGTGTACTATCATTAAGAGATTCAAAAGATATTTACAGAATATACTTTGGAATATATAATATTCCTTATAAGACATTGAAACAAAAACCAGACTTATTTCTTTATCTATGGTACACGGTCATTGCAAACACTGAAGACAAAGACTTGCGTGCAGAATGCACAAACCGTCTCATCCATGAGACGTTTTTTTTACCCGCCCGACCCGCCCATTGAACCGGCTCCAGGACCCAGGGGTCGATCCTGCCGCGTGGCAGCCTCTCATAGGCCCAAAAAAAAAAAAAAAATTTGCTTTTTTTAAAATTTTATATATTTTTTTTCGGTTTGTCAAAACTAATAGTTACTATAACTTAATGTAATGACTGTATACATATAAAGTAACAGTTTGTATACATAAAAGTAATAAATTTATACAAAAAAGTAACAGTGTTTTTTTTCTATGTTTTCTTCGTTTGCCAAAAGTAATACTTATTACAACTAAATGTAACGAACATGTTACTTATATATAATAATGTTTATACATAATTGTAACAAATATGTATAGAAAAAGTAATAATTCAACAATTTACATTTTTAGGAGCTAAAAACACTTGATTAGTGTTACATGTAAAAGTATTACATTATCTATAGAAATATGTTATAATTTCTTATTAAAGTGTTACATTTACTTGTACAAACAATTACATTCATATACGTATATGAGTTGTTACTTTTCAAATGTTACTTTCTTCAAAAAATTAAATCAAAATACACAATATTTACATTTTTGCAAAAGCATTATTACATTTCATTATAAATGATAATTACATTTATATATTGTTTGGGTTACATGTAATTATAGTTAGTATTACATTGAAAAAATGGGTAAAACGAGCTTTTATTTTTGTAAAACAGGTGTTACGTTTACTCATGAACAATGTTACTTTATATGTATACACTCATTACATTAAGTTACGGTAACTATTACTTTTGGTAAACGACGCGAAAAAAAGCCGAAAAATAATAAAAAAACTCAAAAAAAAAAAAAATGGGAACCTATGGAGGCTGCCACGTGGCGGTCATGCCCCATGGTCATGGGTCGACCCGTCTCATACATGAGACGGATCCCCTTGTTCTCATGGGAGACCACCTCAACACTGAAAGCTCCTCCTTCTTTCTCATCAATTTGTGATGGATCTTAAGAACATGTGGAATTTAAGAACATTGGTAGGCTGGGGTCAAATTTGTGATGGATCTTCATAATTTGGGAAATCAGTTTGCGTGTTATTTCTGTGCAAGCTTTATTTATATTCTAACCCAAATTTAAATTTTTTAAATAGATTTCTTAGTAAGGTAAGTTATAATTTGAGTCAAATTTACCGAAATTGTTGGGATTGATATCTAATTATTTAGCTTAACTACTGAAATATGCAATTTAAACTTATCTTTACAATGGTTTGGTAATTAACCTTTAAATTTTGAATTAGCTTTTGAAAATCGAAATTGGATTGCATGAATAATTGAGTTATCCTATCACATGGTGCCACGTGGATTTTCACGTCATAAAGCCACATGGCGGGATGTGAGAACAGAAAATGTTTATGTTTTAATATACTCCCTCCGTCCCACCTCACTTGAGACTTATTTCCATTTTGGTCCATCCCACTTCACTTGAGACTTCTCAAATGGTAATCTTTGTATAGTTTTATATTCAATCTACCCCACCCACTCATTAACTCTCTTCATTTTCCACCACACAATTCATTCAACCAACCTACTATTAACCTCATTCATTCTCTCTCTTCATTTTCTACCACACATTTTCTTTATTTTATTCTTTTCCTTAATTTATTATGCCCACCTCTTAGGTCTCAAGTGAGGTGGGACGGATGGAGTATTATATAGATTCATGAGTAGTTGCTGAAAGATAAAGGCTTCAAAATTTAAAATTTAAATTTAATCTTTGAATCAGCAGAATTATTTACAAAGTAGGTTGTTTTTTTAAATCATCAAACTTGTGCTGACGAATTAAATGCCGCCACGTGGCTTTCCGCGTCGCGTCACAATTTCACGTGGCGCGCTGTGAGGCATGGAAATGTTCATGCTTTTATATATATATAGATAGATTGGATTAGGTGGTAATATTTCAATTCCGCATCCTAAGTGGTAGTTTTGATTAGGATCAAGGACTATATGGTAGTTGCCAAATAAAATTATAATTGATATAAAACCTAGTATTTAATATTAGAATGAAATCGAGATTAAAAAAGAACATGGAATGTTATTTTTGGTATGTTTGGTTAATATGGAAAAATAAAAAGACGAACCGGAACTCTGATGAAGTTGGGTAGGGGGGGGGGGGGGGGGTGGGGGGGGGGGGGGAAGGGAAACTCAGCTTGATAATAAATTAACAGTCATTATGTTACGCGAAAAAAAAAAAAGTGAAAATGGCTACAGCTACAGATTAGTTCATCATATATGTGCAAGTTTCCAGTATCAATAAGCAAAATTATTAGTTAAAAAGAAAAGAGAGGGGGGGGGGGGGGGGGGGGGGGGGGGGGGGAACGTAAAACAAGTAAAAAACAGTCAGCCAGGTGCTACAGCTACAAAAGCTCTCCCATTATACGTGAGGTCGGGAAGGGCCGAGCTAAAAATAAATAAAAAAAATGGCATATTCGAGCGCACGACTAACTTATAAAGATTCACCAAAAGGGTGTCACGTTTGAAAAAATAAATCACGATCATTCCTACTCTTCAGATTCGAGGGGTGGCAGGTACCATGTCCAATACTTTCATTATGAAAGCATATGTGAAGGCATCTTCCTGGAGCTTCTCAAATCTGCAGTCCACATTAAATGGAATTCATCAAAACAAATAATGCGTGGCCGGACCATCAAATTTTCATAAGAGTTGCTATTTTCACACATGTCAAGTATCATTCTATGTTGCACTTGCAGTTACGATATAATGTGATCATTAAGATTTAAGGTATTTACGTATATTGATACTAAAAGTCTTTAAATTCAACTAAATTTCTTCGAAAATCTTATAATTGACAACTCAATTTTTGAAGGGGGGGGGGGGGGGGGGGGGGGGGGGGGCGAGGGGAGTACATCAGTATTCATGACCTTATGCTTCGTACGAATGATACCACAGGATAACTTGCAAATAGTTTCTAAAGCTATTTGTAGTTGTTGACATGGTATTGAGGTAAGAAAGAAGATATTGAGAGTTGACTGAATGGTATTTCTACAACTTAGACAAGTAAACATTAACTTGAAACATGTGAATGGAAAATATGCAACAAAATAAAAAATAAGGAACACGGAGAAAATTAATTAAATCGACTTTTAAATCTTGATGCTGTTAGCGAACTAGGGAAATAGATAAAAATGGTAATCTATTGCGTGATAGAGTTCAAGAAATCAGCAATATAAGCCAGCAATCATACTAGAAACTACTAGCAAAAGTAAAGGGGGCATAGCGAAAGGCCGTTAATAAGGCAGTTTTAACGTTGGCTACCAAGTACTTACACATTTCAAGACCCAAAGCAAATTGTATTAGGCAAACAAACCGCAAACAAAGTGTGGTTCCTCTAGAAGGTACACTAAATGGGCTCCATGCACCGTCAACAAAACAGCATTACCGTCTCAAACTTCATGTCAAAGTTGCCGAGGGGGGATTATATGTTTATGTTATATACACCCTCTGTCCAAAATTATCCCATTTGCCATTTTCATTGTCCCAAAAGTTTCCCATTTCTACAATTTAGTCTTAAAAGTGCACAAACACAACATGACTAGTGAAGCAAGTGTTCATATTCTTAAAAAAGTTTGAATAGTCAAATGGGAAGATCATTTTGGGATGGAGGGAGTAGCAATCCTGACCAAAAACAGTTGACTCAAACTAGAGGTGTCTTTTCTTCATTTCACCCCTACTGTTCAGCACCAGATTCATGGCAAGTACAAAAGTTTATATTTTAGCAAACAAATGAGAATCAAGTTCCATAACCTTAACAATTAGGATATCTATATAGTTTAGCCAGTCTGCAAATTCGAGCAATCTCCCTGGGTATTTAGGTCCTTAATAAATGAAGGTTGAGCAGCCTACAAACTCAAGCCACTTGCAGATGGAAGCCACAAAATGGTAGAAACGGCGCAAATAGGTGATTTGTGGACAAAGCTGTATCCTATCCTAGGCTTCGTTGATGCTTTAAAACTCCAGCCTCTTCCTTATTTCCCTAATTTCGACAAGATTGTTTCACAGGAACATTGTTGGATACAATTTGGGGCGTAGTTTCTCATTCTGTACTTCAAAACTCATGGTTTAGTTCTCTCAAACATCAAGGTGATGGCATCGTGCATGCCAAAAGCTCAAAACAAAAAAGTACAAGGTAAAAAACTCTTACAACCCCTAAAAGGAAGATGCAGTAGTAGTTAGTGTATTTCTTATGGCTATGTATCCTTTACTTTAATATACGAGTAGTTACTTGGGCTTCAGAAATGCTCAAGATGTACTTGTGCTTTATCAACATCATTCTTTTCTTCTGTCTGAACAAGTTGATCATAGGCAAAGGATTCTGGACATTAGTTTTCCAAAGAACAAGGCATCTATGGGAGGCTAACAAGGAAGATTGGTTAAAAATGGTCGGGTTAGGTTGTTCGGCAATGTTCTTAATGGATCCCTCAATCTTAATGCCTTTACGGACAGCAACTATTATTTCAGATTGAAATCCTAGGAACAAATTTAAGGGGTCTGCTTGGTTCCAACCCCCAAGTCCTAATCGGATGAACAACAATGCTGGTGTCAAGCGAAAAACTGAAGTGACTGAAAACGCTATTTCCCCCGATAATTTGTGTTATGGATATAATGAGACCTAGAACCGCTAAGCTTGTTTCAGCACTGTCTTGTTGCCAGGAAGAAAGAGATGAAGAACATAGAAAAGAGAAAAGAAGCAGCATACACAATTAGCTTAAAGCTCAACTCTATTTTAAATATCAACTCTGACTAGCTTTAATGTTTTAGAAAACTATCAAAGGGTGAACTATGATCAAAATTGTTGCTACTTGGACTAGGAATATTAATACGATACGACTAAGACTAGAAAAACACCAACGCTCCTACATGTGTTCGGGGAAAATGTCTTCCGGAAATGTTTTCTCCATTTTCCAGGTTTGGTAATTACAAAAAATTATAGTCAGGTAAATTATTTTCCGATCAACGGAAAATAAGTGCATTTCCTAAGTGAAATGACTTACTTACCATGACTTCCGTATTACTTACCATGACTTCCGTATGTCATTTTCCAAACCCTCCTACACCCATCGAATTAAATTATTTCTTAACACCCTCACCCGATCCCCCTACCCACACCCTACCCCCACTCCTAGCCCCATCCAACCCACCCCGTCTAAAATATTATTGTTACTTATACTTCAATTGTCTCTTATTGCCCCCCACCTCTACCCGGTCTATTTTTTTTATCTTTGTAAAGAAAAATCGTTACTCCAACTACCCCTACCCCGTCTAAAAAAAAAAATGTTACTCGTACACAAATTGTTTCTTTAGAATTTTTTTTATTGTTACTCACCCCTCCATCTAAAAAATGATTATTGTTACTTGTATTTAAATTGTAGATCATGATTTTTTAAAAAAAAAAAAATCGGAACCTTTTTCACAAAGTTTACCAACCATTGGAAAATGTTTCCCGAAACAATTTACTAAAATTTACCACACATCTGAAGACAAATTCACTACATTTTCCAGTAAAGATTTCCAGTTTTCTAGAAAACATTTTCCGGAAGTTATTTTTTTGAAGCCATTTTCCCCGAAACAAACGGAGCCTAATATTAATCTTGCTTGGACAAGGATAACTTAAATACTAATAATTCCTGATTAGTCCTACTGAAGAGTTACATCAATTTATCCCTAAATAATATAACAAGTTAATCAATAACAACTCAAATCAGTTCCATGTCTCCTTGTTTATGTCCTGCAACAAGGAGGCAGAAAACTGAGACTGAGAAAGGGTGTGTGCCAATGACAGTTTGCAGGATTACACATATTTCAAAGAGCCTAACGAAACTATACCAAGATAACCTCCAAACACGAAATCTACTTTACAAGAAACACACTAGCTAAGACCTTCATTTCCTAATGGAGAAACGAATATTAAATAATGAAAAAATAACTACGCCGCACGGAATAATATTAGCAAAAGGAATAACAGATAACTACCTTCCAGACTTTGAGAAGTGTCCTGCTCCGAGTTCACATTTGAACAGCAATACATTTTGATCAGTCTTCATGTCTCTCAACTTGGCCACAAACTTAGCCGGCTCAGAGTACATAACTCGCGGATCTGCCACAATATGCAATTTTAGTGTGTTTACAAATTTAGGACTCGAGTAAATTAATCTGGAAATTTACTTATGGGTTGGTTTGCTAAATACATTCTTTTTCATTGGACATATCATGTAGGCTTAATTTAGATGGTCAAGTAGGGTCGCAGTATATGAACTATGCAACCGAAATTACTTAGATGGGGCCTTAGTCACCCTCCCCTTCTTTTCCTTTAAAAATGTGTTTCTGTTTTGATATTTGGTTGATAAATCACATTAAGCTTTTCCTCTGATGTGTCAGAACATCATTTCTTATATGTGAATATGTGATGCCTAGGAACCCTAGGTGTGATGCCTCGGGACTCCAAGTGCAAGGCCTAGGTATAGCTTCTAGATTATCTCCAAACTCTTATACAACATGTGTCTAGCCTTTAGCATGGAGCTACTACAAAGCAAATGTGGATTTGGCTGAGAAGGGAGCCTCTCAAAGATGTAGGATCGCTTACTTATTTTACAAGAAAAAAGTTAACAGAGATTTTGTAAGTAAGCGCAAAGTTTGAGTACGAGGCGTTTGGGATAGATTAACTTGAGCTCGGTCCTGGTATTATGTCAATGTTTAACAGAATATATGAACTATCCACCGTTAAGTTCGCATTGCAACTACGAATAGCCATACAAACCACGGTTATAGATATTAATTTCGTCAATGTCTCTAACCATCTTGCTGGTTGTGAATGACCGTAATCATATCTTGACCAGCCCCATCTAGTCGGCATGTAAGAAAAGTATCATTCCTAAAACTAGCACCCTAAAACTAGCACCATGAGTGTGTGACCCCATCTAAATACTCCCTCCGTCCCGAAATGATCTTCCCAATTTCTTTTTGTTAATACAAAGGCACTTTAAGCAATTAATGTAGGTCAATGTAATTATGCTAAAAAAAAAAATAAAACTTGTTATTAATAGTCCATTATAATTTTATAAATTTTATCATTAAAATTTTTAGATGTTCATTAGGATAGCTAAATTAACCTTAAATTATTGCTCTAAGTACCTTAGTATCGACAACAAAAAAGTAGGAAGATTATTTCGGGTCAGACGGAGTATAAATTGACGAATAGATCATACAATCATCCAGACCAAATAATTGATTCAATTCTAGGTTCTGACATGACATCACCATGATAAGATTATTGAAGAATTTTAGAGCACCCTAGTGCACAAGGCTCACATTAGTTGGAGACTCTCAACCTTACCCTAAGAGTCGAGATGTAGTTTCTCTAGTTTGAAGTTTGAACCCATCATAATGGAGTGATGAATAACCTTTTTACTCATTCTATGGAGTGCTTTTAGACTTAACTAATGTTTTTGTCTCATACTTTGTTATTTGATTTGCTTTTAATTGTGCTATTGATGTCTACGGTGGTTAATATACAAGAAATGGGAGAGAGAGAGGACTAATTGCAGTATTTTGTGAAGTACAAGGATTTTTGTGCAAGGTTTGAAGAAATATTGCTGAATGAGGCTACTTGAAAATAGTAGGGACTCGATTGTAACATCTGGAAACTTAGCCAAAAATTGTAGACCTCAGGGGCTAGATTGTCAATTAGTATAAGAAGAGGGACCAAGTTGTTAACTGCCAAAAGGTGAAGTAATGATCAGCCAATCTTGATTCCGCAATCTATTGGGAGAAAGGAAATTCCTTTCTTGTTATTTTAGGATATTATACTAGTTTTCCTTTATCTTTTACAAGTCTTTTTAGGTTATTAGTTGTATCTTTTATATAGCGAACTACTAGGTCAACTGTTCTATCTGGCAGCTTATACATTATTTTGGAGACACATTTTTCTCTTTTGCTCTAGGAATTGGAGGTAACTTTCAAGGATATTTATTAACTCTCGTTATCAATATACAATTCTATTATTATTCAATTGTGCTTTAAATCGTCGTTTCAATTGATTTACGATGCATCTAAGCTGTTGATTACATGTCTAAGATATGATTTAAAGAACCATCAGAAATCAAAAGCCATATACTTGCTCCTACTAGATTGCAAATCGTTGATCCAAGACGTCCCACTATTTGCATAATGAATGAACTCTAGAGCTGGATTGATAAGTGATAGTGAGTCAATATTCCTAGGCTTTACTACACCTGTGGTTACACATTATTAATTTCATTATTCTTCACTAAGTCACTAGGATTTAGCTAATCAATCAATCAATATTTGAAATTTCATTTTAGTAGTTAAAAATAAGATTGAATTATATTACGCACTTTGCTGCTGTAGATACGTGCACTAGCAAGGCTAATTTCTTGTCCATCTGGAGCAACTCCGACGTGTGCCAGGGCACACCTTTTACTTGAAAAGTATCAAGTTTTTAATAAATTATACAAGTGGCATCCAATGCCAATCGACACTCAACAAAAACCAAGCAGCAAAATGACTATGTTGATCAACATAGAACTTGCACAACAATTTTTAGGAGGAAAATGAAAACATTTCAAAACACTTGGAATTTCTTACCATTTAATCCAGCGGTAACAAGAATGGAAGGATAATTTTGTTCCTTGACCTGTATAAAGTAAAGGTACCACGAAATTATGAAGAAAGTTTGGATGTTTAAGCAAGCGATCATCAAATAGTGCAAAGCCATTGCTGCCATTTCTTGATAGACTTTGCAGAGCTAATTATAAAGAAAAGAGAGAGTTCTTCATGCACTCACATTATCAACGGGGGAATATGACTTCATGTAGAAGTAATAGTCTTCTTCTCGAGGATCACCCCACTCCTACAGTAGATAAATAACTCTGCCAAATCAGCATTTTTCAAAGTAATTCAGGCACCACAATACTCTCATTCCAAAGCTCTACAAGTTAAATCTGGGGCCATGTTATGATGTTTTGTTAGAAAACTAAAAATCCTAGAGAACCCAATATCCAATGGTATGAAAATGAAATGAGACGTAGCAATACCGAGTAGCTTTGAAAGATTGTAACAGGGTTGAAGTCCAAGCCAAAATCAAACATCAAATTTATGCTTCTTTAAACAGCAAGAGAATTGTTACAGGTCTATTACCCAGAAAAAAAAGATGAATTGGCCAAAACAAAATGAGCTTAAGAATCGTATGCCATACTCTGTCTTTGAAAGCAGTTAAACCTGCCCTCCACAGCTTTCAAAGGTTTTCCAAATGGATGAACAAATTAAAAGCAGGCCGCAACAATATTTATCCTCATTTTAGTAGATTATAATACGTATCCGTCCCATACTTATTGCTACCAAATGGGAGTGCACGGGGATTAAGAAAATATGTTGGAAAAGTAAGTATTGTGAGTGGGTAGGAGAGAGAAAGTAAGTTAGTGGATAGTTGTTGTGAGTGGATTGGAGAGAGAAAAGTGAACATTTTGGGTAGGTAGCAATAAGTATGGGACGCCCAAAATGGAAATAAGTAGCGATAAGTATGGGACGGAGGGAGTAAAAGAAAAGGTAATTTTTGAAATCAAAGAAAATGACCTCCCATTCTGAAGTAGTAAGAGGAATAGTTGGATCCAACATAGTAGTCACCACATCTACAAAAGGCACTCCAGCGACAGCAGCCTTGAATAAATCAGGTCGCATGTTTAGAACAGCACCAATTAACAAACCTCCTGCACTTCTTCCATTGATGCATAATTTTTCCTTTGAGCAGTATTTCTTCTCTATCAGATACTCGGCGCAAGCAATAAAATCAGTGAAGGTATTCATTTTCTTGAACAATTTCCCATTTTCGTACCATTTCCTCCCCATTTCACCACCCCCACGAATGTGAGCAATTGCATATATAAATCCCCGGTCTAACAAAGATAACCTTGATGACTTGAAGCTGGGATCTATGCATACCTGTTGGAGACACAGTAGATATACATATTAGAAAAGTTAGTTCCTGCAAGGAATAAAAAGGGAGCAGTATTGTTGTGATGTGTAAAACACAGATTTTGGAACTGCATCTTACCAGCTTACTTATACAGTTTGCATTTATATTTTATTTCTTTCACTTCCATGGATATTAAAAATAAATAGAGATATCTGATCAAATAATAAAAATCAACTGCCAAGAAGCACTTGCTACCAAACTACTAAATGGAGTACATAATAACATTAAGAATGCAGCAACGTAATGAAACTGTGTATTTTAAAAGATATTCTCTGTATTTACGTTTGGAGAAACGATGCACACACAAACTGAATAACGAGTTGAAAATACTCCTGCTCACAACCCCAAATCATTACCGTTTACCTTATAATTAATCATTTGAGACATGTTTTCTTCATACTAAAGCAAAAGAAAGAGTATAAGATTTTTTTGTCTGCAGATTTTTTACCTCGTATGAACCATATCCATAAAGTAACAACGGATCAGATCCATCAAGTTTGACAAGATTCTTTCGGTAGACAATCGATATAGGGATTTGAGTGCCATCTTGAGCAGTGGCCCATTTCCTTTCAGTTGCGTAGTTTAGCGTATCAAAACCACCAAGTACCTGATTGGGGAAATGCAGTTTGTCACACCTGGTATCCCACTATCACATTCATCGCTAAAATATGCACACAAACATATATCAAGATGTGTGTATGCAAGTGCATATATGTGTTTCTGCCAGAGTCTTGAAGATAAACTCACTTTCCGAGTGTTTTCTTCGCCCCAGGAGAACGTAAATGAATGGTTTTGTGTCATGCTCACGTTGATTTAAATGAAAAATTAATGAACTTTCACAGCTAAAGGAAGGAAAGAAATAACATTCAAGAATATCAAACAGGACAACCCACCAATCAAATTCCAGAAACGATTCAAAAAAGTGCCCATACATGAAGCCTATAAAGAAACCAAATAAGAAACCCACTCCTTCAACTCATTAGGTAGATATTACTTTTAGAGGTCCATTTTGTTTATATACACAACTTATTTTCTGATTCTTTTTAGGTTAAAAAATATGTACTATTAAAAAAAAATGGAAATTACGAAGGCGCAGACAAGGAGTCCATCAAAACAAAAGGAAAGCAGAATTAATAAAACAAACTACAAGAAAAGAATAGCTTAAAAAACAAAATGCATTCAAGTGCTCATCAACATATTCAGAGAGCAGAATATCACAACACCCCTAGCTGCAGAGAAGCCAAGTAACTCTTAATCCCATTCCGAAGGGAGCTTCAGCAGTAATGATTGACCTAAGAAAATTTTGGAATTCCGCTCCAACCACAACCGCCACAGAATGGCAAATACTCCATAATGTCAAAGCAAGCTTTCTGCATCTTTACTGAAGCCTCAAACTTGTATCTATAGAAGAAGCCGGTGTTATTTGACTTCTTATTTTTAAACTGAAGGGTATGTTAGTGATCTTGTAAACTACTGGGAACGATTTCCATACTAACCAAAGAGTCTTATTTATGTTTGATGTTACTAATGGAGTCCAGTTAGTCCAGTTACTTCTAGAACATATGCATGCTGTCTAAGTCAGTTACGAAATCCAAATCCTTTTCGGTTCAAGACTTTGTATTAGCCCATAAAAAAGCTTGTCCTAGTACCCCCCCCCCCCATTTCAGCTTTAATATGTATCTGTTTCTCTCGCACCCTCATCTTCAGCCTTAAAAACTATATATGTAACAGGCTCAAGCTCAATCTTTTGCCCCACCAAAAACTTGAGCACAGGTATTTGTCCCGTATATTTCCTATGGCTTGCATATCTGCAAATATTGTCATGCCTGTATTCATCTCCTCAGATGAATCCTCTTAAAATCAGGATATTATTATCTAGATATTTTATCCCCATAGAATGGCCCAGAGTGATTTTGGGAGAATTGACAGTAAGGTCGTAGATTTATAAGTATTTATTATCTGCCTCTAAATGACTAGACATGAAGGGAAAATGAATGGCTAGTGTACTAAACGGCTGAAATTGCCTATATGCGCAGTTATGAGTTGAGTTTGAACGTCACATAAAAGCAACACCTTTAGCGTATTTAACAGAGTTGCTGACCTGACAATTGACCTTTGGGAACACCACATCTTTCAACCTTAAAGGAAACTGGAAGGAAAAAGTTTCCCTTCAAAATACAAACTACAGGTTTAATGGGCCTTATCATTAATTTAAGGCGTTTTTCGATAACTTGGTTAAACTAATAGGTAAGCTGATGGTGGACGTCTTCTAACTTAAACAAATACCAAGTTGACCACAAATTCCTTCTAGATGTCAGATAAGGTCAAGAATTGAGGTTCATACATGACACATCAGCAAAAGTGTTAAGAGACCTTAAGTTGGCCTCATGAAAATAGTGAGAACAGAGAAAACATATTACTGTATCCAAATGGCAACAAACATATACATAGGGAGAACCAAAGAAAACTGAGAGTGCAATAGTTCAGTTTAATCAAATTTGCAAACAAGATAAGCTCATAAAAGCAATCACCAGGTGTTAAGCAAGAGCTTTAATGAGAAGTTCAGGAATCCTAACCAATAATGTTAACTAAGGCTCACAAACTAAGCAAATGAATGTGACTTGTCAAGCAACTTACTGTTTCAATCTTCTTTATAACTGAATCTCCGGTGTTCATATCATAATCATATACAGAAGGGGGAGTTCGCATTGAACTGTATGAAAAGCGTAAAATGCTGGAGGTAAATTGTGACTCAGAAGGATCCACTGAATACGTCGGATCGATAAAATCGACAGTACGACCACCTTGGAGGCTCAGAAGTGGTTCTTCAACAGGTGGAAGGTTATATATAGTTACTTGCTGCAGACCATTTTCACGCTCATATATGACGAGGTGATCAGCAAAAAGCTGTATGTCCTGAATCTTCACGCTGAAGGGTAACAGACAGTTAAGGTAAGAAATAAGAAAACACCATTCGTACTTAATCAGCAAAATACTTCTAGCAGACACATAATCAACAATAAAACATGTGGTTTATAATCTTTCAAACCAGTCATTGATCAATGAAACGACAATGAATGAGCACACTATACTGTGGTGATTTCATTGAACAATGTTACGACAATGAACGAGAAAATAATTTCTAATTTTATTCTTACATGTGTATTGTGTATTGAGAGCCTTTTCCTGTTGTTAAACAGGCATAACAGGACACAAACCTAATTCAGCAACAAATATGCCGCTTATATCGTTATAACTCTAGACTGAAGATGCACTGGAGGTTTCACAATTTTTAGGATATCATATAGGAAGCTCTACTTTTATAGTTCAGCAACCATACTTATTCATGCAAATTAGAAACATACTCCCTCCGTCCCAGAGTAAGTGTCGACCCTTCCATATGCACGGAGATTAAGAAATGGTGGAAGTGATGTAAGTGTTGTGAGTATGAAAAGTGAGGTAAGAGAGAGAAAGTGGAGTTGGGATAGCTAGTTGATTGACGTTGTGAGTATAAAAGTAAAGTAGGAGAGAGAATGAGTGGGAGGAATAGTAAAGATTCTTTGCCATTTTAGGAAAGGGACACTTGCTCTGGGATAGACTAAAAAGGAAAGGTGGACACATGCTCTGGGACGGAGGGAGTATTATTTTTAGAACGGAACAAGAAATATATGCTACTCTAACGACAACGGAAGAGCAACACCGCGTTGATTCTAATCTTCCTATGCAATCGTCGAACAATTTGACGACAATGAATGAGAAAATATCCAAGCAGAGAGAAAGCAATGTTCCATTTTAGTCTTAAATGTAAACTGGGAGCCTTCTCCTGTTGACAAATAGGTATACAAGTGCACACCCCTAGTTCAGTAACAAGTATGCCTCTTTAAATGGAATAACTCTGGACTGAAGTCGCAATGTAGGTTTCACAACTTTCACGATTTCATATAGGAAACTCTACGTTTATAGTTTAGCCTTCATACTTTTCATGCAAATGAAAAACACATAACGTATTATTTTTAGAATGGAACAAGAAAAATATGCTATTCTCTTAGAGATTAACACAAATACATGTAGTTTAGTGCTTAAGACGTCAATTAGCATGGGCAGAAATAGTATACGAACAACTCACAACTGTAGAGAAGTCATGTTTTTTCGTTGGTCAAGGATGGATATGTTGCAATATCTATAAAGCTGGAATGGTTGGATATATCATCGATAATATCTGTTAACTTATAATACAAAGTCTGAAATTTATTTATTATCTGCCTTGAATCTACGAGCCTAGTAGCAACTGGTTGCTGAGTGCACAACAACAGCCTTCTATTGATGTCTGCAGGATGATAAGATCCTTTTTACCACTGTAAACACACAGCTCCTAGGCAAACTCGGAAAGAGGACACACGGAACTTCAGGTACAACTACTTCCCACTTCATAGGCTAGCTTACAGAGTGCCTTGGCTTTGTTACGGCACCAGCCATAAAAGTAGTTACGGTTACTGATGTGGGTTGGTGGTGAAGGGTAGACTGGTCATCTATTAATCACTCTTTCAATTTCTTCTATCGGTAGCTAAAATACAGAGATAATCTTCAATGTGTTGGGGAATATTCAACCAATGTATTAGTACGACAAATGAAAAATACTACCTATTGTAAATCCTTAAGGAAGATCCAGTCCGTCACTTGTCAACAAACCCACTTTGAAAAATAACAAGTAAACTACATGCACAAAGGTGAAATCATAAAACCTAGACAATGAGGATAATAATTAATCCCACAAACATAACAATAAAAGAGTTGATATATCAACTGTACCTTTCCCTATGAGGAAGAAGCACTGTCGTTGAAAAATAACAAGTAAACTACATGCACAAAGGTGAAATCATAAAACCTAGGCATTGAGGATAACAATTAATCCCACAAACATAACAATGTATATAAAAGAGTTGATATATCAACTGTACCTTTCCCTATGAGGAAGAAGCACTGTCGTTGAAGTTATATTGTCCAATGGGCAGGCTAGTAGCTCTGAATTGAAAAACTCATCACTCCTCCTCTTAATTAAAAAATGATTTCCACGATGGCTGACAGATGTGTCAATGCCCTCCAACCGAGGTGTCAAAGTCATAAGACCTTTTTCTGGGCTTGATACATCAAAATAGAATATCGACCTTGTAATTTTACTTTCAGATCCGACAAATAGATAGCGTTTGCTCTCTGAAGCTGCAAGGTCAACAGAAAACTTGTCATCCTTTTCATGATAAAGACATGAGTCTGTTGATTGGTCTGCTCCCAGTTTGTGTTGCCACACCTATTAAATTAAACCAGCCGAAATTCAGCGAAACCAGGCAAGTCATAACAGCTCCGACAGAGTAAATACACACGTATTATCTTCATTAGCAGGTGAGACTGATAGAAACCATGAATTTTTCAGGTTTTTTTTTTTTTTTTTTTTTTTTTTTGGGGGGGGGGGGGTGTGTGTAAATCTAGAGTTAGTGAATTTCGGTCCCTACATTTGCATGCTCCATGATGAAGTTAGGTTTATTAGTTTAAAATTCATCTCAACATGAGGGATCCAGAAACTGAGGAACCAAACAAGCCATCTGATGAGGGTCCAAAAACGATATAGCTCCATAATTGTGGTTATACCTTTTTTTTATTCGTTTATTTCTTCAGTTAATTATAGTTTACACTTCTGTCCATGAAACCAGTCAGCCGTTTATCAACAGCATAGAAGAAACGAATGTTCCTCCTCACAAGTAAATGTTAATGATCATCACGAAGTAAATGTATATGCCATATATGGGTCAAAATCCAGCCCATTAAGATCCTACGACAATGGAGGATAGATGGGGAGAGAAGCATCTTGATCACTTTTTCCCCCTGGTCCTTAGAGATTCAATAGAAAGACTAAGAGCTCTCTGTACCTCAATCAACTGACACAAGAAAGAAGAACGCAAGAGAATCCTTCTTATTCAAAGAGCATAAGTAGTAATAAGGACATTATTATAATCAAGTCTTTTGTAGACGCAACTATATTAAGTTAATTATGAAATCTTAGCCAATAGAAAGTGTTGTCCCAATTTGAATCTGGAAAAATGTAACTTCTCACTGTGCAACTAGAAGAGTGGAGAAAACTATATATATATATATATATATGTATATACATAGGTAGGTAGGTGCTCAAATGAGAACCTAAATATCGTGAGAACCAATCATAACCATTAGATTAGAAAAAAAAATCAAGGGTCCATATGTTAGATACAATTGATACACTTAGATACATTACAAAAAATTCGATATTACACTTGGATACAATAGGTTAATAAGTATTGTATCTAAGTGTTTCACTTGGATACACTATGTTAAAAACTAATGTATCCAATTGTTTTTCGAAAATTAACTAATGTATCCAAGTGTATCCAATTTATCTAACATCTGGACCCTTGATTTTTTTTTCTAATCTAATGGTTATGATTGGTTCTCACGGTTCTCATATAAAATGGTTCTCACAGGAGCGCGACCCTATATATATATATATATATATATATATATATATATATATATATATATATATATATATATATAGGGTTTTGTTAGGATACCCTCTTCAAGGGTAGGTTAACAATTGATCCACTTTTTATTGACAAAAATATCCCTTTATACAAAGAACAAACAACTTATTTAAGAGGGGTATAGTGGTATTTTAAAATCAAGGATGCCAAGTTACATATCCTACTCCCATCTCGTCTCTCCCTCTTCTCTTCTCAGGCTCAGGCAAACAAGTCCACCATATCCGGTGGAGGTGGTATCTACCGACCTTTAAAATCTGGCTACTTCCTCCTTAAATCACTTAGAACCCCTCTTCGGAAATACCCAGATCACAGCTCCACCACTATCATCTCGACCACTAACCCATGATCTCGCCGCCGTCACCATAGTCAATCCACTCACCCTTTACAACCACCACCAACATCATTCACATCACACTTAACTACACGTTTTGTTTTTGACAAAGTTCAACAAAGAGGGCAATACTATTCATCAAAGTTTCTGGCGTTGACTCCTGAGTCCATTTCATTCATTCAGGCCTGGGTCAATTTTGGGTCTTTTGCCATTTGCCCCCATAACTGGAAGGAATCATGGCTATTAATTTTGGATAGGTGACAATCAAATGGGTAAATGACTAAGAAATTGAATTTCTTTTAAGCGAAAATTGAATGAATTTGAGAGGTTGAAGTTGCTCCATTTCCAGTCAATGGAATTCCGGTAGTGTGATGCCATGAGTTTGGCAGTCAAAAAAACTTGAAATTTGAAATTACAATACTGCCCTGTTTATTGACTATCTTTCCTCCACAGCAGAGCGGGTGTTTTGGTCAATAAAAAATGGGCCAAGTGTTAAACTACCCTTGAAGTGGGTATCCTAACAAAACCCATATATATATATATATATATGAGAACCTAAATATCATGAGAACCATGAGAACTTAATGTATCCAATGATGTATCCAAGTGCACATTGGATACATTAGTTTTTACCTAATGTATCCAAGTAATGTATCCAATGATGTATCCAAGTCAAGTAATGTATCCAATGATGTATCCAAGTGAACCATTGGATACATTAGTTTTTTACCTAATGTATCCAAGTTCTCACGGTTCTCACGATATTTAGGTTCTCACAGGAGCACAACCCTATATATATATATATATACTCCCTCTGTCCCACCCGAATTAGGATTTTTGGGTTGGGCACGGGGATTATGGAAAAAGTGTTAGTGGAGTAAGTGTTGTGAGTATGAAAAGTGAAGTAGGAGAGAGAAAGTAGGGTAGAGAATAATGAGTGGAAAGTTGTTGTGAGTGTGAATGTGGGACCCATTAAATAAAACATTTCTATTTTTGGGTTGTCCTAATTCGAGTGGGACACCCAAAATGGAAATTTGTCCTAATTCGAGTGGGACGGAGGGAGTGTATATATATACATATATATACACACACACACACATACTTCCTTTGTACCAAATGAAGAGCTACCCATGAATTTTTACTTTGTCCCAAAGGAAGAGGTATATTTCCTTGGGAAATTGACTTTAATATCCTAGGAATTTATAGTTGTAAGAGACCTAGCCAAATCAACTAAATTAACTTTACAAAATGTGGGCATTCATTAATAGGGGTATAAAGATAGACCCTTTAACCATTTTCTTAATTTGCGCAAAAGTGAAATTGTACCTCTCATGTTGGGGGGCGGGAAAAATTAGCATACAGCAAATGGATTCTGCTAGAAAACTCATACCTTGTCTGGCCGGAGTATCTCATCCATTGTGATGTAAAGCAATGCCTCATCACCTGCCCACTCAAGATAATCTGTCACGCCAACTAGAGGTTTACCCACTGGTATCCTAGTCTCGGCGTCAATTATATGAACAGTATATATCTCGTCTCCTTTAGTATCTTCTGCATATGCTACTAACTTGTTGTTTGGAGAGACCTGTGCAGATAAATTTGCCAGTGAGAGAGAGAGAAAGGGGAAAAAAACATAGAAGATGAAAAAAGAGCACCGAAGATGGAAAAAGAAGATAGAGCAGGGGGCTTACCTTAAAACAGCCAACTGTATAGTATGCATGCTCTTGAGCCTTAATATTCTCATCCAAGATAATATGCTCTGGAGGAGCATCAGATCCCGTAGACATGGTATCATAGATAGAAGGTGTAGCCCCATTAACCCCGTCAGCTGATACAAGTTGTCGACAGTGCTGAGCATATTCCTTTCCTTCCAATGTCCTTCGGTAGTAGTAATAAGTCCCTCTGCGTATTGGTGCAGATATGTCGTCCTCCTTAATTCTCCCTCTGATTTCAGAATAAATCTGATCTTCCAAGTGTTTGGCCCCTGAAGAGAATGAAGTCGTTAAATACCCACCTAAAATCAAGACAACTTTTCATCTAAATGGAAGAAAGGTTACAGTTGCCACGCTCCGGAAGGAAACATCCCATCAACTAGCTGTGTTTCTTGGGATAAATCTAGGTTTCCAAATTTTAGGAGTGTTATCTAAAATATTAAAACTTATTCCAAATAGATAAAGCTAAGGTTGGTAAATCTTTTACTTGTGCAATCTTCTTTATAGATAAAACACACTCTCTCCGTCCCGGAAAGTTAATTTTTCAATGCTAGTTTGAATGAAACTTGAGCAATAATTTAGGTTACATTTAGTTATCCTAATGAAAATCTAAAACTTGTTATTGATACACCACTATAATATTATCAATCACAATTTTAGATTTTTCATTAAGATAATTAAAAGTAACCTAAATTATTACTCAAAGTTCATTCAAACTAACAATGAAAAAAGAGGGACTAACTTTCCAGGACGGGGGCTTATAATTTTATTAGAAGGCCCCTCACAAGTAGCAAATAATGGATCACAGTTGTCATCAGAGTAAACTGCTTTTCCGCCCCTCGTACTATGGCCCCAACATCAATTTGACACTCGTACTATTGAAACAACAAATGTATGATGCGTACTATAGTTTTATTAGCAAAATTAACCAATTTACTATTCAGTCGTTAACTTTTTTTAACACACGTTATTTTTTTAACGAGCATTAATTAGACACGGATTAGCCACGAATTAGACACGGATTAGCCACGAATTTGTGGCTAAAGAAATAGTTTCCCAATACTTTTGTGGTTTTCTTGTTAAAAAGAAAGTATAGTGGTTACCGTGGTTGAAAATGTAAACCTTAAGTTAAAATTTAGTCAAAAACTCCGAGACCATCCACTAATGCAACACTCAATCATAGTATACCTTGAGAACCACCAAATAGGTCATTCATCATATGTGAATGCTATGAACAACATTATGTACTCTCTTTATCCTCAAAAGAGAGTGACGTGACTTATATTTTCTGAAATGTATGTGTCTATATATGTGTATGCATATACATAACTTGAAACACATAGCAATTTATTCCCCATGTCCCTAAACCCTAAATAAATGTCCATTTTAAAGAATTTTGTCCCTAAATGAATGTTCATTTCTAAGAAATGTAAATAAATGAAATCACCTCTACCGATATCATCCTCCTGTACATGCTTGCCAATCAAAAATTTATAGTAACTAGTAAGGATATTTATGGATCTCTGATATTGAAATGCCTTATGTAATACTCCCTCTGTCCCAGAAAAATAGTCTCATTTTGATTTTTTATGGTCAACAAAAATAAAATTTGAACAAACATTAGTGTCAATTTACTGATCACAATGAAATTCTAAAAATTGATATTGATAAATCACTTAATGATTTATGAATTATATATTTTAGAATTTCACTAGAATGATTAGATCATCACCGATGGTTGGTCAAAATTCATTTTTGTTACCGTAAAAAGTCAAAATGAGACTATCTTTCTGGGTAAAGAGGGAGTAGTATTTTCTAAACATACTGTATCTGTTAACGTTGTGGTTTTATTTGGTGGGAGTAAAATTAAGTAAAAAAAATCAATCAGAAACATGAGGGGAAAAAATAAAAATACAGATATATGTATACCAGACATGACGGAATCGGTGTAAGCATTCTCTTGTTGAAGGTAATCAAGGATTTCTGGATTGCATCGAGAATCGTCACGAAGCCAGTAGTAATTGTCCACTCTCACATCCCCAAACATCTCCATCTCGTGGCTCACCTTCTTCGCTACCGGCGGTTGAACAATTGACGCCGCCATTCCTCCTGTGTTTAGTGCCGCCGGTGACGGCGACGGTGACCTGTGGCCGGAGGTGGTGGTGGAGTATATTTTGGTTCTATTTCGGGTTGCAGCAGAGAGTGAGACTGAGAGGACAGCTCCGAATAGAAGAGTTCTGCCGCCTGTTAAGCTCGGGACTGGGCGGATACTCCATTGAAGCATTTTCCTTGGTTATTTTCGTATTTCTTTTTCATCCTCTTACTTTCTTTCTATTTTCAGTTAAGTCCTTGGCATTTTCAAGCTTTTCTTTTTCTTATTTATTTTGATAAAACTAAATTTGTAAAACTGTCCCAAAATAGATTATCTAAATTTTATTGACAAAAACTTGTATGAGAACACCATGACCCGTCTCATAGTATAAACGAGTCATTTTTGACCCATGACCCGAACCCATGACTCGCAGGCAAAAAAAAAAATTGCTATTTTTTTGGTATTTTTTCGTTTGCCAAAAGTAAAACTAAATGTAACAAACATGTTACTTATATGTAACAGTTTATATACATAAAAGAATTACATATATACAGAAAAGTAATAATGTTTTTTTATGTTTTCTTCGTTTGCCAAAAGTAATATTTATTATAACTAAAATGTAACGAACGTGTTACTTATATGTAACAGTGTTTATACATAATTGTAACACATATGTATAGAAAAGTAATAATTCAACCATTTACACTTTAGAACTCAAAACACTTGTGTTAGTAACAATATAAAAATAAGAAAGTAACAATTTTTATGAATGAATGTTACATTTTACTTGTGTAATAACATTTTAAAACAGTTACATTTACTTGTATAATAGTATATCCATATGTTTTCAAATAATAAGTTACAATGAGTTCAATTTATCTTGACACATGTAAAAGTATTACATTATCTATAAAAATTCGTTACAATTTCATCTACTAAAGCGTTATATTTACTTGTACAAATAATTACATTCATGTATATAAGTTGTTATTTTTCAAATGTTACTTTCTTTCAAAAAAATAAAATCAAAATACTCAAAAATAAAAAATAAAAAATATTATGGAAAAACACTATTACATTTCAGTATACGATAATTACATTTAATTATTGTTAGTGTAACACGTATTTGTAGTTAATATTACAGTTGAAATATGAGTAAAATAACTTCTTCTTTTTTGTAAAACTGGTGTTACGTTTAATTATAAACAATGCTAATTTATAAGTAACACAATTGTTACATTTAGTTATACTAAATATGAGTAAAATAACTATTATTGTAGTCCATAAAAATCTAATATCAGTAAAATAACCCGTTTTACCCGGCAGTGTTAAAACGACATGTGTAAAGTTAAAGTTATAAGAAATTAGAGTCGGAACACCAACATTAAAATTTTACATTTCATCTCTTAAAACGTTTAACATTTTCAAATCTAGCCCTAATTAGTGAAATAAAAAAAAATGAATATCACAGTTTCTAAAGTGCAAGTATTCATATTATTAACTTTATTAAACGAGTGAATCTACAAATATAACCCACTGAAACGGTGATATAACTGAAACTTGCTCCAATCAAATTCGTTTACAACGATAACTTATTATATTTACTAAAATCCATAAAGAATCATTTAATACTTTAAAATTACCATATAATCCTCCGGTTCAAACAACTCGTGTGAAGCACGGGCTTCATGCTAGTAAATAGAATTAACATGAATAGATTATATGTCGTCTAGGCTAAAGCTGTTTGCTTGAATATGAAAAAATCATTAAGACAAAAACTTATATGAGAACACCATGACCCGTCTCATAGTAGAGACTGGTCATATTTGACCCATGACCCATATGCAATTTTTTTTTTTTTTTTTTGTTTGTCAAAAGTAATAGTTACTATAACTAAATGTAACAAACGTGTTACTTATATATAACAGTTTGTATATATAAAAGTAATACATATATACAGAAAAGTAACAGTGTGTTTTTTTTTTTTATGTTTTCTTCGTTTTACAAAAGTAATACTTATTACAACTAAAATGTAACGAACATGTTACTTATATGTAACATTGTTTATACATAATTGTACCACATATGTATAGAAAAGTAATAATTCAACTAGTTACACTTTAGAACTAAAAACACTTGTGTTAGTACCATTGTAAAAATAAGAAAGTAAATTTTTTTATAAACGAATGTTACATTTTACTTGTATAATAACATTGTAAAACAGTTACGTTTACTTGTATAATAGTATATATTTATGTTTTCAAATAATAAGTTACAATGGGTTCAATTTATCATGATACATGTAAAAGTATTACATTATCTATAGAAATCTGTTACAATTTAATCAACTAAAGTGTTACATTTACTTGTACAAATAATGACATTCATGTATATAAGTTGTTATTTTTCAAATGTTAATTTCTTTTAAAAATAAAATCAAAATACTAAAAAATAAAAAATATTATGGAAAAACACTATTACATTTCAGTATAACGATAATGACATTTAATTATTGTTAGTGTTACGCGTATTTATAGTTAGTATTACAGTTGAAAGATGAGTAAAATGATTTTTTTTTTTTTTTGTAAAACTGGTGTTACGTTTACTTATAAACAATGTTACTTTATAAGTAACACAATTGTTACATTTAGTTGTAATAAGTGTTACTTTTGGCAAACGAAAAAAGCAGTATTTTTTTTTATATATATAAACGCTTTTTTTTGCTGGAAAAAAATATTGGGCCAATAGGTCGCTGCCACGTGGAAGATTTTGAGTGGAGCATGAGTTGGGATCCTACCTTTCGCTGAGAATGTTGTACACGGGTCATGGGTCGACCCGTCTCATCTATGAGACGGATCTAGGTGTTCTCACAAGAGACCACCTCAAACATTAATACCTCTTTCTCAAAATTAATGTATAAAAAGACTACGAGTTTGCATTTGCTCAAGAACAGATTTGAAAACTTTTCAGACCTTTATTTTGAGACGCATGGAGTATTACTTGTCTAAGTAGTTTAATCTCCCCGCATCATGTTAAAGAATCATGTATGGGGAATACAGAAGTTTTATGTCGTGTGATCTAAAGCTCATTGGCAAAATGACTATATACTCTCGCTGTCCTGGAAAGATGGTCTCATTTTGTCTTTTTATGGTAAAAAAAAATGAAATTTGACCAACCATTGATGACAATCTAATCATTCTAGTGAAATTATATAATTTGTAATTGTGATCATTAAATTGACACTAATGTTTGGTCAAAGTTCATTTTTGTTGATCATAAAAAGTCAAAATGAGACTGTCTTTCTGGGGGCAGTGGAAGTATCATTTAGTATAGACAAAGGTGGTCTTGGAATTGAGAATTTTCATGAAACTAATTAGGGATTTAACAAGAATATAATCTTCCCATATTGACTCGACAAGAAAAACTACAATTACTTATCTTTTCCAAGAATTAAACAACACATGAGGAACTTTAAGGGAATCACCTTTTAGTTTTGCTTTCGGGCAAAATTGTCATTCGTACTTAATCCGTGATACAATAAAACCCTAAAAAGGGCCGTCTCTCTCTTCCAAGTAATCATCCTCTCTCTCCTCACACAGAAACCCTAGCATCAACCAGTCCGCTCCGCAATGGTAAATCTCCTTCTTTCTCACACACTTACACAGCTGCATTTTATTATGGAATTATGTCTCGAATTTATGTTGTTTGTAGCTGCATTCACAGATTTGATATAGTTGGATCATTTTTTTTCGGAAGAATGTTTCTAATTATTGTTGTTTGTTTGTTTGTTTGATTGATTGATTTAATAGGCTTCGGAAAGGAAACAGTCGAATCCAATGAGAGAGATCAAGGTTCAGAAGCTTGTTCTCAACATCTCCGTCGGCGAAAGTGGAGATCGTCTCACTCGTGCTGCTAAGGTCATTATTTTTCCCTCACCCACCTGCTTAACTTGATGAAACCTCTTGGTTTTTTTTCTTTTTCTTTCTGATTTATAGTTTCTAAAGTTTTTGTTCATTATTAATAGGTGTTGGAACAACTCAGTGGCCAAAGCCCTGTTTTTTCCAAAGGTATTTTTCATTTCCTTTCCTTTCCTTGCATGTGATTTTTTTTTTTCGTTGCTGTAGATGTATATTGCTTCATCTAGATTGATAATCCAGTTTTTAAGGGTTTAAAAGAAGTAATTCAGTAGAAAATGAACACTCATTTGGAGTGGGGGGAACTGTTTCAGAAATTGAAACTTAAATTGAATAAACGGATAATTAAATAATTGTTGCGAAATATCCCTTTTTTTGGGTTCTTATATTTATGGAGGTTTGCAATTGGGTTTTCTGAAAATAATTACGAAAATGACAAAGTTAGTTCCACTCCTAGTATCATGTACCTCAGATACTCAGCAGTTTTTGGTTTTATTTTATTACTCCGTATTATTTTTGTTTAGGTGTTACAATTATGTAACATGTTCCAGAAGGCCCGTGGTGATGTTCAAAAGGGTTATCCGGCCTGGTCCGGCCCGCCCTAGCTCATGTCCGCGGGCTTAAACGGGCTTGACCGATCCGGCCCTTCTCAAGGATGGATAAAAGCCCGGCTCGGCCCGTCGTTTTCAGTCGGGTCCGGCCCGTCCGTTTGGTCCGGACCAAAAGGTTCACGGGGCAAACGGATTTTGTCCTTTAAAAAAAAAATATCAGAAAAACCTTTAAATAATTATAAAAAAAAATTAAATGACTTTGACTTAGACTTAATAAAAAAACTTATTAAAATATATAAGATAAATTAAAATACATATAAGAAGAGATTTAATATGTACTTTAATTTGTCTTTTATATTTAAATAGAGTTAGTTATTAAATTTAATTCATGCTTTTATCTAAAGCATGTCCCACTGACCGAAATGCAGGAAAAAAAAAGAGCCAAAAATTGAGACAGTATAGTACACTGATCGAAATGCAGGAAAAAAAAGGGGGGGGGGGGGCAAATGGACCCAGAGATCCGCGGGCTTTGCCCTGGCCCGTGCATCATTTCCACCACCCGGCCCAGATCGAGAATAGGGCGGGCTTGGACACGGGCTTGGACATGGGCTCACGGACCCAAGCCCATAGTTGTTAAAGGCGAAAGGCGGGCGATACGTACCTGAAGAGGGGCGAGAGGCGAGGCGGGAGGCGGCAAAAAGGCGAGCAAGGCGGAAAAATAGTAATAAAAAAAATATTAGAAAAAAAAGAGAAAACATATAAACATAGATTAAATTGTTTTATGAACAAAAATAAAATATTAAATAATAGTATTAGTATCATAACATAATTTAGACGACCAAAAGATAAATTTAAACCACTAAATTCAAAGTAGCAAAAATACAATAATACTTGTTTAAGAAAGTGAAATAAAGATGTTGACTTGTTGACTTCTAAAAAATCAAAGAACTATATTAAATTAAACAAAGTAGTAAGAATAGATTGCATCAAATTTTCAGAAAATACAAAGCTGTAAGTTGATTGACAGTAAAAGAAAAAACAACAAATTAATATTTTATTTATAAGAATAAAGAAATTTGCAACAAACAATAAAAAAAAAAAAGACGCTAAGAGAGACAGACAACAGACGAGAGCTTAAAAAAAAAAAAAAAACAGAGACGAGACAGACGCACAGTATAACGCAGAAATTGAAGAGCCGATATCGAAATTGAAGAGACGATGTCGCAGAAATTGAAGACTTGGAGCCGATGTCGACAGAAATTGAAGAGCCGACGTCGAATTGAAGAGCCGATGTCGCTGTTCGCACTTCGCCGCAGCAGACAAGTCGCAATTCACAATTCGCAATTTGGTTTTCTCGTCGTCGACAATTTCACGGTATTTCCTTCTCGCTTTTTGTCAAGAAATTAGGGCGTCCTGCTGTGATTTTATACCAAATCGGGTCTTTTCCTTATCTGGCGAGGATTCCTAATATGGCGAGGATTCTTAGAAAAAAAAAAAAAGGGATTACGCTAACACACCGACCGCCAGATTTCAGAAAAGCGCCCGACCCCTCAAGGCGCGAAAATAGCGAGGCGGGCGAGCGCCTTTAACAACTATGCCCAAGCCATACAGACTCGAGCTGACGGGCTCAAACGGGTTCCGTGGGCTTAGGCCCAAAGTGAACATCAATGAGAAGGGGTTCTTAGATATCTCTGTTTGCCCACCCTTAGAATGTTGGGAGTTTGGGTTGGTTTTAGGCCCTACTGGTGGATGGTGATGTTCACTTTGGGCCTAAGCCCACGGAACCCGTTTGAGACCGTCAGCCCGAGTCCGTATGGCTTAGGTCCGAAAGCCCGTGGGTAAGCCCGTGTCCAAGCCCGCTCTATTCTTGGTCTGGGCCGGGTGGTGGAAATGATGCACGGGCCGAACCAAAGCTGGCGGATCTCTGGGTCCGTTTGGCCCCCTTTTTTATTATTTTTTTTTCCTGCATTTCGGTCAGTGTACTGTACTCACTGTCTCAATTTTTGGCTTTTTTTTTCCCTGCATTTCGGTCAGTGGGACATGCTTTAGATAAAAGCATGAATTAAATTTAATAACTAACTCTATTTAAATATAAAAGACAAATTAAAGTACATATTAAATCCCTTTTTATATGTATTTTAATATTTTAATTTATCTTATATATTTTAATAAGTTTTTTTTATCAAGTCTAAGTCATTTTTTTATAATTATTTAAAGGTTTTTCTGTTTTTTCTTTTTTTCTTAAAGGACCAAATCCGTTTGGCCCGTGAACCTTTTGGTCCGGACCCAACTGAAAACGACGGATCGGTTAAGCCCGCGGACATGAGCTAGGGCGGGCCGGGCCGGATAACCCTTTTGAACATCACCACTGGTGGAGTGTGAATCCAGATGAGAGCTTAAACATATGCTACAAACTAGGGCAAATTCTTAAATTAGGGGAAGCGCTTATGAATTAAGCCTTACTTCCGTTAAGGATTAGTGTTGATGGAAATTTGCAAATTTACATTGTTAAACTATCTTACCAATTACTCCCTCCATCTCAAACTTATGGTTACTTAATTCCGTTTTGGGAGTTCCATACTTTTGGTTACTTACCTAAAATGTTCAATTTTCTCTCTCCTCCTCACTCACAACAACTATCGACTATCTCATTTTCTCTCTCCTTCCCACTCACAATACCTACCATTTCTTAATCTTCTCGCATTCAATTTTAGTAACCATAAGTTTGGATAGAGGGAGTATATGACACGACTTTTTCACCCCCTCTCCCATTTATTTAAGAAATATTTTGTTGGAACAGCAAGGTATACTGTGAGGAGCTTTGGGATTAGGCGTAATGAAAAGATTGCGTGCTATGTCACTGTTAGAGGTGACAAGGCTATGCAGCTTCTGGAGAGTGGCCTCAAGGTGAAGGAATACGAGTTGTTGCGCCGCAACTTCAGCGACACGGGTTGCTTTGGTTTTGGAATTCAGGAACATATTGATCTTGGTATCAAGTAAGTTATTTTGGAACCTACTCGTGATACTCATTTGGTGCATTTCATTTTGAATGCTTTTGTTTTTTAGATTGTGAGACCCGTCCCCGCCTTTCCCTCTCTTACATTTGTCTGGTTTTTTATTTACATATTTTGGTAGGGTACAACTCACATCTTGAATGCCAATTATTCATCTGTGCTGACATTGAGTTAATATTGAACTTACTCGTGATTAAAGTAGATTACTTTGTAGTTCAAACTCATTGGATCAAATTTGTTTGAAGGGATTATGTTAAAAAAAGCTTAATGTTGCTAATTGCCTTGTTCATTTTCTCATGTTAGATACGATCCCTCTACCGGTATCTATGGTATGGACTTCTACGTGGTGCTAGAGCGACCGGGCTACCGTGTCGGAAGACGTCGCAGGTGCAAAGCACGTGTTGGTATCCAGCACAGAGTAACAAAGGACGATGCAATGAAGTGGTTCCAAGTCAAATACGAGGGTGTCATCCTTAACAAGTCCCAGCAAATCGGAGCTTAGACAGATTGTTGTCACATACATGTTGAGAAATTGTAGTTTGTTTTTGGCAGGCAGGGTGGGTAGACATTTTTGTTCATCCAAGTGGAAATCAGTGATACTGTTGACCTATTACTTTTCTTGAAGCTACTTCCCCCCCCGGAAATCAGAAGCTACTTGTTTTGAGGCGATATATTTGTGTTTTGAACTATAGTTTGTTTAATTTAGTATTGTGGAAGAGATTTATTTACCTATTGTGTTTGTGGATATTCACTTTATTTTATCATATTAAAGCCTCCATGAATACTACAAGTATAATAAAACATCAACACAAACTACTAACTTAACTTTACCTAGTGCCTATTCCCAGCCCGGATTTGGGGCAGGTACAGCCGGCAGTTGTACCAACGGCCCAGATTCAATCTTTCATAAATGGGTTTAGTTGGAGGGCGGAGGAAAAAATGACTATCCTCTACACAAACTTTTAACTTACGTACACAGTCCTACTGCAAGGTTCCTGGATCCCTTCTCATCAAACATTTCATCTATAAATAGTTGCTATATTTGGAAATCAGACAATTATTATAGACAAACCAAAAAAAGAAAGTACGATTTTTTCGAGGGACGAAGACGGTATGAAAATGGAAAATGCTAGGTTGCTTAAACAAGAAAAATTACTGATAGAGGCGATTGCACTACTGACTCGCCAGAAAAAGAGACCCATGAGCCTGTTCTCCACAAAACTCATTGAAATATTCATTTTCCATCCTGATTTTTCATTTTATTTCAAAAATAAAATAAAATATGGATAATATTATGCAGAGAAACTTAAGTACCATGTTCATTTGGATATCCATAAAGTCTTATTCCAAAATTTTGGAAGGAAGAAAACAAAAAGTCAATAACCATTCTGCAATACCAACATATTCTATTTCTCACATCACTGGAGCTTCTGCATATGACTCGAACACCTTTTCGACGTAAATAGGATCTCCAACTTTAACTATCCCTCCATTAAAACCATCTTTGCAGACCAAATTTTGTCCAAAGTAGACCTGTAAATGTATGTAATATGTGTTAGTTATCCATCATTACTCGCACGGTAAGCTTATACTCCCTCCGTCCCGGAGTGATGTTTCCACTATTTTTGTTGTTTGCTTGAATAAACTTTGAGCAATAATTATAGGTTACTTTAGTTATCTTAATGATAATCTAAAACAATGTTATTGATATACCGTTATAAATCAATAAGAAAATTTAGATTTTCATTAGTAAAGTTAAATTGAGCTATATTGCTCAAAGTTTCTTCAAACAACCAACAAAAAAGTGAGAACATTATTCCGGGACGGAGGGAGTAATAACTAGGCGCCTCACCTTCCCCTGCTGGTTTCCATTCACAGGCAAGACTTTATCTGATCGGAGTTTCTTCATGGTTTCATTTGGTTCACGCCCTGGAATCGCATTTTCTTGATTGATTGTTGGTACCTGAAAGTCTTGAAACATTGAGGTTGCAATGTAGAAGATAGAAACTCTGCAGTTTAAAAAGTTCTCTACAAGATGGATGTTGTCGGTTCTATTTACAAGCAGAGTCTTTATAAACAACTTATGTATATTCGGTCATGGAGGCCATCCAACTTGTTAGGACTAGGTTTTGGCTTCTGATATCTAAAGTAACAAGGCTTTAACTAAAAAAAAACATAGGTTCACCAACTTTCTTATTAAAATGAAATTGTTTTTATAATATTTTGACCCAATAAACAAAATTTAGATACTTCTTTCCAGCACCAACAAACGGTGCAGCTAGGATTTTTTGTGAACGGGGAAAAAATGCAGAACATAATTCGTAAAATAATTTGTAACAGTTAAAACCCTTCCGATTTTCAAAAGGAGGCAGAATAAATTCATAGTGCATTTCTTTTCTCACAAAAAAGGAACAATATTGCATTTCGCACTAAAACCCCTAAATTTAGAAATAAATGGGAATAAATGCACTACTTTTTTTGTTCTTTAACAAGTGGGGGCAGTTGCCCCCTTAATCTTGTGCCTAGCTTCAATAATGATCTTGATCCCTTTTCAAATAAATCTTACCTTCACCACTCCCTTGTGCCATTCATGCAAATACTACTTTTTACCATATTCGCTTCCACATCAGAGTCACTATACCAAAACAATAACAAAACCGTTTGATCTCTTTTACCTGCCATGTTACGACTAACTGTTCTTTTCATTTTCATATTGATATGATATTGGTCATGACTTCACTTTTCCAAATACATAACTCTTAACATTCTTTCTCTTTCTAGTGAATGTTCGAGTTCGGTGGTTGTCTTGTTGAATGACAAACGACTTTTAGTAAGCATTCATCACTCAACCTCATTGGTGGGGACAAAGGTGAAAATCGACTGGTCAGCAGGAATAAGAAACATTAGACTCTTTATTGCATCTTGCAAAAGGTTACAGATCAAATGGTTTTTACCTTACAGCGAGGACACAGACAGACCCCCTGAAATGCAATCTCGTTTATTTTGAGCTCCTTCCAAAAGTCCTCAGCATATGGTTTGCACCCATCAACAAGAATACTGCAACAATCAAGTGGGACTCAGAAATTTTAATTCGTTCACTTTTTATGATGCTTTAAACTTGTAGGGAATAGGGATCAGTTGACCTGAGATAGTAACATTTATTTTGAAACCAAGTAGAAGCTAAAGGAAACACTCAATTTGAATGTAAAAAAAATCAGTACATCATGCATCCAACAATGGAGGGGAAAAAATCGAGAAAAAATCAAAAGAAAAATAAAAATCTGGGTCTTTAAGAATGAGTGCGATGTAAGTTTGAATATATACTTGGGTCTAAAGCGATTAATTGAAATCTTTTCCAGCAGATGCTCGTTCAATGCATCCAAGGATCCCTGAAAAGATACATTGAAAAATCAACCCTCACACTTTTACTTGACAGAAAATTGTTTGAGAATATTTTTGAAGTCTACCAACCTGGGAAATCACAAGGAACGGGAATGCATCAGAAAACATCACATTGAATCCAGAAGCATATTTAGGGTCCACAACCCTAGTCTCTGATTCTGTGCACAAACATATCAGCTAAATTATGTATACATAGGTTTGAGCTATCCAAGCATCCTTGAAGTAACAGTAAAAAAAAGATTCAGGCATCCGTTTCAATATACTATTAGAAACACAGTGTTTTAATGTAATACAAGGTATATGTGTAGTAGATGATGGTTTGAATTAATTTAATCATAGGTCTAGTGCTCAATTCCTGGGAAATATCTAGGTTTTCAAGTTTTTATTTCAATAGAACCGTAGTTTAGGAAATCCATAGAAGTGTGACATGGCTTCACCATTTTCACCCCTCCCCCTATATTTAGTACAGATGCACTCGGATCAGAAGACGTAATCCAGAGCTGTGATCTGATCATTTGGTCTTAAAACTTAACACAGGTGGTCCATGACGAAATCTTTAATACTGCCTCCGTCCCGGAAATATAGTAGCATTTGACTTTGATGGTCAACACAAGTGAACTTTAACCAAAACATAAATGCCAATCTATTCATCCTATTTAAATTCGTAGCACTGTTATTGATAAATCACTTAATGATTAATCGATAATAATTTTTAGATTATCATTAGAATGAATAGATTGACACTAATGTCTGGTCAACGTTCACTTGTGTTGAGAATACATAAAGGAAAAATCTCTTAGCAGAACAAAGCTGCGTCTTCCCGCCACATCCAGATCCAATATCCATCAGTATTACGATGAACTCTGAAACCAGAACCAGAAGGTAGTATACAGGCAGTAGGGTCTCCAAAAAAAATTCCTCCTGGTTAAAAGGAATAATTAAATGACTACAAGTCTTCAAGATTATAGCTTTCATTTAGCACTTCAGCGAGCTTGTCAACAATAAATAACAACACGATTCTAGAGAACTAGAATAACAAATAAATCTTAAAATGAACATTCAGAAAAAGAAGTCAATACACTGCTTAAAACTTGAGATGTAATAAATGGAGTATTGCATACCTTCATTGAAGCGAACTAGGCGACAGGGTTTTCCAATATAATCCGTGAACCATTTCGCTGCTTCATCTCCCTCATCCAAGGCAGAGCCAGACCATTCCCAAACTGATACACCATCAGATGTCAAGGAAGGTTTATTCAATGGCACCTTCAACTCATCCATCCCAGGGGCCCTTACCACTGTACAACGAAGTCCGTAAAAGATTATCAATAATCTTAAAATCCCACTAATCTTTCCATATTAGGAGAATTTCAATAGTGGTTAAAAACAAGATGTTCAAGTTACAGTAGGAGATAAACCTATAAGGGCCAGGAAAGATTGTACGAGTATTATGTTACATCTTACAAGTCCAATGGGTGTTCATCAAGACTGAACGCTGGAGGTTGGGGTGGGGAATCCGAACTAAGCATTTTTTTTTTCACTGAAACAAGTCTCCCCTCTCAATAAAAATAGTTGAAGACTAAAATAGAAGTCAAGAAGGAAAACCAATTTCCTTGCCACTCAGCAATCTTGCTGGAATATTGCACATTTTACTCCGAAACACGTAAAGAAGCAAGCTTGCACATTAGGCAATGGTTAACCTTCTGTGAAAAATAGGCCCTCAAATACAAACTAGCAGTAGAGGAGAAGAACGTTATCTCATTTTCAAGAGACAGATTCTTGTCAGTATACGAAGTGCTGGTTTGATACCAATGAGTCGTTGCACTATCATGTAATGAAGTTTGCATTCAAATATCATAAAATTGAATGGCCGAGCACCAAATGATAAAGCAAGACGAAGAGGTACTAAAAATGTTTAAATACCAGTGTACGTGTTCTTGGACAAATCACAGTACTAAGATTGATAGAAACATTATGTAGAAGTAAGTTGAAGGCTTGAGACTTTAGGTCAATTATTCAAACAAGGAACCAAAGCAAATTTTATTCTCAAATCACATGAAAACCCACAGAGAGGGGAAAAAGTCTTAAATTGATATGAAATACATCTGTTGATGATGATTGGTCATGGAAAGATGGATCCAAGACTGTTTATTGTTGTCTGAAGTCGTATTTGTTTCTAGAAGACAATATATCATAAGATGCATAAGAATGGGTGTAACACAATAACAGAGCAGTATAACTTCAAATAGAGCAATCACAAGTTTACCTAGGTATGAGTGTGTGTTGGGTTTCCAACCCTCGGAAAAAGCATCAGCAGGTAGCTCCACTTGAATTAGAGCAAACTTTGGTACAGTTCTTTGAGTATAAGCTCTCCCATTTGAATTAACGACTAACCATTGTCTATCCCACCTGAACCCTGTATATCCAGCAACAAAGGAAGCAAGAAAATTTTGAATTCGGAACTTTTATATGAAGTTATATATCAATAATTAGTACTTATAATCACACTGATTCTCGTTACTGGAAAGTAGCTAAGGATTCAGCAGTGATCATTTTGACTCATAGGTAATTAACCAGCAGATAAAAAGATACTCATCACTATAATCACTAACAGAGATTTATCATAAAAAATACTAACTCCATCCCAAAATGAATGTCCAAAAAAAATAAATCAAATTGGCTCTTGATATAGAGAAAATTTGAATTTTTTTCATACATTTTTTTAGGACGGAGGGGGTATTTAATTATAGTAAAGGAAGGATTAATCACGATTGTCAACCAACAAAACACATAACAGGGGAAACGATTATCATTATTGGTCCCCAGAACAAAGAAGAAGCTTAAACCGCGAGTCAGGGTTACAGTCCACAATGAATTGAATTGATTAAATTCACAAGGATTAGTAGGAACTTTAGAAGCATAACAACATTGAGCTAGAGTATTAAAAAGTTGGTCGTGGTACAACATAATCACCACTGGTGCAAAAATATTTAATGCAAATTCATAGATTCACTAAACTAGTTTTGAAAGTTATTTTCAACAATTTTTTCTCTTTTCCTTTTTTTTTTTTTTTTTTTTTTTTTTAGATTTTCATAATAACGGTTCAAAAATAAATTGGAATTAGGAGAGCAAAATGAATTCCCTGGAAATAAATTAAACTTCCATTTCCAATGTAATTGCTCTAAATTGGGTTGCCAAATATATCTTTAATGTATGGTTTATTGGGTAATAAGTTGTCAACTCAATTTCAAACCTTGATTTGGAACTGGAAGAAGCGAAAGAAAACGAAGAAAAATCCACAGAAATCAAAGTTTTTCCAATTCAAAATCCAATTTCAACTCAATGTCTTGGCCAATTTGTCTTAACTTTTGCTAATCACAACGAAATAGCTACTCAATTGGTTGAATTTAGACAGGGCAAACATGAAATGATTTATGCATTAGCACAAAATCAGTTACTCCATGGAAAGTCCTCTTTCTATATTTATACTGAAATAAATCATACCAGTGGAAGAGAGAGGAGCTTGGGAAAGAGAAATTCCCCTGCATGATTTGATCGGATATACGAAGATTTCTTTCACCACCGCTTCCGCCGCCGCCATCCCCCTCTCTCTCTCTCTTTCTCTTTACCGGCGACTGTTGCTGAAATTTGGTGGTGTGGTGTGGTGGCTGATTCACATGATTCTTGTGTATGAATTTTATAGAGAGCGTCCTCCTCTTGGTCCTTTGGAAGATTCTTCTTTACTGGTGAGTGGGACCCGCAAATTGTTTTTGTACTACGTAGAAGATAGGATAGGACACAACGGATGAGGAAGTTATTTATTGTTTTATAAGACACTTCAATAGCCAAATTGAATACTCTCTCCGCCTCATCCGAAATAGGATTCTTCTTGGTCCCGACACAGGGATTAAGGATTAATAATATTTTATTATAAAAAGTGTATTTGAAAAGTAGGTGGCGTGAGTATGAAGGAGAGATAAAGTGGGTGGGGAATAATAAATGAAAAGTTGTTGTGAATATGACAAGTGGGTTCTACTAATAAAATAATAATAAAATCTTTCCATTTTGGGATGTCCTATTTCGAGTTGGACACCCAAAATGACAAAACGTCTTATTTCGGGTGAGACGGAGGGAGTATTATTCCCCGTGCGCTGCACGGTGTTATTTACTCATTTGGAAAAATATTAGATAAATTGAATAAAATAACATAATTGAGAAAAACTTCTTTGAAGACAACATTGTCAATGATAATATCAGATTGAATAGGATTGTTGTCGGGACATATCAATATCTTAAGGGGAGCAAGATCTCCAACGCGAAACGAATATTGAAATAAATTATCAATACCATCAAACGGCAAAAATTGTTTCCAAAAATCCTAAAACGAAGTATCAATATTGATACGTTCATTAATCCTAACGAACTAAACCATAATTAAGGGGGGAGGGGGAATATGAAAAAGTCCAAAAAATGATAATAAATTTAAATGCCTGTTCCTAAATAACCTTTTTTTTAAGACTTTTAAACTCTGCCTCAAGGAGCTATGCACGATGACTTTTATTCGGCACGTTCTGACGTTTGATTTGATATGTGGACGTTCCGTGGTTCATTCGCAATCAAAAGTTACGACCGTATCCGCGCACGCGCTCAAAAGACTCAATAAAATTCAACGCCTTGTTGACCGCATCAATTAGTAATTTTTCACTATATAGTAAGAACAATTCAATTTTTTCACTAAATAAAAATAAGTAAAAAGTATCATATAAAAATCAATTTACATACAAAGTTGAAAACTTATACCAAATTATAAATAATGGCATATTTGACCTTATTTACCTAACTTTCCAATTTTGGAAATGCATATTGGCCTCATTCTAGAAATGATAAGACTTTCTTGTTTTTATATTACTATAGATGCATTTGGTACTCTGATATGTATTATGTCTCTTCACGTGTATACTTCTCCTAATAATTATTGTTATGTACATTCATAATGTAGTAGTAATCTATAACATCATTATTTATTTAGTGACTATTATTCATGAATATGCTATAAGCAACCGTTCACATATCTAAGCATATTACATTATACTTTCAACTAATTAGCAAGAACTGAAGGGTCTACGGGGGTGTGACGTGGAAGGCTGAGAGGCAAGGAAAATCCATTTTAAGATGAGGTGTCGCTCCCAGATTCTCTTTTGCCTACTTTAATATACTATAGTATAGATTTTTTTATTATTATTATTGTGTCTCATTTGATAATTCCTACTTTATTTATTAATTTTTTCATTAAATAAATTTATATTGTATTTTATATACTCTACTATACTTATTATACTCATACACTTAAATTATGAATATCAATCTTAAATCATCATACTCACAACTACTTTCCCACTCATAATAATTTTAAATATATAATTTTTGTGTTTCACTCGAAATAAGATTGTGGAAAGTGGCACGGGGTTTATTAAAAAAATTGTTAGTGGAGTATGTGTTTTGAGTATGAAAAGTGATATAGGATAGAGAAAGTGACATAAGGAATAATAAGTGGAAAGCTGTTGTGACTAGTGACTGTGAAAGTGAATCTCACTAAATAAAACATTTTCATTTTGAAGTTGTCCTATTTCGAGCATGATACCCAAAATGAAAAATTGCCCTAATTTGAGTGGGACGGAGGGAGTATACTCCATAATTTTTGTACATATTTTCAGAATGGTGCAAGTTGTTTTAAAATAGAGGAAGTATTGTAATATTTCATATTTCAGAAAAATATTGTCAAAACCTACAAAAAAAATTCTATTAGTTAGGAAAATCATACGACGCAGTTTTGTAAATATATACTCCCTCCGTCCCAACAGAAGTGTCACTTATTTCCCTTTTGGTCCGTCCCAGCACAAGTGTCACTACCCAAAATGGAAATGTTTTAATATACTCCCTCCGTCTCAAAATAGATGTCGTTTTGGAGTTAAATTTTGTCTCAAAATACTTGTCGTTTCACTATTTTCAAAGTTTTTTTTATTGCTCTATACCAATTATACCCTTAATAATGATTGTAGACTATCTCTTATCTAACCATTTAATTTCCTAGGTAGTTGAATTACTTTAGGGGTATTTGTGACTTCTTCACATGCATTAATGACATTTCTTAATATGTGTGAAACACTCCAAAACGACGGATTTCGAACCGCTCCACCCACAAAAGTTAGCTCCACCCAATGGTGGAGATTGGTGCCACCTCATTTTAGCTACACCCAACGGCTGAGATGTAGCCGTGGGACCTGGTGATGTTCAAACGGGTTATCCGGCCCGGCCCGACCCGCCTTTGGTCATGTCTGCGGGCTTGACGGGCTTGACCGGTCCGGCCCTCCCACGGATGGATAAAAGCCCGGCCCGGCCCGTCGTTTTATGTGTGGTCCGGCCCGTCCGTTTGGTCCGGACCGAAAGGTTTACGGGCCAAACGGATTTTGTCCTTTTTTTTTTTTTTTAAAAATCAGAAAAACTTTTAAAAAATTATAAAAAAATAAAATGACTTAGACTTATTAAAATATATAATATAAATTAAAATACATATAAAAAGTGATTTAATATCTACTTTAATTTGTCTTTTATATTTAAATAGAGTTAGTTATTAAATTTAAGTTATTTGATAATAATTTTATTAAATTTTAAGGCATATAGTCTAGAATTGATTGAATTCTTCATTTAGGAAATAGCAAAGTCTTTAAGATAATAAAGTCTTAAAAAAATACAAAGTCTTCTACATAATAAAGTCATCAAGATAAAAATCTTCAAAGTCTTTAAGATAAAAAATAACAAAGTCTTCTACATAATAAAGTCGTTAAGATACAAAGTCTTTATAGGGGTGGCATGGTAGGTATACCAACATTTTTTACCTTGTACCAGTACCAACCAAGATGAAGTTGGTACGTGAAAATGAGTACCAGTACCGTACCAACAAACTCGGTATACCAACTTCTTGGTACGGTTGGTACTTGGTTGGTACGGTTGGTACTACACCTCTACCAAAGAAGGAAAAGTGGAAGACAAATTAACTGAAACTGTCAAAAATTAACTGAAACAGTAAAAAAAAACTAACTGAAACAGTCAAAAACTAACTGAAACAGTCAAAAAACTAACTGAAACTATCAAAAACTAACTGAAACAGTCAAAAAACTAACTGTAACTGTCAAAAACTAACTGAAACTGTCAAAACTAACTGAAACTGTCAAACAACTAACTGAAACTGTTAAAAACTTACTGAGAAACTGTCTAAAAACTAACTGAAACTGTCAAAAACTAACTGAAACAATCAAAAAACTGACTGGAATTTTAAATAACACATTTTTTTTAGTTTTTTTAGTTTTTTTATATACTTACTTTTCTATTAAATTATTAAATATATAATAAACATTATTTTTATAAAAATAAACTCGGTACACGGTATACCAACCGAACTCACTTTTGTGTACCGTGTACCAACCAATACTGCAAACTCGGTTCGGTACTACCGTACCGAACTTTCGGTATACCGACTGTCGGTATACCAAAGCTCTCGGTTCGGCTGGTACTCGGTTGGTAGGTTTTGTTTGGTACGATTGGCCACCCCTAAGTCTTTAAGATAATAAAGTCTTAAAAAATTACTAAGTCTTCTACATAAAAAAAAAAAAAAAAAGAAGGCCAAACGGACACGGGCCAAACGGGCCAAGTGATCCGCGGGCTTTAGCCCGGCCCGTGCGTCATTTTCACTGTCCGGCCCATCCTTGTGTCCGCGCGGGCTTGGAGCGGGCTCAGTCCGTGGGCTGACGGGCTCGGACCAACGGGCCTCGGGCCGGCGAGCTTGACGGGCCTCCGTGGACTTCGGTCCATTTTGAACATCACCAGTGGGACCTAAAAAAATTGAAATCATCTGAGCCGCACAGATGATAAGTGTGTGTATGTGGCCTTGATCGGAGCCGTTGGGTGGAGAGGTGGAGCTAACTCGGTGGAGCGGTTCCGGGTCCCCAAAACGACATCTATTTTGAGACGGAGGGAGTATTTTATTCAACCAACCCCACCATTTAACCACACTCATTCTCTCTCTTCATTTTTCACCACTCATTTTATTCAACCAACACTACTATTTACCCTACTCATTCTCTCTCTTTATTTTCTACCACACACCTACTACCTTTTTTTAATCCCCGTGTCCCAAAAATTGGTGACACTTTTGCTGGGACGGTGGGAGTATTTTAGAACCCACTGTCACATTTTTGTAATTAATCAAACTTATTGATACACATTGACACTTATAACACTTTTAAACACACATTGGCTCTTCTAAACACTCAACGTTTCATTGACAAATCCATTAGAAGATTAATGCAAGTTATCCACCTCAAGTCATATACTGTATTTCATAAAATTTTGAATGAAATCATGACATTTAAGTGTGCAACATTTTTTTTTCAGACTCAATCTCCTAGCATTAAAACTCTTTCATTTCAATCATTTCAATTACACTACTTAAAAAAAAAAAAAAAAGTTTTATAAAGTTGTAAGAATATTTACAAGAATCTAAAGCCTGTGGTTTGAGCTTCCGAAGTCAATTTAGGTCAGACATTATCTGGCCAGAAGTCTCTGAAAAAGGCTCGCTCGAATTCCTTCTCTTGCATCTTCTTCATCTTTTAGGTTATTCCTTTTTTCCCCTTACTCTTGCCAGGCAACTGTCATCAATTATTATAGGAAACATTAACATTAACATTAATTAGAATACACTAAAAGCAAAAGCATATGACAGTAACCCTTCACAATAATACATGAAATTATTATTTTTTATTTGAATATTTAAAATAAATACATTTATTTAAATAACTGTATATGATATATGTTTTTTATTTAATTTTTGATGTACTAATATTGTATAAAATATATTAAAAATTTAATGTAAATGAAGCGTGAAAATTAAATTAATAGTTCAAATGAGAATGAGTAAAATAGCCCTCACGTGACATGCACATAACCAATTTCATTAGGTTTTCGAATGTCCGTTAGTGCCGGGGGGTGAAGTGGGGACAATTTCAAAATTAAAATACGGGATTGGGTGTATACTTGAAGGGGGAAGGGGGGGGGGGGGGGGGTTGGTTAAATGTATTTTGGCATAATAAGGGAAAGGATATCTTAACTTGTGCAAGATTTTTCGAGAAACCGTTTTCTCTCTCTCTCTCTCTTTTTCTCTCTCTCTCTCCTCTTCTTCTTCTCTGTTAATCTCCACTCCCGTCCCTATTCATTATGGTATACTGTGATCTCCTTCATCTTCAATTTGTTCATCTTGTTCATTCTATATTGATTTATCTAACCCGATTTCACATTTATTAATTGTTGTTTTGCAATTAATAAATGTGAAATCAGGTATTTAATTTTCGTTTTAAATCTAGATTTTTAATAATGTTTATTGTTGTTGTTTTTGCATTGTTGTATTTCTCTCCATATTCATATGTGAGAGACTGTAATTTCCTTCCGTTAGTGAAGGCTTGTGATTCCCTTCCATTTGTGAGGGCCTTGTGTATTGGTTTTGTTGTTTTTATGATTGGGAGAAAGTCTGAATCTGACTTAGCCAAGCAAAAAAAGGGACATGAATGCAGTACTTCATCAAGATGTTCATGAAATCCATCGTTTCGAATGGTGGAATATTTTGAAGTCAGATTTTGTTAATTGTTGCAAGGATGAGCTTAGTAGGAATATTCATTTTTCTTTGCAATTGACAAGTCAAAATGCCAATGTATTGGCAAATGTACTATCTAGGGCAGTGTTTGTAATCGCGAGCCCCACCGTTTGGGTCGAACTTCTGATTTCTGTGGATAGTCGACTCTTAAACGTTTGTTGTTGTCATTAATAATATGTTTCTTTTGGTTTCAAAAAAAAAAACTTGTGCAAGAAAACGGATAGTCATCTTGTAATTGGAGGGAGAAGGTTGTGCGAGTGGGGTGGGGTGTTGCGTTTGGGGGGGGGGGGGGGGGGGACCCTTTCGTTGTGCAGCTTCTTTTTTCTTTCTTTCCACAAACTGTTTATGTTTACAAGATGTGTGTGTGTGTGTACGTGCACGATTGTGCTGCACCATGCAGTTGGATCCCTTCCTAAAAATTTAATGTATCACGGATCGTCGAACTTCCACTACATCATGAATCATGTCCATTTTCGCATTCCATGCATTATATTGATCCTGCATTTACTGTGCACTACCCTAACAGATGTACATCAAGAGAGTTCTCATTCAACTCAGTTTATAAATATCAGAAGTAGATTAAAAAGCTGAATGTTGCTGATTGCCTTGTTCATCTTTTCATGTTTGATACGATCCCTTATCTATGGTATAGACTTTTACGTGGTGCTAGAGCGACCGTGTTGGAAGACGTCGCAGGTGCAAAGTGCAAGTGAAAGCCTTACCCACACACTCGGATACCATTGGACCGAGAGGCCTTTGATAAAATTTACTCTTGATCAAGAGCAAATTTAATATTCTTTTATTTAAACATTCATTTTGGGTCCTCAGAGCAAGAGGCGAATAATGGCCCAGAATGCCCTCAAACACTAGACATGGCCAACCGGGAACCGTATGTTGGATAAAATCTTTTAAATATTGAAAGGAATACGATTACAATATAATTGAAATTACAATTACAAATTGAAAGAATGAAAAACATGAAAAGAAACGATAAAACCGTATTTGATATCTTCGTTGGGTTTGTCCGTCTTTGATCTCTTGTATCCGAGTCGTGTGAGAACACACTCTCCTTAAGACTAATCCGTCCTCCTCTCTACGAGTGCTTGAGGTTTCCACGGCCGTTAGTCTCCCAGGATAAAACGGATTAACCAGAACCACTTCGCACATAAGCCTTCAGGCGAAATGAACTAATATGCTTGGACGATATCACCATTGAAATATATAAGGAGGCCAATGGAAGAAGCACAAGATCAATAATGAAAGGGAGATTTGCTAGAACAAGTGTTTCATTTTGTGTGTTTTCACTCATCTCCTTTCTTTTATAGCTTAAAATTCTAGAAATTACAATTTGTTATTAACTTTTTGTAATTCCTTGAATTATAATTCAACAATAAGTGGCAAAAACTATCAACTAGTTTTTCCATACTTTTCACATGTGAGACAAACTCACATTTCTAACTTCCATCCATTTATTTATTTGAGCTATATATTTTTATCATTCAATCTTCAAATTGAACCAATAAATTTATCATTTTCATGTTCTCACGGAGTGAACATGAACCCACGATAATCTTTGTCCAATGACAAACGATTCTTACATGGAAATGTGCACAATTTCCTTCACACACAACACACTTTTCCAACACCGTACCCGTGACAACCCGTCAACCCGCACCCGCATTTTAACAGTTGGAAATGGCCGTGGACAACCCGTTAACCGTCCTAACAGTACCAATTTCATCATCAGCTTATAGCAGCTTTAACATAAGTAACTTCAACCTCTATCATCTTAACAAAACAAATAAGACAACATCCCAAATTCAAAAGCCAAGAAATTAACTAATATTTCTGTGGCTCCGTGATATTCAAAATGCAGAAGCCTGTCCAAGCTAAGGATTGATTAATCAAAAAAAAAAAAAAAAAAAAAGAGCATAGCATAGGACCTCCATGAATACTATAGTAAAACAGCAACACAAACTAATAACTTTACCTAATGCCTACTTCCTACCCGGATTAGGGGGTTGCAACCAGGTTATACCAACGGCCCAGATTCAATCTTTCATAAATGGGTGGCCTCAGTTAGAGAGGCGATTGCACTACTGACTCGCCAGAAAAAGAGACCCATGAGCAAAACTCATTGAAATATTCATTTTCCATCCTGATTTTTCATTTATTTAAAAAAAAAATTATGGACAATATTATGCAGAGAAACTTAAGTACCATGTTCATTTGGATATCCATAAAGTCTAATTCCAAAATTTTGGAAGGAAGAAAACAAAAACTCTATAACCATTCTGCCATACCAACATATTCTATTTCTCACATCACTGGAGCTTCTGCATATGACTCGAACACCTTTTCGACATAAATAGGATCTCCAACTTTAACTACTATCCCTCCATAAAACCATCTTTGCAGACCAAATTCTGACCAAAGTAGACCTGCGGAATTTTTCGTAATATATGTTAGTTATCCATCATTACTCGCACTGTAAACTATATACTCCCTCCGCCCCGGAGTGATGTTCCCACTTTTTTGTTGTTTGCTTGAATAAACTTTGAGTAATAATTATAGTTAATTTAGTTATCTTAATGAAAATCAAAAACTTGTTATTGATACACCGTTATAAATACTATCAATAACATTTTTTCATCTTTCATTAGTAAAGTTGAATTGACCTGTAAGTATTGCTCAAAGTTCATTCAAACAACCAACAAAAAAATGTGGGAACATTATTCCGGGACGGAGGGAGTAATAACTAGGCGCCTCACCTTCCCCTGCTGGTTTCCATTCACGGGCAAGACTTTATCTGATCGGAGATTCTTCATAGTTTCATTTGGTTCACGCCCCGGAATCGCATTTTCTTGATTGATTGTTGGTACCAGTCTTGAACACTGAGGTTGCAATGTAGAAGATAGAAACTCTGCAGTTTGAAAAGTTCCACTACAAGATGAAAGCTTTCGGTTCTATTTACAAGCACCGTCTTTATATGCAACTTACGTATAAAAGTCATGACTTGTTAATGTAAGATTATTCATCAACTAAGTAGTGGGGTCAATGAGACCATAATCCATATCTAATGTCTAAGTCTATGAGGTAAACAAGGCTTTTGTAGTAGAATCTTCAAATTAGCCCTTGAAATGATACAATTTCTACTAATTTCCAAAGGACTTCAGCGCAGATCCACGATCCCTTTCGCGACAAACTAGTGAATTCATCACCCATTGAGGGAGCCATAGCTTAAATTAAGGGATTAATAGACCCTCTTTAATTTGAAAATGTATTTAGAGTAGTACCACCATATCTAGATATGAATTTTACTAAGAAAATTTAATAATGTCACCAATTTTCACCTCTTTCTTATCAAGACCAAAAGAATGCACAATATTACAATTTTTTGAGCCAATTTAAATCAAATTCGGATACATCCTTCTAGCACTTACATAATCTTGACCAATAGCATAGCTAGGATTTTTTGTAATGGGGAAAAATATTGCGTAACACATTTTGTCAAAAAATTATAACAGAGACCCATATCAGATTTTTAAAAGGGGGAGATAAAACTCATAATTTATTTCTACACAAAAGTGGTAAGTTTTCATATGTTGCATTAAACCCCCTAAATATAGAAATAATTTCACTTGGGTATTTTTTTTTTTTAATGGGGCAGCTGCCCCCTTCACCTTGTGCCTAGCTAGCTCCGCCAGTGATCTTGACCCCGTTCCAAATAAATCCTGGCTTTCCCACTCACTTGTATCATTTATGCGAATACCTTTTACCATATTTGCTTCCACATCATAGATACTCCACCAAAACAATAACAAAACTTTTGAATCACTTTAAGCTGCCATGTTATGACTAATTGTCCTTACATCTTAGTCCTCTGAACTAAAAACTAGGCCATCCTTCCCCTGCACCCACCTCTTTATTTTTTTCAGTTTTATATTGATATAATCTTGATCATGACTTCACTTTTCCATATACATAACTCTTAACATTCTTTCTCCCATCCACTGGAGAGTTAAAAGCGGCATCAACATACAAGCCCTTAAGCAAAATTGGATTCCAAATCACCCAACATTCATTTCAAACCACACTCTACAATCAAGTATTCCAAATCTCCTAGTAGCTGATTTAATAAACAGAAGATCAAATTCCTGGAAAGCTCCCTTGATAAAACAACTCTTCCCTCAAAATATTTCAGACTCCATTCTTGCCTCGTATATCCCTACTCAGGGGGAAGATGACTAGGTATGGACTTATACTAATACTGGAAAGTTCACAGTCAAATCAGGATACTACAGAAGTCTGATCACTCATAAAGACACAGAAGGGCTTTTAGATGAGAATCTGAACACAGACTCCCAAAAGTTATGGCGAACTTTATGGAATTCTCCGTTGGAACCAAAGCTTAAGATTTTTATGTGGAGATTACTCAACAATATTCTCCCTACAAATTTGCAGCTATCCCGTAAGAAATGTGCTCCCTCGCCAAATTGTCCAAATTGTCTTTTATCTGAAGGATCCGCTCTTCACCTCTTTTTTACTTGTATGCATTCTCAACAAGTTTGGGAAAATTCACCCCTTCCTCCTCCTCCAATTCCTGTGGACAACCCAAACACATCCCTGCTTCAATGGTTAACAATCTGGATTAATCAGAAAATAGAGAATAAGGATTTCTACCTTCTTATTTTCATCTGTTGGGAGATTTGGTTGGACATGAACAAAGTCATCTTTCAACAAGCTACGGCTGCAATTGATGAGATCATTCCTAAAGCTTTGGAACAGCTCAAAAGGGTGGAAAAAATTGAGAAGGAGAAGGCAGATCAGAAAGAAAAGGTTCGAATATCTGACCTCTTAAGGTTAAATAATAGGAACAATCAGTTTTCAGAACGGAGTCTAGATTCTTTGAATGGCAAGACTCTGGAAGACCACCTCAAAAACTCAGAATCAAGGAATTGTCAAACTCTGATCACAGATGGAGCTTGGAAAAAAGACACGGCGTGGGCAGGTATTGGCTGGGAGCTTTGGGATGCTAATAGAGGAAGAATAGCTATTGAAAGTTCGTCCCAACAAACGAGTTCCAGCATTCAATCTGAATGTTTAGCTATTCTTAAAGGTCTGGATTGGGCGGTGAATCATGAGTTCAAAAGAATTGATGTTCTCACGGACTCTCAGCTAGCTTACTCTTTCTTAAATAGTATTATCTCCCCCCCCCCCCCATCGAGTCTTGATCCGATGATTCAAGATATCATTACTCTTTCTAAAAAAATTCTTAGTTTTAGCATTTGTAAAGTGAGCAGAGATGTTGTTCGCTATGCCCATAACAACGCTAGTTTTGCTAGGAAAATGTATATTAACTTTGTGGGCCCCGAGCCTTACTTCCTTTATAAGTAATATATTTGTTTGCTTCTTCAAAAAAAAAAAAAAAAACATTCTTTCTCCTTCTAGTGAACGTTTTGAGTTCGGTGGTTGTCTTGTTGAGTGACACGCGACTTTCGGTAAGCAATTATCACACAACCTCATTAGTAGGGAAAAAGGCGAATATTGAATGGTCAGCAGGAATCAGAAACATTAGACTCTTTATTGCGTCTTGCAAAAGGTTACAGATCAAATAGTTTTTACCTTACAGCGAGGACACAGACAGACCCCCTGAAATGCAATATCGTTTATTTTGAGCTCCTTCCAAAAGTCCTCAGCATATGGTTTGCATCCATCAACAAGAATACTGCAACAATCAAGTGGGACTCAGAAATTTTAATTCATTTGACTTTTTATGATGCTTTAAACTTGTAGGGAATAGGGATCAGTTGACCAGAGATAGTAACATGTAGGAAACACTCAATTTGGAGGTAGAAATAATCAGTACATCATGCATCCAACAATGGAGGGGAAAAAACAGAAAAAAATGTAAAAAATAAATCTGGGGCTTTAAGAATGAGTGTGATGTAAGTTTGAATATATACTTGGGTCTAAAGCGATTAATCGAAATCTTTTCCTGCAGATGTTCGTTCACTGCATCCAAGGATCCCTGAAAAGATACATTTAAACGATCAATCCTGAATCTTTTACAAGTCAGAAAAGCTTGTTGAGAAGACTTTCAAAGTATGCTGACCTGGGAAATCACGAGGAATGGGAATGCATCAGAAAACATCTAAGAAGCAAGCTTGCACATTAGGCAATGGTGTAATCGAACTTCATGAGAAAAATAGGCCCTTGGGTAAACTAGAAGTAGAGAACAATAACGTTATCTCATGTTCAAGAGGCAAATTCTGGTAAGTATACATACCAAGTGCTCGTTTGATAACAATGAGTCGTTGTTATCACGGAAATGAAATTGCATTCAAATATCAACGAATAGAATGGTCGAGCACCAAGTACTTAAAATATTCAAATAACATCACATGCAACCTTGCAGGAACAAATCACAGTAATAAGATTCATTAAAACTAGGGGTGGCAAATTGGGTGTTTTGGGTTTACCCATTAAAGTTAAAAATCCATTGGATACCTGGATAATTTAATTTTAATGGGTAAACCCAAAACACCCAATTTGCCACCCCTAATAAAAACATTCTGAGGGAGTACAGTTGAAATTTGTTTACTTTAGGTCAATCATTCAAACAAGGAACCAAAGAAAATATTATTCTCAAATCACATGCAAATACTCACTGAGGGCAGAAAATATTAACAACAACAGAAAGTAAAAATCAGTTGATGATAATTGGTGATGGAAACATGGATCTAAGACTGTTTATTTTGTTTAAGGCCGAAATTGTTTCTGAAAACAAGACATCATAAGTTGAATAAAAATGGGTGACACGAGGTAACAGAGCAGAATAACTTCAAAAAGAGCAATTTAAAAGTTTACCCAAGTATGAGTCCGTATTGGGTTTCCAACCCTCAGAAAATGCTTCAGTAGGCAGCTCCACTTGAATTAGAGCAAACTTTGGTACAACTCTTTGAGTATATGCTCGCCCGTTTGTATTTATAACTAACCACTGTCTATCCCACCTGAACCCTATATATCCAGCCACAAAGAAACAAGAAAAACGTAAATTTAGAACTTTTATATAAAGTTGTATATCAGTAAGTAGCACTTGTACTTAACTGATTCTTATTAATGGACAATGGCTAAGGATTCAGCACTGATCATTTTGACTCAGGTAATTAATCAGCAGATAAAAGGATATTCATCACTATGATCATTAACAGAGATTTAACCTAAAAAATATTTAATTGTAGTGAAGGAAGGAATTAATCACGTTTGACAACCAAAACTCGTAAAGCTATCTTGTCATTTCTCACTCCCTGCTGTAGACACAACTACGGATATAAATTATTGCTTCTTTTTACTCTTGGGATTTGAGGAGACTTTTCCATAAGCCAAAAGCCTAGACCGCGATAGTTTTAACTCAGCTTGATTTTGCCTTCTCCTAGCGCGCCTGGATTGAGCATCACGGTTTTCTTCGGCTTCTGATTTACTTTTTTCGATAACACTGAATGGTTCATTTGGTTTCTTGCCATCACCTCTCAAAGTTTTCTTCCCGCTGCTCTGACCAATAGATGCCTCGTTAATAAGAGACTTTATCCTTTGTTTTTGTTCTAATCTCCTATTATGAGGAACTTGCCACTCCTTCTCTACGTAAGGGGCTATCTTCTTTAGAGAAACATATTGATTCAACTCCTTGTCATCCAACAAAAGAACTTCCTTCGTACTTAATCCAAATCTTTTAGATTTCACTGGTCTGTACTTAAACCTCGTCTTTAAGTCCCCAATGGTATCCTCATAGTCCAGCTTATAATACTCTTCCAACTCTTTACCAAGTACCTCTTTCTCCTCAGCAGACCTTTTCCGCTTTTTCTTCGTCTTACCCTCTTCAGTAACTACATCATCTTCCTTCACCAGCTCACTGCCACCATCATTATCCTTTCGTTGTTTCAATGTTCCTTCCCTAGCAGCTGAGAATCCATCCCCAGACCCATACACGTCCTCCCACCCTTTTGAAAGGCCAAGCAACTCATCTTCTTTACTAAAATCAGGTTTCTCCAATCCACCCCATCTTCCTCATTATCGCTCCCAAACTCAGGGTTGACATCATCTGCCTCGTAATAATCATCATCAAAAGCTTTATTCATCTTCTTATCATACTCACCGGGATCAAATTCATCTTCCAGATCCTCTTCATCCAACAAGCAAGCAGAACCGTCCTCAAATCCAGCGGTCTCCCTAATTTTCTTAAGCTTCTCACTTATCTCCTTCTTCAAATTCTTCAAATGCTTCAACTCCTCCTTCCTCTCAAACTCCACCTGAGCCATCCTCTACTCCTTGCTTTGCCTCTGCAATTTCCTAGCATTAGTCTTCTTCCTCACCGAACCCTCCACAACTCTCGAGTGACCCAAAACCCTATCCCCACCATTCTCCTCAAACCTAAAATTAAACTCTCTCTCATAGTCCTCTTGCTTCTCAATCTCCTCCTCCTCATCCTCCGAAATACCAACATCGTCCCCATCAAACACCTTCTTATCATCCTTCTCCAACCACAGCTTCTTCCAGAAATAATCCTTCAAAAACATCTCATTTTTATCCAATTTATTATTAGGCCCAAAATAATCTTCCAACTTCTTATCAAATCCCTCATCACGGTCAATGTCATCAGTTCCACCCTTTTTCTCCTTGAAAAAGTCATCATCTTCGTCATCTTCGCCCGCAGCCGCATCCCAAAGAGCCCTTCTCAACTCCTCTTGTTCTTCAAAATAACTCTTTTTCCTCTCCTCTCTCTCCTCCTCAAATTACGGCCCTTCCTCAATCAAGTGCTTCGCCGTCACATCCTTCAAGTTCATTTGCTTCTTCTTTTTCTTCTCCTTCTTATCCTTTCCCTCTCCGTCTCCCCCTTCGGGCTCCGACTCATCAGAATCAAACAGCTTGGCTTCTTTATCTTTAAGAGCAGGATCCTGCTTCTTAACCTTAATCAAAGCATCGAAGAACTGCAAATACTTCTTACTCGATTCATCGAACCCATCCCACATCGGAAATATGTGGGAATTCCATCCCACATCGGAAATATGTGGGAATTGAGTGTGCTATATAGAAGGCCCATACACTCCTACTAAGCATCAAATCATCCATTGGACTTTTGGAGGCCTATGATGGGCTGTGGTTGACCCAATTGAGGAGATGTTTGGTGGGCTAGTGTATGGTACCTATGTGGCGGGTCGGGTCTGCGGACTCGGGTCGTTACAAATGGTATCAGAGCGGAACCCCGGCCTTAAGGCTTGCGAGCTCGCCCGGGGGTACGATCTGGGTATTGATTGACCTTGCCAGGGACGGCAAGGGTTTGAGTGGGGGAGATTGTGATATCCCCCATCCCACATCGGAAATATGTGGGAATTCCATCCCACATCGGAAATATGTGGGAATTGAGTGTGCTATATAGAAGGCCCATACACTCCTACTAAGCATCAAATCATCCATTGGACTTTTGGAGGCCTATGATGGGCTGTGGTTGACCCAATTGAGGAGATGTTTGGTGGGCTAGTGTATGGTACCTATGTGGCGGGTCGGGTCTGCGGACTCGGGTCGTTACACTTCTTACTCGATTCATCGAACTCATCCTCGGACGAATCGTCTTCACTGTCATCTGAACCAGAATCAATAATGCCTTTCTTCTTAAGCTCCTCGTACCGGTGCAACTCCTCGCGTTTCTTGTTGTGCTCGTACCGGCGAGCAAACTCCTTGTTGATTTCTATCTTTGGTTCTTCGTCATCGGAGCCGCCGAACAGCTTCAGTGTCATCTTGAATTTGATGTCGGCGCTTCTGAAAAATTGGAGCTTTTTGAGAAGATGGTGGAGAAACGGCAAATGCGCAGCTTGATTATAAAATCTAGGGTTTTGGCTGCTGAATTAGGGTTTGGGTAAATTGGAATTGAGTAACGCTTCACTAGCCAAATTGAATACTCCCTCTTGCACCAAAATAAAGCATTAATTTATTTTATTTTTTATTTTTGTGTCTCATTTGATAATTCCTATTTTATTATTAATTTATTTATTAAATAAATTTTTATTGTTTTTTTCCTTAACAAACGACACAAATTTCTTTAATAATTAAGAAGATGGCGCTCTACAACGGAGGCGCGTCTCAAAGTTGAGGATTTTGATTAAAACATGCAATCATTGACAAACCGTCTACCTTCGTGAAAAGCCTAATTCATCTCGAACAGTGAAGTCCGACCTTGAATCATACCTCCATTGAACACCAAGAATAATGACCCTGGATACGCAAATGCTTCTCCAAGCATAATTTGGACACGGCCCAATACTGCTCCTACACTTAAATTATGAATCTCATTCTTAAATCATCATAATCACAACTACTTTCCCACTCATAATAATTTTAAATATATAATTTCTCTGTCCACTCGAAATAAGATTGTGGGAAGTGACACGGGATTTATCAAAAAAGTGTTAGTGAAGCATGTGTTCTGAGTATGAAAAGTGATATAGGAAAGAGATACTGACGTAAGGAATAAATAAGTGAAAAATTATTGTGACTTGTGAGTGTGAAAGTGTAGCTCACTAAATAAAACATTTTCATTTTCGAGTTGTCCTATTTTTAGTGGGACACCCAAAATAAAAAATTGCCCTAATTTGAGTGGGACGGAGAGAGTATGCTCTATAATTTTCGTGCATTTTCAGAATAGTGCAAGTTGTTTTGAGATAGAGGTAGTATTGTAATATTTAATATTTCAGACAAAATAATTTGATATTGTCAAAATTTCTATAAAAAAAATTATTAATTAGGAAAATGATGTTATAAAATTTTACAGTTGTCAACCCCCGAAAAATAGGCTCCCAATTTACAACTTAGTTGGACTTGGATAATATCCACAAGACATCACAACTCTTGAAAAACGGTGACTAAAGAAAAAACTTTTCTTTTAATCAACACAACAACAACAACAACAACAACAACAACAACAACAGAGAGTATAGCAACTCTTGAACCAACCTACACAACTCCATAGACTTTACTAAAAGTTTACCAACTTAATACAAACTAAGTCATACATATGGCTCTAAACAAATTTATACATAACTTCATTTTCTATAACAAACTAGGTCAAAGCCTTAAGGCCAAAATATGTTTAGACCCCAAAGTATCCATCCATTCCCACTTTGGTACCCAAGCCCAATTTTATCCCAAAGTGACCCTCCAATTTGCCATTTGTCCCAGTTTGACCTATGACCCCCCTTGACCCCTAACAGCGTTAGAAAATTAACGAGAAATAGTCATGTGCATGTCATGTGAGAGTTCTTTTTATCAAATTTCTTGAAAATAGAAGGGTATAAAGGTCCATTTATACCCTTTCTCCACCACCACCATCTTCAACCTTCATTCACCGCCACCACCACCACCAATTTTCCAGAATCCGGTGACCGCTGCCGCCATTTTCCAGAATCCGACCACCACCACTCACCGCCACCACCACAACCAATTTTCCAGAATCCGGTGACCACCACCACTCACCGACCACCACCACTCACAGAGCACACAAAAATCAATTGAATCAATTAATTTAAGCTTTCGGAAATTCCCAATTCTCGATCAACAAAGCAACGATGTCGTTGATTCCAAACAGCTTCTTCGGCGGTCGACGAAGCAACGTCTTCGATCCATTTTCTATCGACATTTGGGACCCATTCCAGGACATCAGCGCCGCTCTCTCCGGTCCTCACTCTGAATTCGCCACCGAGACCGCCGCCATCGCCAACACTAGGATCGATTGGAAGGAGGCACCGGAGGCGCGCGTGTTCAAGGCGGATCTGGGTATTTGCTTGGGAATTGGGGCATTTTTGAATAAACGAATTGGGAATTGGGGGATTTCTGATTCTTCTTGATTATCCCCAAATCTGATCTGGGTATTTGCTTGGGAAATTTTGAGATTCTTTTTGTTTTGCATTTACTTTCTTTTTCTTTCTTTTAATTGAAAGTTAAAAAGAAAATGTCCAAAATACCCCTCACATGACATGCACATGACCATTTCTCGTTAATTTTCTAACGCCGTTAGGGGTCAAGGGGGGTCATAGGTCAAACTGGGACAAATGGCAAATTAGAGGGTCACTTTGGGACAAAATTGGGTTTGGGTACCAAAGTGGGAATGGGTGGATACTTTGGGGGGCTAAACATATTTTGGCCAAGCTTTAAAGATGCTACCCGAAAACTTTCTCCTCTATCCTCACTTGATATGTTGGTCTTCTCTAGCTAGACTTTTCCTGTTTCAATATTGAAACAAATGAAAGTGAGTATAACTCAGTAAAAAACATAAACCAAACAAAATGCAGAAGCATAAACATACAACTAAATACAATTCATAAATGGAATGCATTTAAAGCTAACAAAAAAGTACCAAACTCATCTCATTCCATTTAAATGCAACAAGGTAAATATTACTCCCTCCGTCCCGGACTAATGTTCTTAGTTTGACTTTACACGAAGATTAAGAAAAAGTAAATTAATGTTGTGAATATGAAAAGTAATGTAGGAGAAAGTATGAGAGGTAGGTGGAGAGTTTTTTGTTGTGAGAATGACAAGTGGATCCCACTGTCCATTTTAAGTAATAAATCAACTAAGAACCTTAGTCTGGGACAAATTAAAAAGGAAAGTAAGAACCTTAGCCTGGAACGGAGGGAGTACCATATTGTAGCTTTATCTTTTTCCTCATTTCCAATTTCCTGTTCAACACATAACAAACACATATACCACTTCCATTTCCAGTGTACACATCATACTCTCTCAACCATAACTCATAAATCACAATTTATTCAACAATCTCATCTCATACTTTTATTACCAATTGTGTTGTCACCACAATACTTACTTTATTACTATATAAAGTACTTGTCTTTATCCCATAGTAGTATATATATATATAGGGTCATGCTCTTATGAGAACTCAATTACATGAGAACCATGAGAACTAATGATAGCCATTGGATTAGACACAAATCAAGGGTTTAGATTACTTTTTTAGTTTAAAACTTCAGTGGCATTCTTGTAATTAGGTTGACAAACAAATGGAAGGGCAAAATACCATGTGTGTTCCAGAATTTGCCACGTCATCACCCAAAATTTTCCTAAATTTTTAAAATTAAATATCTCATTAATTATAAATAGAAAAAATAATCCGAGAACACTGATTTTTTTGTCTCGACGAGACGAATCAAACTACATCCCTGAAGATAGGTTTTGAAAAAATAATATTGAACAACGTCAAATTTTTAAAATACGCTTAGATACAATAGGTGTTTGCCTATTGTATATAACTGGATTGTTATGAACATTGTATTGGATACAAATGACTATTTAGCTATTGTATCTAAGAGCAATGTGTCAACATTGATGTTGGATACAATATGTGTTTGCCTATTGTATCTAACTGAATTGTTATGAACATTGCTATTGGATACAAATAGCTATTTAGCTATTGTATCTAACAGCAATGTGTCAATATTGTTGTTGGATACAATAGGCGTTTTCCTATTGTATCTAACTGAATTGTTATGAACAATGTATTGGATACGATAGCTATTTAGCTATTATATCTATATAGCAATGTGTCAACATTGATGTTGGATACAATAGGTGTTTGCTATTGTATCTAACTGTATTGATATGAATATCGCATTGCATACAACTGGGGAGTAGCTAGTGTATCCAATAACAATGTGTATGAAAATTGCTGTTAGATACAAATAGTTATTTAGCTATTGTATCTAACAGCAATGTGTCAACATTGTTGTTGGTTACAATAGGTGTTTGCCTATTGTATCTAACGGAATTGTTATGAACATTGTATTTGATAGAAATGGCTATTTAGCTATTGTATCTAACAGCAATGTGTCAACATTGTTGTTGGATACAATAGGTGTTTGCCTATTGTATCTAATGGAATTGTTATGAGCATTGTATTGGATACAAATGGCTATTTAGCTATTGTATCTAACAACAATGTGTCAACATTGTTGTTGGATACATTAGGTGTTTGCCTATTGTATCTAACTGAATTTTTATGAACATTGTATTGGATACAAATAGTTATTTAGCTATTGTATCTAACAGCAATGTGTCAACATTGCTGTTGGATACAATAGGTGTTTGCCTATTGTATCTAACTGAATTGTTATGAACATTGTATTGGATACAAATAGCTATTTAGCTATTGTATCTAACATCAATGTGTCAACATTGCTGTTGGATACAATAGATGTTTGCCTATTTTATCTAACTGAATTGTTATGAACATTGTATTTGATACAAATAGCCATTTAGCTATTGTATCTAACAGCAATGTGTCAACATTGTATTGGATACAATAGGTGTTTGCCTATTGTATCCAACAACAATGTTGATACATTGCTGTTAGATACAATAGTTAAATAGCCATTGTATTGGATACAATAGGTGTTTGCCTATTGTATCTGTTGGTCCCTAAAGGGGCAACAAGGGTGTGAAAATCGCTAGAGGGGGGGGGGTGAATAGCGTTTTAAAATTCTTTTCAAACCCTTTTGCAATTCAATGGCGGATGCGCACAACTCTTATTTTGGCTAAGTATAGCGCGCAGCAAGAGTGTGAAATGCACAGCGGAAATTTAAAGCAGCTCTGCGCAGGGTATACTGCGCAGAGATAAAACGCACGCGCTAAGTATGAGGCTAAAGAGTGGCGCAAAATGGGATTCTAAGGCAAATGAGCAATAACAATCATAGCATCAAATAGTGGCAATCTGAAAGATCAAACAAAGCAGTTCATAAAAGGTTAAGCAGGGAATATGCAATAAGTAATGAACACGGTATTTGGAGAGGTTCGATCGATGAAAGATCTACATCCTCTACCAAGATGGTTAGTCTTGGATTTCTAATGGAGATCTTATTATATGAGAGAGTATTACAAATTACAACATTTTAGCTCAATACTAACTCAAGATCTATTATCTATGATGAACAAATCCTAGACTAAACCGGTGTATCTCAAGAAGTTAGATAAAAAAGGATCAAGGCTTCAAGAGGTGTGTGTGTGACAGAAATTCTGGGCTCTATGAATATGAAATGAAGAGCACGAAGAATTCTGGTGATATAGGCTTTGTGATATGAGCAGGAGTTTTGAAGGTTTGAAGATCTTGAAGGCTGTTCTAAAGAATCTGGAAAAACTAAGCAGCAGACTTCAGATCTTCATGGTTTCTCAGTGAAGCATGAAACTCGAGCTCTGAAGCATAATGGCCAACAAGAGGAGCTTGATCAAAGAAGATGATCAAGGGCCGATGAAAAGGGCTGAATCAAAAAGGCAGCTTCAAAAGGCAGCTTGGAAATGAAGATGAGCATGCTATTTATAGCTGGGAACTTGAATATAGCCGTTGGAGCTCTGAGCAAGGACAATGAACTGGCACAACATGATTGGCGCGCAGCTGTCCTTTATAACCGTTGGGGCTCTGATCAAAGATGATGACCTGGCACAATATGATTGGTGCGCAGGTGATTTAGAGCCGTTGGAGACTGAGCATGGAGACCAAATTCAAACGCTTCATCTGGAAGGTTGACAGCTGTCTCCATTTGAAATATTATGTTTGAGCGCATCTCCACCGTTGGCTATGCTGAGTGTGCAGGATTTGTCGTTTGTGCACACCTCAGCTTTTTAATAAGCGTGCATCTTCTAAGCGTTTTCCAAACTTTCTAGAATGTGAGATCAGGAGATGAGGAACTTGACCAAGGTTGTGTCCGCGCACAAAAGGCATGCGCATTGCCGGCGCGCATGGATTCAGCGCATGAGCAGCATGCGCACCATGCTTGGTCACAAAAAGATCTCTTTGGAGTTTAGGAAATAAGATCTTAAAAACTGAGCAGGGTCAAGGGCTGCGCAATATATCTATGCGCAGTGGCGACCTGCGCAAAGAATATCCTGCGCAGTGAAACGAATCCTGCTTAGGAAATCTTCGATCTTTAAAGCTTCAAGCCCTATAATCTAAGCCTATACTATAAAAATGACTTAGCTAAAAAATGAAGTTATAAACTTCCTTACATGAGGTCCTAAAGTCCATAAAAAATATTCATAGGTGATGGTATCAATCAATTCTAACAAATGTAGGAGGGTTAAGTGATAAGCATACCCAACAATCTCCCCCTAAATGATTGATGCCATTACCTACTATAGCAAAGGCAATTCATTGTACTTGATAATAACATGTCCATAAAAATGTGAATGGTAAATCATGCCTCAAGTCAATGCACACACTAGCCAGTGCTATAGATTTCTAATCTATCCAAAAGATTAAAAACTTACAAGATAGGAAAGATAGAAATTTCATTCAGAGCATACAAATAATGTGAGATGAAGTTTTAAGTATGCGTTTAAACTGAATGTTTAAACATCATGCATAGAAAATATGAGCAGTTAAGATTTATGCGCATGAGTTTAAGTAATAATGCATTCAATGTTCCACAAACGAATGATTTGAATTGAACAAGGTTTTTGTGAAAGCTTTATGATGCATTCTTCTCATTAAAACTTTGAAGGATTGACTGTTACAGATTACAAGTTTTAATCGAGGAAAAACAAAAGAGAAGTGCGCACAAAAACAAAAGCGCACGAAATGAAAGCGCATAAAAAAATATACTGCGCAAACGAGATTTAAAAAGTCAAAAGAAAACCAAAATACTTACAAAGGAAATCTAATCTATGTTGATCCGTTGCAGGGCTTCGCGCATCTCATTCTGAAGACCGTTGAACTTGTTCATGAGTTCCATCTTTAAATTTTGAAATTTGTCCTGGAACTCCACAGCTTTTCCAACATAAGTGCTCATTCCTCTGCGCATATCAGCGTTGTCATCCACTAGCTCTCTGAACCTTGCTCTGCTGTCCGTCAGGATGGCAGTTTGCGTAGCTTCTAATCTTGAATCGGTATGGAGGCGCTGAGTGTTGACGCTTGCTTGAATGTCTAACATTGCGTAGTCAAATTTGTCGTTGAACGCCACGGAAAAGTCTGTCAAGGACTTAGCAATGCATTGACGCACATCTTCAATATTATGCGCAGAGCCTCCTTGTTCAATCTTCTCTATCTGAGCCTCCATCTGAGCTTGAAGGTCATCAAATCCTATATGTAACCCATCTGTAAGGGTTGTCTTGAGCTTTTTCAGAATGTCCCTGAGTCCACCATCAAGCGCTCCAAAGGTGCACACATTTTTGAGTTGTGCGCTGACATTTTCAAGCTGAGCGCTGATGGATTTCAGGGAGTCCAGGATAAGATGTTCCAAAGTGATAGGAACTTTTTCTTGCGCAGGCTCAGATGGACTTGCCTTTGCTTTAGCACTCTCCGTGCTTTCCTTTGCCTTTGCTTCTTCTTTGGCAGCTTTCTCCCCCTTAATGGTATCAATCTCCAAACGCTGCATATCAAGACGATATAATAAAGCAGTTTGAGCAGTAAGGAGTTGATTAAGCTGCAGCTGCGTAGCGACTTGATTCACTTGAACAGAATGCAAGCTCTGCACGATCTGGCGCAGCTCAGCTGAAGAGGTAGGAGTCTCAGGGGCTGAAGATGGAGATTGAACTGGAGAAGAATCACTGCTGTCGGTGGCTGCGGAACTAGTGCGGCGCTTCTTCAATCCTTTGGCGCTGCTGCGCACCTTCTGCTTGAGACGAGAAGAGGTATGTGCGATATCAGCACTGGGGATGGCTTCTTGAGAGGTTATGTGCATTTGCTCCCCCTCAACAGCATCATCATCTGAATCACCACGGAAAGCAGCCTTGCGCTTCGTAGTGGTTGGCTTTGAGGGAGCAGGCGCTGGAATGCTGGTAGGATCTGCCTCTTTGATAGAAATCCCTTTGGTGGATTGAACCAAAGGAATATCCTTGAGCTTTTTGCTACTGGGCGGAGCAATGCCCTTCCCCTTGCGATTGTACGCTTCTTCTGTGGTCTCTTGCGCAGCATCTGTTGAAGATCTTCCTGCACTCTTCTTGGATTTGACCACGGGAATTGGGCCTATCCAGGGTTCCTTGTTGGGAGCTGCATCAGACAGTCAGATTTCATAGTAATCGGCGTTGCCTATCTCACTGCGCAAATTCTGAAGGTGTACTCTAGAATAGAACTTTGCGTCGCAAGACTGCTTCTTGATTGACTTTTCTTCAACATAGGTGGCCAATTCACCATAAGTCAATAGGAGTTTGGTTAGCAGTCTGCAGTGAGTTCGGTACTTGGTCTTCCCTGCGTTCAGCTTCTTCTCATAGCTTGTCACCCCCTTCACAATCTCATTGAATATTATCTGCGGCCAGTCTAGTTGATCTTCGTTGAAGATGGCTGCGCAGTATTCCCACTGCTTAGAGATGAAATGTCCATTATTTCCATTCTTGCAGTTGAGGGAGTCTCCAATTAGGGTGCACAGGTGATACATCACCTCACCAAATTCCTTTCTATTATACATTGGCCACTTCTTGTTAAGAGAAGGGATGCCAATGAGCTTCTGAGCAAGCACATTTTGATGAGCCTCATCATAGTTGACAGAAGAACTATCAACATTGAAGTTTAGGAGGCTGCGAATGTGATTGGGGTGAACCATTATATCACAGCGCTGAACGGTGGCCATGATCATTTCAGTTGTCTTGCCTTCAAGTTGTGCAGGAACAACTCTTGCTGTCTTGAAGAATTCATCTAACAGCGCAGGCACTATGAAGGATTGCTCAAGAGTGAATAAAGGAAGAATGCCGGAGGTGCTGAGAAGATGAAGCAGATGACGACCAATCGCATCTAAAGAGAGATCTGCCTGAATAAGTTCCCAACCCAGAATGAAATAAACGTGTCCCTGCGTAAAACAATAGATAGAATTAGACAACCTATTGCTTATGGAGCTGTGCGCATATGCAAGGAATGCAGATATACCTTGGCACAAGTTCCATGAAAAACAAAATTATGCGCAGAAAATTGAAATAGGAAGAGGGTGCGCATGAAATAAGAATGCATACGCAGAGTGATCGTGCGCACAGAAAATAAATATAGTAAAGAAGTGTGCGCAGAGAAATAGATACACCTATATGCGCAGAAAGCTATGCGCAGGAAACTGTGCGCAGAGCACAAAGATGGGAGGGGTGAAAAAATAGACTAAATAAAATAATAAAAAATATTTAAGAACATGAACACCCAAGAACACAGAAAAACAAAAGTTGACAAAAATCAACAAAAAATACATCGAAATGACGGCGTGAACAGGACGAAGTCAACCATGTAGAAAGTATGGTCAACGACGTAAAAACAAACCCAGAAATTCAGAAAAACGGTTCGCCTGCTAAGGAAGTTACGAAGCACAGAAATTGACGAGAAACATATGTAACGACCATTGATCATGAAATAAACTACATGAAAGAATAGATCAGGCAAATACGAACACAACACAACGATCGATTTCAAAAATGATCAGTAAATAAGGGAGAAATCGAAAAAGGGAGTCTTGAGACTTCCAAGAACAACAATGTCGGAAAAGAAGTTATAGTGAAACATACCATGTCTTTGACGGTGGGATGCCTTGATTGTCGTTCTACTTCTTCTTCTTGAGAGTTTCCAGAGTGCGAAGAAGAGTCAGAGATGATAATTTCTGGTTGAGTTTTGGTTTTCTTGGGAGCCATTGAAATGGTTTAGAAAGAAGGAAGGTTGAGGTTGAAGAAAAGAACAGGAAATGAGAGAAGAGGGTTTAGAGCAGAAGTTAGAAAGGGAGTGAGAAAGTTTAGAGGGAAGAGAGAAGTAGAGAGAGAAGCGGTTTAAGTAGGGAAGGAGAAGTTAGGCGCACGCTAGCTAATAAAAGTTGAGAAAATGTGCAGTGGCGCAGGATAACAATACCACGTGTCACAAAAGGGAACGCGCGTGCGCAGGCCTATGCGCGCGTGTGCATGTGAAGTTCTAAGCCGGTCACTGTCAAGTCGACTTCCTCATAAATGGCGAGTCAGGCATACGAAAGCAGGCGCTGTGACAATCGCAGTTGGCATTAAATGACAATGGGACATGCGCAAGGGTAAAAAGGTAATTTCCCAAGAAAGTTCAAACATTAAAAGCGCGGGAAAAATTGAATTACACAAGTACCCTTGTGACTCAGCGTTGACTTTTCAGTCAAGGACCTATGTGAAAAATCTAATGAATAGAACACTTACCTGCAGTCCACGATGATTTGCGCATGCATAATTATGCGCAGCGCATTGATAGCGCAGAGATTCTGTAAATCTCAGAACTGTTGTTTCATGCGGTCCATGATGATTTGCGCATGGATAGTCATGCGCAGCGCATTGATAGCGCAGAGATTTCATAAATCTCAAAACTGTTGTTTCATGTGCAGACAGTTGTTTGCGCAGGTGTTGCACAGGGCGCATGAAACTTAACCTATTTTGCACACTTATCAAGCAAATACATTAGTATCAATAAATCATATGGACAAGTTAGCTAAGATTAAGCATACCCATTTTTCCTTTCAAGAGATCACTTGTTAATTCTTGAGGAGATGATATTAGATGTTGATGAGCTAGGTAATAGTGCTTGGCAGGATTGAAAACTGCTATGGTGGACATATTATCGCAGAGAATTGGATAATTCTCATCATGAATCCCATAGTCCACAGGTTGTTGCTTTATCCATAAGATTTGGCAGCAGCAGTTTTCAACAGCAATATATTCTGCTTTAGTAGTGGAGATAGACACAGCAGCTTGTCTCTTGTATGCCCATGCTATAAGTCGATTTCCAAGGAAATGACATGTTCCACTTGTGCTCTTCCTATCAATTGTGCACGCTGCGTAGTCCGTATCTGAATAACCTACAAGTTTAAAGTTCGAATCTTTGGTGTACCAAAGTCCAAGGTTAACAGAGCCACAAATATGTCTAATACTTTTTACAGCAGTTGTGTGCTTCAGAAGAATTAGCGTGATAGAGCGCACATATCCGATCAACATAATATCTTGGCCAGCTAGCGGAAGATAAAGGAGAGTTAGTCATACCTAGATATAGTCTGATCAACTTTAACTTTTAAGTCTGTTAAGTTAGTTGCTTGTGGCCATTGGAGTGTCGTATGCTTTAGCTTTCAAGTCCAAATCTCTTGATTAAGTTCCAAGTGTACTAGACTTGATTTGCGAAGATGCTATCATTCAATTGCTTGATTTGAAGCCCGAGGAAGAAAGTGATTTTTCCCATCATGCTCATCTTAAACTTGCTTTTCATTTGCTTTTCAAAGCGCTTACAAAGAGACTCATTAGTAGAACCAAATATAATATCATCGACAAAAATTTGAATAAGTAAAGAATGATCATTATTCTTGGTAATAAAAAGAGTTATATCGATTTTACCGCGCTTAAAGCCTTTCTCTAGCAGGAATTTTGATAGCGTATTGTACCATGCTTTTGGAGCTTGCTTAAGACCGTACAAAGCTTTCTTGCTTTGATTCTATGATGCTTCCATTCTTGTCCATCTTGTTTCCGAACACCCATTGAAGCGCTAAATATTGGATGAGCTTTTCTTGCACTTCTTACATAGCATCGATCCATCTTAAAACATGGAGCACTCTATCAATCTTCTTTGATTCGACATGAGAGATAAACGAATGCTACACCGCAAAGTTTGATGCTCTTGATGTGCGAATCCCTATATTGTGATGATAGGAATACGAAGATCAATGGGAATTTTATTTGCTTCAGCATCACGATCATCAAAGGTGATTTGTTGAAGTGGAGAAACATCATGCGCAGAAGGAGGTGTTTGCGCATCAGGAGTTGCAACTTCAGGCGCAGCATTTATAGTATGCGCATGAGATGGACTAATTCTGAATCTGCTTGATCTTTGTCCTGCGCAGGAATAGAATTACTGCGCACCTGTCTAAAAAGCTCAGCAGAGTCATCAGAATCATTGGGAGCCAAATGTGGCTCAAGGAGAGAATGCTTATCAAAATGTAGCATGTACAGATACTAAAATGACTAGAGATTTATCTTATTATGATCATGAAAAGCTTATAGAATGATTGGCATACCCAACGAGAATACCTTCATCTGTTTTGGCGTCGAATTTACCTCTATAGCGTTTGCAGCCAAAGAACTTGAAGAAAGCAAAGTTGGGCGCCTTCTCTTTCTCCATAGATCGTATGGAGTATAGATGTAGGCTTTGTTGATGAGGAATCTTATTCTGAGTAAAACATGTACTGATGACAGCCTTTTTTCAGAAATACATTTAGAAGTACTGCTTCTACTATCATTGTTTGTCCATCCTCAATCAACGAGTGATTCTTTCCACAACGCCATTTTGTTGTAGAACTCCAGCAGCAGAGAAGTTGTGAAGAATACCATTTGTTGGTTCTCACAATATTGAGCGACATCATTGTTCATAAATTCTGTTCCATTGAAGTGTCGAACTCTATTGACGTCTTCTATGTTTGGAGATTTAGAAGGAGAGCAGCCAGGATATCGTTAGAGATACCACAGGTTGGTCCAAAACTACGCGGTATTGAGCGGTCCAAACATATGAGGTGAAGCGGATGTAAGCGTTTGACATCGGAGCAATCTTGCTGGAGGAAAACTGCTTAGGTTGCTTACTGAGCTGGCATGGTGCTTATACCATTGCTAGCTGCTTTCACTTAGGTTCATTGCTACAAAACAAGGATTAGTAAATAGAAATTATAGCGGTAAGATCAAATAGATTAGAAATTGGTCTTACGAGTCCTTGTGTGCAAAGTTAGTCCAGAAACGCCATTTTTGATGTAACATTGCGTTGAAGTGATATGGCATTCCAGACCTTTAACTCATAATTGTGATATAGAGAGCAGGTTGCTTGAGGCTTAATCTTTTATGATTAGTCCAAATCCAATTATGTGTCCTTTGTTGTCACCATATATTGCTGAGTGATCTCTTCCCCACCTTTAAGAGTGTTGACATCTCTAGCAGTATCTAGAATCCACTGTTGATATCAACTGAGCTTGAGAGAGCGCAGTGAAGTAGATCTTTCCTGCTTGTTGAAACATTAACTTGCGCTCTACAGCAGAGTTATCTTTTAAGATCAGCATACTTTGAGAAATTCCTTGCGCGGCTGCGGAGTTGGTGATCACGCAGCTTCTGTCAAGTTGGCTCTGGCAGATAGGTGCTTGTCATTCTGTCAGCTTCTTGAAAGTGTCCCGTTTCCACTGGAGTGGAGGGATCTTTCTTTAATTGACCTTGGCGCATGCTCAGGTCCCATTTCAGAAATAACTTTTGAATCAGTCAGCATTTGCCATTAAGCAGAGTAGTCCATCCTCAGGGTCAGCATAGTTGTCTTTAGCGTCAAGTCTCCGAGTCCTTAGCTCCTTTTCTGCGCAGTTCTCCTCAGCAACCATTCTGCACTGCTTTGATGCTTTGTGCGCAGGTTTGCTTTTCCTTGTACTCAAGTTTTGAAGGAGGCATTGAAGCGTAATGTCCTGGCTTTCTGCAGTAAACCAAGTCATCTTTCTTTGAGTCTCTATGAGTGAGAATAGGAGGTTTGCTTAAGGATCCACCAAGTTTGGAGAACTTTCTGAATTTGATCTGAGGTTTGAGCAGGCGCAGGAATAAGTGAAAGGTTAGCCATTGCCCTAGATTTTTGAAGCCATATGGAATCGGCACCCAAGCTGTTAAGCTTGAAAAACAAAACAAGTTTTATGAAGGTGTTAGCTCTGATACCACTTGTTGGTCCCTAAAGGGGCAACAAGGGTGTGACAATCGCTAGAGGGGGGGGGGTGAATAGCGTTTTAAAATTCTTTTCAAACCCTTTTGCAATTCAATGGCGGATGCGCACAACTCTTATTTTGGCTAAGTATAGCGCGCAGCAAGAGTGTGAAATGCACAGCGGAAATTTAAAGCAGCTCTGCGCAGGGTATACTGCGCAGAGATAAAACGCACGCGCTAAGTATGAGGCTAAAGAGTGGCGCAAAATGGGATTCTAAGGCAAATGAGCAATAACAATCATAGCATCAAATAGTGGCAATCTGAAAGATCAAACAAAGCAGTTCATAAAAGGTTAAGCAGGGAATATGCAATAAGTAATGAACACGGTATTTGGAGAGGTTCGATCGATGAAAGATCTACATCCTCTACCAAGATGGTTAGTCTTGGATTTCTAATGGAGATCTTATTATATGAGAGAGTATTACAAATTACAACATTTTAGCTCAATACTAACTCAAGATCTATTATCTATGATGAACAAATCCTAGACTAAACCGATGTATCTCAAGAAGTTAGATCAAAAAGGATCAAGGCTTCAAGAGGTGTGTGTGTGATAGAAATTCTGGGCTCTATGAATATGAAATGAAGAGCACGAAGAATTCTGGTGATATAGGCTTTGTGATATGAGCAGGAGTTTTGAAGGTTTGAAGATCTTGAAGGCTGTTCTAAAGAATCTGGAAAAACTAAGCAGCAGACTTCAGATCTTCATGGTTTCTCAGTGAAGCATGAAACTCGAGCTCTGAATCATAATGGCCAACAAGAGGAGCTTGATCAAAGAAGATGATCAAGGGCCGATGAAAAGGGCTGAATCAAAAAGGCAGCTTCAAAAGGCAGCTTGGAAATGAAGATGAGCAGGCTATTTATAGCTGAGAACTTGAATATAGCCGTTGGAGCTCTGAGCAAGGACAATGAGCTGGCACAACATGATTGGCGCGCAGCTGTCCTTTATAACCGTTGGGGCTCTGATCAAAGATGATGACCTGGCACAATATGATTGGTGCGCAGGTGATTTAGAGCCGTTGGAGACTGAGCATGGAGACCAAATTCAAACGCTTCATCTGGAAGGTTGACAGCTGTCTCCATTTGAAATATTATGTTTGAGCGCATCTCCACCGTTGGCTATGCTGAGTGTGCAGGATTTGTCTTTTGTGCACACCTCAGCTTTTTAATAAGCGTGCATCTTCTAAGCGTTTTCCAAACTTTCTAGAATGTGAGATCAGGAGATGAGGAACTTGACCAAGGTTGTGTCCGCGCACAAAAGGCATGCGCATTGCCGGCGCGCATGGATTCAGCGCATGAGCAGCATGCGCACCATGCTTGGTCACAAAAAGATCTCTTTGGATTTTAGGAAATAAGATCTTAAAAACTGAGCAGGGTCAAGGGCTGCGCAATATATCTATGCGCAGTGGCGACCTGCGCAGAGAATATCCTGCGCAGTGAAACGAATCCTGCTTAGGAAATCTTCGATCTTTAAAGCTTCAAGCCCTATAATCTAAGCCTATACTATAAAAAGGACTTAGCTAAAAAATGAAGTTATAAACTTCCTTACATGAGGTCCTAAAGTCCATAAAAAATATTCATAGGTGATGGTATCAATCAATTCTAACAAATGTAGGAGGGTTAAGTGATAAGCATACCCAACAGTATCCAACAACAATGTTGATACATTGCTGTTAGATACAATAGCTAAATAACTATTTGTATCTAACAGCAATGTTCATAACAATTCAGTTAGATACAATAGGCAAACACCTATTGTATCCAACAGCAATGTTGACACATTGCTGTTAGATACAATAGCTAAATAGCTATTTGTATCCAACAACAATGATTCAGTTAGATACAATAGGTAAACACCTATTGTATCAAACAGCAATGTTGACACATTGCTGTTAGATACAATAGCTAAATAGCCATTTGTATCCAATACAATGTTCATAACATTGCAGTTAGATACAATAGGCAAACACATATTGTATCTAAGCGTATTTTAAAAATTAGATGTTGTTCAATATTATTTTTTCAAAACCTTATCTTCAGGGATGTAGTTTGATTCGTCTCGTCGAGACAAAAAATTCAGTATTCTCGGATTATTTTTTCGATTTGTAGTTAATGAGATATTTAATTTTGAAAATTTAGGGAAATTTTGGGTGATGACGTGGCAAATTCTAGAACACACATGGTATTTTGCCCTTCCCTTTGTCTGTCAACCTAATTACAAGAATGCCACCGAATTTTTAAACTAAAAAGGTAATCTAAACCTTTGATTTGTGTCTAATCCAATGGCAATCCTTGGTTCTCATGGTTCTCATGATATTTAGGTTCTCATTTGAGCACCTATATATATATATATATATATACACACACACACACACACACACACACACATCCTATTATCCATATAGTGAGTCCTACATTGGATTCGTGTACATACTCATTTCCACATTTAATGAATCACACATTGGATCCGTGTACATACTCATATCCATACCAATATAAGATGGTATTTGTTCTATCAATATTAATAATGAATCTCACATTGGATTCGTGTATATACTCATTTCCCATGTATATATATATATATATATATAGTAGTATACACACATATATACTCTATCTCTTAATTTTGTTAAGAGTATATAATATAGGATGGTGCATGTTCCATCATTTTAAACAACCATTTATACTTATACACCCATTTCGCTATGGAGTATAGCTTCATAATTTTATTTCACTTTCCATTCCATAAAAATAGCCACTTATCAATAAGTCTTTCACATCATAGCTTAGATGATATTATAATTTTATACTTGTATACCTTAAGTACTTAACTTTAGACGGTGTAGGTTCTTTCTTTACAACACTATAACCATCAAATATGTATCTTATAAGGGATACATTCATATCACACTTATACCATAAACTATAAAGTTTATAATCAATTCTCTCTCACTCTTCTCAATTCATACAAGAATATCTCATATTTTAGCATTAATAACCATAGCATCAATGCCTTCATAAGTTCATCACTTCACAACTTCAAATTATCTCTTTTCCTTGGGTAAATTATCACTTAATGTTATTTTTTCTTTCAAAGTAAAACATAGAAATATAACATTTCAATGACCATTTACAAGTATAAACATTTAATCACTCCAAGAATAAATCAATTCCTTTCATATGAATACCATCAAGCCATAACTCAAGTCAATGATTTCCATAACTCTTACTTATCAATTCATATAGACTAGTAGGTAACCCGTGCTCCGCACGGAAATCTATTCCGTTAATGTTTTTGTCTTTTTATTTTTTGATGTTTTTAATTGATAAATTAATATAATAATTTTATTTGAAAATATATGTATATTTTAAATTAATCAAAACATTTTCATAGCTTTGGTTGTACATAGTTGTAATAAATATGTTTTTTTAATTAATTTAGAAGTTCATTTAAGTTTGTTGTATGAATATTTAAAAAAACCTTAATGGTATTAATAGTAATAATTAACATATATATTAACTATTATGATTAAATAATATAATTAATAGTAATAGTTAATATATATTATAACAATTATGATTAACTAATACTATTAATAAGAATAATTAACTTATATAGTAACTGTTATAGTTAACAATTATATTTAACTATTATAACTAACTAATACTATTAATAATATTAGTTAGTTATAATAGTTAAATATTACTCCCTCTGTCCCTGCGTAAGAGTCCTACCTCGTATTTATATGGAGATTAAGAAATGATGGAAGTAAAGTAAGTGTTGTGAGTGTAAAAGTAAATTAGGAGAGAGAATGAATGGGAGGGAATAATAAGTTGATTAGTTTTGTGAGTATAAAAGCAAAGTATGAGAGATAATGAGTGAGATGAATAGTAAATATTATTTGCCATTTTAGGAAAGAGACTCTTATTCTGGGATGTACCAAAATAGAAAGTAGGACTCTTACTCTGGGATGTAGGAAGTAATAGTTAACTATAATAGTTAACTATTAATAGTTAACTATTATAGTAACTATTACTATTATAAGTATTAGTTACTATAGTAGTTAACTATAATAGTTACCTATTATAGTAACTATTACTATTATAAGTATTAGTTACCATAGTAGTTAACTATAATAGTTACCCTATATAGTAACTAATAATATTAGCTAATACTATTTGCTAAGAAAAGGAATTTGAAAAGTCTCTTATTTATAAGAGTGGTAATGATGTGGCAACACCAAATGCAACATTTCTCTAAAACTTCTCTATGTGGCAACACCATGGCTCTCCTCACCAACTTTAGTGTATTTATATATAGGCCAAAATATGTTTAGCCCCCTTAAGTTAACACCAAATCCCACTTTGCCACCTCGAACGAAATTTGTCCCAGATTGGTACCCAATGTTAAAATTATCCCACTTTTCCACCCAGATCTTAACGATTGTTAGAAATTTAACAGAATATGTAACGAATGGACTAGTTTGTAATGATTATTACCTTTTAAGGGTCAAAATGCAAAGTTTTAAATATAAAGTACTAAAAAATTATTTATTTTTCCAAATAATTAACATTATCTTAAATTTGCTATAATTAATATTTCTTGAAAATAATACTAATTTTTAAGCAAAAATATTTTTTAAAAAATAATATATATTTTTTAAAATAAAAAGTTGACATTTTTAGATGTCCCTTAAAAAAATTGGACACTCATTTAGGGACAGAGGTAGTACTATTTTTTTTTTGTGGCAAAGATTCATATATAATCTTGTATTCTCTTTCCAAACATTTAGTTTTGCACGTATAAAGAGACCGGTGAATTTGTTTTTTTAAAAAAAATATTTAGTGATAAAGTTATGGTAAAAAAAGACACTCATTTTGGGACGAAGATTTCTTGAAAATAGACAGTCATTTAGGGACAGAGGGATTATAATGTTTTTTTTTAAACATAAAATTCTTTCAAATATTACGATTTAAAAGTTTTATTTTATATTTTTGAAAAATATAAATAAAACATATCTATGTTTTTTTAGAAAAAAAATCTTTATTTTTTAAATAATTTTATTTAAGAAAATAAAAAAACCGTACTAAATTTTTATTTAAAAAAATACTCCCTCCGTCCCAGAGTAAGAGTCATACTTTCCATTTTGGTACGTCCCAGAGTAAGAGTCCTATTCCTAAAATGGCAAAAAATCTTTACTATTCACCCCACTCATTCTCTCTCCTATTTTACTTTTATACTCACAACACCAATCAATTCACTATTCTCTCCCACTCATTATCTTTCCTACTTTACTTTTACACTCACAACATTTACATCACTTCCAATATTTATTAATGAGCGTGCAAATGAGGGGTATGACTCTTACTCCGGGACGGAGAGAGTATATATTATTTTTTTTAAAATATTTTTGCTTAAAAATTAGTATTATTTTCAAGAAATATTAATTATAGCAAATTTAAGATAATGTTAATTATTTGGAAAAAAGAAATAAATTTTTAGTACTTTATATTTAAAACTTTTCATTTTGACCCTTAAAAAGTAATAATCATTACAAACTAGTCCATTCGTTACATATTCTGTTAAATTTCTAACAGTCCTTAAGATCTGGGTGGCAAAGTGGGATAGTTTTAACATTGGGTACCAATCTGAGACAAATTTCGTTCGAGGTGGCAAAGTGGGATTTGGTGTAAACTTAAGGGGGCTAAACATATTTTGGCCTTTTATATATATATATATATATATCACTATATAATAGCATAACTATGTAAATAATTACACTATATTTGTACTCTTAGGTACAATCATTTAATTCAATTCATTTCATTTTCTCAAGTATCATTTCTAACATAAATTCATGATTAAATTCAACAATCATAGTATCTTATACCACAATTCATCCACAACCATAAAAATTTTATGAATTCTCTTTATTAAAGCCAAAATCACATCAATTATAAGATTAAAAAGCCAAGAATTTTATGTAAAACATAAAAAACTAGTGTAAGATGAATTTCTTACATAAACATATCTATATTGGATTTCTTTTATTAACTTCTTATGGTAGTTATATAATGAATTACCAACACCCAATGAACAAAGTTAATAAATGGTAATTAATCACAAATCAATTCAAAGTCAACCCAATAAATATTATAAACACAGACTATAATGATACTTGATTCACAAGACCCTAATCTTGGGTTCTAAATCAATTCCTTAATTCTTAAACTCAACTTTATTATAGATATATCAAAAATATGATATACTATTCGGAAAAGTATACTTTCAGCATCAAAAAATACATTTCTCAGCTATACAATCAACATATTTGAAATATACACAGAAAAATAATCAAGTTAGGATCAAGAATCATCAAATTCCAACTCCGTGTGAATTATTTATCATTTATCCAAGTTTTATCAATTTCAAGACGTCTTTAGGTACAATAACCACACAATTATCAAATCTGGGTTATTTCCAATAATTTTGAATGTCAAATAACAATCTAAATGGAAACACGATGAAATGGTAATCAATTTAAACTCAATAATCACTCAATTACGAGTCCGGATGAATTAGTTACATATTTTGCTAGTTAAATCGATTTTTCAATTCCAATCATCATTTGCTGCTGTTAAAACAGAGTTTTTGTGAGAAATATAAATCTCATTTGGTTCTGAAACTAATTCCATTGGAAAGCCCTTAAAAAATTAGTCAAGATATACTCAAGAAACACCAAACTCCAATTAAAAACAAGCAAGTTATGAAGGTTTAAAGTTTCTTAAACTTTTCAAAAGTATAGGGACCAAACTGAAAATTTTGGGATTCATCATCTTCAACCTCAAAACCCATAAAAGTCAAGCATTCGTGGCTGAATTCATTCTCTTAAATCAAGGTAAATCACACGCGACAATATTAACATATTGACATACACAAAATTTCTTCATACTAATTAAGAAATACAATTAATTTGAGACAAAATTATATGAACATCATTAACTTAATACCCAAACTATACACACATATATAAATAGCCTTCATGATATAACTATAAAACACACTCATGGTGCACCTATGATCGCACAACAACCACTATACACAACTAGAAACACTTAATTTTTTTAACCATCTCATTTTCAATTTCAAAACATCAACAAGATCATGATATTAGGAAAACCCACATAGTTTAGGTTTCCTTTAGGAGAAATTTCAGGGATGAAACTTCAATATTATTAGCTCTCTAGATTCCTCTTGATGAGTAGAACAACCTTGATGAAGGTTATTTGATGAGATCCTAAGTTTTGACCTTCAATTTTGAGAAAGAATAAGAAATTCTCTCTCTTAAGGTTTACTTTGTGCTTTGTGTGCGTATAATCCCAAGTTGCTGATCATTTTTCATAGAGGAATGAGTATTTATACCCCCCCCCAAACATTAAGCATGAGGTGGCACTTCCAAGTTACATGCAACTTTAACAAATTTGGTGAAGTTTCGTTAAGTTTTACAACTCCGTTAGGCTACTTGACACTATTTAACCTTAATTAACACTCTTTAAGTTTTCTAGTCACCTTTGATTAGTATTAATACATGATTAATCATCACTAATTACACATTCTCCATTAACTTCTGAACTAACAAAACTAACGAATTCCATAATTAAAGACTAACAGGAAATTCGTGAAAATATTGGAATTACTCCAATATTTATAATAATAATCCATTAGTTAATAATATTCCTCAAATGTTGATTGATAGCATTTAATACCCAATTCTATTCAAAATATACAACTTTAATCATCTTATAGACTTCCAGGGACCTTAGAGGAATTATGAAAATACTTCATTAAAAAAGGGGATTTTTACCAATAAGTCCCTGGAGGAATGTGGTATTTACCAATAAAAACACAATATTTCAAATTCTACCATAGGGTCCTTAGGTTCAAATCAATTTTAACAATAAATCCCTCTTACCTTTTAAATGGCAAAAATACCCCCAGCCAAATTAAATCCTCCAACACCTCTAACCTTTGACCATTTTGACTGCCACCTTTACATTTGACCATCACCGCCCGCCGCCGCTGACCACCACCACCATCCGCCACCGACCGCCGGCCACCACCACCGGAAAGCCGCCACTGACCGCCTCCGCCGGCCACCACCACCGGCAAGCCGCCGCAACAACCATCTGCAACCCCAAGTATTATAAATAAAAATTATTTGCTCTTGGGTGGGTTTGAACCCAATACCTCTTGGTTTTGGCTAAGACTCCTAACTACTTTGCCAAGCTTCTTACTTGTTCCATTAGTAGACTATTCTATATTTAACACTACAACCTCACATTTATTGTTTTTTTTTTTTTTTTTTTTGGTTAGGAGTATTAATTCTTCACAATTGAACAATTACTCATTTTTAATAAAAAAAAATGAGATAAATTTATTTCACAATTGTTTAAAGAGCATTTGACAACACATAGTTCTGAAAATGAGTATCATTTGTAAAAATTGTGAGATGAATTTCTTAGTTGTTACACTCAACTTATGTGTTAACAACTGAGAAATAAATTTACCAGTTATTATATTAAACTCGTGTGTGAATAACTGAGAAATGAATATCTTATTTATTATTATATTAACAGCAGAGAAAAATTGATAAATGAGAAGTGAATGTACCAGTTCTTGTACTCAAATTCATATGTGAATAACTGAGAAATGAATGTCTCATTTATTATATAATTAAACCGATAAATTGAGTCATCAATTGGGAAAAATGATATGTGATTTTATCAGTTCTTATTCAATTATGAATAACTGTTAAATGAATGTCTCAGTTATTATATTCAAAATCATGTGTGAACAACTGTGAAATGCATGCCTCAGTTATTATAATGATTGTGAAAAATTGAGAGATGAATTTATCAGTTTTTAAAAATGAAAAATAAAAAAATGACACAAATGTGAAATCACGCAACTGAAAAATCAGTTGAAAAATGATTTTACAATTGAAAAATGAAAATTTTATTTTTTTAAATTGTGAAATTAATTGAGAAATTAAAAATGATTTTTTTTCAATTTTTTACAAGTGAAAAATGAATTTTTTATTTATAAAGTTTGAATTACGTGTTGAGTGTACTTGTTTGATTCGTATTGTCAACACGATTAAAACAATGGTTTCAGATCATTTTTTCAGTTTATAGATTTTGAGATACGTTATTTTAAAATTTTAGGTGGAAAAAAAAGGGTGAGAAACAGGAAGACTGGAAGAGAGAAAGAGAGGGAGCACAGGACGTGGGGGGCTGGGGCTGGGGTTGGGGCTTTTCTTGCGCTCATGCGAAGGGTATTCTGGTCCAAGAAAAAATTGAAGAACTTTTTGGTAGGTTTTCAAAATGTTTGTCCTTATTGGTAGTTTTTATTTGACCCAGAAACTTATTGGTCAAAGCCTCTTAAAAAACCAGGGCAAAATAGAGCCTTAGATTTAGCAAGGCTGGAGGTTTCCTTTGGCTGCCTTTGTCCAAAATTTCTGTCAAACAACCATTTTGCCCCACTAAAAGAAATTCCATTAAATTTCATATAAACTCATAAAAATTCCATAAACATTCACAAAAAATAAGAATAAATCCAATAAATCTCAAATAATTTCTCAAGATTTATAAATGTCATAAAATAACCATTTTACCCCTAAAGTCAATAAAGTCCATCCTGGGTCAAACTCAAGTCAACCCAAAAGTCAACTATCTTCATAAAATTCCCCTAACTTCTATAATTTTCCATATAACTCAAATGAATACTACCTAACATTTTTCAAACTCCATACACATGTGAAATAACTACTTTACTCTACAATTAACAAAGCTTCACTAAGTCAACTAGGGGTTAACAAAGTCAATCCCAAACCAATATTCTTACAAACTTTCACATATACTCATACCTTTTCATATAAAATTTAACTTTGCCTCACATAACTGACTCAAATTCCACTACTTTTATTTTATATTAATTTACACTTGTAAATTATCTCAGAACCAATATCACACATAAAACTTCATAATCTTTTTTCATGCACCTCATTTTCAATCTAGCAAGTTTCAATCAAATATTATCTCATTTTGAATCTCATACACAATAAGATTCACACAAGGTCAACACTTTTACCGAATTCTCATTCATCATTTACATTGTAGTCATATTATGACAAGTATTAAGCATTCAATAATATGCATAATTCACAATTTTCACCATTTCTTTGTACATCTCATTTTAACACATGTAACAACTTTATGAGAAACATTATGTCTTCTCATTCCATATCTCATTCAAACAACTTCCTCCCATTTCACGTATCAATTTCATGAAACCATCAAATGACAAAATATTGAGCATTCTCATGCTCAAAACGCATCTTTATTCACATTTAACACATCATTTTCACATTACAACATGTCAATTGACATTTTAACCACATAAAATTCCAACTTTCTCAATCTTGGCACTATGATTAGACTTGAATCTTTGAAATAAGATGATTATTGAAATTCATGATCAAGTATAACATTTATTCCGGGACATGGGGTGTAATAAAATTTTGAATAAAGTTAGTCATTTATATACTACTAATGTTTATGTCATTCTAATAGGCACCAGCATTGCAATGCCATAAGTGGTGTCACTCTAAGAGGTGTACTAAAAATAGGGTAAAGTTTAGTGATATTCTTTTAGTACACATGCACAAGCATTGCAATGCTATAAGAGGTGTCACTCTACTCATATTAATAAATTGGGGGAGTCAAGGAAACACATTTAAAAGCTTAAAACATTGACTTGTCAATTATAACATTTATTCCAGGACGGACAGAGGGAGTAATAAAATTTTGAATGAAATCATGACATTTAAAAAATAAAAATAGTTCAGTAATTACATTTTAAAAACAAACTGAGTGATTGCATTTGAAATTGGCCAAAAATTCAGTGACCAAAATATATGGTTTCCCTTTACTATGCTAATAAGTGAGCAACATATTTTTTCATATTGAATCTCCTAGCATTTCAATCATTTCAATTACACTACTGAAAAAAAAAAAAAAAAGTTGTAAGAATATTTACAAGAATCTGTAGTCTGTGGTTTGAGCTTCAGACTACAATATTCACATATTGACATACACAAAATTTCTTCATACTAATTAAGAAATACAACTAATTTGGGACAAAATTATATGAACATCATTAACCCAAGACCCAAACTATACACACATATATAAATAGCCTTCATGATAAAACTATAAAACATACTCATGGTGCACCTATGATCGCACAACAACCACTATACACAACTAGAAACACTTAATTTTTTTAACCATCTCATTTTCAATTTCAAAACATCAACAAGATCATGATATTAGGACAACCCACATAGTTTAGGTTTCCTATAGGAGAAATTCCAGGGATGAAACTTCAATATTATTAGCTCTCTAGATTCCTCTCGATGAGTAGAACAACCTTGATGAAGGTTATTTGATGAGATTCCTAAGTTTTGACCTTCAATTTTGAGAAAGAATAAGAAATTCTCTCTCTTAAGGTTTACTTTGTGCTTTGTGTGCGTATAATCCCAAGTTGCTGATCATTTTTCATAGAGGAATGAGTATTTATTACCTCCCCCCCTCCCCCCCCCCCCCAAACAGTAAGCATGAGGTGCCACTTCCAAGTTACATGCAACTTTAACAAATTTGGTGAAGTTTCGTTAAGTTTTACAACTCCGTTAGGCTAATTGACACTACTTAACTTTAACTAACACTCTTAAGTTTTCTAATCACCTTTGATTAGTATTAATACATGATTTAATTACACATTCTCCATTAACTTCTGAACTAACAAAACTAATGAATTCCATAATTAAGGACTAACAGGGAAATTCCTGAAAATATTGGAATTACTCCAATATTTATAATAATAATCCATATAGTTAATATTATTCCTCAAATGTTGATTCATAGCATTTAATACCCAATTTTATTCAAAATATTATACAACTTTAATCATCTTATAGACTTCCAGGGACCTTAGAGGAATTATGAAAATACTTCATTAAAAAACAGGGCAAAATAGAGCCTCAGATTCAGCAAGGCAGGGGGTTTCCTTTGGCTGCCTTTGTCCAAAATTTCTGTCAAACTACCATTTTGCCCCCACTAAAAGAAATTCCATTAAATTTCATATATACTCATAAAAATTCCATAAACATTCACAAAAAAAATAAGAATAAATCCAATAAATCTCAAATAATTTCTCAAGATTTATAAATGTCATAAAATGACCATTTTACCCCTAAAGTCAATAAAGTCCATCCCGTGTCAAACTCAAGTCAACCCAAAAGTCAACTATCTTCATAAAATTCCCCTAACTTCTATAATTTTCCATATAACTCAAATGAATACTACCTAACATTTTTCAAACTCCATACACATGTGAAATGACCACTTTACCCTACAATTAACAAAGCTTCACTAAGTCAACTAAGGGTTAACAAAGTCAATCCCAAACCAATATTCTTACAAACTTTCACATATACTCATTACCTTTTCATATAAAATTTAACTTTGCCTCACATAACTGACTCAAATTCCACTACTTTTATTTTATATTAATTTACACTTGTAAATTATCTCAGAACCAATATAACACATAAAACTTCATAATCTTTTTTCATGCACCTCATTTTCAATCCTACAAGTTTCAATCAAATATTATCTCATTTTAAATCTCATACACAATAAAATTCACACAAGGTCAACACTTTTACCGAATTCTCATTCATCTTTTACATTGTAGTCATATTATGACAAGTATTAAGACCATCTCCAACCCAACGCTAAAACTCCAAATTTAACTCAGAAAGCTACTCCAACGGGAACTTCAAACTCTGCGCTATTTTGAAGCAGTCCGTCACTTGCGTCAAATTTAACGCAAGCAGAAAGCTGCGTTATCTTTTTTTCTTTTTTTTTTTCTTCCCTTTTTAGTTTATGAAAAACCATTTTTCATTTAAATGCATACTCCAATTTATACATCCCGTATATCTGCAGAGAGTTATTTAGGGGAGGATCTCTTTTGTATACATTTGTCCTTATCTATTCCTTAAATATAGAAATTATGCAATATCACTATAAGGAATAGGACTCTGTACATTTCAGCATAATCATTAATTTTAGTGCAGTTTAATTAATTTAAAATAAGTTTCTTAAATTATTTTTACATACATAGGGAATTTTTTATAAGTTAATTGTATTATATATTTTTTAAATAAATAGTATAAATTTTAAGAAAAGCCCAAATATTGAAGACATGTTTTTTAAAAACAAAATAAAAAATAAGAAATATTCTTTTTTGGTGCAAGATTTGAAGCAATGATTGGAGATTGTGGGAGATATTTGGTGTGAAAATTGCACCATTTTGAAAAGATGGTGCGATTTCTGTACTAAACCATTGGAGATGGACTAAGCCTTTAATAATGCATAATTCACAATTTTCACCATTTCTTTGTACATCTCATTTTAACACATGTAACTTTATGAGAAACATTATGTCTTCTCATTCCATATCCCATTCAAACAACTTCCTCCCATTTCACGTATCAATTTCATGAAACCATCAAATGACAAAATATTGAGCATTCTCATGCTCAAAACACATCTTAATTCACATTTAACACATCATTTTCACATTACAACATGTCAATTGACACTTTAACCACATAAAATTCCAACTTTCTCAATCTTGGCATTAGGATTAGACTTGAATCTTTGAAATAAGATGATTATGAATTTCAAGAATTCATGATCAAGTATAACATTTATTCCGGGACAGGGGGTGTAGTAAAATTTTGAATAAAGTTAGTCATTTATATACTACTAATGTTTATGTCATTCTAATAGGCACAAGCATTGCAATGCCATAAGAAGTGTCAGGTGTACTAAAAATAGGGTAAAGTTTAGTACACATTCTAATAGGCACAAGCATTGCAATGCTATAAGAGGTGTCACTCTACTCATATTAATAAATTGGGGGAGTCAAGGAAACACATTTAAAAGCTTAAAAACATTGACTTGTCAATTATAACATTTATTCGAGGACAGAGGGAGTAATAAAATTTTGAATGAAATCATGACATTTAAAAAATAAAAACAGTTCAGTAATTACATTTTAAAAACAAACTGAGTGATTGCATTTGAAATTGGCCAAAAAATCAGTGAACAAAATATATGGTTTCCCTTTACTATGCTAACAAGTGTGCAACATATTTTTTCATACTGAATCTCCTAGCATTTCAATTACACTACTGAAAAAAAAAAAAAGTTGTAAGAATATTTACAAGAATCTGTAGTCTGTGGTTTGAGCTTCAGACATTATCTGGCCAGAAGTCTCTAAAGAAGGCTCGCTCGAATTCCTTCTCTTGCAGCCGCTTTTCAAACTCTTGCAGCTTCTTCATCTTTTTGGTTATTCCTTTTTTTCCCTTACTCTTGTCAGGCAACTGTCATCAATTATTATATTAGAACACACTAAAAGCAAAAGCATATGACAATAACTCTTCAGAATAATACAAATCAAAGTCAAGCATTTACAAGACATATAAAGTATTACTCCCTCTGTCCCTAAATAAATGTCCAAATTTCACTTTAAGGAGATCAGAAAATCTCTACATTTCATACAATTTAGTGACAAAGATTCGTATATAATCCTCTTTCCAAACATTTAGTTTTGCATGTATAAAGAGACTAGAGAAAAACAATTGGTAAAAAAGGTCCAAGGACAAAGTTTTTGTCAAAAAAATCATTCATTTCGGGACAAAAAAAATAATATTCAAAATGGACATTCATTTATGGACAGAGGGAGAGGGAGTACCTATAAGACTACTACTGAACTAGGACTCCTAAATTTGGACGGGAACGATAATAAAGCAACCAGCTTAATATGACTAATTCAGAAGTCCTTATCTAATCAGGCAATCAAAGCAGTTGCCCAAGTCCAAGACCAAATTTCAAAATCCAACACCAACTATGAGTGTCAGACCTAGTCCAACTGACAACATAAAAAGGGAAAAGCAAGCCAATTAGATAGATGGTTAACATTCAACTCCGTTTGTCCCGAAATGATATTCTCATTTGCCATTTCTCATAGTCCCAAAAATTTCTTCCCATTTCTATAATTTAAGCTTAAATGTGCATAAAAACAACATGGCTAGTGAAGCTGAGTGTTCTTGTCTTTAAAAAGTTTGAATAGTCAAATGTGAAGATCATTTTGGGGCGGAGGGAGTATAATCTAACAATGGAGTGTTCCAGTTGTCCAACAAGATGATGACTTTAATATTTATTACTTTTTTTTTTTTTATCTTTTTCGAAATATAATAATGATAATAGACAGAGACTTAATAGAAAATATCATTTTTTGGTACAACAACAACAACAAAGCCTTAGTCCCAAAATAATTTGGAGTCGGCTAACATGAATCCTCTTATGTCATCGTGAAAGAAAAGATGTAAGAAAATAAGTTAAAAGAAGAAATAGGTGGAGGGGGGTGATTTAGAAAATGGAAAGAAGAGAAGAAGAGAAAAACAATAAAATAATGATAATAAAAGAACAGATATATAATAGATATGGAAAAAAATATTATTTTTTATTTGATTATTTAAAACAAATACATTTATTATATAATTGTATATAATATATATTTTTTATTTAATTTTTGATGTACTAATATTGTATAAAATATTATCAAAAATTTAATGTAAATGGAGTGTGAAAATTAAATTAAAGGGAATTAAAAAGATAATTTGAGAATGACTAAAATAACCCTCACATGACATGAACATGACCAATTTCATTAGTTTTTCGAACGTCCGTTAGTGCCAGGGATTAAGTGGGATGATTTCAATAATAAAGTACGACTTAGACCCAATTCAATCGAGGGTGCAAAGTGGGATTGGGTGTATACTTGAGGGGGGAAGGGGTAAGCGTATTTTGGCCTAATAAGGGAAAGGATATCTTAACTTGTGTAAGAAAACGGATAGTCATCTTGTAATTGGAGGCAGAAGGTTGTGCGAGTGGGGTGGGGTGTTGCGTTTAGGGGGCGGGGGTCCCTTTCCTTGTGCAGCTTCTTTTTTCTTTCTTTCCACAAACCGTTTACAAGATGTGTGTGTGTACGTGCACAATTCTGCTGCACCATGCAGTTGGATCCCTTCCTAAAAATTTTAATGTATCACGGATCGTCGAACTCCCACTACATCATGTCCATTTTCGCATTCCATGCATTATGTTGATCCTGCATTTACTGTGCGCTACCTTAAGAGATGTAAATCAAGAGCGTTCTCATTCCACTCAGTTTATAAATATCAGAAGTATCTTTCTAGGGGCATCATCCAACAAATCCTCCAATAGAAATTTAACAGTAATGAAAACTCTTGGGGATGCCTCAACCATATAACTCTTCCTACATATTCTTTTACTCCCTTATAATTTAGTTATGTTGCCTTATTTCAAAAGTTTACTAACAGATATGTGCTGATCCTTATTTCTTTGGCAGTCCACTAACTTAAGCTGAAAACGAACTGCTGTGAGTTCAGAACCTCCTAGTTAACGATAAGCTCTCACAAACATTGTAGATATTATATATGAACAACTCAAGTTTGAGCTTCAACAATTCCGTTCAACCCTGTAAAAGTAAAACATAATCTTTTTTCTTGTCTACAGACTGAAATAACAAAAACAGTTTATCTTGGAAATTATTAGACTTGTGATGTCTGAATCACTCTTATAGGAGCATAATTTTTCGAACCTCATATATTTACAAGTCTCGGTAATAGGTATCCTAAGGACCATAACTTGTGGAACCAAATAAACTTACAAATTTCGGCAAAGGTATTGAAAAGACTGTAAACAACAACTTTACATGTATAGTGCTGAAGGCCCTTTCTTTGACCCTTGTTTCCATGCTTAGATTTCATGGGGTCATTAGGGCTCGGGATTCAAAAGCCTTTACTAAAATAAATGCTCTCGCATAAGCTTGCCAAATAGCACCATTTCCAAATAAGCTTATTTATATAATTTGGTACAGATCATATTCTAATATACCAAAGGAGAATCAATAGTAAGGTTATAGCTGTAAAATAAATACTTTTTATTAAAGAGAAAATATTTAACTTACTTTCTCCGGTTTTTCTTCAGAAGCAGGATTTCCACAATTGTTGGAGCTCTGCGGGAACTTCTTCGCCTTATCAGCTCCCAAACCTCGCTTGTTCTTCTTCAAATATGTTTGTAACGGCTCCAACCTTCCCTGTTTGCAGATAGATGTTAGTTCATATTTTTTTTTCAATCTCAAAAGAGCTGCAAATCAACATACTCCCTCCGGCCTTGAGTACAAGCAATTAAATGCAAGTGTATTTGATACTTTTTTCCTGAACTACCCCTATTAATTCTCCCTTTTTAAATATAGATGCACATTTCTAGACATTTAATGTGAGGATATTTTAGTAATTATAACAATTTTTGTTATAAAATCAAGACACTTAAACTAGTTTAACTAACTTTCTTAATCTGTGTGAAAGTGGTTAATTTTGCTTATAATTAAGGTTGGAGGGTGTACATAAGAGCCAGCAATCCTGCTAGGTCTTCAATTGGGAAAAGTAGGAACTATGATAAGACTTGCGTGTGCGCATCTAGAAAAACAGAGTTATAGAAATATCCTGATCAATGTACTTTGATACTGAAATTAAAGTTCTTAGACAAAACCGTTTCATTCGTCCTAGTTTCACTTATAAATGAGCCTCAAAAGCAATTTGCTAGCGATCTCGATGACATTATATGTATATATTTCAAATCAACAGAAATTTCTACTAACATTGTGCTCGTGTATCCAGAATGAAAGAACAGTGATCCTCTAATCAACTAAAAACCACCTCCCACCTTGAGTAACAGTGAACTTTTTGCTGACAACAGGAAGGGGGGAAAAGGAGTTAATAATTTGTACTCTCCACCTAGAATAAAGAATTAACTAGAAATCTCAAACTTCCCAACCCTTGTATGTTCGACTTGATTGTCAGATCCCTCAAAAAATCATCATTGAACAAGTCTGGATTCAGTTGACGAGTTTCAGAAGCCTTCATAAACTACAATGAGATGACATAAACGACTAGATATGTTCCCATTAAAATTTCATTCAGATGCACAGAATACAAGAATGTTTATACATGTTAAGAGTATCACTGTATGTTTGAGGGGTTTGCTAGTACATCTATTTACGTCCAGGAAACCTTGCAATAAAATCACAAACCAGTTTACTTACTATTGCGACATAATTCCCGTCTCTTCTCAATCTCTCTCAAACAAGATGGTACAGGAGCAGGATCCTTTCTAATTTCCTGTATGGTAACCCTATGTAATCTTCTTTTTTTACTTTCTTTTTTTTATTTTTCTTAGCATACATGTATAGAATATCTTGTACGCGGAGCTGGGCAGTGCTGAAGGGGTTGCTGGTGATTGTGAAATCGTTAATTGGATTTTGGCTCAACCCTGGAGTGGTGAGAAAAGCTCCATTTTGCATAGCCAGAGACCAGTGAAAGCTTTCGTCCCGGTATGATTTCTATAGGATAGTGTAATTAAACAGCCTAGTCTGGAACAAGCCTGCTGTAGTCGCCTAAGGCAGGCGATCTCGTCTACATCATCTCGGCCACTGGCCAAAATAATACCCGCAAGATCACGTTCCTCACTCACTTGTGAGTCCACCAGAGGTTGGTTCGCCGGAGCAGTAAAAATCTGTCAACTGTTACTCGTTTACCGGTTCGTTGGTGCTCGTTTGAGAAGTTCTTATGCTGTTTGTATAGTTTCTTTGACTAAGGTAAGGTGCTTTTTCACATCTGAGACTAAAAATGCAAAGGTAGTCATTTCCGAGGTGATATCAACTGGTTCAAGGGTCACTGAGACCGAGTAGACTCAGTTCCTTCTTAGGCTCATTCAAGAAAAAAATAACCACTTTTCTATTTACAAGTACTACTCTTCCTAAACACCATTTTGTTTGTATGGCCAATGTTCCTTATTTAGTTGTCTTAGTTTTTTTTTGAATACTTAAGATTCTAAGACAAATGTTAATTACTTTCTAGGTTTACTCTTAAATAAGTTAAGCATTTACTCCATTATCTGATACTCTTTATTCTCAATAAACTCCGCATGATAAAGGGAACAAATGGAATTCACAATATGAGATAATGGTTTCTGGAACATTTATTTAAAACCCAAACATAAATAAGTCATTGAGGTCAACAAGGGAATTGGATTGTGATGATTACCATAAAAGAGAACCAATGCGCAAAAGACCCTACAGTAATCTCCCAAACTGATTTACCCGTGTCAACCTTCCATCCGTGACCACAAGCTCCACTTAAGCGTCTGACAAAAAAAAGTCCCACAGGCAATGCCTATAAGGCAAGTCCTAGTTGAGACTATCCAATCCTCTTCCGTTCAATCTCCTAAATCGGGCATTTAAATATAGAATCAATGAACTCTTGCTTGGTGGACAATAAGTGAGATGGAGAGAGTATCATTCTACGTTGAGTAATGCTAGGAGTCCAAGATGCTCACAAAATCGTGATTGTCAGTCACTGATTGGATGTTTATTATGTGGGCCCAAGTAGTAAATGATGTAAACACCATCAATGATTGACAACTAGGATTTGTGAGAATGTTGGGCCCTAGCACTGCTCTTCTAGTTTTATTAATCGCTTCCTAGCAATGACCCAAACTGGGTACTGAAATAGAGGTTTTACAAGGTGGGCAATAAAAGCGAGACGGAGGGAGTATCATTTTACCCTAGATTCAGTTGCTCTTCCAATTGATGGTCTCACTCCCACATACACAAAATTGGAGAAATCAAAACTTATCATCAGATAAAATTAAATTAGGTTTTCTTCCAAGTGAAACAAATTTACTTTAAAGAAAAAAGAGAGCATAATTCTCACGAAGAAAAAAAAATAAAGGGACGAACCTGTTGAGCGACACCAAGGCCGGTTCCTTCAGTCCAACCGTGCTTCTTCAGCAACTACAACCACCATAATGTATATAAATCAATGCACAAATATATAAGCAAAACCCTAATTATACATAATTTGAAAGAAACAAAAAAAAACAATACCTGAAACCCAATATTGGAAGAGTTGATTGGGACGGAGGCGGAGGAAGAATCCTCATCTCCTCCTGTCATTCTTGACTGGTCGATTGATTCTTTTCTTTTAGGTTTTTTCTCCGTCACCGGCGTGTGGGCAAATTCGTCGGCCACTCGTCGTCGGCGGCAGCTCCTTTTTGGTTTTTCCTCAGGCGTCTATTGTAGGGAAAGTCCCGGAAATAATCAACTATGAATTAGTCGACCATTGCGCATCCTTTATATCCACCCAAAAATTGCTTTAAGGTCCCTCGAATACTCTTCAATTCTCAAAGAGGACATTTTTTTTTAATCCCCTTTCCTCACAAATAAAGGCGGATATAGGGACGAGATGGCGTCATATACCCATATTCACATATGAAATCATAATATATGTACTAATTTTGTGTACACATAATAATTAAAGGGCTAATTATCATTTACTTTATAATTTTAATCAAAACCATCATTAAGGACATGAAATATAAAATATTACCACCTAGTCCACTTAGTTATTAAAGGACACTCATGTCCTTACTAAATGAAGGAAAATTACATGAGTGTCACTCTCTCTATCATTTTACTTTCTCTCTCCAACCACCATGACCAACTTTCGCCACCCATCCCCACCTTCTCAGGTAGGCCTGGCAAATCTAACCCATTACCCATGAACCCACCCAACCCAACCCGTTAACAACCCAACCCAATAATAAGTTTGGGTTAAAACAGGTCACCCGCTCCAACCCATTAACATTAACATGTTAAAAAAGGTTGACCCGTTCAACCCATTCCAACCCGCTAACTTGAGTAAGAAAAGATGCAAACTTGGATCGCGTCTTCAGAAGCCTGAAGCCCCTGTCGACCCGTCCTCACTTGACGATCTCCATCGGAAGGCGGCGTCGCTGTGGCGACGTTAGTGGAGTCGGCGGAGACTACTTTGGATATTCAACTTTTTTTTCAACATTGTAAACCCTAATTTTGTTCCAGGTTAGTTAATTTCAACTTTCTAAACCCTAATTTTCTTTCAATTGATCATGTTTATTCATGGATTTCAACAAATTTTACCCCACAGCTGCTCTTCTTTAAATTTTCTTTACATTGATCACGTTTGTTCATGGGCCAAAATATGTTTAGCCCCCCAAAGTATACACTCATTCCCACTTTGCACCCTCGCGCGAATTTTGTCCCAAGGTGGCACCTTAATTAACCACGAGTCCCACTTTACCCCCTAGCACCAAACGGCGTTAGAAAGTTAACAGAAATTGGCCATGTGCTTGTCATGTGATGGGTATTTTGGTCATTCACAATTTAACTTTTAATAATTGTTTAATTCAACATTCTCTTTAAATTGGTTTTATTATTTTAAAAAATAAATTTATCAAAAAGAAAATAATAAAAATGAAAAGAGTAAAACCAAATTAAAGATAAAATATTTTATATACATATTCTAATTTTTAGTTGATAAAAGAATATTGAATATCCTAAATGATCAAAGAAATTAAAAAAAGAAAAAGAAAAAGAACAACCCATATGTATATCTAGATACATCCCACGTTCGTCTTCTTCATCTTCCCAACAAATCAAGAACCTCTCCTCTCCCCCTTCCAATCTCCCCTCCCCCATTCTCCTTTCAAGCCAGTGACCAACCGACCCCAATTATCTCTCTTGTCTCTCTCTCTCTCTCTGCCACACTTTCCCTCTCTATACCCGGCAACCTTTACCCCTCTGTACAGCGGCTCCTCCACTATTCCCCCATTTCGCCCCTCCCTTCCCTTTCTCTCCCATATCGCCCCTCTCCTTTTCAGCCCAACATCAAGCCATACCAATTAAAGTTTTCCATTCATCTATGTCGCGTCACCACCTTAGCCCAGATCATCACCTTAAACGCTTCGATTTCGATCGAAAAAATCGCTCATCTAGGTTTTCTTTTCCAGTTTGATCTTTGAATGTGGAGAAATCATTTGTATTTGGTGTTTAAATTTAAGTTGCGAGTTTTTATTTGGTATTTGATTTGTGTATAAATACCAAGATCCAAATTTAAGCCTAATATTTCAAATGGAGTTTTTGAATCTTTCAATGGAGGTGGACGGTGGTGGTGACATGGTTGTGGTCGCCGGTTAAGTGTATTTGGGGGTGGCTCTAACTGGTTGGTTTGGTCCATGGTGTAAATGACATAAAAGCCCTTATCTTTTTCAAACAAAAGACTGATATACCTATCATATGACAAGCACATGGCCAATTTCTGTTAACTTTCTAACGCCGTTTGGTGCTAGGGGGTAAAGTGGGACTAGTGGTTAATTAAGGTGCCACCTTGGGACAAAATTCGCGCGAGGGTGCAAAGTGGGAATGGGTGTATACTTTGGGGGCTAAACATATTTTGGCCTTGTTCATGTTTGCACATGCCTCTTCCAATCACTTCTCTGGTAATTCCTCTTTCTTCTTGTTGTTTTCACGATTATGGGTAATTTTTTGGGGGGTGTTATTGGCTGCTAATTTGGATTTGTATTAATAGTTTACTTATTAAATCACATCCCTTTTCCTTTTAGAATATTTTAACACTTCATATGTGAGTTAACTGAATTTACATATTCACAATGTATTTTTTAATACTATTTTTTGGCTAAATGGTTTTTTTCTTGAACAAAATATTTTGTTTTTGAAGATTCTTAAAATTATTTAATGGGTTCATTTTTCTTTGCAGTTTACTTCGTAAAGATCCTTTTTTTTTTTTTACTTCATATTGAGTTAGACATGCTGATACAATGTTATTAACAGGTTTCAATATGGATGAAACTAGTGGAAATAGTGAAGGATCATCTATTTGCAGAAAAAGGACTAGGAAGTTTGCGCTAAGGAAGAAAACATCTGAAGTATGGAAATATTTTGACCAAAAAGTTTCAGATGGTAACTATGCGATAATTTGAAAGATTTGTAGCCATATATACACTGGTACAGGCGATCCCTCTTCATATGGAACTGGGAATCTAGGTCGACATTTGGGGAAACATGATTTAGGGGAGAAAGAATCTGAAGGATGTGCTTATGTTCCATTGGACCAAGCAATGTATCGAGAAAATTGTGTGCTGCAATTGTTAGGCATAACTACCCATTTACGTTTGTGGAGCATGAGGGAACGAGGGAGTTGCTCAGTTTTCTACATCCCGGAGTAGAACACATTACAGGAAACACAGTAAAGAGTGATGTGATTAAACTGTATAGAAAAGAGAAAGAAAAGGTCAAACTCGAAATAGGAAGGATCAAAAGTAGGGTATGTTTGACTTCGGATATTTGGAGCAATCCTGCTAGTGATGGTTATATGACATTGACAGCTCACTATATAGATGAAGAATGGATTCTACAGAAACGAGTCTTGAATTTTAGGCATGTTCTCCCTCCCCACAATGATAGCTTCGTTGGTGATAAGCTCATATATTTTTTGAAATATTGGGGTATTGATAAAAAAATATTCTCGATAACCTTAGATAATGCATCATATAATGATGGGGTTGTGGATATGTTAAAAAGTCACCTCTTGTTGAAGGATGCTCTTCTTTGTGATGGAGAGTTTATTTATGTGCGTTGTGTAGCGCATATTTTGAATATCATAGTTCAAGAAGGACTTAAAGTAGCAGAAGTTGCTATTGAAAAGATTAGAAAATGTGTGAAGTATATCAAATGCGAGACAAGAAAATTAGCATTCATGGAATTGGTTTCTCAATTATCTTCAGAGGGAGGTAAGGGAGCTAAGAAAGTTCGTCAAGATGTTTCAACAAAATGGAATTCTACATTTCTTATGCTTGAGAATGCATTAGAGCATCGTCGAGCATTTCTTCAAATGAAGTTGGTTGATCCTAACTTTAGAAAGATCTGTCCATCAGAATTAGAATGGATGGAAGCTGAGAAAATTGCAAGGTTCTTGAAGCCGTTTTATGAAACAACCACCCTATTTTCTGGTTGCAAATAAATTTGATAAATATTGGGAGAGGATAGTGTGGTGTTGTCGTTAGCCATTGTTCTAGATCCTCGTTATAAGCTCAAGATGGTGGATTTTTTTTATGCCAAGCTTGGCTATGAAGGAGATGAAGTTGAAAAGTTGGTGACAAATGTACGAGACATGTTATATCTACTATTTGAAGAGTACAAACATGGTTCAACTCTTTCCCCACCTTGTCAACCAACGAGTGTGCTTGCAATGGATGTGGGCCAAGATAGAGATGAGCTGGATGTAAGTTTATATTTTAATTCATTTATAATTTTACTTCATTTATGATTGTGAACTGTTTATAGTTTTTGTTTATTAAGTACCATCAAATTTAAAAGTTTAATGGTACTATTCCTTAATCGAAATCGATTTTTTGTAGGATTTTGATTCTTACTAAAGCCAACACCATGGACCAAATCTAAACAAGTCTCAGTTGGATTTGAATTTGGAAGAGAAACCCCTTGATAGAAAGTTGCATTCGGGTTTAAATATCTTAAGTTATTGGAAAGGGAATACACTAAGATATCCAGAGTTGTCAATGATGGCACGCGATATCTTAAGTGTCCCTATAACTTATGTGGCTTCAGAATCTACATTCAGTATTGGAGGTCAACTTTTTGGTAAATACAAGAATTCATTATTGTCATCAAATGTAGAGGCATTACAATGCACAAGAGATTGGCTAAATGGTACTATTTGGTTTGAATTGTTTGATTTAATTTTTTGTTGTTCTTTTATTGATATTTTTTCGTCTTTATGATTTTATTTTATTTTATTTTTGTGTTCTACATCTTGTAGCAGCAAAGAATGATTCAAATAGAGAAGATGATGAAGAGTCCCTTATTGAGGATTTTGCAAGCACGGCAACGTCCAATATTTGTTAATAGGTAATATTTTGTGCCTAGAGCTTTTAATGATGTGGTAAATGTCTCTGTTGTTTCCCCAAGCCATGCTTGTGTTCGGTCATTATTCATCGTTATGTCAGATAAGCTAGCTCTTGTCTTTGTTGTAAAAGTTTCTTATGCATACTTTTGTTCATTTTTGTGTAGAAATACCAGAAATTATTCTGCTTTTGTTGATGCAGAAAATTATTCTGCTGTTGTTCAGATTGGAGGGTAAGTTATACTCATCAATATATAATCTTCCCAAAATGTATGTTCTTTTACGCAGTTTTAGTTTTTCTATTTTAAGATTGTGACTACATAGGACATGATATGAATTTAAAGACTGATACTTGTAACTGTAAAATGTCAGACTGAGTTCATTCTTAGCCTATAGTAGAGCCGTCAATTTGGGCTGGCGGGCCAGGCCGGGCCCAACCCACTACAGCCCGCCTTCAAATGGGGCGGGGTGGGCTGGCCCAAATTCTCTGCGAGCCAGAAAAATTCAATCCCAACCCAACCCACCTTGGGTTGTCGGCCAGACGGGCCAAGCGGGCCAAGAGCCCAATATTTTGCAACTTTTTTTTGGGTGAATATGCTTGACCTGTGAGCATAAGTTATGCTGTATAAGCATAAACTGCATAACCAACTAACCTGACTGTGAGCATAACTTCATAAGTCAGGCCCTGAACTGAACAGTCTGAGCCTTATGTAGAAAAAAATAATACACCAAGCATGATTTCAATTCCAGCCTCCCAGTCCCAGCACATCAAGTCAGCAACTCATTACTCACCTCACCAAGACAACAACAAGAGAAACAATCATTACAATGGTATTCTACTAAAAGTCTAAAATTCATCCAAATAGCCAAATAGCCAAGAAAACGCTCAAAATCCTCGTTGCAAACAATTTTAGCTCAGAATAATTAACGATTTTGTGGACAACACTGTCAAAAACGCTCGTTTGTAACTTCAAATGTCTGTACTATGAATTATGAATTTATGATCCATAAATTATCAGTTACGGCGCCGGCGGCGACGGATCTCGTTGGGCGATGGTGGCGGAAGAGGAATAGGATGATGAAGATTGAAGAGGATGGCGACTGGTTAGTGGTATGGTAGCGGCACCGGTGAGACTTGACCGTCGAAGAGAGAGATAGAAAAACTCGATAAAGACTGAAAATTGAAAAGTGAAAGAAAAGTGAAGAAAACCCTAAACTAAAGTAAAGACGTAAAGCACGCGTTCATAATTTCGGTGAGCACCAAAATAAAATAAAATTTAAAGGTGGGTTGGCCCGCCTCGCCCCGCCCCAAACCCGTTTGGCCCGTGGCCCAAATGGGCTAGCCCAAAATGGCCCACTTGTATTTGGGTTGGTATATTTAGGGCCCAACCCACCCTTTTCTATGGCGGGCCGGGCCAGCCCAACGGGCCCAACCCAAATTGACGCTCTAGCCTATAGTATACATTTCTAAGGTTTGGACTTGCAGTTATATACTCCCTCCGTCCCAAAATGATCTTCTGATTTTCCATTTCTCACTGTCTCAACAAGTTCATTTGTGTTCATATTCATAAAAATTTTGAATAGTGAATTGGGAAAATCATTTTGAGACGGAGGGAGTATACTAGTTGTTCAAAGGTTATGATGATATATAGTAGTTTTTCTGTGTTTCCAGTAAAAAACAAACAAACATGATCTTTATAGTTACTCAATATTGAATGGAAATATTGTTTTCTTCATTTGAGCATCTTAAATATTATTGTCTAGAATAAAATCATTTCAATTTTCTTGTACCAGGCATTTACATTGGGAAAAGAAGAGGCTTTAGCACCAATAAAAACGGTGAGGAGATCGGGTTGAACACTGAGCTTATGCAGCCTATGTACCATATATTCTACACGAAGCTTTTGTCTCTTTTAAAAAAAATAATAATAATTCATAGTCTCTGTTCAAGGCACATTTTTATGTTGCATGCTCTGTTCATGTGGACATGAAAATGGATTAAAGTTGGTTGCTGTAATGTGTACTAACATGCAATAGTATTTTTAAATTTTGTGATGCTAAGTATATTGATTGTATATATGCAATGAGAGTATGTTACATGCCTACAGATTGTGGTGCTGAAAAAGTGGGCGCCCACACACCGGGGGGGAGGGGGTGGTCAGGGAAAAAAAAAATGGGTCGACCCATTAGTGACCCAACACGTTTGACCCGTTTCTTAAACAGGTTGTAATGGGTTGGACCCGTCTCAACCCGCCAACCCACTTTAACCCAACCCAACCTAACCAACCTGCATAATTGCCAGACCTATTCTCAGGTCACCAACTCCGACGACTATTTTCCTGCGACCATCTACGATGACTATTTGCAAATACTCTGGAGACCACCAAATCTCTCAAGAACAACTTGAAAGTTTTATTAAAAGAACCAAATTCACTTGTTTTCTAAGAATAATTTCTCATATTTTTTAAAATAACAAAATTCACCTTTTTTCTAAGAACAACTTTACAGTTTTTCCAATAGCAAATTCACATTTTTTAAACAAAAAACAAATCACAGTTTTTCTAATAACAGGTTAACAGTTGTTCCAATAACACGTTCACATTTTTCCAAGACCAAGTTCACAATTTTTCATGTACGGTCTTTTTAACTTCACAGTTGTTTGGGCACAACTTTTCCAATAACAACTTCACAGTTGTTTCAAGCACAAGTTCACATATTTTCTAAGAACAACTGAGAAGTTTATAGTTGCTCTAAGAAACAACTGAGAAGTCGGTTGGGAACTTCGACTGGCAACCTACAACTGAAAAGTTCACAATTGTCCCAAAAAATAATTGAGAATGTTTTATAATTGTTCACAATTGATACATGAACAACTGAGAAGTTCACAATTGTTTGAAATAAATAACTATGAACTTAACAAACCAAATCGATTGTCAACTAAGAAAATGATCCAAGGACTAACAATTGTGAACTTGTGTATCTGACTGTATATTTTTTTACTTAAGTACCTATTTCATCCTTAAACTATCTAAGTTTTTACCTTTTTTTTTTTTTTTTTTTAGCATTTCATCTTTAACCTTTACGTTTCATGGATTATGTGATTCTTATGTTAAAGAGCCGTTAGATACACATTAAGACATACTGATGTGGCATAGTGATGTTGTTGGGTTTCGTAGTCACATGCGCAGCGGAATATAGCATTTAAAATTTATGAAACCCAAAGCCCATAGATCCGTTCATATGATTAAATCAAATACAACAATATGAATAGAGGAAAAACTAACCCTTGATGACTTTGAATTCTAGCTTTGATCTTGGTGGAGATTTGAAGCTTGATCACAATGAAAGTAAGAACACGAACTTTGAAGATGATAAGCTTCACCCTCTAGCGGTATCCACACCACGAACGAATATCAATAAACTTCTTGATCTTGGTTGCTAGACCAAAATTGTGAAACACGTTTTCACAATGAATATGAACTATATGGAATTATGTATGTGAATTATTTTGTTCTTCAATCTAAGATGTCTTAGAACAAAATAAAACTCTCTCAAACTCTTTGGAGACTTGCACAAAAGCTATGATTTGTTCTGGCCCGAATTTGGCTGTTTATATACAAGTTAGACCTATTCCAAATAGGAAACTTGTGTCTAAACTCGTCCAAAATTCCTTTCCAAAACAAATTAGGAAACCTGTCCCGACATAGTGTGCGGCCGCCCAAAACCCTTGTGCGGTCGCACATCTATCTGGAAGGTTTCTGGTACAAACTGACCCAAACTGTGCGGCCGCCCAACCCATATTGTGCGGTCGCCCACTTGTCCAGATTCCTAGAAATTCCAAAATTCCAATGTAGTCCTTTTAAAGATTCGTTCTATTGTGTGTGACCCTCTAGGATTACACTAAGTTGGCAATTGGTTCAAACATGAAACCATAAGATATGATTAGGTTCTAGCAAACCCGTCATACCTACCCAAATATTATAACTAGATACAAGTTCGCATTCTTTTAGAATATGTCACAATCCCTTTGTCCATGATGTCATTGAACACAAGTCATGGTCAACAAGTCAACTTGTCTTGTTCAATACTTTCTCGATTCCGAATATGTTGATAATCCAAATGACATTGATCCAATCAATTCATTTGAGTCCGGCCGAACATTTTCATCAACATCATTCCTACGAGAGGCCCAAGCTTGACATCTCTCCGAAGAGGGACAAATCCACTTAGCTTATTATTCTTCCCTACGTGAATCCGATTATGCCGATCATACCCTTTATAACTTCCCGGTTAAAGGTAGCGTTTGAATATGTCAAACATAATGTTCATCAAGTGGAAGACTATAATAACTTCATGTCTAAGGATTCAAATGACATAACTAATATGAGATATATGTACGACACAGACCATGACATAAATCTCATACAGCAGGTCATGTCCAGTACCTTGTTCCAAACAAGTACCCATAAATCTAACATGATCATCCCATGATCATTTAGCCTTTATACTAGTGTTTAACAAGTACTAGGGACGGAGATTATTATAAGTAAACATGAACAACAATAATAATCAAAACATCTCTTTATTGATATGAAATAAATGATAACAATTACAACGCTTATTAAACGTGCCTAGGGCACCACAACCAACAGATGTCATATTTGTGTTGAGTTGGCAACATAAATAGTGAAACTTTACAATTGTGGAAGTATAAATGATAAAAATTAAAATTATAAACCGAAAGGGGTTAAAATGTAAAAACAAGTGAAAACCCTACAAATAACCCCACTATTTTACCCGGTATGAATTTCCAGACCTGTTCCGTTCGTCCCTACCACTCCCACGATGCCGTATCGTCTGTTCCGACTCTACTTCTCCAACACACTTTGTAACGCAGTCTTCATCTCGCCCTCACATCGCCTCTCAATCGCCACCAATGTGCAACATCTTTCTGCCGCCTATATTGTGACCTGTAATGGCTGCCCTCGAATTCGAAGACAAACCCACCACCCACCGGGTTCTTGCTCAGATCAGGCATTCCCCCATACACTATATTTTGAAGTACAAACCCATTCTCTCACCAAATCCCCTTCCAAACACATCAATACTCATTCACAAGCAGCCATTAAAACTCCAGTTTCATGCTTTCTTTTTCTAACCTTATTTCTAATTCAAAAATTGGAAGGCAAATTAAGCCGCTACTCTTTAATTGTGTGTTTAACAATACTTTATTGGGTGAATCAGGTGCCTTGGTGGTGTTTTAGCCCTCTCCCTCTCTCAATGTTGAAGTTTTGATCCTTTTTTGGGGGGTTTGAAAGTGAATTGGTATTTTTTGTTTTTGGGTTGGAAAGTTTTGATGTTTGTTTTATGCTTTGGAATCATAAGACTATTTGGAATGTTACACAAATTTGTTGTTGGTGATAGTGATGATATGCAACGGCGGTGTTTGTTTCTGAATAATGGTGGCGAAGATGGTGTATGCAAATTTATTATGTTTTGAATTTTGATATATATGGATTCATGAAACTATTTGGATTGCTACACATATTTTTTATTTTTTGAATATCTGTAATCACCGGCGGTGGCGGGAGAAACGTAATGACGGTGAAGGAGGACGGTGCCTGAGAAGATGGAGGAGGTGGGTTGCTTTTGCATAATGCAGAAATGAGTGATGGTTTATAGACAAGGAGACTTGTTCTTGTATAATACAATTGTTTTTTCTATTTTAAAATCATTAGATTAATATATTACACATTTACCCCCTCATATTTCTAAATCAGCATGTTTAGTCAATTATGATGATGAGTCAGCTCCACGCGGCAAAATTATTGCGTCATCTTTGCCACCTAAGCCTGAATTAACGGACATCTAAATGTCTCTTTAACAGAAGGATCACATAATCAATGAAATGTAAAGGTCAAGGATGAAATGGTAAAAAAAATTGTTTGAAGGATGAAAAGGTAAAAACTTAATTAATTTAAGGATGAAATATATACTTAACTCTATATTTTTTTAGGCGGTGAAATAAAAAAGGCTCCATTGAAAATTATAAATTTGATGATATTAGTTACTCATCTTGAGTAATATATGAGTGGATTGTCATATGTGAGCTATGATTCAAGAACTTCAACATATACATCTAATTAATTTTGTTTATACAAGAGAAGCTGTCAAAATTTATAGACTTTGCTCGTTCCAACTCACAGTCGTGAACAATACTAAAAATCATTAGTTAAAAATCTAGATCGAACACAAGAAACAAGGTTTTATCACTCCAATCTGTAAGGAAAATTTAAATTGCAATATGATGGATCCATATGAAGGTAGGTAATCAATAAACTAAACTGTTAGCATGCCATCTATCCTCATAATTTCTTCAGAAGTTCTTCGGGAGGAATTTGTAGTGTTGCTCGAGAATGCTCCTTGCTTGGCTTCACCTCATTTCGACAAGAGGCCACATCTAATTAAATTCTAACACCAAGTTTTCAAATTATCAAAAAACATTTATCGAGAAAGCAAAATGAAATAAAACCAAAACAAAAAATGAAAAACAAATTTGGAGAAGAAAGCGTGACCATAGCCGTTCACCCGACAACATTTCTGTTGGTCCCAAAGGGCAACAAGGGTATGAAAATAGCTAGAGGGGGGGGGGGGTGAATAGCTGTTTTAAAATTCTTTTCGTACCCTTGATAAACTCAATTGCAAATGCGCACTTTCTCAAGTAAGCGTTATGATATGCGCCTAAGTGAGGGAGTGAAATGCACAGCGGAATTTAGTAATGTAAATAGGCGCAAAGTATGATAAAGGGGGCGCACACACACTCTAAGTATTTTGGCTCAAAGTGGATGAAATAAGAAACTAAGGCAAATGATATAACAAACACAACACAATTCAATCAATCAATCTACAATAAATAGACAAGCAAGTAGTTAGATATGATATGAACTTGTAAGGAAATAGCAAGATATGAACAAGAGCTATTTGGAGAGGTTCGATCGGGAAAATGATCTACGTCATCTACCAAGATGGTTAGTCTTGGATTTCTAATGGAGATCTTATATAATGAGTGAGTGTTACAAATTACAACTTTTGAGCTTATACACAAACTCAAGATCTAATATTCTATGAATGAACAATTCCAAAACAATAACCGGTGTATCTCTTAAAGAAAGATCTAAGTGATCAAACTTAAAGAGGTGCGTGTGTGAGTTTAGTATCAAGGCTCTTTAGATCTTTGAGATTGAGAGCACGAGAAAACTAAAGTGTTATAGCTTGAGGATCTGGGCTAAGGATGAAGTTATGAAGATGTTCTTGAGAATTCTGGAAATAACAAAGGCAATCTTCAAATCTTCAACAAATGCTTGAGAGAGAAATTCTTGAATTCTTAGCAAAACTCAGCAACTTCAAATGGTTGAAGTTATGGGGTATTTATAGTAGAGCCCCAAAAACTAGCCGTTGGAAATCCTTGGTGAGTCAGAGAAAGGACGGATGTGCTGTCGCTCATTGAGTGGAGCACGTGTCCTTTTATAGCCGTTAGACACATAACACAATATGACCGTTATGGACAGGTGTCCTTAGATGCGGGTGCATACGTGTTATTTAACCACCGTTGGATCATTGGCATAGTTTGAATCTTCTTCAAGTCTTTGAATCTTCAATAAATCACTGAGTGTAAAATCAACAATGATGAGGCGCGTTGAGCCATTAGAGCGCATGGTCCATTTGAGGCGCGTAACAAAGCGCGTGGATCTTTGAGGCGCGGCTATATGCGCGCGCGCTAAAGGGCGCATGGCGCATAGCATGAAGGGGCGCATAGGCGCGTGGCTCAAACTGAACTTGTGATTTATCTTGAATCTTGATCTTCTTGCCCTATTCCTAAGCCTGTTCTATTACAATGGACAACCTAAAAATGAAGTATAAATACTTCTTACATGTGGGTCTAAAGTCCATGAAATAAAACTTAGGTGATGGATCAATCAAATCTAATCAATCCTATTACATTGAAACTGAGATATAAGTGGGCATACCCAACACTTTCAACCGCCAAACACCCATGCATGAAAAAAGGGACCCATCTTCTGAACCTGAGGCAGGGAGGGTAGGGAGATAGTCGGATCTGGACAAAGGTCGGGGAAGGGGGAAGGGGGGTGGTTGCTGGGGTTTAGAGAGGAGAAAGATCGCCGAAGGGGGAGAGGAAGGGTCGTCGGAGGTGGAGAAGGTAAGGTAGCCGGAGTCTGGGAGGAGGGATAGCCACCGACAGTGGGCGTGTAGAGAGAGAATGCAAGATATACAAATGTGAGAGTGAAGAAGGGAGGGGGTGGGTGGGTGGTCACTGAATGAGCGGAGGGGTCGCCAGATGAAGGGGAGAGGAGGGAGGGGTCGCCAGAAGAAGTGGAATAGAGGGTCGCCGGAAGTGAGTAGGATAGAGAGGAATTAACGAGAGAAAGTAGAGAGAGAAAATGTTTTTGTGTGTGTGGGTCGTATGAGAGGAGAGGGTAGGGGAAGGGTTTCGTTTGTGTAAGGGGTAGTTTTGTGTTTTAAATATATTGATGTACCTTATGGTAATATACTTTTAAGTGTTGGACTGCGTGACAAATCAAAATATTATCTCGGCAATTGCCCATCTATAATATGCCTATATAAATGGTTGACACATTTTAACACTACACTGACACTTATTAGTGTCAGTTTAAATTTTCATAAATGTCAATAAAAATACCCGGCACTTTACAACATTATTATTGGTGGTTACTAAAAATGTCAATTTCAATATTTATAAATGCCGGTATGAATGACATAAACGCTAGTAGTATATGAATGACAGACACTTTGCAATATTAGCCTTTGTATTTACGATGCAAATGCACGCTTGCCATTTATTTACTAAAATGCTATCGCTTGTTTTGAAACAAGTGACACTCATTTACAAAAATATTACCACATTTTAATTTTTTTCCCTTTCCAATCACTATAAAAAAACACGCAACACAACTAAAATTCATATACTCCCTCTGTCCCAAAAACTTTGTCTCATTTTGATTTTTTTATGGTCAACATGAATGAACTTTGATCAAATATTAGTGTCAATCTAATGATCGCAATGAAATTCTAAAAGTTGTTAATGGTGAATCACTTAATGATTAACTATAAATTACAAATTTTAGAATTTTCACTAGGATGATTAAATCGACATCAATGTTTAGTCAAAACTCATATATATTGACCATATAGTCAAAATGGGACAAACTTTCCGGGATACAGCGAGTATTTCCAAGAGTAATCTGCTTTTCTGCCCCTCGTACTATGGCCCCAACATCAATTTGACACTCGTACTTCTGAAACACTAAATGTATGATGCGTACTATGGTTTTATTAACAAAATTAACCAATTTACTATTCAGTTGTTAACTTTTTCTAACACACGTTATTTTTTCTAACGAGCATTAATTTATTTTAACGGATGTTAATAATTTATGTTAACAAAATTAACTTTTGTTATCTCCATCATCTTCCCAAACCCAACATCCACCCCACCCTTCGCAGCCCAACACCGCCCCCATCGCACCGCCATAAACCATCACAACCGGTCACCACTCCACCCAACCAACTCCACCATTGATGGATTAGAAGCATCCCCAACACCAATCGACCCCCCTCCTTGCAAATTAGGATTTGAGCTCCCATTTACACCTTCCACACCAAAAAAGCTGTACCAATCCCCTTCCTAGCCATGACCGCACCTACCCTAAACCTAGGCGCCGGCCAAGAGCAAGAAAACCTGGGAAAATTCCGGCCAAAAGGCCAAAAATCGAAGCAAAACTGAATCCCGTCACTTTCCCGATCTGGTCCAGAAAAAATCAATTTCCCAATTCATTAACCGTTGGATCACCTTCAAATTTCTGGAGCAGGTTCACGACACCTAGACTCACATACTGACCGTTGGGATCTGAAAAATATTTAACGGAGAGGGAGATATGGTCGTCGGAAAAATACTGACAAAAATCCCCTATTTCAGGTCCCTTTAATTGGCTTTATCTTATCAAAAGCGCTCCAAGACTATCCCCAAAACATTCTTCAATTATCAGTTGCATGCATTCCAAGGTCGCCGGGGTTAGGGGAGTGGTGGTATCGCCGGAGGTGGGGAGGGGTTGCCGGAAGTGGGGAAGGTAGAGAGAGAAAGTGTGTGTGTGCGTTGTGTGTCGGGGAGGGAGGGGAGGGTGGGTTTTGTTTGGGTCTTAGGGGTAGTTCTGTCATTTAGGTAATAATCTCTTTGTTAAATTATTAACATTCGTTAAAATAAATTAATGCTCGTTAGAAAAAATAACGTGTGTTAGAAAAAGTTAACAACTGAATAGTAAATTGGTTAATTTTGCTAATAAAACTATAGTACGGATCATACATTTGTTGTTTCAGTAGTACGAGTGTCAAATTGATGTTGGAGCCCTAGTATGAGGCAGAAAAACAGTTTACTCGTATTTCCAATAGTTGGTCAAAACTTCAAAGAGGGTTTTGGGGTCCTTATACTTTTTTTTCTTTTTCAGTAAAAAAAAGTGTTAGTTGTCCAAAACTTGAGAAGAGGGTTTTGGGTCCTTGCTTGCAGGTGTATAGCATACATTTAGCATTTGCTGCCATCTGTGTTCTGCTTTTCAATTGCAATTAGTATTTGACAACAACAATGGGTCAAGCTGAGAGCAAAAATAACGTTCCAGATTCCCCGTCTGCCACTCCAATCGTTCATCAGGGTTCGGGATCGCCCCCGGCCACCGCCACCGCCACCGCTGCCAGTGATTCACCGGCTTCTATGGAATCCTTACTTGCAGGTTTCCCCCTCTCTATTCGGTTTATGCGTCATTCCTTTTATTTTTTGTTGACTTGGAAGTTCATTCTTAATTGTAGAAGGGTGGCCTCGAGTTGTTGAGATTTATTTATTTATCACTCCCTCCGTTCCAGAAAGATAGTCCACTTTTTTTCGTTTTTACTACGAGGGAACTTTGAAATGCTACTTATAATCATGTTAATGTGAATCTAAAAATTGACATTAATAGTATTTATAATGGTGTATCAAGAACAATTTTAAAAATTTCATTAGAATAATTAAAAGTAGCCTTAATTATTACTCAAAGTTTGTTCGTAAAACCCATGAAAATAGGGGGACTATCATTCTGGGACGGAGGGAGTACTACTACTACCTCTGTCCCTAAATACCTCCTTCCTAACGAGTGTCCAAATTTCATTTTAAGGAACATTTGAAAATCTCAACTTTTTTGTACACTTTGGTGGTAAAGATTCATATATAATCTTGTAATCTCCTTCCCAACCATTTAATTTTGCACGTATAAAGAGACCGGTGATTTTTTTTTTTGAAAAAAATATATTTAGGGACAAAGTTATGCTTAAAAAAGACACTCATTTTGGGACAAAGATTTCTTGAAAATGGACACTCATTTAGGGACAGAGGGAGTAGTATTTATTTGTATAGATGTTGGGGGAATTTAAGAATGATGTGTTACTTTTTTTTTTTTTTTTGAACTTGCATTGAAATTATTTCCTTTCCTGAAATTGGACAACTGAAAACAGAACAGAGGCAGCAGCTTCATTTGACAGATCAATAGTTTTAAGGGTGTAGAAATGGAGGGAATGGTATGTATTTGACAAATCAAATTATTTCAAGTACTTGTTTTTGTTTGAAATTAAAATTAGTATACTCTTAGAGTCTTTCATTATTAATAATAATAAAAAAGAAATAAGACTCTATTTTTGTTATAAAAAAGGCAAGAAATAAGACTCTTTTTTGGACAAATAAAAAAATTAATGAAAGATAGACTATGAGTATGTGAGGTGGAGGAAGTAATGAAAAACAACACCTTCTTACTCGGGTTGAGCGTATTTCTTTTATCACTTGTACCTTGTAATTCTATGAACATCTTCACGGGCACAAAACAGTTTCACTTTCTACTTTTGCCTAACACTAAAAGAAAAACTAATAATTTTACTGTAATTTTACGTTGGTACAAGCAACTAAAGATGCATCCTTAAAAATTTGGACTTCTGAAATGTTAACCTTTTTTTTTTTTTTTTTTTTTTTTCCCTAAGAGACGAAGAGGAAAGAAGTAGGATTGATTGCAAAGTAGAGTCCTTCCCACAATCTGATTCTTTTTTGGATGGATGTGTAAAGGTAGCCTAGCCACAGTTGCTTCTAAACTTTAAGGAAACATTGCTAAAAGACCAAGGAAAGTATCTGTCTCTACACTTTATAGTTGCAATAGCTGAATATTGAATAAACACCCTTTTTTTCTTTCTTTGAAATTTGAAAGACAATTGAAACAATAGTAACGCATAATACACCCTTTGTTGATAATAAGTGTTGCATCTTCATTTTCTGTACGTACCAAATAAGTGTCGCATTTCTAGAAAAAAAATGGTTGCAGTGCAAATTTGTAAATGAAAGTCAAAGTACAAACAAGTAAAACACAATTCTTAAAATGGTTGACATGTGAAATGGGACACTTACACGGGATGGAGTAATAGTAATGACACTATAGATATAGAGATGTATATCAGTTACCTATTTGCACATTTTCTTACGGACTTGGAGGAAGCTTGTACTTGAATGTAGAATTAGCGAAGAAAGGAGTTGAATATGTTGCTTCTATTAATGCAAAATGGAGCAATGAATATAGTTAAGTGTGAAAGGAGAAACATGTTAGTTTCCACTCCTTGTCGACCATATTTTGGATTTACCTTAAGCCCTTATCTTTGATTTGTTTCCACTAACTCTAGTCAAGGGGAAATTCATATCAAGCTTTGAAGGTAGATCAGAGGATTAGGACCAAGACAACCTAAACTAAGTAGTAACTCTTACGAAATATTAGGAATGCAACCTTAGCATGAGAGAAATGTATAAGGAGAACTTTGAAGGAAAGAGGTATCATAACGAGAAGCATTTTGGGTAAATAACTAACATTCAGTGAAACGTGAGCAGACATTGCCAGCCATAATTGAGACGGCAAAGATGCTTGTTATCTTTATGATAATGTTGATAGAGATGAATATTGGAAATATATAAATGTCGCTAACCAAGTAGTTGGGACAAGGCTTAGGTGATTTGACGTAAGTTTGTGTACGCTCTAGTTTCTTATTTGTGGTGAAGAAGAAATTCACTTCTTCGAATGCACTCTAATATCTAGTAGCTATTTCCCACCATATCTTAAGATGCTATGAGATTCAAAGCATGTTCTTAGGCGAATGTGATAAGCCTAATCATAAGATATGGATCGTAAATGAAAATGATTGGGTGAGAGTGGCAAAGGTTATAAGTGAGTTTTGTTCATGCCATATCACCAACCTAAGTTCTTTCCCACCCACCGCAATAGTTGGGAACTGAACATTTTGGCGTCCATTGACGTGTTTTCTATCGTTTGATCTTGGTAATGCTTTACTCAAATATACACTACTCCCTCCGTCCCAAAACAGCTTGCACCATTTTAGAGATGCACGGGAATTAAGGAGAGAGTATATATGTTCAAAAGTATTGTAAGTAGGATAGTGGTTGTGAGTATGACGATTTAAGAGTGAGACCAACATTTGAAGTGTGTGAGCATGACAAGTGGGGTAGGGTGAATAAAAACAATAAAAATTGAACATTTAGGGAAAGTGTGACTTACCAATGGGACACTCAAAAAGGAAACTAGTGCAAGTTGTTTTCGGACGGAGGGAGTACAAAATATATGCAAACTTGGAAGGTAGACCACCATATGGGATGGAAAAAGTAATAAAAAGCAGCAGCTGCCTACTCGGGTTGACGTTTTTCTTTTATCACTTGTACCTTATAGTTTTTTGATCATACCCCTTCACTAGACAAAAAAGATTTCACTTTCTTCTTATGTCTAACACGGAAGAATTTTTTTAATGCAATTTTATGTAGGTACAGGCAACTAAAGTTGCATCCTTAAGAAGTTTGACTTGTCCAACGTGAATTTCTCTTACTCTTTGTAGTTTTTATGGGATTGGTGTGTCTCATAGCATGAAGGGGCGCATAGGCGCGTGGCTCAAACTGAACTTGTGATTGATCTTGAATCTTGATCTTCTTGCCCTATTCCTAAGCCTGTTCTATTACAATGGACAACCTAAAAAATGAAGTATAAATACTTCTTACATGTGGGTCTAAAGTCCATGAAATAAAACTTAGGTGATGGATCAATCAAATCTAATCAATCCTATTACATTGAAACTGAGATATAAGTGGGCATACCCAACAATCTCCCCCTATTTGATTGATGCCATTACCTACTATATCAGGGACAAACATTATACTTGATAATAACATGTCCAAATAAATGAAATTGGTAAATCATGTCTCAAGTTAATGCACACACTAGTCCAAGATATAGATTTCTAATCTATTCCAATATGGATAAAACATTACAAATGGAAAGATAGAAACAACAGTTTATAACACATTCAGAATGATTTGAGTTTCAGTTTTGAAATGTGTTTAAACAAAATTTAATCTCAATGCATAAAATATGAAGCGGTTCAAATATGATGCATATGATTTTAAACAATACATTCATTGTTCTACAAACAAGTAGTTTGAGTGAACAAAGTTTGAGATAAACGTGATGCTTTGTTCTCATTAATACTTGGGATGTAGGAGTTACATATTACAAGTATTGAACAGAACAAAATCAAAAGAGGTGCTAAAACATGTAAGCACGAAAATCACTAATAGGTTTCTAACACAAAAAGTTCTAACAACTTACAAACAAATCAAAAACTAAGGATTTGGAGGCGCGTCTTCATCCTTCAATCCCTCTTCGATTTCTGAGACGGAGCGCTGGATTTGCTTGGAAAGCTGGTGACAACGGTTTATTACACCGTGAGTATCTGTGACACCATCTCTGATATAGCGCAAATGACTCACATTGATGTTTTGATACTCATCAATGGTGCGCTGAGTGATAGACTGCTGTTGTGAAAATTTTTCAGTGAAGGCTTGAAAGTTAGCTTCAACAGTAGTTTTAGCAGTAAGTATATCAGCGGAAACTCTATCTGCGCGCCTGTCTGCACTGGAATGCGCGGCATTGAAGTGAGTGCCAACTAATTCCTTCAAGACTTCAATCTTTGAGAGCAGGGAATTGATGTCTATATGCGCGCCAGGAGCAGAGCTGGAAGAGGGAGCAGGAGTTTCAGGACCTGGAGGCGCAGGAGTTTCAGAATCTTTGGGTTCTGCGCCAGGATCAGCACCATACACAGTTAAACCTAGGATTTCTAGCTCATCCTTAACTTCCTTGAGTTTATCAACCACACTCAGCAATTTTTGGCTATCTCCAGCCACCATTTCAAACAACTTCCTTATATCACCCGCTATGTTCAACTCTACCTCCCTTATAGCATTAATGAAATCTTAGCCATCAGTGAGTTTGATGCCACCATCTATGCGCTCATGAAGGGAGGCAAGAGTGCCTTTGAAAAGCTCATTCATTTGATCAATAGCGTCATTCCATTGTTGAGGAGTCAGGAAATGTTTGTCCTTGATATTTGCATATATGCGCTTCATCTCCCCCTTAATGGAAGCAATCTCATCAGCTTGCTGAGTAAGCATTGTAGTATAAAGCTCTAACTGTGAGTTCATTTGAGCTTTGCCTTACTGGAGTTGCTGTAGAAGGGAAATAACAACACTCATATCAGGAGTGGTAGGAGGAGGCGCATGAGAAGTACGGGGCGCAGGAGATGATTGAGTAGGAGCGCGAGGAGAAGGCAGATATTCATCACTTGAAGTAGGCTCCACTGAAATGGTTGGGGGCGCAGAAGGTGATTTGCGCCTTAATGGATCTGGCTCCCCCTGGGCTGTATCTTCACTAAGTTCACCAAATAAATCAGCTGATATTTGGTCTTTAAGACTTTGACGTTCAGAAGATAGATTAGCAGGAGTGTTGATAGGCGCTTGAACAGTAGGAGGCGCATTAGTGGCAGGCGCGCGTACATCAGCGCTAGACCCTGTACCTTTGCACCTTCCAGACTTGGATAAGTCAGCAGCCTGTTTTAACTTGTATTCTTCATCCTTTTTCTTCTGCACTTCCAGTCTACTGGCTTCTTTTGTGCGCTTCAGTTCCTTCTCATCTTCAGTATCAACTCTTGGGCGCTTAGGGGGTTTGCTTGTTCCTTCAGCAACCCTTTTTCCTTTCCCTTTTTCTGCGCCTGGAACAACTGTTGGTTCTGCGCGAGGTACTGCTTCAGTTTCTGCGCCAACTGCATCCTCATCTGATTCAGTGGTTTCATCAACCAACTGAGCACCCTTTACCCTAGGCGCGCGCTTTGCCATGCGCTTCTTGCGCCTTTTCAAGACAAGATTGTCTTTCCCAAAAATTGGAACTTCAGTGGTTTGATAAGCTGGGTTCTGAGCGAGGAAATCAGCAAGAGCAGGATAAGTAAGAAATATCTTCGTGAGTATTCTGCAGTGGGTTTTGAACTTCGTCTTCCCTTCAGACTTGTTCTTGTTATACTTATCAATTTGGTCAGATAAAGTTTTGAACAATATCTGAGGCCAATTCAATCTGGTTTTTCCCATGATATCAGCAGTATACTCCCACTGCTCTACGGTGAATCTATTCACATTGCCGGTTTTGAATACAATAGAAGTATCAACCAGATGCGCTATATGAGCGAGCAGATCACCACCATCCTTTATCTCAACATTCTTGATGTTATTCAGAAGAGTAGGGACATTGAGATAAGTACGCGCCACTGTATTCTGAGCCGCAACTGAGTAAGAGTTCGGTTGACCAGAAACACCCTGAGGGCCAGTAGTGCTAAAACTCACTATATTCTTGATTGTACCCGTTGAGATAGTGATAGGAGTATTCTGAACTGTGGCGCAAATCCGGTAGCGCACGAATCCGTCTGCTGGAGTCTCAACTAGAGCTGCTGTTGAGAAAAATTCATCAACAAGGAGCGGTGAATAAAATGGTTGCTCCAGCGTGAATAGAGGAGTGAGTCCAGCAGTGTGAATGGTTGAAAGAATTTCAAGCCCCATTGGATCAAAAGAAAGCTCAGCAAGATCTATCGTCTCACCAGGTCTAAAATTAGCAGAATCCTGAAAACATAACAATGATTTATGTTAGGAGTGTATAAGGCGCATAGAATCATAAAATGAGTTAAGTATAGAATAGGCGCAGGACAATATATAGGCGCATAAGAAATAGCATGCGCATACTATTATTAGGCGCATATATGTTGTAGGCGCATACAAATACGAGGCGCATAAAATGGTTCTATGAAATATACTAAGTAAAAATTAAACACAAGAATTTGACTAAGTAAAATTTAGGCGCATAAATGTTTAGGCGCATAATGTCTCTAGGCGCATGAGTTGATTGAGGCGCATAACATTTGTATTTGCATAGGGCGCATACAATTATTAGGCGCATGAATCAAGTAAGGCGCATAAAGTCATAGAGCGCATAACCAACTAGGCGCATAAATCAACACTTAGGCGCATATTTATGTAAAATTCATACTAAGTATAAAAACACACGAAAACACACAAACACATATCAAACATGCATATGTAAGTTTTAAGAATCAAAATATGAAAATTTTGAAAAACAAGTTTTGAAAATTTTGAAACCCAAGTCATGCAAAAATAACGAAGAACACGAAGAACATGCTTGAGTGCTTGAAGAACATCAAGAACACATAATTCGTGAAACTTCACCAAATCAAGCACACAATATGTCAAAATGACCGCAATAAGACAAGGATCACAAATATGTAAACCAAAACAAGTAAGAATCAACAACAAAAACAGAAAATGGATTTAAAGATTCGAAAATTCGAAAAGTCAAAAATCTAAGATTTCCAGATTCGCAAAATATAATGCATTGATCGTTGAAAAGTTTGGTTATTAAGAATCTAAAACACAAATCGAACATAACCTATCAAACGATTTCGAAAACGGAGCACCGAGTCAAGATTAAACAAGGAAAATGCAATCTCGGGTTTATGAAAAGACGAAGAACCAGAAAATGACGAAACAGAAAAAAATTGCAGAAATTTAGGAGTTTAAGGGTTGAGAATTCATACCATTTCGTCTTGGATTGTCTTTGTTGTTCGTTTAGGACCCATAAATATATAGAGAATCGAAAATGAGAGAAATAATGAAAATGGGGAGAAAGAAAGAGAGAGAAAGTAACTGAGAGAGAGAGAGTAGACGGTAGTGGAGGGGAGAGAGAGACAGGGAGAAATATATAGGTTAGGGTAAAAATTTAGCACAAATAAGGAAATAATAGGGTTAAAATTTAAAAAGATGATGAGAAATTGAAAGGATGGGCATTTAATGAGGGGAAACAAATTTCGGCTCATTATGACCAAAAAAGGACAAAGCATTAATGAGGGATTTTTGGAGATGATGGCTATTTAATGCTGAATGACCCAAAGTACTTTGATGTGACATTTTGGGTAAGGGAAAAACTGCTCCACTTTCCCTTTAAGTGTATGAGCAATTTTGACTAATTTTTGCACAAACCCCCAAAACATCCGTTTTGGTGTAAGTTTGGGGTGCAAGAAATAAATCCCCAGAAAATAAATTTTTTCGAAAAACGTAAAACGAGGGAAAAATTAATTGCACAAGTACCCTTGAACAATTAATGGAATGTCAAAAGACAAAGATTCCTATAATAAATAAGAACAATCATACCTGGTACTTTTGAAAAATTGAATACGTTCAATCATTGAAATAATCAATTTTGAGCATTGATTGAGCCGTAATATTGACTGCGCGCATGGGAGGCGCATAAGATCGTCTAGGCGCGCAGAATGATTTAAGAAGCATTGAATGCTAGGCGCGCATAGGGAGTGAGGCGCGCATAAAAATTGGGCGCGCAGAGGGTGTAGGGCGCGCAAAGTTATTGGGCGCGCAGAGTTTCCTTGAAACTTGAAATGATTTATCATTTGAACCTAGTATACTCATATAACTCAACAAAACATAAAATCATTAGTATTGACAAAACTGAAATGAATTTTAGTTGAGTTCAAGCATACCCATTTCACCTCTCAAAAATATGAACCGTTTCGCGTCAAGTGCTTTCGTTAAAATATCGGCGATTTGATAGTCGGTTCCCACGTGTTCCAAATGTATATTTCCTTTCTCCACGTGGTCTTTGAGGAAGTGATATTTGATGTCGATGTGTTTGGTCTTGGAGTGCATGACATGATTTTCAGAAACCGCAATTGTTGATGTATTGTCGCAGTAGATCGGACAATTTTCTTCGATTATGTCATAGTCCACCAATTGCTGCTTCATCCATAATATTTGACAGCAACAACTTCCCGCAGCGATATATTCGGCTTCGGTTATTGAGACAGATACTGAAGCTTGTTTCTTACTTTCCCATGACACAAGTCGATATCCGAGGAAATGAAAAGTGCCACTATCAATTGTGCACGCTGCATAGTCCGCATCTGAATAACCTACAAGTTTAAAGTTCGAATCTTTGGTGTACCAAAGTCCAAGATTAACAGTGCCGGAGAGATATCTTATAATACGTTTCACAGCAATTAAGTGTGATTGTCTAGGGTCAGATTGATAACGAGCACAAACACAAACACTAAACATAATATCAGGCCTACTAGCAGTAAGATAAAGGAGTGAGCCAATCATACCTCGATAGAGCGTTTGATCAACACGTTTACCTTTTAAATCTTTGTCGAGTTTGTTGCCGGTAGCCATTGGAGTATCGTATGCTTTGGCGTTCTCAAGCCCAAATTTCTTGATTAAGTCCTTTGTATATTTGGCTTGATTGATGAATATGCCTTCACTCATTTGCTTGATTTGAAGTCCGAGGAAGAATGTGAGTTCTCCCATCATGCTCATTTCAAACTTGCTCTTCATTAGTTTCTCAAAGCGCTTGCACAACAATTCATTAGTAGAACCAAATATAATATCATCAACATAAATTTGAACAAGTAATTTATGACCATTATGTTTGGCAATGAAAAGAGTTGTATCGATTTTACCGTGAGTGAAGCCTTTTTCAATGAGAAACTTTGATAGTGTATCGTACAATGCTCTTGGTGATTGTTTGAGTCCATACAAAGCTTTCTGGAGTTTGTACACATGATTTGGAAATTGTGAATCTTCAAACCCAGGTGGTTGAGCAACGTAGACTTGTTCTTGGAGTTCACCATTTAGAAACGCGCTCTTCACATCCATTTGATATAGCTTGAAGTCCTTGTGAGCTACGTAAGCTAGAAATAATCTGATAGCTTCAAGTCTTTCTACGGGCGCAAACGTTTCATCATAATCAATTCCTTCTTCTTGCCTATAGCCTTGTGCAACCAATCTTGCTTTATTTCTCGTGATGGTTCCATTCTCATCCATCTTGTTTCTGAACACCCATTTCGTAGCAATCACTCCTTGATCATTTGGTCTTGGAACAAGAGTCCAAACCTTACATCGTTCAAATTGATTGAGTTCTTCTTGCATTGCAACAACCCAATTATGATCTTGGAGCACTTCATCAGCCTTCTTCGGTTCAATTTGAGAGATGAATGCAGTGTAAGCATCAAAGTTTGTAGCTCTCCTTGTACGAACACCAACGTTTAGATCACCAATGATATTATTGATTGGGTGACCTCTAACTTCATGAATTTCAGGAGGCAAGTTAGGTTGAGTCGTAGTAACTTGAAGGTCTTCAATTGGTACATCTTCACTAGATTCTAAATCATCAAAATTTGGGGGTTGAATTGGTGTAGAGTTGAAACTTGGGTTTACACCAGATGCAGCTGAAGATATAGGCGCATGAGAGGAATCAAGAGGCGCAACATGGGAGTGAGGCGCAGCTGATGACTCATGGGGCGCGCCATATAAGGAATTTGGAGCAACTGATGTTGATGGATGTCCTTGAGTTGATAGATTCTGATTTTGAGTAGGCGCAACATAAATAGGAGCACCTGTATCATTAAGCTCAACAGAATCATCAGCAACATTTGGAGCCAAATGTGGCTCAATGAGAGAATGTTCATCAAATGTAACATGTACAGATTCAACTATCACTAATGTAGTTCTATTAAAAACGCGAAAGGCTTTAGAATGTTTGGCATACCCAACAAAAATACCTTCGTCGGCTTTGGCCTCGAATTTACCTCTATGTTCGTTTCTGTTGTAGAGGATATAACATTTGCAACCAAAGATCTTGAAGAATGCAATGTTGGGAGTTCTACCACGCCAAAGTTTATACGGAGTCTTGTTATGAAGTTTGTTGACGAGGGAACGATTTTGAGTAAAACATGCTGTGTTGATAGCTTCTTCCCAAAAGTATTTAGGCAATTTCGCTTCAGCTATCATCGTCTTTCCTGCTTCAATCAACGTTCTATTCTTTCTTTCCACAACCCCATTTTATTGAGGAACTCCAGCTGTTGAAAAGTTGTGATCTATCCCATGATCTTCACAATATCGAGCAACACCGTTGTTCTTGAATTCTGTTCCATTGTCGGATCGAACACTAACGATGTCATCTTCTTTTTGGGTTTGGAGCAGTCAAAATAAGGTGGTCAAAATGTCATAACAATCGTCTTTTGAGATCATCATTTCCACCCATGTATATCTTGAATAATCATCCACCACAACTAGAGTATACTTGTTCTTTCGAATACTTGCAGTGGTGACTGGTCCAAATAGATCAATGTGAAGCAGTTGCAAACATTTAGAAGTTGAAGGATTGGTCTTGCTGGAGAAAGATTTCTTCGGTTGTTTGCCAAGTTGACACGCGGCGCACTTCTTGTCATGATGATCAGCAACCTTGGGAAGTCCTTTAACAAGGTTATTCCTGCTGAGTTTAGATAGATATTTGAAGTTCAAGTGACTTAAGCGCTTGTGCCACAACCAACTATTTTCGTCACACTTTTTGCTACAAAACAAAGATTAGTACTAGAGTTCATACTATGAAAATCAATAATGTAAATATTTGTCTTACGATATCCCGTGAGTAATGTAGCTCCAGTTTTGCCATTTTTGATAAGACATTGAGTTGAGGTGAAATGGCATTCTAATCCTTTGTCGCAGAATTGAGATATGGATAATAAATTGTGCTTGAGTCCTTTGACGAGAGAGACTCTTTCAATGCACACTTTGTCTTTCTTGAGCTTTCCATATGCAACAACTTGACCTTTGTTATTATCACCAAATGTTACTGAGGGACCTCTTTCTTCATGGACATATTCTAATAAGGATTCATCTCCAGTCATGTGTCTTGAACACCCACTATCGAGAATCCATTCATAATTTATAGCTTTTGAAGATCCAGCCATGAAACAAAGAACCTGAAATATAGACATTTAAGCAGGTCCCCTTTATTCCTTTTGGGTCCTAGGGTTAGCAACTTTTGACAACCCACTCTTGCTTGACCTTAGGGTTTTTACGTCCTTTGGCATTGGGAGTGAATTGCAAAAGGTATTCCACGGCCTTGTGTCCAGAACAATCACAAATGGAATAATGATGAAAGCCACCAATCACATGAGTTTTCACAAACTCTTTACTTTTCTTTGGGATAGCATTCTTCTTTGGGTCAGATGGACTAGCCTTAACAAAATCCTTCTTTTGAAATTTTGGAGCGCTTGATCTAGGAGGGCGCATAGGGCTAGGAGGCGCACGGCGATGGGGCGCGTGGCTTCTAGGAGCATAATGAGCACTCGAAGAAGGAGCGCTCTTGGTTTCAAGAATGATTTTGCTAGGAGCTGATTCATCTGTAGCTATATCTTTCCCATTAGCTTTCCCAAATTGCTTCGTTGGGTAGACATAATGGAATGTTTGTCTCTTGACTTTTTCCTGTCCTTTATCCATTGAATTAGAATGTTTTTCCTTGGGAATTTCAAAAGTTTGCTGGTTAGTAAATTCACTATCTCTTTCAGCACAGACATCACATTTAAAGTTGTCATTAGTTGATGAGAATCCCAAGCCACTTTTATCACCACTGACTTTTTGGGACTCAAATATATTCTTCATAGTGACACGAGAATTGGACCACTCATTTGTAATCTTTTTAAGATCAGTAATTTGAGCAACCAATTCATCGTTTTGAACTTTAAGAAGTGAGTTCTGTTCTGTTAGAAAAGTGTTTTTAACAGTAAGAGGAGTCATGCTCTTTATCTGGTCCTTAAGGAGGGTGAGTTCAGATTTAAGTAGAGATTTCTCGGTCTTAAGCTGGGAAATTTCATCACATGATAGTGCTAAAGCTTCCTTCATACTATCAAATCTAGTGATTACCTTTTCAGCCTTTTTGAACAATTTTTCTTGTTCAGTAATCACTTCATCATCATTGATTTTGGAGATTGGAGCAGTTGGTTCAACTTGAGGTCTAATGTATGCTCCTTTTCTCAACTTGTTCCTTGCACTAAGATCACATCGTGAGAATAACAATCCACCATCGCTTTGAGCCGGAGTGAGAAATCCTTGTTCAACGAGCTCGCTGATGGTTGATCCTTTCTTCCTTTTCACTTCTTGAAAACCTGCAGATTTCTTGATAGGTTTATTCAAGGCATTCATATCAGGAACATCCTTGGAGAAGTCATCATCAGAATCATAAGCATCAACTTCATCATCATTTTCCATCAAACAAACGAGTCCATCATCGGAATCTTCATCGCTCTCGTCTGAGTCTGTTTCAATCCATTTGTTCTGTTCATTTGCTGGTGCTTCTTCTTCCGCAACCATTCCCTTGTGACGAGTGAATTTGGGAGAGAACTTGGGAGTATGGCTGCTCTTCTTCTGCATATATTCAAATTTTGGAGTTGGGCAGCTTGAAGCAAAGTGTCCTGGTTTCCTGTAATTAAAACAAACAAGGTCTTCTTTTCTTTTTGAGTCACTGCTCCTCGTGAACTTTGGAAGAGCTCTGCTGGTAGATCCTTAAAATTTGCTGGTTGAGCCGGGCTTGGTAAATTTTCTAAACTTCTGGAATCTCTTCACAAATAAAGCGAAGTCTTCATCATCCATGTCCAATAGCTCAGAAGTAGAAATTTTGGGATCGGAACTTTTCTCATCATGAGTAGGCGCAGGCGCAGAAACATGCGCCTCTTCTCTTTGCGCCACCATTGCTATGGATTTTGATTTTCCTTCAGTTTCACTAATTCGCTGAAGTTTGAGCTCATAAACTTTGAGATTTGCATAAAGGTTCCTTAAAGTCCATACATCTAAAGTTCCGGCGTCTTCAAGAGTGCTGGATTTATGTAGGTATCTTGATCCAAAAGCTTGGAGAAAATTGACATTCAAATCCTTGTTAGAAAACTTCATGCCAAGTGAAATACATAGATTTATAATTTCACAGTAGCGTTCATAAGTTTGTCTTAAAGTTTCACCGGGGAGTTGAGAGAAATTGTTGAATCTCTTTTGTACTTCATATTTCTTGTTCTCCTTGCAGACGGTGTCTCCTTCTATATGCTCTTCAATAGCATCCCATAGATCATTGGCGGTAGCACAATGCATGACTTGTTGTTTCATAGCCGTGCTTAGAGTGCTTAGAAGTATGTTTCTTGCTTTGCCATCATTTGCAACTCTTCTTGTTTCTTCCTCAGTCCATTCTTCTTTTGGTTTCTTGACGGTTGGTTGAACAGCATGTGTGCGCGGATTTGGATTCGCTTTCATAGGAATGTAAGGTCCATAAACCACGGTGTCATGAAGTCTTTCATCGATTGAGTTGAGATGAGTTAAGATGCTGAATTTCCATACGTCAAAATGATCTTCATCAAAGACCGTAACGTGAGTGTAGTTTGCAGTTGCCATAGGTTTTGAGTTTGCCATTTAGTATCGGCACCCAAGCTGTTAAGCTTGAAAAACGAAAATGTTTTATAAAGGTGTTTGCTCTGATACCGCTTGTTGGTCCCAAAGGGAAACAAGGGTATGAAAAATAACTAGAGGGGGGGGGGGGTGAATAGCTGTTTTAAAATTCTTTTCGTACCCTTGATAAACTCAATTGCAAATGCGCACTTTCTCAAGTAAGCGTTATGATATGCGCCTAAGTGAGTGAGTGAAATGCACAGCGGAATTTAGTAATGTAAATAAAAAGTATGATAAAGGGGGCGCACACACACTCTAAGTATTTTGGCTCAAAGTGGATGAAATAAGAAACTAAGGCAAATGATATAACAAACACAACACGATTCAATCAATCAATCTACAATAAATAGACAAGCAAGTAGTTAGATATGATATGAACTTGTAAGGAAATAGCAAGATATGAACAAGAGCTATTTGGAGAGGTTCGATCGGGAAAATGATCTACGTCATCTACCAAGATGGTTAGTCTTGGATTTCTAATGGAGATCTTATATAATGAGTGAGTGTTACAAATTACAACTTTTGAGCTTATACACAAACTCAAGATTTAATATTCTATGAATGAACAAATCCAAAACAATAACCGGTGTATCTCTTAAAGAAAGATCTAAGTGATCAAACTTAAAGAGGTGCGTGTGTGAGTTTAGTATCAAGGCTCTTTAGATCTTTGAGATTGAGAGCACGAGAAAACTAAAGTGTTATAGCTTGAGGATCTGGGCTAAGGATGAAGTTATGAAGATGTTCTTGAGAATTCTGGAAATAACAAAGGCAATCTTCAAATCTTCAACAAATGCTTGAGAGAGAAATTCTTGAAATTCTTAGCAAAACTCAGCAACTTCAAATGGTTGAAGTTATGGGGTATTTATAGTAGAGCCCCAAAAACTAGCCGTTGGAAATCCTTGGTGAGTCAGAGAAAGGACGGATGTGCTGTCGCTCATTGAGTGGAGCACGTGTCCTTTTATAGCCGTTAGACACATAACACAAATATGACCGTTATGGACAGGTGTCCTTAGATGCGGGTGCATACGTGTTATTTAACCACCGTTGGATCATTGGCATAGTTTGAATCTTCTTCAAGTCTTTGAATCTTCAATAAATCACTGAGTGTAAAATCAACAATGATGAGGCGCGTTGAGCCATTAGAGCGCATGGTCCATTTGAGGCGCGTAACAAAGCGCGTGGATCTTTGAGGCGCGAGGCTATATGCGCGCGCGCTAAAGGGCGCATGGCGCATAGCATGAAGGGGCGCATAGGCGCGTGGCTCAAACTGAACTTGTGATTTATCTTGAATCTTGATCTTCTTGCCCTATTCCTAAGCCTGTTCTATTACAATGGACAACCTAAAAATGAAGTATAAATACTTCTTACATGTGGGTCTAAAGTCCATGAAATAAAACTTAGGTGATGGATCAATCAAATCTAATCAATCCTATTACATTGAAACTGAGATATAAGTGGGCATACCCAACAATTTCAACCGCCAAACACCCATGCATGAAAAAAGGGACCCATCTTCTGAACCTGAGGCAGGGAGGGTAGGGAGATAGTCGGATCTGGACAAAGGTCGGGGAAGGGGGAAGGGGGGTGGTTGCTGGGGTTTAGAGAGGAGAAAGATCGCCGAAGGGGGAGAGGAAGGGTCGTCGGAGGTGGAGAAGGTAAAGGTAGCCGGAGTCTGGGAGGAGGGATAGCCACCGACAGTGGGCGTGTAGAGAGAGAATGCAAGATATACAAATGTGAGAGTGAAGAAGGGAGGGGGTGGGTGGGTGGTCACTGAATGAGCGGAGGGGTCGCCAGATGAAGGGGAGAGGAGGGAGGGGTCGCCAGAAGAAGTGGAATAGAGGGTCGCCGGAAGTGAGTAGGATAGAGAGGAATTAACGAGAGAAAGTAGAGAGAGAAAATGTTTTTGTGTGTGTGGGTCGTATGAGAGGAGAGGGTAGGGGAAGGGGTTTCGTTTGTGTAAGGGGTAGTTTTGTGTTTTAAATATATTGATGTACCTTATGGTAATATACTTTTAAGTGTTGGACTGCGTGACAAATCAAAATATTATCTCGGCAATTGCCCATCTATAATATGCCTATATAAATGGTTGACACATTTTAACACTACACTGACACTTATTAGTGTCAGTTTAAATTTTCATAAATGTCAATAAAAATACCCGGCACTTTACAACATTATTATTGGTGGTTACTAAAAATGTCAATTTCAATATTTATAAATGCCGGTATGAATGACATAAACGCTAGTAGTATATGAATGACAGACACTTTGCAATATTAGCCTTTGTATTTACGATGCAAATGCACGCTTGCCATTTATTTACTAAAATGCTATCGCTTGTTTTGAAACAAGTGACACTCATTTACAAAAATATTACCACATTTTAATTTTTTTCCCTTTCCAATCACTATAAAAAAACACGCAACACAACTAAAATTCATATACTCCCTCTGTCCCAAAAACTTTGTCTCATTTTGATTTTTTTATGGTCAACATGAATGAACTTTGATCAAATATTAGTGTCAATCTAATGATCGCAATGAAATTCTAAAAGTTGTTAATGGTGAATCACTTAATGATTAACTATAAATTACAAATTTTAGAATTTCACTAGGATGATTAAATCGACATCAATGTTTAGTCAAAACTCATATATATTGACCATAATAGTCAAAATGGGACAAACTTTCCGGGATACAGCGAGTATTTCCAAGAGTAATCTGCTTTTCTGCCCCTCGTACTATGGCCCCAACATCAATTTGACACTCGTACTTCTGAAACACTAAATGTATGATGCGTACTATGGTTTTATTAACAAAATTAACCAATTTACTATTCAGTTGTTAACTTTTTCTAACACACGTTATTTTTTCTAACGAGCATTAATTTATTTTAACGGATGTTAATAATTTATGTTAACAAAATTAACTTTTGTTATCTCCATCATCTTCCCAAACCCAACATCCACCCCACCCTTCGCAGCCCAACACCGCCCCCATCGGCACCGCCATAAACCATCACAACCGGTCACCACTCCACCCAACCAACTCCACCATTGATGGATTAGAAGCATCCCCAACACCAATCGACCCCCCTCCTTGCAAATTAGGATTTGAGCTCCCATTTACACCTTCCACACCAAAAAAGCTGTACCAATCCCCTTCCTAGCCATGACCGCACCTACCCTAAACCTAGGCGCCGGCCAAGAGCAAGAAAACCTGGGAAAATTCCGGCCAAAAGGCCAAAAATCGAAGCAAAACTGAATCCCGTCACTTTCCCGATCTGGTCCAGAAAAAATCAATTTCCCAATTCATTAACCGTTGGATCACCTTCAAATTTCTGGAGCAGGTTCACGACACCTAGACTCACATACTGACCGTTGGGATCTGAAAAATATTTAACGGAGAGGGAGATATGGTCGTCGGAAAAAGACTGACAAAAATCCCCTATTTCAGGTCCCTTTAATTGGCTTTATCTTATCAAAAGCGCTCCAAGACTATCCCCAAAACATTCTTCAATTATCAGTTGCATGCATTCCAAGGTCGCCGGGGTTAGGGGAGTGGTGGTATCGCCGGAGGTGGGGAGGGGTTGCCGGAAGTGGGGAAGGTAGAGAGAGAAAGTGTGTGTGTGCGTTGTGTGTCGGGGGAGGGAGGGGAGGGTGGGTTTTGTTTGGGTCTTAGGGGTAGTTCTGTCATTTAGGTAATAATCTCTTTGTTAAATTATTAACATTCGTTAAAATAAATTAATGCTCGTTAGAAAAAATAACGTGTGTTAGAAAAAGTTAACAACTGAATAGTAAATTGGTTAATTTTGCTAATAAAACTATAGTACGGATCATACATTTGTTGTTTCAGTAGTACGAGTGTCAAATTGATGTTGGAGCCCTAGTATGAGGCAGAAAAACAGTTTACTCGTATTTCCAATAGTTGGTCAAAACTTCAAAGAGGGTTTTGGGGTCCTTATACTTTTTTTTCTTTTTCAGTAAAAAAAAGTGTTAGTTGTCCAAAACTTGAGAAGAGGGTTTTGGGTCCTTGCTTGCAGGTGTATAGCATACATTTAGCATTTGCTGCCATCTGTGTTCTGCTTTTCAATTGCAATTAGTATTTGACAACAACAATGGGTCAAGCTGAGAGCAAAAATAACGTTCCAGATTCCCCGTCTGCCACTCCAATCGTTCATCAGGGTTCGGGATCGCCCCCGGCCACCGCCACCGCCACCGCTGCCAGTGATTCACCGGCTTCTATGGAATCCTTACTTGCAGGTTTCCCCCTCTCTATTCGGTTTATGCGTCATTCCTTTTATTTTTTGTTGACTTGGAAGTTCATTCTTAATTGTAGAAGGGTGGCCTCGAGTTGTTGAGATTTATTTATTTATCACTCCCTCCGTTCCAGAAAGATAGTCCACTTTTTTTCGTTTTTACTACGAGGGAACTTTGAAATGCTACTTATAATCATGTTAATGTGAATCTAAAAATTGATATTAATAGTATTTATAATGGTGTATCAAGAACAATTTTAAAAATTTCATTAGAATAATTAAAAGTAGCCTTAATTATTACTCAAAGTTTGTTCGTAAAACCCATGAAAATAGGGGGACTATCATTCTGGGACGGAGGGAGTACTACTACTACCTCTGTCCCTAAATACCTCCTTCCTAACGAGTGTCCAAATTTCATTTTAAGGAACATTTGAAAATCTCAACTTTTTTGTACACTTTGGTGGTAAAGATTCATATATAATCTTGTAATCTCCTTCCCAACCATTTAATTTTGCACGTATAAAGAGACCGGTGATTTTTTTTTTGAAAAAAATATATTTAGGGACAAAGTTATGCTTAAAAAAGACACTCATTTTGGGACAAAGATTTCTTGAAAATGGACACTCATTTAGGGACAGAGGGAGTAGTATTTATTTGTATAGATGTTGGGGGAATTTAAGAATGATGTGTTACTTTTTTTTTTTTTTGAACTTGCATTGAAATTATTTCCCTTTCCTGAAATTGGACAACTGAAAACAGAACAGAGGCAGCAGCTTCATTTGACAGATCAATAGTTTTAAGGGTGTAGAAATGGAGGGAATGGTATGTATTTGACAAATCAAATTATTTCAAGTACTTGTTTTTGTTTGAAATTAAAATTAGTATACTCTTAGAGTCTTTCATTATTAATAATAATAAAAAAGAAATAAGACTCTATTTTTGTTATAAAAAAGGCAAGAAATAAGACTCTTTTTTGGACAAATAAAAAAATTAATGAAAGATAGACTATGAGTATGTGAGGTGGAGGAAGTAATGAAAAACAACACCTTCTTACTCGGGTTGAGCGTATTTCTTTTATCACTTGTACCTTGTAATTCTATGAACATCTTCACGGGCACAAAACAGTTTCACTTTCTACTTTTGCCTAACACTAAAAGAAAAACTAATAATTTTACTGTAATTTTACGTTGGTACAAGCAACTAAAGATGCATCCTTAAAAATTTGGACTTCTGAAATGTTAACTTTTTTTTTTTTTTTTTTTTTCCCTAAGAGACGAAGAGGAAAGAAGTAGGATTGATTGCAAAGTAGAGTCCTTCCCACAATCTGATTCTTTTTTGGATGGATGTGGTAAAGGTAGCCTAGCCACAGTTGCTTCTAAACTTTAAGGAAACATTGCTAAAAGACCAAGGAAAGTATCTGTCTCTACACTTTATAGTTGCAATAGCTGAATATTGAATAAACACCCTTTTTTTCTTTCTTTTGAAATTTGAAAGACAATTGAAACAATAGTAACGCATAATACACCCTTTGTTGATAATAAGTGTTGCATCTTCATTTTCTGTACGTACCAAATAAGTGTCGCATTTCTAGAAAAAAAATGGTTGCAGTGCAAATTTGTAAATGAAAGTCAAAGTACAAACAAGTAAAACACAATTCTTAAAATGGTTGACATGTGAAATGGGACACTTACACGGGATGGAGTAATAGTAATGACACTATAGATATAGAGATGTATATCAGTTACCTATTTGCACATTTTCTTACGGACTTGGAGGAAGCTTGTACTTGAATGTAGAATTAGCGAAGAAAGGAGTTGAATATGTTGCTTCTATTAATGCAAAATGGAGCAATGAATATAGTTAAGTGTGAAAGGAGAAACATGTTAGTTTCCACTCCTTGTCGACCATATTTTGGATTTACCTTAAGCCCTTATCTTTGATTTGTTTCCACTAACTCTAGTCAAGGGGAAATTCATATCAAGCTTTGAAGGTAGATCAGAGGATTAGGACCAAGACAACCTAAACTAAGTAGTAACTCTTACGAAATATTAGGAATGCAACCTTAGCATGAGAGAAATGTATAAGGAGAACTTTGAAGGAAAGAGGTATCATAACGAGAAGCATTTTGGGTAAATAACTAACATTCAGTGAAACGTGAGCAGACATTGCCAACCATAATTGAGACGGCAAAGATGCTTGTTATCTTTATGATAATGTTGATAGAGATGAATATTGGAAATATATAAATGTCGCTAACCAAGTAGTTGGGACAAGGCTTAGGTGATTTGACGTAAGTTTGTGTACGCTCTAGTTTCTTATTTGTGGTGAAGAAGAAATTCACTTCTTCGAATGCACTCTAATATCTAGTAGCTATTTCCCACCATATCTTAAGATGCTATGAGATTCAAAGCATGTTCTTAGGCGAATGTGATAAGCCTAATCATAAGATATGGATCGTAAATGAAAATGATTGGGTGAGAGTGGCAAAGGTTATAAGTGAGTTTTGTTCATGCCATATCACCAACCTAAGTTCTTTCCCACCCACCGCAATAGTTGGGAACTGAACATTTTGGCGTCCATTGACGTGTTTCTATCGTTTGATCTTGGTAATGCTTTACTCAAATATACACTACTCCCTCCGTCCCAAAACAGCTTGCACCATTTTAGAGATGCACGGGAATTAAGGAGAGAGTATATATGTTCAAAAGTATTGTAAGTAGGATAGTGGTTGTGAGTATGACGATTTAAGAGTGAGACCAACATTTGAAGTGTGTGAGCATGACAAGTGGGGTAGGGTGAATAAAAACAATAAAAATTGAACATTTAGGGAAAGTGTGACTTACCAATGGGACACTCAAAAAGGAAACTAGTGCAAGTTGTTTTCGGACGGAGGGAGTACAAAATATATGCAAACTTGGAAGGTAGACCACCATATGGGATGGAAAAAGTAATAAAAAGCAGCAGCTTCCTACTCGGGTTGACGTTTTTCTTTTATCACTTGTACCTTATAGTTTTTTGATCATACCCCTTCACTAGACAAAAAAGATTTCACTTTCTTCTTATGTCTAACACGGAAGAATTTTTTTAATGCAATTTTATGTAGGTACAGGCAACTAAAGTTGCATCCTTAAGAAGTTTGACTTGTCCAACGTGAATTTCTCTTACTCTTTGTAGTTTTTATGGGATTGGTGTGTCTCCCACAATTTTCTTTATTTTGATGGATGGAACCAGGTAACCAAGTAAAGGTAGCCTAGCCAAAGTTGCTTCTACACTTGTAAGGAAATATTGCTAAAAAGCCAAGTACGTAAACCACCCCCTCTCAGGTCCCCTGTCTCTACACTATATAGTGGCAATTAGCTGTAAATTGAGGCACCACCTTTCTTTCTTTTTTTTTTTTTTTTTTTTTTTTCCCCTCCCTCTTTTGATCTATGTTACTTGGACTCGTCTACGAGGATCGGATACGGGTACGGTAAGGATTCGAGTGTTGGATTCTCCAAAATTTTAAGATTTAACAGCAAATGGTGTGTAAAATAGCCACATCCATACTCACACCAATGTCCTGTGGACATGGGTACCTTGACAAAATTGAAGGGTCCGAGCATCAAAACTTTTTGATTGACAACTGAATCATTCTGTCCCTCTAAGTGTCAATTTTTTTTGTCTAAAAAAGTAAATAGTTGTAGTGAAAATTTGTAAATGTGCAAGCAAAGTACAAACAAGTGAAGCACGATCCTTATTGACAAGTAAATTTCTCTTAGTTTTTGGTTGTTTGTGTTTGCCGTAGTGCTACCCAAAGCTTAAAGCTTGAAAAAAGAATTCAAACTAGGTTGGCCCTACCACTCAGGAATGCAAGACTTGCCATTCTTCAAGGGCTATGTGAAACGTTGTTTAGTCATTAAGTTGGATAGGTTCCATGTATACCTTGTGTAACTAAAGTTGCAGTGGATTCAACGGTGTATCTGTTATACACTTAACTAAGGGTCTCACCTTAAATAGAGAAGGGGTCTGCGGTTGCACTAATCAAGGATGTAGTGTTGCTCTTTCCCGTGTATGTGCTATAAGTGCAGAAAGAGAAACCTGACAGTCTTAATAAGGCTGTTTATTTGTCTTGTGTAAACTAGTAGTGATTGGGATCTGATTTTTTGTCCCAAAGTTTCACCCCAAGCTGGCAAGGTGTGGCCTTTTTCAGCGGACATGCAAGAGGAAAAGGCGACCACATTTTTGAGGAGTGTAGAATTTCGCCATTTTGTTTTATTTGGATTGAGACGGGAGGAATACCTTTTTCATTTTATAGTAGTGGATTTTGATGTCTTTTTTGGGGTAGAGTGTTTTTTGTCATATAGCCGAGGGATAATAGTGCTCTCCTGGGGTGATCTGATTTTCTTTTTCTTTACTTGAGATGGATATTTCGTCCATCTTTCTTTTTCTGTTAAGAAAAAGAAAAGGGAAAATAATTTTTATATTCTTATGGAACTGGATTAAGCTTTTACTTGAGTGCGGCATTGGAGAAGAAAGGGGTTGCCATTTCATATGTTGCTTTTATTAAGGACATGCAAATGGAGCAATGAATATAGTTAAGTATGAAGGGAGAAACATGTTAGTTTCAATCCATGTTCGTCCACATTTAGAATTTTCTTTGAGCCCTTATTTTTATGACATTTGTTTGCATTAAATCTAGTCAAGGGGAAGGTCATATCAACTTTTGAAGGTAGATTGGAGGATTAGGACCAAGGCAGCCTAAACTAATTAGTAGTGTGACAAAATATAATGGCATTCAACCTTGCTTAAGAGAAGTGTATAAGGAGAAATTTTAAGAAAAGAAAATTCTGAAGAGATCAATTCAAGTTTTTTTGGTAAATAACTAAATTCCAGGCAAATGAATGAAAACGTTGCCAGCCATAATTGAGAAGGCAACAATTCTATGACAATGTTGATAGAGCTTAATAATGGAAATATATAAACTTCGGCACTTCGCTAACCAATTAGTTGGGACAAGACTTAGGTGATTTGAGGTAAGTTTGAGTACGCTCTTGTTTCTTAATGTGGTGAATAAGAAGTTCACTTCTTCGAATGCACTGCACTTTAATACATCCTCCGTACCTGAATCATGTTCCCACTTTTTGTTGTTGTTAGCTTGAATGAACTTTGAACAATAATTTTAGGTTAACACAATTATGGTAATATAAATCTAAATATGCATTTCTCTTTTATAAGTTATATGTAGGACAATTTTCATATTGAGTAATGGAATAGAAAGCCCGAGAGATATGTCGTAAAAGAATTAGCTCTTGGGAAAGATAGAATGGCAGTCCTTCAGACCCACAATTCATATATGCGTGTGTCTATGCATGTGTGTTGTGTGCGCTCGTGAACATGTGTGTGTGTGTATGCATTTCTTATATATCATCTTCGAGTCTAAAAGAACGTTGAAGTTGATGCCATATTTAACAAACCTTTAACATCTTCCCTCTGCAGAAGCTGCAGCATACGGGGACAATGATGAACATGCGGTTGGTTCTCTCTTAAAACACTGAACTTGTTTCGCTTTATAAGTTAGCATTTTTTTTTCTATATGACAAGGTTTTAATTTAAACTCACTTTTACCATTTAGTCCATTGATGCGAAGGCCCAGAAAGCATTAGAATGCCCTTGTATCGCAAACTTGCGAAAAGGCGCCTGTGGTTCCCAGTTTTCAGAGTCTTTTCTATGTTTTCTTAAAAGCACAGCTGAAGAGAAGGTAACTTACTACAGATAAAGACTGTTTTACATGGTATCAAAATCTCTTTCTGGCATTTTCAGGTGGCAAATGTTTTACTCCCTCCGTCCCAGTAAGATGGTCTCAGTTTAACTTTTATGGTCAAATCAATTGAACTTTGACTTTAATTTAATAAAAAATCAATTATCCCTATGCAATTCTAAAATTGTTATTGTTTCACCATTAAAAATACTGCCAATAGCAATTTTATGAATTGCATAGGGACATTTAGATTATCATTAAATTATTATCAAAATTTAACTGAGGTGACCGAAAAAATCAAAGTAAGATTATCTTTCCGAGGCAGAGGGAATACATGGTATCAAAGTCGGCGTTGCTCCACAAACTAACTCTAGAGAAAGTATTTTTAGACTGTTTAAACATGTTATTCTTGAAATATTTTGCAGGGCTCAGATTGTGTAACACCGTTTGTGGCTTTACAAACATGTATCAAGTCAAATCCGGATGCATTTCCAAAGGATGTGTTGGAGAACGAAGAAGTCAAGAAAGAAGAAGAAAAACCAACCCCAGAATACAGAATCCTCCCTCCCAGGTGGTCTCTAGATTCAAATGCTCCAAGGCATAAGCTTTAAGAATGCCATTTACTTTTTCAAAAGGACCAGATCACTTGCATTCACGAAGTCGTCTACTTTCTATCGAAGAGGGGTGTTTTGGTCATTTTTCCTACGTTGTAGAACTTTATACGCCTAATCCAAACAGTAGCTGTTTCAAAACATCACCTACTATGTATAATTGATAGGAATGTGAGTACTCTTATTCATTGACTGCAGAAAACAATCTCTTATGGTGATGATCTTAGGTATAATTTCATTTTCAAGGCTAAACTACGTTTACCCCCTGAAGTATACACCGAATCCCACTTTGCACCCCGCGCGAATTTTGTCCCAAAGTCATACTTAATGTTTAAATATTCCCACTTTCCCCCCTCAATCCAAACGGTTGCACCCCGCGCGAATTTTGTCCCAAAGTCATACTTAATGTTTAAATATTCCCACTTTTCCCCCTCAATCCAAACGGACGTTAAAAATTTAACGAAATCGATCATGTGCGTGGCACATGATGAATATGTATTTTGCCTCTTCCTTAAAAAATACTACTTATATTTCTTCTTTTTTTATTCTGTGTTTTCTGTATTTTATTTATTTATTATTAGCATATTATATCTAAAAATTAATTCTAGGAAAAGACTTTTTTGAAATTATATCTCAAATTATATATATATATATATATATATATATATTAAAATGTTTTTTTTTACTCTATGATGGATATCATAATTTCTTTAGTTTTGATATACTCCCTCCGTCCCACTGGCATTAAGACAAATTTTCATTTTGGGTGTCCCATTCGAATTAGGACAACCCAAAAATGAAAGTGTTTTATTAAATGGGACCCACATTCACACTCACAACAACTTTCCACTCATTATTCTCTACCCCACTTTCTCTCTCCTATTTCACTTTTCATACTCACAAGTCATACCACCTACTCCACTAACACTTGTTCCTTAATCCCCGTGCCCAACTCAAAAATCCTAATTCGGGTGGGACGGAGGGAGTAATAAATAAATAATATATAATTATATTCTTTATTGTAAATGATAATAGTGGGAAAAATAAATTGCAAGAAAATTAAAAGCTAAAATGAGTGACTTAATTATCCATCATGTGAGCTGTACATATGCACTTTCATCTCAAAATACTATACTCCCTATGTCCCACTCGAATTAGGACATTTTGTCATTGTGGGTGCCCCATTCGAAATAGGACAACTCAAAATTGAGATGTTTTATCTAGTGGGGCCCACTTTCACACTCACAACAATGTTCCACTTATTATTCCACTTATTATTCCCTATCCAACTTTCTCTCTCCTATTTCACTTTTCATACTCACAACTAGAGCCGTCAATTTGGGCTGGCGGGGCGGGCTGGGCCCAACCCACCTTTAACCCACCTTCAAACGGGGCGGGGCGGGCTGGCCCAAATTCGTGGCGGGCCGAGAAAATGCCAACCCAGCCCAACCCATCTTGGGTTAGTGGGCCAGGCGGGCCAAGGTCAACAAAAAAAAAAAAAAAAAAAAAGGCATGACAAGACAATAACGGGTTCCAGCCTTCCAGTTCCAGCCTTCCAAATTCCAAGCATATTACACAAAAAAAAAAAAAAAAAAAAAAAAAAAAACCAACATCAGTCCACCCACCAAAACCAAACTGAGTCATAGACTCACAGTAGGTTACAAATACAAACTTAGGTCCAAAAAACCAAACCGAGTCACAGTAGGTTACAAACTTACAATTCACAGTTTCACTTTCACACACCAAAAGGTCCAAAACCAAACTAAGTGTTACTGCACCAAGCACAACTTGCACAATCACTAACAAATTACAAAAGCAGTCCACTAACAAATTACAAAACCAACATCAATAATAGTTCAACACAAATGAAACAAACAAATAAAGTACCACAAACAGAAACCACATTCTTTACTCATCCTCGACTTCAACAACATTGGAGCCTTCACTTGATAAACTTGATAGAGATGCTTTTAAAAAATCTTCATCTTCATTGATTTCCCCTACATTTTAATAAAAACACGAATATAATTGTCATGTAAAAGACAATAAAGCAATACATTTAAATAATCATTAAGTATAGAAGGAGATAAAAAATTACCAAAGCCATATAACCAATTTCGAGTACAAATAAGAGCTTGCACATTTCGAGGAAGTATGCAACTTCTATATTTGGTAAGGATACGACCACCAATGGAAAATGGCGATTCTGATGCAACGGCAGTAATGGGAATAGATAAAACATCACATGCCATACGCGCAAGAATTGGGTAACGATGCTTCTGACATTTCCAATGTTCCAAGACATCTAAATCTTCGTAAAATGCAAACTCAAGCTTTGGCTCCTCCAAATAAAGATCCAATTGAGACTTTCCCGCAATAACAACAGTTTCACTCTCATATTCCAAACATTCCTAAAAATATTATAAAACAAGTTATAAATGAATATGATATATATATATATATATATATATTTATATAAATGATAAAAAATTAATACTTACATCAAATATCCGCTTGCCCTTACTCTTACGTAATCCTCCATTCTTTTCCATTTCTGAAGGTGTGACAAAACTACGTGGTTGTGAAATGCTAGTAGTGAAATCATTATTGATCTTTTCTTTAGAATATTCACCAAAAAGCTTGTACAAGTTTCTCTTCACCAGTGACATCTTCTCTTGTGTTTCAATAGGATTATTCTCCGTCTTTTTATAAAAGTACTCCAACATTGAAAGCTTCATCCGCGGATCAAGAACAGCCCCAAAAGCAAGAATCGTACTATACTGAGCCCAATATTTATTAAACTTCTCTTTCATATTTTTACTCATTTCACTTATCAACATATCTTCACTTGACATATTTTTTCTCAATAAACGTTCAATTTTCCAAACTTGCATAAAGTACAAGTTAGCCGTAGGATAAGAAGTGCCTGAAGTCAAGTTTGTAGTGTCATAGAAAGGCTCAAGGAATTCACATATTTTCTCTCCCCTACTCCACTCATCCATTGAAGGACAATACTTATAATTCCTATCATTCAACTGAAGAAGGGTAAAAGCTTTTTTATATTTAATGGCACTCTCTAACATCAAGTAAGTTGAATTCCAACGAGTAGAAACATCAAAACGCAAACCAACTCGTGTGTCAATATTACCAACTTGTTTCACGCATTCTTCAAATTTTTTCATCCTACTCTCATATCTAAGGTACTTAACAGAGTCCCTTATCTTTTGCAAAGCAACATTGACTACTTTCAAACCTTCTTGAACAATCAAATTTAATATGTGAGCAGAACAGCGGATATGAAAAAAACCACCGTCACAAAAGAGACAATCATCCAAAAAACCAAGTTGTTCTTTCAAGTTTTCTTGCATACTGTCATTACTTGATGCATTATCTAATGTCAAAGAAAAAACCTTTTTCTCAATTCCCCAATCCTTTAAATACTCAAGCACTTTTGCCGCCATTTCGACTCCTGAATGTGGAGGTGGCATATGATCAAAATTAAGAATCTTGCTATTTAATTTCCAATCAACATCAACAAAATGAGCTGTCAAACAAATATAACCTTCATTACTCAATGCTGTCCACAAATCAGAAGTTAAACAAATTCTATTGGGAGTATTTTCTAAGGCTTTCTTAAGTTTCGCTTTCTCTCTCAAGTATATAGCATTAATATCCGAAACAACAGTATTTCTAGAGATGCAACGAAATTCAGGATTTAAATACTTCACAAACCTTCGAAACCCATCATACTCAACAAAAGAAAATGGCAAATCATGCTTAATTATTGCCTCTGCTAATAGGTCACGTGCAATCTTTTGGTCAAGTTTTGTGGTTTTAATCTTCCCCTCATAATTAATAACCATTTGACCTAAGTCATTGTACTTAATCTTAGGACATATTGGAAGATGACGCTTCAAATGTGAAGTCCCATATCCTTTCCCACCACACTTATACTCTTGGCCACACGCTATACATTTGGCCCTTGGAATTTTATCTGGGTTATCAAAGTGTTTCTTAAAATAACTCCATACCTCAGAATATTCTTTACCTCTTTTACCCGACTCAACCTTAGGTTGCTCACTGTTTGAGTAGCTTCAGTGATTTCTATGTCCCCAGCTTCATCTTCATTGTCATCAACATTGATACTTCGATTAACCGAGCTAGATGCCATTTCTGAAATGAACAAAGCAAAAGAATAATTATATTGACCCATTATGCATCACATTCTAATATAAAAAACCATTGAAAATGATCTTCTAATATAGCATATGGGACGGAGGGAGTATTATTTTTAAATTTATCCTAAAAGTAGGAAACTTAAATTTCACAAATACTGCCCCGTTATATCCAATATAGCATATGAGTAATTTATCACTTTTTTTCCAGAGAATTAATCTAATACCCAGGGCATTTTACGTATGTATTCAGTATAAAGCTACCTAGACACATTTCAGACTACTTGACTTGTGTCCTGTAACCATGTAAAGAAAAGAAACAATTCACACTACATAATTCTCTATAAAAAGCACCAGTAAATGGAGAACATATAGAAGACAAAATGAGCTACAACATCCCAAAATAAAGGTAAATGAATTGAAGGTTATCGAGAAATTTTCACATTCCTAATTGTCCAAGAACAACAAAGCCAGTTTTCCTCATGCAGCATGCAACATCAACTAAGACAGGAGCAATCACGATAAAAAGGGGAATTAGAAGCAAAGTTATAGAATACCATAGGACTCTCACATTCTCATATAAAATACCATTGAAAATGATCTTCTAAGATCTGGTGATCAGGGTATTGAAATCCCTCTTGCCAATAAGATTGACGAAATTAGATGACTTGTGAAATCAAACAGAGCAAGGTCGAATCGAATAGATAGAGAGAGAGAAAGGCGATGGACGGAAAATTAATAGATAGAAGACAATGGCGATGGTGGACTTACCAGAACAGAAGGCGATGGACGGAAGGGCAGAGAAGAGTAGCGGCGGCGACCGGCGATGGCGGCGACCGGCGATGGTGGCGACTGGCGATGTTGGCGCCGCCGGTTGAGACTTGAGAGAGAAAGGTCGAAAGAGAGAAAGAAAGGCGATAGAAAATTAGGAAAGTGAAAGAAACCCTAGGCTGAGAGAAAAGGCAGAAAGGTCGCTGAGCTGACTTAAAAAAAAAAAAAAAAAAAAAAAAAAAAGTGGGTTGGCCCGCCCCGAACCCGTTTGGCCCATGACCCAAATGGGCTAGCCCAAATTGGCCCACTTTTATTTGGGTTGGCATAATTAAGGCCCAACCCACCCTTATTCAATGGTGGGCTGGCCCAAATTGACGGCTCTACTCACAACACCTACGCCACCAACACTTTTCCTTAATCCCCGTGCCATCCAGAAAATCCTATTTCGAGTGGGACTGCACATGCCAAATTCTGTTAGATTTTTAACATTCGTTAAGGCCAATGAGGCAAAGTGGGATTATTTAAACATCAGGTATGACTTTGGGACAAAATTCGCGCGGGAGTGCAAAGTGGGATTCGGTGTATACTTTGGAGGGATAAACGTAGTTTGGCCCATTTTCAACTATCATACTTTCACGCGACTTTAACGTTAACTATCAAACTTTATTTTTGCACAAAAAAACCATTGTACGTTGGGAAACATCTATTCCCAACTCCAAATTTGTGTCTGATCCGTTCCTAGTTTGTGCCATAATCCGCGATTTTTTGGGTCGGGGCGAGAGGTTTCCCAAAGTACAGATATAGTAGTATGATGGTTAAAGTCGAAGTTGGGAAAAAAATACAATGGTTGAAAATGAGATCAATCCATTATCTTATCTTATATACTGGGAATTTTTAGTTTTGCATGAATTACTAGCTTCAGCATTGCAACCCAAAGTGAAGTTATTTAAAAACTGAACGAATACAAGGGGACGACAAAGGATTGAACAAAGACCAAACCAAAACCCCAGAAGAGAAAAATGAAGGAAAAGAAAAAAGAAAAAAGAAACCATCAAAGACCAAACCAAAATCCCAAAATAGAAAAAATAGAATGAAAAAAGAAAACCATCGTGCACGAGAATTAATAAGAAGAATATATAATACTGGAGTATTAAAGTATTGTATGAATAGCGGGCTAAGAGATAGTAACTGTAACTGTAACTGTGATAGTTGATGTGAGTATAGTACTTGTCATTTTGAGTTTATACAATTAAAAAAAGACACTTATAATAATAAAAAATATTGTAATTTAAAATGAAACGGAAGAAGGGTATATAAGTTTTTAGCTCCCTTCATAACTTGGAATTTAATATATGTACACACACATAAACGAAAGATGGAATTTAAATTATGAAAAGGTATCTTTTGTAAAATGTCCGAATATAGCCTTCCTCAGAATGCTTCACAATATGAAAATAGTCTCTGTTTTGGTCAATTTTGTAATCTAACTTCAAAGAACGAAATTGGGTACAATGGAATGAAATTGCAAAGTAATTCAAGAATAAGTGAACACGGTATTTAACGAGGAAAACCCTTTGACAACTTGTTCGCCGGCATATAACCTCAAGGATGGAATTTTATTGATTATGGTGAAGAACAATGAGTAGGATAAGAATATAGCTAAAAAGTAGACTGAAGTGCACGTGTGTGCGTTACATAAATGGTGTTTTTTATTTGTACTAAGGAAATATTTCACGAAGTCCTCCACGAGCCCCCAAATCTCGGACAGTTTGTTGTAGTTTATCCCATGCCGTTGCTTGGGCTTGATTTGATAAATAAGACTTCATGTTTGACTGGGTCTCTGCATAAGGCACGTTTGTTTATTGGTACTCCATGATTTGCGCCTTATTTCCCAAAAAATAGGATCATTGATACCTGTATAAGAAATGTGATTAATAGTCAAGATGTTAGTGTCAAGATGCAGGATGTCGGAGCAAGCTGAAGTCTTCAAGATGCAGCGTGAATTTTATCCCCAAACAATTGCCCCTAATTTTTGAATTTAAGAAGAAAGAAAGTTTTATGGTCAAAAATTAACTTTAACCGCTGGCACCCACTACCGGTTAGATGTAGTGATGGGATGAGGAGGTTTCTTAGGCTAATAGGTTTTAAAACCCCTATAGGAGTCTATAACCGTCAAGTCTATTAAAGGACCGTCCTCCTGATTTCTCCACTTTGCGAAAACAGTTCTCAAGGCTTCCAGTATCTTCATATATTTGCAGCGGTGAGTTCCTTTCTATCTCCTTTAAGATTTTCATTTTTTCTCTTAGGATGGCTAGTTATCTTCCTGGTGGCTTCACTTGTCAAGGGTTCATAGAGCACTCTGATGATGAAAGGTGTGAAATTACACCTGCTGATGTTGAAGATTTAAAGAAGTTTTTTTTCCAAAAAATGCTGAATTTCTAGACCCTAACGCCCTTATGACCCCTGATTACATCTCCAATGAATGGATTGGGTTCTTAGAGTATCCCTTCTTAATCGGTCTAACATTCCCGTTTCCCCCTTCTATTACCCGTTTCTTCGAGACCACCGGTTTTGCTTTTACCCAGTTGATGCCAGTTGGGTGGAGGAACCTAGTGACTTTGGAGAGATTGAGTGCATATATGGGTTTAAAAGTTGATTTGGAAGAACTAGGGTTTTGCTACGACTTGAGGTCACATGGAAGCAAGAGGTTTGGTTTTGTTGGGATTAGAGACAAAACAAAGGAGATGATCAAAACCGGAGGAGCAGGCGGGCGCTCGGCATGGGACAGGCGGGCGCTCGGTATGGGACAGGCGGGCGCTTACCTATGGAAGAATGGGGGATGTTTCTGTTGACTGCAGGCGGGCGCCTGGTAAGGGGCAGGCGGGTGCCTGGTAGGCCGGGCAGTCAACTATTGTGCACGGCAAGGCAATTGTGATTAAGGAATTATCTCCTTATTAGTTAAGGAGATTAATTCTCATATTCACAATTATACTCCTTCCGTCTCAAGGACTCCGGGTGAATTAGGTTTTGATCAGGATTAGGTTTTGTATCCCTATAAATATATTGTGACTACTACCATAATATTTGTACCCAAAAGGAGAGAGTTAGGATATCAAAAGAGAGCACAAAATAGTGTCTATGAGGGGGCCGAGGGCCTAGGAGAGCCATGGGGGGCGATCCTATAACCCGGCCATGATCATGTTTGTGCGTTCTTGGGGGGGGGGGAGATAATAATATGTAGGAGAGGGTTATTCATTGGAGAGTATACATACTAGATCTGTGTGAGTGTATGTGTAAATTGTAACAATCAACATATTATTATAGTGATATCTTGGCTTGGGGCCTCCGGATGTAGCCACGTGGGGGTGGTGAACCGGGTTAACAAATCATGGTGTTCTTGTTCTTTCATATTATTATCATGTGTTGTTTACTTTCTCCATATTGATGACTGCTAGTATGGGCTAGTGGATGCGGAGATCCCCCAATTACCTAACAACTGGTATCAAAGCTTTGATTCGAGATCTAGGGGAGATCCAAGGTGAAGAAAAGTGACAACAGATTTTCGTGCAGCGCACGTGCAGAATTCGTGCAATGCACGTGCAGGCTCGGTGGAGCGCACGTGCAAATTTCGTGCAGTGCAGATTCTTCGTGTGGAAGATGTGCAGAGATCTGAGAGCTTCTAGGGTTTATGGTTGAAGCAAGACACGTGCCAAATAGTTCAATGATCGTGCGGAAGATCAGAAAGTCCGAAAAGTTCGTTTGTTTCTTATGAGATCTGCAGAAATTCGAGGTGGAATTTTGGAGATGCAGAGATCGGATCTGAAGGTGTTTAAGGGATCTTGGGGCAGTCAAGGTGGTTGGAGAAAATATGAAAGAAAGGAGATTGCATCAGGCACTTGCGTAAGCAACCGACGATGCAAAGGTGAGTGGTATAAGCCGGTTTGACCACGTGAGAAGAGGAGGACTTCTAGAAAACGATGGATGGGGGTTAGGAGTATGTTGTACTCTACCGACAACATCAATTTCATTCTGGGTGGGAGCAAGAGGCGTAAAGACCGGCCTATTGGTGTAAAAAGGGGGAGACATCAATAAACGGTGTGTTAGGGTGGAGAGGTGATAATGTGTAGCTGTTCAGCAAGGAGACAGTCACAAGTACCTAACAGAGAGCAAGAAAAGACCACAAGAAGACAATGTAAGAAGCAATGTGTGTCCGAGTTTCATGGGGAGCATTGCAAGGGGAGTGGATCTAGGAGGGAGAAGGTGAAGTTAGTCTTACAAATAAATCAAGGTAGAAGTTGATTTGAGGAGGCAAGAAGGATCTAACACGGATAGGTTGAAGCGTCGCTTGGTTTCAACTCGCCTTATTATTTGGGCGTGGAGGCTCATGGTGGATGAGCGTGGAGGCTTATCATCATCAAGGAGGAGCTTGGTGTTACAATGGTTGTGTAAAATATTTGGTGGTTAATTCTCTGGTGGGAGTTTAATGGAGTATGTCACAATGGTGGTTTATGTCTCCAGGTGGGAGATTGTTGGGATTGGAGACAAAAAAACGGAGATGATCAAAATCAGAGGAGCAGGCGGGCGCTCGGCATGGGACAAGCGGGCGCTTACCTATGGCAGAATGGGTGACGTTTCTGTTGACTGCAGGCGGGCGCCTGGTAGGCCGGGCAGCCAACTGTTGTGCACGGCAAGGAAATTGTGATTAAGGAATTATCTCCTTATTAATTAAGGAGATTAATTCCCATATTCACAATTATACTCCTTCCGTCTCAAGGACTCCGGGTGAATTAGGTTTTGATCAGGATTAGGTTTTGTATCCCTATAAATATATTGTGACTACCACCATAATATTTGTACCCAAAAGGAGAGAGTTAGGATATCAAAAAAGAGCACAAAATAATGTATAGGAAGGGTCCGGGGGCCTAGGAGAGCCAAGGGGGGCGATCCTACAACCCGGCCATGATCATGTTTGTGCGTTCTGGGGGGGGGGGGAGATAATAATATGTAGGAGAGGGTTGTTCATTGGAGAGTATACATACTAGATCTATGTGAGTGTATGTGTAAATTGTAACAATCAGCATATTATTATAGTGATATCTTGGCTTGGGGACTCCGGATATAGCCACGTGGGGGTGGTAAACCGGGTTAACAAATCATGGTGTTCTTGTTCTTTCATATTATTATCATGTATTGTTTACTTTCTTCATATTGATGACTGCTAGTATGGGCTAGTGGATGCGGATATCCCCCCAATTCCCCAACAGGTTTTAGGGTTAAGACTAAGGCAAATAGTTTGGTTACAGAATCAGTTGATAGGGATAGAAAATGGAAGAATAGATTTTTCTATGTAAAGAGGTCTAGCTTGGAGAAGGTTGAGGGGATAAACTCATTTTGGTTGGATGAAGGTAGGATCATGTTGATTTTCTGATTTTGCTGTTGCAGGATTAAGATTGATGTTGGATCTGACAACTTGATTCTTTTGCAGCTCTGAAGTTGGATGAATTGTTCCCAAAACGCAAGGATACTTTGAGTGTAGTTGAAGCTGTTTGTGCATTGTCTCCTAAGAAGCGCAGGTTCATACGTCCAGCCTCGTTGGTTGAGCAAGGAGAAGTTGAAGAAGTTGAGGAAGAGAAGAGTTCCGTTAAGACTTTACAGGTTGATCCAGGGATGTCATCTGGTAAGATCTTGTTTTCTCTTTCAATTGTGTTTTCGCAGGTTATTAATACTAACTTTATGCTGGGTTTTTTTTGTAGCAACTCCTTCACAAGCGAGTTTGGGTGGTGTTAGCAATCTAATTGCCAGGTTCAAAAAGCCAAATAACGAAGATGTGAAGTCCGCTATACCTAATTATGAAAGTTCCAAACCAAAGTTGATGATTGGGGACATGGTAGCTTTCAAGAAAAGGAAAACTGACATTGTTGATGTAGATACAGCAGAACCTATTGAAAAAATGCTAGTGTAAAAGGTAAATCTGATTGTTACTTATGTGAGAGACTTGATTCTTATTACTAGCACTAAACATTGTGTTTTGCAAGTTGTAGATTCAAGATGCTTCAAGCATGCTGGCTAGTGAGGTTCAGCTTTGGAAGGGCAAGGCCCAGGCGTCATAATAAGCTAAACTTGAGGCTGAGGAGAAATTACTAGACGTGCAGAAAGAAAGGGATTCCAAGATTGCTGCTAAAGATGAGGAGATCAGGAAAATGGAGGGAGAGATCAAATAGTAGGTAATGAAGGTAGCTGAGACGAACAGGATGAATAGGGAAGGCATGGAGGCTTTGGCGGAACGCTTGACCAGGGAAGCGGGCAAGATGGTGTTCGAGGCTAGGATCCAGATGATTGAGGAGTATCAAACTGGAAAGCATTTGGAGTGGAACCTCGAGAGGAACAAGCTGCCATGAAAGGGATAAAAGATGAAGAAGTAGGTGAGGTCAACTCCAAGCCTCAAGATGTTGCTGTGGTTGAACAGGTTGGTGACAATCAAGATGTGAAAGATGGAAATGCCTAAAAGGTAAGTTGCTTCATATTTCCTGCAAGATGTTAGTTTTCAAAACAATTTGTTTTATGTTTTAAGTATTTTCAACGAGTGGGATGTCCTCGGAGACAATTAGATTTCTAGGTTGTAATTTGGTTTTTGGACATGTTTCTGTTTGTTTCGTAGTTCTTGCATTGACTTGTGATAGCATAGTTTGAGCTTTTGGATGTTCGACTTTGGTAGGATCGATGTGTTAGATCCTTTTTGGTATTTGTAAGGAACAATGTTTACTTTCCATGCATAACTTGTTGGTGTTGATACTTTAGAAATTTTTAAGTATGTAATAGACTAGGAAAGAAACTGGTAGAAGTTGTTTCTTTAGGATAACTTCAAATGTATTAGCAGCAGGAAAGATATAGCAAGTTGATACTACATGATGCACTGAAATCGATAGATAGATGTTTTAATCTCAACAATTTATGCTTGGTAACATGTTCATGTTACAACCAGTTGTAAATAACTTGAGTTCACAAATTGATTAAGTGCAAGATGGTAATCAATATGTATAAAATACACTGGACAACTTACAACTTGATCAAATGTGAAAAACGTGCGCACAGGCGAAGGTGTATGAACCTTAAGCTTAGGAAAGATGCATAATATTTAAACCTTAGAAAGGTGAAAACCTTTCAAACCTGAGTATGAACTTTAGAAAAGATGCAAGAGCTTTAATATTACAGTACTTACTTGTGTATTGAATAGGTTATACTTTCATCCATTAGTTTATCAACAAGTTGACTCCTTTTGCTCCGAATGGCCAGGTAGCTAACTCAGTTATACGTTTGAACATATTGACCTAAGTTGGAACTTGGAATCGCCTTGCAAAACAAACATATGTTAGGGGTGGGTGTTAGCTTAGCTAACACCCCTCCGATGCTTAAGTCAGTAAGTGTTCAAAAAAGATAATCAAATTGAAAAAACAGAATTGAAATAAAGCTAAGTAAGTCATACCTGGTTGTCGGAATTGAATGAACGGGCTACAACTTACATATAGTATGCTTTAAGATGAACTGCATTCCAACTTCTGGGTATCCTAGTGCCATCCAAGGTTGAGAGCCACTATGATCCTTCACCAGCTTCTGCATCAACTAGGTAAGGACCTTCCCATTTGGCCGCCAACTTGCCTGCATTTAGTTCCCTTGTATTCTGAAAGAACTTTCTGAGCACCATGTCCCCAACTTGAAACCTTCTAATCCGAACGTTTTTGTTGTAAGACTTGGCAATCCTTTGCTGGTAAGCAGCCATCCTGATCTTGGCTAAATCTCTGAGTTCGTCAATAGTATCTAGATCCTCTACTAGTACAAGCTGGTTGTCCTCTGGTGTTATTAATCCATATCTTGCTGTTGGGATGGAGAATTCTACTGGAATTACGGCTTCAGTTCCAAACACTAAAGAGAAAAGAGTTTGGTCGGTTGCTGTCTTAAGAGTAGTTCTATCTGCCCATAATATTAGAGGCAATTCTTCAGCCCATCTTCCCTTTTTCTAATCAAGACGCTTCTTCAGGTTGTTCATGATCAACTTGTTGCTTGATTCTGTCTTACCATTAGCTTGAGTTGTACTGGTGTAGCAGTGATTAACTTGATTCCCCATCTCATACAGAAATCTTGAGTCTTCTTGCTGTTGATGATGTACTGGTTGTCCTCTGGAGTTATTAAGCCATATCTTACTGTTGATGATGTTTCTTTTCAAGAGCGAAATTACTTCTTTATCTCTAACTTGAACAAAGGCCTCAGCTTCTATCCATTTTGAGAAGTAATCAGTCATAGCTAACATAAACACTTTGCCCCCAGGTGCTTTGGGGAATTTTCCAACAATGTCGATTCCCCACTGCATAAAGGGCCAAGGTGATAAGATAGGATGAAGAGGCTCAGCAGGTTGATGCAAGATGTTGTTGTGTCTCTGACATGCGTCGCATTTCTGAACATACTTGACTGCATCCTGGCGCATTGTTGGCCAATAATACCATGTTCTTAATGCTTTGGAGGATAGTGACTTGCCCCTAGAATGATTGCCACATTTTCCATCATGTAGCTCTCTTAGGACCTGTTCAGCTTGTTGGGGCTCCAAGCACCTCATGTATAAACATGTAAATGACTTACGAAACAGGACGTTATCAATCAATACAAACCGTGATACCTTTATCCTGAAAGATTTTGCATTCTTGACATCCTGTGGCACTATTCCATCCTACAGAAATTTCATTATGGGCAGTGTCCAAGATGTCATATTGTCCGAAGAATCAGTTGGAGCATCAGGTTGATAATCCACTTGGTTTGCCTCAGGTTGATCTATTGCTGGATGCAGGATATGGATTATGGAAATGATGTTGTTCAACATGCTTCTGCAACTTAAACACAAGTTAGCTAATGCATCAGCTTCGGCATTCTCTTCCCTTGGGACTTGTTGGAAGGTAAACTCTTCAAATTGGCCGGCTAATGACTTAACATGTTGTAAGTAACTCGTCATCCTGGTATGCTTAGCTGTGTAAGATCCATTAAAGTGGTTAACCAGTAACAAGGAATCACTGTAAACATTAAGGCATTTAACATTTAAATTTAAAGCAGTAACCAAACCCATAATGAGGGCCTCATATTCAGCCTCATTATTTGTCGCCTTGAACTCGCAAGCCATAGCTTGAGGAATCAATTCTCCTTGGGGTGATCTCAAGACTATGCCCAAACTTGTGCCCTTTGCATTTGACGCTCCATCTGTATAAAGGGTCCATAATCTGGGAGAGTTTGAACCTTCAAGTTGTTGGACTTCGAGTTCAACTTTAGGTTGGAGGTTGGGACTGAAATCTGCCACAAAGGTAGCTAAGGCTTGTGATTTGATCGCAGTCCTTGCCTCATATTGGATGTCATATGTACTAAGTTGCACAGACCATTTTGCCATCCTGCTAGACATCTCAGGTTTTCTCATCACGTTCCTGATAGGATAGTTAGTCCTCACAATAATAGGATGAACCTCAAAATAATGGCACAACTTAATAGAAGCAGTTATCAAAGCTAGAATAAGTTTCTCAAGATGGGAGTACCTAGTTTCCGCATCTAGAGGATACTTACTTACATAATAGACAGGAAGTTGTATACCATCTTGCTCTCTTACCAGAACTGCGCTGACTGCATTTTTTGAAACTGAGAGATACATGTACAAAGCTTCACCTATTTCTGGTTTGGAAAGAAATGGTGGAGTAGCTAGGTATTCCTTGAGCTGGTTGAAGGCTGCCTCATGATCCTCTTGTTGGTAGTGGTGCCCTAGGCACGTTTAATAAACGTTGTAATTGTTATCATTTATTTCATTTTAATAAAGAGATGGTTTTGATTATTATTGTTGTTCATGTTTACTTATAATAATCTCCGTCCCTAGTACTTGTTAAGCACTAGTATAAAGGCTAAATGATCATGGGATGATCATGTTAGATTTATGGGTACTTATTTGGAACAAGGTACTGGACATGACCCGCTGTATGAGATTTATGTCATGGTCTATGTCGTACATATATCTCATATTAGTTATGTCATTTGAATCCTTAGACATAAAGTTATTATAGTCTTCCACTTGATGAACATTATGTTTGACATATTCAAACGCTACCTTTAACCGGGAAGTTATAAAGGGTATGATTGGCATAATCGGATTCACGTAGGGAAGAATAATAAGCTAAATGGATTTGTCCCTCTTCGGAGAGATGTCAAGCTTGGGCCTCTCGTAGGAATGATGTTGATGAAAATGTTCGGCCGGACTCAAATGAATTGATTAGATCAATGTCATTTGGATTATAAACATATTCGGAATCGAGAAAGTATTGAACAAAAACAAGTTGACTTGTTGACCATGACTTGTGTTCAATGACATCGTGGACAAAGGGATTATGACATATTCTAAAGGAATGCGAACTTGTATCTAGTTATACTATTTGGGTAGGTATGACGGTTTTCTAGAACCTAATCATATCTTATGGTTTCATGTTTGAACCCATTGCCAACTTAGTATAATCCTAGAGGGTCACACACAATAGAACGAATCCTAAATAAGGACTATATTGGAAATTTTGGAAAATTGGATTTTCTGGGCTCTTTGGGCGACCGCACATGGTTTTGGGCGGCCGCACAGTACTGTCGGGGGCAGATTCCTAATTTGATTAGGAAACGAATTTTGGACGATTTTTGACACAAGTTTCCTATTTGGAATAGGTCCTACTTATGTATAAAAGACTAAATTCGGCCATCACTCTTCCCCAATGTTTTGTGAGTCTCCAAAGAGCTTGAGAGAGTTTATTTTGTTCCAAGACATCTTTTGACTGAAGAACAAAATAGTACACAAATAAATATTTCCATATAGTCATATTAAATTGTGAAAGTGTGTTTCATAATTTTGGTCTAGCAACCAAGATCAAGAAGCTCCTTGATATTCGTTCGTGGTGTGGATACCGCTAGAGGGTGAAGCTCATCATCTTCAAAGTTCGTGTTCTTACTTTCATTGTGATCAAGCTTCAAATCTCCACCAAGATCAAAGCTAGAATTCATAGTCATCAAGGGTTAGTTTTTCCTCTATTCATATTGTTGTATTTGATTTAATCATATGAACGGATCTATGGGCTTTGGGTTTCATAAATTTTAAATGCTAAATTCCGCTGCGTATGTTACATCGAAACCCTACACCTCTGTCCACTGGAATAACTTGTTCTTTCTGAGCACGTCATAGAACAATATGCACATGTCAGACGACTTGGAGATGAATCTGTTCAAAGCAGCAACCTTGACAGTAAGCCTTTGTACATCTTTGATGGTTCTTGGTGACTCCAGGTTGATGATGGCCCTAATCTGCTCCGGACTTGCTTCAATGTCCCTCTTAGTTACCATGTAGCCGAGAAACTTGCCAGCCCTAACACCAAAGTTGAATTTTGAAGGATTCAGCTTCATGTTGAACGCCTCCAGGATGTCAAATGCTTCCTTAAGATCTCGGGTATGATCCCCAATGAACTTGGACTTTACCACCATGTCATCGATATACACTTCTATTGTCTTTCCAAGCTGATTCTTGAACTTCATGTTTACCAATCTCTGATAGGTTGCCCCCGCATTTCGTAGTCCAAAGGGCATCACAATAAAGCAATAAATACCCTCAGGAGTAATAAATGATGTATCTTCCTGATCTGAAGGTTCCATCTGAATCTGTTGAAAACCTGAAAAAGCATCCATAAAAGTCAAAATTTCATGGCCTGCTGTTGCATCAACCAGTGAGTCGATGTGGGGCAAAGGAAATGGATCTTTAGGACACACTTTGTTCAGGTCTGTAAAGTCTACACAGAGTCTCCATTTGCCATTCTTCTTCTCAACAACAACCACGTTGGCCAACCATCTAGGATAGTCAACCTCCCTGATCATCTTGCACTTCAACAACATTTCCACCTCTTCTTTAATAATCTGGTTGCACTCATGAGCAAACTTCCTTCGTTTCTGATGGATAAGTTTGGCATTAGGGTCTATGTTCAACTTATGAGTAATTATATCTTTACTTATTCCAGTCATATCCTCATGATTCCAAGCAAAGCACTTAGTTCTACTTCTGAGAAACTCTATGATTTCCACTTCAATTTCAGGAGGAATATCTGCCCCAATAAGAACCATGACATTGGTATTAGAAGGGTCAAGCTGTACTTCCTTGATGTCAAATTCTGCAGCTTCAAGTACATCCCGTGCCTTTCGCTGTAATTGTTATGCCTGCCTAGGATTGCTTGCTGCATTCATGGATACCTCGTAACACTCCTTAGATGTCTGATGATCTCCTGACACATTGACAACTTCCCAATGTGTTGGCAACTTGAGGCACTGATGGTAAGTTGATGGCACAGCTTTCACATTATGGATCCAAGGCTGCCCAGGATTATGTTGTAAGATGACTGACACTCTATCACATAGAACTTCTCCATGGAATTAATCCCTTCAACATATACTGGGAAAGTAATCTCCCCAAAGGTATGCTTCGTCTCGCCATTGAATCCTACCAGGACAGATGAACTCTTAGTCACATTCTCAAGTGAGATTCCCATTCCTTTCAAACCATCAGTTGTCACGATGTTGACTGAACTCCCATTATCGATCAAGATGCATCTCACCAAACAGTTTGCAACTTAAAGGCTAATGACCAAGGCATTATGATGTGGATCCTGGATGCTGACCCTATCGTATTCATCGAAAGAGATTTCCTGACCCTTATCCTTATTGACAGATCTTGATGGCAAGTAGGACCTGTCCTCCTTTGCATCTGCAGCACGACACTTTGCAGCTGAATTGGTTGTTCCACAGATGTCTGAGCCGCCACTAATCATGTTGACCACTCTGGTTGGAGGTGGATGAGGCGCAGGATTCTCAGTGCGTCCACGTCTTCTACCAAGAAATTCCTTGAGGAGACCTTTGGATAATAAGTGACTGATCTCTTTCCTGAGTCCAATATAATTCTTAGTAGTATACCCAAAATCTTCATGATATGTGCAACACTTGGACTTGTCTTTCCAGATTGATGGCTTGTCTGACTTCTTGGGCCATCTTGCTTTCTCACCCAGGTTGTCCATGGCATTGATCAGTCCTGAAATATTAACGAAGAAACAATAGTCATCAATTCTAGGATATAAAGAATTATCATCCTCATCGTTATCATCTACAACATGAATTCTATAAGAGTCAGGTTTAGAGTAGGGTTTGCCCCTATTAGATTTGGCATGAGATGTTTCCATCTTGCCACCAGAATGAGATGTGTCTGTTCTGCCGCTGAAATGTTCTGAAGTTGCATTCTTCTTGGTTACTTTATCTTGGAGCAGCTTGTCTTCTTCTAGTCTGATATACTTAGAGGCTCTGGTTCTAATTTCATCCAGCCTCTTGCATGGCGTCATGACCAAGTCATCGTAATACGAAGAGTCCTTCTTGAGTCCCATCCTGAAGGCTTCAATTGCAGTTGCAATATCCAGGTTGGAGATGTTCACTGCTTCCCTGTTGAACCTGCTCAGATAGTCTTTAAGAAGTTCATCAGGTTGCTGGACTAAACATGTTGATAAGTTCAGCATATTATCCGATAGAACCCAAAGGCTGGTTGATGAGCCATCTCAAAGCTTCCCATGTGAGGGTTGAACCAAAACCCTTTGTTGGGTATGCCCACATATATCTCAGTTTTAATGTAATAGGATTTATTAGATTTGATTGATCCATCACCTAAGTTTTATTTCATGGACTTTAGACCCACATGTAAGAAGTATTTATACTTCATTTTTTTAGGTTGTCCATTGTTATAGAATAGGCTTTGAAATAGGGCAAGAAGATCAAGATTCAAGAAAAATCACTCTGTGAGTTTGAGCCGCGCATATGCGCCTCCTGCGCCACGCGCCACGCGCCTTCTTTATTCGCGCCATGTGCCATTTAGAGCGCGCGCATAAGGATTTATTCCTAGCTATGATACGCGCCTATGTGCCCCTTGATTTAGCGCACACATAATGTGCGCCTCTTGGCTCAAACACGCCTCAAAGTGTTTATTCAACACTCAGTGATTTATTGAAGATTCAAAGACTTGAAGAGAATTCAAATTATGCCAATGATCCAACGGTGGTTAAAAGATGCATATGCGCCTAATCTGTTGACACGTGTCCATAACGGTCACATTTATGTTGAGTGTCAAAGTGGTCATAATATATGTATGCTCCAATCAACGAGTGACAGCACATCTTATCCACAAGGATTTCCAACGGCTAGTTTTTTGAAGTTCACTATAAATACCCCATAACTTCAACATTTTGAAGTTGCTGAGTTTTGCTAAGAATTTCAAGAATTTCTCTCTCAAAGCATTTGTTGAAGATTTGAAGATTGCCTTCGTTTTTCCAGAATTTCTCAAGAACATCTTCATACCTTCATCCTTAGCCCAGATCTTTAAGCTATAACACTTTAGTTTCATTGTGCTCTGAATCATAAAGATCTAAAGAGCCTTGATACAAAAATCACACACGCGCCTCTTTAAGTTTGATCACTTAGATCCATCTTTTAGAGATACACCGGTTATTGTTTTGGATTTGTTCATTCATAGAATATTAGATCTTGAGTTAGTGTAGAAGCTCAAAGTTGTAATTTGTAACACTTACTCATTATATAAGATCTCCATTAGAAATCCAAGACTAACCATCTTGGTAGAGGACGTAGATCTTTCATTGATAGAACCTCTCCAAATAGCTTGTGTTATTATCTTGTCATTTACTTTCAAGTTCTTATCTTCACTCACTATTTGCTTGTTTACTCATTGTAGATTGATTGATCTGAATTGTGTTGTGTTGTTAACTCATTTGCCTTAGTTTCTTATTTCACCCACTTTGAGCCAAAATCCTTAGTGTGTGTGTGCGCCCCCTTTATCACACTTTGCGCCTATTTTCATTACTAAATTCCGCTGTGCATTTCACTCACTCACTTAGGCGCATATCATAACGCTTACTTGATAAAGTGCGTATTTGCAATTGAGTTTATCAAGGGTACGAAAAGAATTTTAAAACAGCTATTCACCCCCTCTCTATCTATTTTTCATACCCTTTTTGCCCTTTGGGACCAACAAGTGGTATCAGAGCTAACACCTTTATAAAACATTTTTCGTTTTTCAAGCTTAACAGCTTGGGTGCCGATTCTAAATGGCAAACTCAAAACCTATGGAAACTGCAAACTACACTCACGTTTCGGTCTTTGATGAAGATCATTTTGACGTGTGGAAATTCAGCATATTGACTCATCTCAACTCAATCGATGAAAGGCTCCATGACACCGTCGTTTATGGACCTTATATTCCGATGAAGGCGAATCCAAATCCACGCACCAACGCTGCTCAACCTACAGTTCTAAAACCAAGGGAAGAATGGACCGAGGAAGAAATTAGAAGAGTTGCAAATGATGGCAAAGCAAGAAACATTCTTCTAAGCACTCTAAGCACGGCTATGAAACAACAAGTCATGCATTGTGCTACTGCTAATGAGCTATGGGATGCTATTGAAGATCATATAGAAGGAGACACGGTTTGCAAGGAGAACAAGAAATACAAAGTACAAAAGAGGTTCAACAATTTCTCTCAACTCCCCGGTGAAAACTTAAGGCAAACTTATGAACGCTACTGTGAAATTATCAATCTATGTATTTCACTTGGCATGAAGTTCACCAACAAAGATTTGAACGTAAATTTTCTACAAGCTTTTGGATCAAGATACCTACATAAATCTAGCGCTCTTGAAGACGCTGGAACTTTAGATGTATGGACATTAAGGAACCTTTATGCAAATCTCAAGGTTTACGAACTCAAACTTCAGCGAATTAGCGAAACTGAAGGAAAATCAAAATCCATAGCAATGGTGGCGCAAAGAGAAGAGGCGCATACCCCTGCGCCTGCGCCTGTGCAAATAGAGAAAAGTTCCGATCCCAAAATTTCCACTTCTGAGCTATTAGACATGGATGATGAAGACTTCGCTTTATTTGTGAAGAAATTTCAAAAGTTCAGAAAATTCTCAAGACCCGGGTCAACCAACAAATTTCAAGGATCTACCAGCAAAGCTCCTCAAAAGTTTTCAAGGAGCAGTGATTCAAAAAAGAAAGAAGATCTTGTTTGTTTTAATTGCAGGAAACCCGGACATTTTGCATCAAGCTGCCCGATCCCCAAATTTGAATATATGCAGAAAAAGAGCAGCCATACTCCCAAATTCACTCCCAAGTTCACTCGTCACAAGGGAATGATTGCTGAAGAAGAAGCACCCGCAAATGAGCACAACACTTGGATTGAAACAGACTCCGATGAGAGCAATGAAGATTCCGATGATGGACTCGTTTGTTTGATGGAAAAAGATGATGAAGTTGATGCTTATGATTCTGATGATGACTTCTCCAAGGATGTTCCCGATATGAATGCCTTGAATAAACCTATCAAGAAATCTGCAGGTTTTCAAGAAGTGAAAAAGAAGAAATGACCAACCATCAGCGAGCTCGTTGAACAAGGATTTCTCACTCCAGCTCAAAACGATGGTGGATTGTTATTCTCACGATGTGATCTTGGAGCAAGGAACAAATTGAGAAAATGAGCATACATTAGACCTTAAGTTGAACCAACTGCTCCAATCTCCAAAATCAATGATGATGAAGTGATTGCTGAACAAGAAAAATTGTTCAAAAAGGCTGAAAATGTAATCACTATATTTGATAGTATGAAGGAATCTTTAGCACTATCATGTGACGAAATTTCCCAGCTTAAGACCGAGAAATCTCTACTTAAATCTTAACTCACTCTCCTTAAGGAGCAGATAACGAGCATGACTCCTCTTACTGTTAAAAACACTTTTCTAACAGAACAGAACTCACTTCTTAAAGTTCAAAACGATGAATTGGTTGCTCAAATTACTGATCTTAAAAAGATTACAAATGAGTGGTCCAATTCTTGTGTCACTATGGAGAATATATTTGAGTCCCAAAAAGTCAGTGGTGATAAAAGTTGCTTGGGATTCTCATCAACTAGTGACAACTTTAAATGTGATGTTTGTGCTGAAAGAGATAGTGAATTTACTAACCAGCAAACTTTTGAAATTCTCAAGGAAAAACATTCTAATTCAATGGGTAAAGGACAGGAAAAAGTCAAGAGACAAACATTCTATTATGTCTACCCAACGAAGCAATTTGGGAAAGCTAATGGGAAAGATACAGCTACAGATGAACCATCTCCTAGCAAAATCATTCTTGAAAATAGGCGCGCTCCTTCTCCGAGTGCTCATTATGCGACTAAGAGCCATGCGCCTCATCGCCGTGCGCCTCCTAGCCCTATGCGCCCTCCAAGAAAAAGCGCTCCAAAATTTCAAAAGAAAGATTTTGTTAAGGCTAGTTCATCTGACCCAAAGAAGAATGCCATCCCCAAGAAAAGTAAAGAGTTTGTGAAAACTCACGTGATTGGTGGTTTTCATCATTGTTCCATTTGTGATTGTTCAGGACACAAGGCCGTGGAATGCCTTTTGCGATTCACTCCCAATGCCAAAGGACGTAAAAATCCTAAGGTCAAGCAAGAGTGGGTTGTCAAAAGTTGCTAACCCTAGGACCCAAAAGGAATAAAGAGGACCTGCTTAAATGTCTATATTTCAGGTTCTTTATTTCATGGCTGGATCTTCAAAAGCTAGAAATTATGAATGGATTCTCGATAGTGGGTGTTCAAGACACATGACTGGAGATGAATCCTTATTAGAAGATGTCCATGAAGAAAGAGGTCCCTCCGTAACATTTGGTGATAATAACAAAGGTCAAGTTGTAGCATATGGAAAGCTCAAGAAAGACAAAGTGTGCATTGAAAGAGTCTCACTCGTCGAAAGGCTCAAGCACAACTTATTATCCATATCTCAATTCTGCGACAAAGGATTAGAATGCCATTTTACTTCAACGCAATGTCTTATCAAGAATGGCAAAACTGGAGCTATCTTACTCACGGGATATCGTAAGACAAATATTTATATTATTGATTTCCATAGTATGAACTCTAGTACTAATCTTTGTTTTGTAGCAAAAAGTGTGAGCGAAAATAGTTGGCTGTGGCACAAGCGCTTAAGTCACTTAAACTTCAAGTATCTATCTACACTCAGCAGGAACAATCTTGTCAAAGGGCTTCCCAAGGTTGCTGATCATCATGACAAAAAGTGCGCCGCGTGTCAACTTGGCAAACAACCGAAGCAGTCATTTTCAAGCAAGTCAAATCCTTCAACTACTAGATGTTTGCAACTGCTTCACATTGATCTATTTGGACCAGTTACCACCGCAAGTATTAGAAGAAACAAGTATACTCTAGTTGTGGTAGATGATTACTCAAGATATACATGGGTGGAGATGATGATTACAAAAGATGATTGTTATGATATTCTCACTACATTATTTCGACTGCTCCAAACCCAAAAAGAAGATGACATCGTTAGTGTTAGATCCGACAATGGAACAGAATTCAAAAACAACGGTGTTGCTCGATATTGTGAAGATCATGGGATACATCACAACTTTTCAACCGCCGGAGTCCCTCAACAAAATGGCGTTGTTGAACGAAAGAATAGGACGTTGATTGAAGCGGGAAAGACGATGATAGCTGAAGCTAAATTGCCTAAGTACTTTTGGGAAGAAGCTATCAACACTGCATGTTTTACTCAAAATCGTTCCCTCATCAACAAACTTCACAACAAGACTCCGTATGAACTTTGACGTGGTAGAACTCCCAACATTGCATTCTTCAAGATCTTTGGTTGCAAATGGTATATCCTCTACAACGGAAACGAACATAGAGGTAAATTCGATGCCAAAGCCGACGAAGGTATTTTTGTTGGGTATGCCAAACACTCTAAAGCTTTTCATGTTTTTAATAGAACTACATTAGTGATAGTTGAATCTGTACATGTTACATTTGATGAACATTCTCTCCTTGAGCCACATTTGGCTCCAAATGTTGCTGATGATTCTGTTGAGCTAAATGATACAGGTGCTCCTATTTATGTTGCGCCCACTCAAAATCAGAATCTATCAACACAAGGAAATCCATCTACATCAAATGCGCCTAATTCAATGTATAATGCGCCTGGTGAATCCTCTATTGCGCCTCATTCCAATGATGCGCCTCATGATTCCTCTCACGCGCCTATCTCTACTGCTGCATCTGGTGTTAACCCAAATTTCAATTCTGAGCCAGTTCAACCCCCAATTTTTTATGATTTAGAATCTGGTGAAGATGTACCAATTGAAGACCTTCAAGTTACTACGACTCAACCTAACTTACCTCCTGAAATTCGTGAAGTTAGAGGTCACCCAATTTCTAATATCATCGGTGATCTACAAGTTGGTGTTCGTATAAGGAGAGCTACAAACTTTGATGCTTACACTGCTTTTATCTCTCAAATTGAACCGAAGAAGGCTGATGAAGCGCTCCAAGATCCTAGTTGGGTTGTTGCAATACAAGAAGAATACAATCAATTTGAACGATGTAAGGTTTGGACTCTAGTTCCAAGACCAAATGATCATGGAGTGATTGGTACGAAATGGGTGTTCAGAAACAAGATGGATGAGAATGGAACCATCACGAGAAACAAAGCAAGATTGGTTGCACAAGGCTATAGGCAAGAAGAAGGAATTGACTACGATGAAACTTTTGCGCCCGTAGCAAGACTTGAAGCTATCAGATTATTTCTAGCTTACGCCGCTCACAAGAACTTCAAGTTATATCAAATGGATGTGAAGAGTGCGTTTCTTAATGGTGAACTCCAAGAACAAGTCTATGTTGCTCAACCACCTGGGTTTGAAGATTCACAATTTCCAAATCATGTGTACAAACTCCAGAAAGCTTTGTATGGACTCAAACAAGCACCAAGAGCATGGTATGATACACTATCCAAGTTTCTCATCGAAAAAGGCTTCACTCGCGGTAAAATCCATACAACTCTTTTCATTGCCAAACATAATGGTCATAAATTACTTGTTCAAATTTATGTTGATGATATTATATTTGGTTCTACTAATGAATTGTTGTGCAAGCGTTTTGAGAAACTAATGAAGAGCAAGTTTGAAATGAGGATGATGGGAGAACTCACATTCTTCCTCGGGCTTCAAATCAAACAAATGAGTGAAGGCATTTTTATCAATCAAGCCAAATACACAAAGGACTTAATCAAGAAGTTTGGACTTGAGAACGCCAAAGCATACGATACTCCAATGGCTACCGGCAACAAACTCGACAAAGATTTAAAAGGTAAACGTGTTGATCAAACGCTCTATCGAGGTATGATTGGCTCACTCCTTTATCTTACTGCTAGTAGGACTGATATTATGTTTAGTGTTTGTGTTTGTGCTCGTTATCAATCCGACCCTAGAGGAGCACACTTAATTGCTGTGAAACGTATTATAAGATATCTCTCTGGCACTGTTAACCTTGAACTTTGGTACACCAAAGATTCGAACTTTAAACTTGTAGGTTATTCAGATGCGGATTACGCAGCGTGCACCATTGATAGGAAAAGCACTAGTGGCACTTGTCATTTCCTCGGATATCGACTTGTGTTATGGGCAAGTAAGAAACAAGCTTCTGTATCCGTCTCAACAACTGAAGCCGAATATATCGCTGCGGGAAGTTGTTGCTGTCAAAAACTTTGGATGAAGCAGCAATTGGTGGACTATGATATCATCGAAGAAAATTGTCCCATTTACTGCGACAATACATCAACAATTGCGGTTTCTGAAAATCCTGTCATGCACTCAAAGACCAAGCACATCGACATCAAATATCACTTCCTCAAAGATCACGTGGAGAAAGGCAATATTCATTTGGAACACGTGGGAACCGACTATCAAATCGCCGACATTCTAACGAAAGCACTCGACGCGAAACGGTTCATGTTTTTTAGAGGTGAAATGGGTATGCTTGAACTCAACTAAATTCAATATAGTTTTGTCAATACTAATGATTTTATGTTTTGTTGAGTTATGAGTACTTTAGGTACAAATGTTAGATCAATTCTTCAAAGTTTCAAGGAAACTATGCGCCATACTATGCGCCTTACTAACTGCGCGCCCAACTCTTATTTCTGCGCGCTCAATCTCTATGCGCGCCTTATACCTCACTCTGCGCACCTATCCTACAAAGAATTTTATCATTCCTACGCGCCTAAGAACAGAGTATTGCGCCTCACTCACCTGCGCGCCCAAAGAAATTTCTGCGCACCGTTCATTATGCGCTCCTGTAAGTGAAATGCGCCTCTCATGCGCGCATTAACTATTGCGGCTCAATCAATACTCAAAATTTAATATCAATGATTGAACGTATTCAATACACAAGTACCAGGTATGTTTATTCTGTTAATTTATTATTGGAATTTTTGTCTTTTGACATTCCTTTAATTGTTCAAGGGTACTTGTGCAATTAAATTTTTCCCTCGTTTTACGTTTTTCGAAAAATTTTATTTTCTGGGGATATATTTCTTGCACCCCAAATTTACACCAAAATAAATGTTTTTTTGTGTTTGTGCAAAAATTAGTCAAAATTGCTCTTACACTTAAAGGGAAAGTGGAGCAGTTTTTCTAAACTCAAAATGTCACATCATGACACTTTAGGTCATTCAGCCATTAATGCCCTTCAAATCCCAAAAATCCCTCATTAATGAACGTCCTTTTTGTCATGATGAGCCGCCATTTTTTCAAAATCCCTCATTAATGCCGTCCTTTCAACTTCCAATTTTTTTTATTTTTGACTGTATTTTTTCCTTATCAGTGCAAATTTTGAACCTAACCTATAAATATTCATCATCACCTACACTCTTCCTTACCAACTCAGTCTCTCTCTCACGTCTCTGTCTCTCCCCGACTCTCTATATCTCTCTACTCTCTCATTTTCTTCTTCATTTTCTAAATATATTTATAAGTTTATGGGTCCTAAGAAAGCATCAACATCTACACAAGACGAAATGGTATGAGTTCTCAACCCTTAAACTCTTTATATTTTTTGAATTTTTTTTCGTCATTTTAGTGTTCTTCGTCATTTTTTCAAACCCGGATTCGTTTTTTCTTGATTTTTCTTGTTTCGATGATCCGTTTTCTATATTGTTTGTTGGGTTGTGTTCAATTCTTGTTTTCGAATCTGTTGTATCCAACATTTCAACGATCAATGCTTTCCTCTTTGCAAATCTGAATTTTTGGTTTTCTAAAACTTTTCAAATTTTCGGTTCTTCTTTTGTTCATTGTGCTTTCATTGATGATTTGTTCATGTTTTTGTTTACTTATTTAGATTCCTCATTGTCATGCGGTCATTTTGATATATTATTTGTTTGTTTTGGTGAAGTTTCATGATTTTCGAGTTCTTGGTGTTCTTCGAGCATTCAAGGGTCGTTCTTCGTGTTCTTCGTCATTCTTGCATGTTTTGGTCTCTAAAAATTTTCTATCTTGTTTTCGAAAATTTGTACTTTTTGATTCTCATTTCTTTCATTTGAATACGTGTTATTTTGTTTTTGTGTGTTTTTACTAAGTCAAAATTTTCACGATATGCGCCTATATACTTCGTTATGCGCCTAATTACTTTATGCGCCTGAATGCTTTCTGCGCCTCTACTTGTATATGCGCCTAAACCATTCTGCGCCTAAAACCTTATGCGCCTAACTTTGTACTTAGTCAAATTTCGTTGTTTTAATTTTTCCTTAGTATTTACATAGAACCATAATATGAGCCTTGTAATCCTATGCGCCTTTAAAATTTCATGCGCCTAATCCAATCATGCGCCCTATCTCTCTATGTTTTTGTGCGCCTGATTCTATTATGCGCCTCTCAATTCTTTATGCGCCTATGTTACTTTGATCATCTTATGTCTCTATGCGCCTCTTTCGCTTCTAAAATCAATCAATGTTTATTTTTTTTTCAGGACCTTGCAAATTTCAAATTAGAAGAAACTCTTGATCTGTTAGAGTTATCTGGTGAAGTTGTTGGAAGAGAAATAATAGAAACCCTGCGCGTAGCTGGTCTGCTCCCTTTGTTCACAATGGACCAGTCCTTTTATTCTCCGCTCCTCGTGGATGAGTTCTTTTCCACTGCTGTTCTTGTGGAAATTGATGTTAATGGACGCACTCACTACAGGATTGAGGCTCGCGTTCAAAATATAGACGTCCATAACTCCTCATCTGTGATTCGACACTTACTCAGTTTTCCGTCTACGGGTGACGATCGCATTATTGGGCATCCGATGACTTACTCTATTGACGATCAGAACAGGATGGCTGCTTCACTTCTGAATATTCCCACACTTCAAAATAATATCAAAAACACTGAAATTCGAGATGGTGGAGAACTCTTGACTCATATAGTGCACTTAGTGGGAACTTCGATTGTATTCAAAACTGGGAACGTGAACCGATTCACGGTGGAACAATGGGAATACACTGCTGCCATCATGGCCAAGGAGAAGCTTCACTGGCCTCACATTTTGTTCAAGACGTTGCGTGAGCAGATTGACAAGTTTGTGAAGAACAAGAGTGATGGAAAGACCAGGTTTCGCTCCCACTGCCTTCTTCTCACAAAACTTTTTCTAACTTATCCTGAGTTAGTTAAATTTTTGAATGAGAATCGTAAGTATAAAATCAATGATGTTCCAACGTTTGGAAAAGCGAATTTGGACCTCAAAAAGCGCAGAAAGAAGCCTACAAAGAGCGCCAAGGGAATTCAAATCAAATCTGTTGAAGGCTTAGTTGATGAAGACACCGAATCAGATGAGGCGCCAGTTCTTAAAGGCGCACCATTAAAGAAAAGCGCAGTGACGGCAAGCGCAAGACAAAGCGCTGATCCCTTGCCAGGCGCAGAGAAAAGCAAAGGAAAACGGGTGGTTGATGACCCTCCTCGTGCGCCTATCAAACGTACCAGATTTGAATCTGATGAAGAGCGTGATCTAAGGCTAGCGCAGGAAGCCAGCAGACTTGAGGCTCAAAGAAAAAGAGATGAAGATTTTCAAGCCAAGCAAGCTGCTGAGTCAGAGAAGCTAGAGCGCAAGAAAGGCGCTGGTTCAAGCGCTGATAATGAGAAATGCCCTTCTATTCCCTCGCCTACCCAGCGCGCGCCTACTCAACGCGCCCCCGCTCCCCGTGCGCCTCCTGTCAAAATTCAACAGACCAAAGTGTCAAGGGTACAACTCCTTTCTGATTTTTTTGGCGATGATGTTTCAGACATAGATGAACCAGTTCAGGGGGAGAAAGAGACCATCCCTCAGCGCACTCCTTCTCCAGTTGCGCCTCCACCTCCTTCTAGACCAGATCTAATCACAACGGAAACAGTTGATGTTGAAACTGTTGATGTTGAAACTGAAGATGAATATGCGTCTCCTACTCTTTCACCTCCTCATGCGCCTCCGTCTCCTATTGCGCCTCTACAAACTGATGCGCCCCAGTCTACCCCTGCGCCTCCTCCATCTGCTCCATATTTGAGAGAGGTACTTACTATTCTTCAATCTTTGCAGCAGGGGCAAGCAAATTTAGAACAAGGCCAGACGCAGATAAAGTCTCAATTTGAGCTTCTTACTTCCTTACTTACTAATCAATCTGAAGAGATCACTGCCATTAAGGGGGAGATGAATTCTCTCAAGGACAAACTTTCTGCTCCTTCTCCTCCTCCGGCGCAAACCACCTCTTCTGCGCCTACTTTCATACCTCAGTCTGCTGCGTCTCAATCCAACATGAACGTGTTAGTATCAAAGTTGGATGTGTTGAAAGAATTGGTCGTTACTCACTTCACTGCTGCTCACTCAAGCTCAGACAGACGCGCCGAACACATTTCTTCTGACATTATCACGGCTCAAAATGCCATTGAAGCTCACATTCAAATCTTAGAAAAAAAATATTTCTCAGCAGCAGCAAATCACTCAGCGCTCCATTGATGAATACCAAAACATCAATGTGAATCACTTAAGTTACATTAGAGACGGTATCACTGCCACTCACTCCAGTGTCACTGACACTCAGGGCTTAGCAAACCGTAGTCATCAGCTCGCTAAACAGATTCAGCGCTCCGTTTCTGAGATCGTTGAAGGATTGAAAGACGATGATGCGCCTCCCAACCCTTAGTTTCTATTTTTTTGATTGTAAGTTATTAGAATCTTTTGTAATAGAAACTAATTTTGTGTGTTAGTGATTTAGTGCTTACATGTTTTAGCACATCTTTTGTTTTTGTTCTATTCAAAACTTGTAATCTGTAACTCCTACACCCCAAGTTTTAATGAGAACAATGCATCACTTATTATCAAACCTTGTTCACTCAAACTCCTTGTTTGTAGAACAATGAATATTGTTTAAATTCATATGCATTATATTGAATTGTTTCATACTTTCATGCATTGAGTTTAAACTTGGTTTAAACACATTTCAAAACTAAAATTCATATATCATTTTGAATGTGTTGATCTGTTGTTTCTATCTTTCCATATGTAATGTGTTATTCTTTTTGGAATAGATTAGAAATCTATATCTTGGACTAGTGTGTGCATTAACTTGAGACATGAATTACCAATTTCATTCATTTGGACATGTTTTTATCAAGTATAATGTTTGTCCTTGATATAGTAGGTAATGGCATCAATCAAATAGGGGGATATTGTTGGGTATGCCCACATATATCTCAGTTTTAATGTAATAGGATTTATTAGATTTGATTGATCCATCACCTAAGTTTTATTTCATGGACTTTAGACCCATATGTAAGAAGTATTTATACTTCATTTTTTTAGGTTGTCCATTGTTATAGAATAGGCTTTGAAATAGGGCAAGAAGATCAAGATTCAAGAAAAATCACTCTGTGAGTTTGAGCCGCGCATATGCGCCTCCTTCGCCACGCGCCACGCGCCTTCTTTATTCGCGCCATGTGCCATTTAGAGCGCGCGCATAAGTATTTATTCCTAGCTATGATACGCGCCTATGCGCCCCTTGATTTAGCGCACACATAATGTGCGCCTCTTTGCTCAATGCGCCTCTTGGCTCAAACGCGCCTCAAAGTGTTTATTCAACACTCAGTGATTTATTGAAGATTCAAAGATTTGAAGAGAATTCAAATTACGCCAATGATCCAACGGTGGTTAAAAGATGCATATACGCCTAATCTGTTGACACGTGTCCATAACGGTCACATTTATGTTGAGTGTCAAAGTGGTCATAATATATGCATGCTCCAATCAACGAGTGACAGCACATCTTATCCACAAGGATTTCCAACGGCTAGTTTTTTGAAGTTCACTATAAATACCCCATAACTTCAACATTTTGAAGTTGCTAAGTTTTGCTAAGAATTTCAAGAATTTCTCTCTCAAAGCATTTGTTGAAGATTTGAAGATTGCCTTCGTTTTTCCAGAATTTCTCAAGAACATCTTCATACCTTCATCCTTAGCCCAGATCTTTAAACTATAACACTTTAGTTTCATTGTGCTCTGAATCATAAAGATCTAAAGAGCCTTGATACTAAAATCACACACGCTCCTCTTTAAGTTTGATCACTTAGATCCATCTTTTAGAGATACACCGGTTATTGTTTTGGATTTGTTCATTCATAGAATATTAGATCTTGAGTTAGTGTAAAAGCTCAAAAGTTGTAATTTGTAACACTTACTCATTATATAAGATCTCCATTAGAAATCCAAGACTAACCATCTTGGTAGAGGACGTAGATCTTTCATTGATCGAACCTCTCCAAATAGCTTGTGTTATTATCTTGTCATTTACTTTCAAGTTATTATTTTCACTCACTATTTACTTGTTTACTCATTGTAGATTGATTGATCTGAATTGTGTTGTGTTGTTAACTCATTTGCCTTAGTTTCTTATTTCACCCACTTTGAGCCAAAATCCTTAGTGTGTGTATGCGCCCCCTTTATCACACTTTGCGCCTATTTTCATTACTAAATTCTGCTATGCATTTCACTCACTCACTTAGGCGCATATCATAACTCTTACTTGATAAAGTGCGCATTTGCAATTGAGTTTATCAAGGGTACGAAAAGAATTTTAAAACAGCTATTCACCCCCCTCTAGTTATTTTACATACCCTTGTTGCCCTTTGGGACCAACACCCTTGCAGAAGCAAGCTTCCTTGTACTGAGGTGGAATGTGGACAACATCCATCTTCTCTTGATATAAGGCAACATGCTCCTCTGGATCAGTCGTCCCATCATACCGTTTCATGTGGGGTGGACTGAACTTCTTTGGAATGACCACATTAGCTATGGCTGGAGTGAAGCGAGATTCATTGTAGCAAGTTGGAGAGGCCTGGTTTTGTGGGAGAGTCAATCCTGGTACGCTCATGACTAATTCTTTTAGTTCTTGCATTTGTCTGCTAAGTAGGCTACCTGCATCATTGTTAGCAGTAGAAAATTGATAATTATTAAGATAATTGAAATCAAACTGAGGGTTAAGACTCCCTGCTGTCATTGTGGTAGGCGTCACAAATGTCGTTGAAGTTGGAGTAACAGTCTCAGGATTAACAATTGTGCTATTGGTGATTAGGCTGGAGGCTGGCGTGAACCCGCCGAATCCAGACGGTCCTGCAGTATAACCCCTAAAAGAAATCCTTCTAGGTTGGTATGGGGAGAATGGGTCAGATGACACATCTGGAGTAACAGACTGAAAGATGCTAGGGAAGCTGGTCTGCTGTGCCGCTGGCGTTCCACCTTGAAGGGAAGTCAATTCACATTGCAACCTGGCCACTTGGTTCATCAACATTGTGGAGGTATCATTTTGGACTTGAACCTGGTTCCTCACATCGCGCAGCATCGCAGTCAAGTTAGAGGCGATGTCTATAGGGATCTCCTGGGTTGCAGCAACAGATGACCCATCTTGAATATGGATTGGCCGTGACACACCACCATTGATCTGGGTCAAAGTTACCACGCCCGATGTGATTGGGATTGCCTCTACTGTAGTTCTCAAACCAATCAAAGTCATAGCTGAAGACATTGCAGTAGACATCTCGAATTCTTTTAACAATTATAAGACCAATGGAATGAAATTGCAAAGTAATTCAAGAACGAAATTGGGTACAATGGAATGAAATTGCAAAGTAATTCAAGAACAAGTGAACACGGTATTTAACGAGGAAAACCCTTAAACAACTTGTTCGCCGGCATAAAACCTCAAGGATGGAATTTTATTGATTATGGTGAAGAACAATGAATAGGATAAGAGTATAGCTAAAAAGTAGACTGAAGTTCGCGTGTGCGCGTTACATAAATGGTGTTTTTTATTTATACTAAGGAAATATTTCACGAAGTCCTCCACGAGCCCCCAAATCTCGGACAGTTTGTTGTAGTTTATCCCATGCCTTTGCTTGAACTTGATTTGATAAATAAGACTTCATGTTTGACTGGGTCTCTGCATAAGGCACGTTTGTTTATTGGTACTCCATGATCTGCGCTTTATTTCCTAAAAAATAGGATCGTTGATACCTGTATAAGAAATGTGATTAATAGTCAAGATGTTAGTGTCAAGATGCAGGATGTCGGAGCAAGCTGAGTCTTCAAGATGTAGCGTGAATTTTATCCCCAAACGGTCTCTTTTAAGTGGGGCAGACGAAATATTATTTGGACAGTTGCACACCCCTATAGCATTCAGCAACTCGTATTATGCCACGCAATAGACATATTGCAATTTCTGTCTCTCTTGCATAGTGCTAAAAAAATAAAAAATCCCAGGATTTATTCAAAAGAAAAAAAGAAGATCGCTTGACGAACATAAACAGTGTTACTTCCTTCTTAAATCCCAAAATAAATGTCTTACTTTCTATTTTTCTTTGTTTTAAAATAAATGTCGCCTTATTCAAAATAGCTAAGAAGTTTGTTGATCTTCTTATACTACTCATTCTAATAGGCATAAGCATTAAAATGTCATAAGAAGTGTCATTCTACTCATGTAAATAGATTGGGGAAATCAGATAAACATAACTAAAAATTTATAAACATTGACTGGTCAACTATGACATTTATTCCGCAACAAATGGAGCAAAAAGACACAAAATGACAAAGAGGCAATAATCTTGATAGAAATTTGGGGTTGGAGTGAGAGGTTTCTTAAAGTACATTAGTTCCTGTGCAAAAATAAAGCATAATGGTTAAGGTGTAAGTCATATGAAAAAAAATGATGGTTAAAAATGAATTAGTCATCAAATAATATTCTGCATCACAAATCAGAAGTGAAAAAAACAATTCATGATGTAAGAGCTTAAAAAACATGATACACAATTTAGGGGGACATGACCTAGTTTTTATGCTTCAAGTAAGTCTTCTTGAATCTTGAACACGCCTGCCCCGAAGAGAATTTTTCTTGATGCAGTTGTTGAAAATGTGGAAACGAATCTTACACGGCTACACACCTACACAAACAAAGTAATAAATGAAACAAAAAAAATTACGTGGTTCGGAGAAATCCTCTTACGTCCACGGGTGGCAACCAAAATCACTATATTAAATTGATTACAAAGTGTTTACAAAGTGTATTTCACACTCGCCTCACACTACAAATGTCTCTCTCTCGTAAAGAGCTTAACACTTTAAATGATTTCTCACAATTTGTCGTAAAAGGTAAGAAATCTTATCTTAAACTTGTATATTATGTTTTATATAGAATTCTTTGTTTTCTAAGCTTATGATTGATATAATTAGAGCTTTAATGAATTGAATTCCTAGAATTCATTTGATTGTTGATGTTTTAAGTTATAAATTACCATGTTTAGGGTAGGGGTGTCAGCGGTTCGGTTCAAACCGCGGTTTGAGACCGAACCGAACCAAACCATGTGGTTTGGTTTGGTTTTTATACTTCCGTGGTTTAGCTCGGTTTGAAAATATCATAAACCGTGCGGTTCGGTTCGGTCTGCGGTTTGGCTCTTATAAACCGACCAAACCGAACTGAACCAAACCGTATCAGACCGAACCGCAGAACCGATAGTCCAAACCGCGATGTGGACCATTGATCATTTGTAAATGTTAATCTGGATCATTGATTTATACATATAAAACATAAACTTAACACTAAACCCTAACAATAGAAAATCACTTCTCACTCTCAGTCTCTCATTTTAGAACGAGGCACGAGCGGCGCTCTCCCCCGACTTCCCCTTCCTTCTCCGGTGGCGATCGCTCCTTTCTTTCGTCCCCGACGCCGACCGACCCTTCCTTCTCCGGCGGCGATTTCTTCCTTTCCTCCGTCTCCGATACTGACCGACCCTTCCTTCTCCGGCGGCGATTGCTTCCTTTCCTCCGTCCCCGACGCCGACCGACCCTTCCTACTCAGGCCTCCCTCTTCTTCACGTCGGGGAATTTGAGGGATTACCGGAAAAAGCATAAGAAGGTTTCGATGACGGCGGTGAAGAAATGGTCTAAACATATCCTTAAGGGCTTGGATTATCTGCATATTGGTTTGGTCAGGTTTGTTTTCTATCTAATTAATTGATAATTAACATTCTTAATCAACTTGCTTAGTTTGACTATTTTTCTACTTGTTCAAAAGAATAAATGGTGTTATAAAAACTGAATTAGTTGTACTTTTAAGTTTTGTATGATTGTTTTAGATGGTTCGGTTTGTTTTTATAACAACAATCATCTTCAGTTTGAACCTTCGGTTTGAACCGCGGTTTGGACCTCGGTTTGAACTGCGGTCTGAACCGAACCATGACAGTTTGGTTCAGTTCGGTTTGGACCTTTTTGTGGTTCAGTTTGGTTTGGAAAAATTCCAAACCGATGACTAGCGGTTTGGTCTCTAAAAACCTCCAAACCGAACCGAACCGAACCATTTACTCTCCTAGTTTAGGATATTAAATAATTGAATTATGGTAGGAGTACATATAAAAATATGAAATAGAGTGAATTAAAGGGTTGTACATAAGAGTACAAGCACAATGTTAATATTTACATAGTTATGGTATTACATGGTGAATTCTATGTGAATTGATAATCAAGATTTATGGAAATCATGGTTTTGAGTTATGGCTTTAGTAAAAACGCATTTATGGGTATTCATATGAAAGGACTTTAATTTAGTCTTAGTTGATTAAATGATTGTAAATGATATTTAAGTGTAAAGTCTATGATATGACTGGTATAGAAATAAACTTTAAAGGGATAAAATGAATGGAATGAAAAATGTTCGGATCAAATGGGTTAAGATGAAAGTTGTTGTTCATAGTTTATGATAGAAACATGTTAGATGTTATTGATATAACTTGTAAAATGTAAAGATGAGTATTTATTATTAAATCCTTAATCACATAATGTCTAAGTGAGGGAGAAATGAGTGTGGTTAAGAGGTTGATTGAATTATATGAGTTACATACAATTACGATTGTTGGAATTGTTATTGGTTAATGTTAGAGCAATTAATAAGACTTGATGGCGAAAAGTAAATCAAACACAAGAACACAGATTTATGTGGTTTAACAACTTGGCTACATCCAATGGGAGAGGAGATAATATTAGTATCAATCCGAATAAACGATTAGAAGATCACACTAATCTACGAAGCAAAAATTTTGGTCACAAAGTTCCTGACTGTGGAAACTTTAGATATACGATTATTGATCTCTTTTTCAGCAATCTAAACTTTCTGAGGTCCGTTTTTAGTTAAGATGATAGCCTATATTTATACTAGTCAAAACCTAACCCTGAAGACAATAGGAGTCCCTTTTATTAATCCCTAAAGAAGTTAATAAAACAATCCTACGTTAAAACTTATCCGCGCCCACTCTTCACGTCGGGAGGAACTCGTGCTGGTGGGCACGAATCGTTCTCGTGTCCTCCACTCGTACTGAAACCTAGAGAACGACTGGCATTCGTGCTGGTATGGCCAGTCCGACTCGGACCCCACAATCCGAGTCATTCTGCTTTGTTCTTCAACTTCTTTGTCTTCTTTTATACTCTGTTCAAGGAATTAAGAAATGCTCCTGTAGTGTAATCCTCTAACTTGGCATCCCAAATTTAAAGGCATTATCCAAACAGTTAAGTTGATGGAACATACACCATCTCATGTTATATACTATTAACGTGGTTAGGATAAATGAAATGGTGTGTGTGTGTGTGTGTATATATATATATATATATATATATATATATATATATATATATATATATATATATGTATATATATGTATAGCATATATATACATATTTATGGACTATGAGTATGTACACGAATTCAATGTCAGATTTATTTTTGACATTGATGGAATAAATATCATCTCATATTGTACTCCTAGCAACATCAGAAGAGGATACATGAAATAGATATGAGTAAGTACACGAATCCAAGTACCTTTTATTCACTATATGAATAAAAGATATATATATATATATATATATATATATATATATATATATATATATATATATATATATATAATATACTACCAAAGGACGGATTCAAGCACCTTATATGATAATAGAGTGAGTGTTGTTAATACAACACATATATGAACAAAAGTACTACCTCCGTCTCAAAGTAAGTGTCCACCTTTTTTGCATGTTAGCACGAAGAAACTTTGAGCTATAATTTTAGGTTGATTGAATTATCATAATGAAAATATAAAACTTGTTTTTTAGACACCAATATATATACTATCAATAACAATTCTTAAATTATCATTAAGATAATTAAATCAACCTAAAGTTATTGCTCAAAGTTCATTCGTGCTAACATGCAAACAAAGTAGACACTTACTATGGGACGGATGTAGTAGTATATATATATATATTAATTTCGAGATAAGATTGTGTACTAAGTTGTTGTTGAGATTGGTATATTGTAGTGTTCTTTTTTGGAACAGGTATATGAAGTAATCATCGGAATAAGACTACGAAAGTGGTAATGTTTACTTTATGTCTGTCCTAATTTATGATGGTTATTTATGTTCTCTTTATAAAAGTTTAATGTATTTTATTATTATGAATTGTATTTTAGTATTATATGTTAAATGCTTTTTATATTACTTTGAATTTTCTTACTGAGTTATACTCTTATTTGTTTCAGTGTTGAACCAAGTAGACTAAACTATCAAAGTCAAGAAAATGTCAAGTGAAGATAGAAGGGAAAAAAAACACAAATGGGGTATCATTTAAAGTCTTGAACCTATTTTGTGTTAGAGTAAAAAATATAGGTATGTGTTTGTGAAATGCCATATGTATGGCTCTGTGTTGTATTAATTTTGTAAACTCTTAGATAAGTCTAAACGGCTGCATTTTATTTTGGTACAAGTGTTTCTTATAACTCTTGATGTTTTAGTTGTAGTTGTTTTGATTTTGTTCAAGAGTTGTAAACTCTTCGTTTTTATCGTGTTGGTTAGTTGAAATGTTCTTTTACCTACATGTTTGAGAGTTATGATGTCATGTAGACATCATTCATGCCCAAATAGATTTTAAATTAGGAGCCTATCTTTAGGGTCGTGACATCGCTGCTAAAGCCCATGAATTTGGATTTTTTGCTCGATGGTCCAACTTTGAATCATCAACATGGTAGTAGGCAGACATCCGAATATGTGCGATTGGTCATAGTATGTTACAGGTTCCTATCCATTTCCAGCTGTAGGCAAACTCAACTACATAGTTGAGGGACTCAGTCCAAAATGTCTTACTCAAACCCGTTTTGGACAACATGCAACGAACCTTTTGCACCAAGGTATGATACATCCTTTTTGCTGCGGTTTACCAGGAACTGTGAAGTTTTGAACAATGCCCTCTTCTCTAAATACTTCTAAGAATGGATCATACTTGTACTCATCATTATTTTCCGACCGCAGCTTCTTAATCTTACGGTCCGTCGGGTTCTCTACCATTTTCTTCCATTCAAATAAGACTCTAGGAACCTCGTGCTTGTCCTTTATGGGTTATATCCAACCACTTCTAAAGTAATCATCAATAAATGTGACAACGCACCCTTCGTAGGACCCCATACATCCGAGTGAACTAATACAAAACACCATTGGTTTTATGTATTGCAGTGCCAAATTTCACCCTTCAATGTTTGCTATAGACACAATGTTCACAAAATTCAACTTTGCCAGTTTTGGCACCTTTGAGCACGCCTTGATTCACGAAAGTTTGGATTGGTTTGTCTCCAACATGTCTAAGTCTCATGTGCAACATCTTCAAAAGTACCGATCAATACCCCTTATTTTGCAAGTGTTGTTGTTACCTATGTAAACAACTCCACCATCTAGATGTTCAAATGTCGAGAAAATTTCTTTATGAGGACGCATGTGGTAGGAGAATCTTAAATTGAAGATCCACTTATCAGCACGACTAATTGAACATGAGAGTGAGATCGTTAAAGCATCATATGTTCGGTTTTAACGGATCATGCGCAGTGGAAGACTTTACATGAACAAAACCCAAAGCCAGGATCCGCTATTATCAAATAATTTATAATAAAGATGAAAAAGGATTCTAACCTTGTTTGCTCGGAATAAAACTTTAAGATCTTAGGTATTAATAAAAAATACCATCTCTTAGTATCCATACTTCGAACGGATAAGAACTCCTTCTTGGCGCGATTGCTAGATCCTTTAGTCTTGAAAACTTTGGCTTTGAAGAACCCTTCTTCAAGCTCCCTTGAATGAATATTATGGTTTGATAATTGAGAATAATCAAACCCTAATAACCCTTTAATAATGTGTATTTTTCTCTCACCAAAAACTTCTCTTTGATTTCTCAAATCAATGTGGAAGCATATGTTTTCGGCTGCTGAAAATTGTCCATTATATCCAAGGAAGAAACCTAATCTCATTAGCAAAATAGTTTTTTTTTTTATCAGCAAGAAGTTACCTAAAACTGTTCCTACTGGACAAACCATCCGTACGGATGAGTTTGGTGGCTCCCAAACTATCCGTACGGATCCTCCAGTAGGATCCAGTTTTTCTCATTTTCCGTGCCTTATTCGATCCGTTTTACGTGTGTGACTCAATAGGATTATACAAAGTTGGCAATGAGCCCGAACTGTTCAGATCTCGTAAATCATAAGCGGAATCTAGCAAGCCATTATAATTACCCAATTAGTATAACTTTGAAGATCCCAAGTTACCTAAATAGAACATATCACAATCCCTTTGTCACGCGATATCATGTTAGACATAAGTCATGGTCCACGTCAATTTATGTTGTCCAATGCTTTCTCGATATTGAGTAGATTGATAAGAGCAAATGAGATTGATCACATCAATTCATTTGGGCATGGCCATGCACTATCATCAATCTCACTCATCGAGTGGCCAAGCAGATATCTCTCTTGAGAGAGGGACAAATCCCATCTTGACTTATCATTCTTCCCTACAAGAACCCAATTATGCCAATCATAGCCTTTATAACCACTCAGTTAAGGGTAGCGTTTGAGTACGTCAAACATAATGTTCATCATGTGGAAGACCATGATAATCTCAGGTCTAAGGATATCAAATGATATAACTATTATGAGATTTAATTATGACATTTGACCATGATATAAATCTCATAACGGGTCAGTCCAGTACCTTGTTCTCCAACAAGTACCTATAAGTTTAATTTGTATCCAATACACATAATCATCATATGATCATCTATTAAACTTATACTGGATCTTCATAAATGCTAGGAACATGATTATTATAATAAACATGCAAAATATATAATAATCGGGTTTATTATCTCTATAACAATGAAGCTATGATGTAACGCATATGCATTTCTCAAGGACCTAGGGCATAATATCCAACAATCTCCCACTTGCACTAGGCTCAATCAACGTGTATCCAATACCCATTGAGCTTAGTTATGATCTCCATCATTATTGCAAGCGAGCTTATGTAAGATGATTATCCTTATTATCATCATATGGTATTTTGCATATTTTGACATCTCCCGTCTTTGACGATTTCTAGAATAAGATAAAAACATCCAAGTATATGTTTAGATAAGATATTAGTCCCTTGACTTGTGCAATAACGATTATTGTCACAATGAAGGTCCATTAAATTAGTGCCACTAGAAACAATTTCTAGTTTACTAATTAGCACCTTAATCCAAACAATTTTCTAGTTGCATCCCATGCCACTAGATACTCAACCCTTTTGTAGAATAGTAATGGTGTACTTAGAACTCTTCCAACACCATTATTAACCACAAACATGTATTTATATTGCGATATTCATCTTTATTGGTTTATAAGAATGCATCTACGTAACTATTACAAGATCATCTTATATTCCATCATAGATCAAGAATGCATCATTTAGTTCTTCACAAGTACATGGAGATATTTCTTAACCAGTGAATTTCACTAGGTTCTGATTAGTATCATCTCATTATACTCTAAGAATATGAGATATCCGGTCTTAGTATATTAACATGGCTTACATGATAGATCCAATTTCCGAAGCTTAAGGAATCCTAATCATGTACTCTTGATCATTAGTCTTCCAGTAAGACTAAATCTTGTCAAGTGTAATCCCATTAGATATTTGCAAGCAACCTCTCCAAGAGTCTTGCATAGTGAACTCTTCACTATTCTGTCTATATTTGTACTTTGTCTTCAACCAATCAACCTTTTAGATTTATCTCCATAAATCATTCCAAGGACATAGGGCGGCTTATCTAAGTCTTTCATTCAGAAACTCTTTCAAAATGAACTATATGTCATCCACAAATATAAGACTAGGAATAATGTTATGCTCCCACTAAATTTATTGTAATCACAAGTTTCATCTTTGATACATTCAAACCCTTTGAATACTACATCAAAATGAAATTTTCACTCCAAGTGGTTTACTTCGATCCATCTCATTGATTTTTACAACTTGCATATTTTATTAGAATTTTATGGATTAACAAAACTTTTAGGTTGTATTCAACACATCCTAAAGAATGCTCCTGTTAAGGAATATTGTTTTGATATCCCTTTGTCATTTTTCATATTCAAAATACGAGGTCATGACAATTAGAATTCTAATATCCTTAAGCATGACTATAGATGATAAAGTTTCATCATAATCGATATTATGAATTAACTTTACGCAATTAGTCGTGCCTTATCAATATGGACCTTGCGCTCCATATCCGTTTTCATTTTCTTCCTTATGGTTTTTAAGCCTTCAGGTAGAACAGTCAAGTTAAAAACTTGATTATCATACATGGATTGCATTTTAGATTTCATGACTCCAAGTCATTGATCTAAATCTGGAGCGGACTTTGTATCTTGATAGGTGATAGGCCAATCATTGTCAATGATATCTTCCTTATAACTTTCTATTACGCGAAATCAATATTTCTTGTTATAGATAGTATCCTATCATATATGCAAACATCTTGTGAATACTTTGAACGAATTTTCACAACTCCTTGTGATACTTTGTTCAAATTCCATCTTAGGTTCTATGTCATTTTCCGGGCCTCGAACTCTTCGAGATACATTTGACTCCCACTAGTTCTTTAGAGGTAAACGATTTATCTAGAAAGTACTATTTTGAGTAGCAAACAATTTGTGTTCTAAAGGGCATAAAATTAATATCATTAAGATATCCCAAGAAAATACATTAACAAGATTTAGGTGTGTGAGCGCGCGCGTCCTCCGGGCCCCAGTTTTTGGTTGCCATCGCTTGGTTGAAAGGACTTGATTGTTGCTCGATTGTTGTGAGTCGCCACCATGTTTAATGGAACACAGACCGTGAGATTCTTGAGTTCGGGGGTTAAGTTATGGATTGGGAAGGTCAAGGAGCACCCAATCCACCCGATCTAGGATCGGTCTTGCTTACGAAATCATCATCATCATCTTTAAAATTATGCATTCATGTACAAAAGGAAAGCAAACAAATAAATAATTTCTTATTTATTCGGAATGTCGGATCATGTGCTTCGAGACCATCTCCATGAATTGAAGAGGCTCTAGGCTGATCCTTTTGATAGAATCACACTACTTAAAGGCAAAGAAGGAGATGAGAAGAGAGGAAAACACAGGAATTACCTAAGCGTTCTTCGAGAATCCTATGGATGGCCTTGACTAAAGGCCTTGGTGATCCAAATAACTTGACTTGAATGGTGGTATGAAGGTTTGAATTTCGTGGGTGAGGGAGAGAGGCTGATTATGAGGACTTCTTTTATTACATTTGAGTGGTTTTTGGGTGAATGACCATTCTAGAGGTTTTTAGGTTCAAGAACCTCTATATTTATAGGATTTCTTGACCTAGGGATCAAGCTAGGGAGGTAAGTTTGGATGAGAATCAAAGACTTGATTCCCAAGGAGGTATTTTTGGACTCTAGGATCGCACATTAGGTTTATCCTGGATTGCACGAGTGTTTGCCAAGAAACGGGGTTGAGATCAACAAGAAAACTGACCAAAACCCGATTGTCAAGGGGGATGTCTCGTACGAGATATCCAATGTCTCGTACGAGACATCTTGTGTCTGAATCACAGATTTCCCTCCTGCAGAAGTTTAAATGTTCATTTTGGCCACTAACTAACATAGTCAGTCAGAAACTTAACGAAACATGTCAAACTTAACGAGTTTCAACCCAAATCAAAGGCGAGACACAGAAGTAGTGTAATCATGGATGAATGTTCAAAATGGGGTGTCTACAAAGCCCCTCGCTGACGATACTTAGAAGGAAGTAACGTCGTCGATAGAAAAGACACCATTTAGAACTTTGGGTATGGTTGTGCTGAAAAGCTGCCTACGTATTCCTTGGAAGGAATCAGACCAAACATAGTTCGACTCCAAAATACGCAAAAAAACGGAGGCTTGAGGTATTTTGAAAATCAATTTTGAAAACAATACTGCAGTAAGTAAAGTTTAGAGTTTAGAGAGTAACCCATACTGAGGAATCAATATCCTTGACCCAATTCTGAATATACTCCTTTGTTGATGACGAACAGTCTCCAGTTGCAATCCATACTGAGGAATCAATCTCTTATATACCCTGTTGTTGATGACGAACCGCCTTCAGCTTTGTTGGTGCCGGAATGACCATAGAGATGATTACTTGTGTGCCTCAGTGACGATAGGGTGCCTTTGATGCCGGAATGACCATAGAGGGCTTACTTGTGTTCCTCAGTGACCATAGGGTGTCTTTGATGTGAATCCTATTTCAAGTAGCAAAAAATTTGTACTCTAAAGGGCGTAAAATTAATATCATTAAGATATCCCAAGAAAATACATTAACAAGATTTAGGTGTGTGAGCGCGTGCGTCCTCCGGGCCCCGATTTTTGGTTGCCATCGCTTGGTTGAGAGGACTTGATTGTTGCTCGATTGTTGTGAGTCACCACCATATTTAACGAAACACGGACCGTGAGATTCTTGAGTTCGGGGGTTAAGTTATGGATTGGGAAGGTCAAGGAGCACCCAATCCATCCGATCTAGGATCGGTCTTGCTTACGAAATTATCATCATCATCTTTAAACTTATGCATTCATGTACAAAAGGAAACCAAACAAATAAATAATTTCTTATTTATTTGGAATGTCAGATCATGTTCTTCGAGACCATCTCCATGAATTGGAGAGGATCTAGGCTGATCCTTTTGATAGAATCACACTATTTCAAGGCAAAGAAGGAGATGAGAATAGAGGAAAACAAAGGAATTACCTAAACGTTCTTCGAGAATCCTATGGATGGCCTTGACTAAAGGCCTTGGTGATCCAAAGAACTTGACTTGAATGGTGGTATGAAGGTTTGAATTTCGTGGGTGAGGGAGAGAGCCTGATTATGAGGACTTCTTTTATTATATTTGAGTGGTTTTTGGGTGAATGACCATTCTAGAGGTTTTTAGGTTCAAGAACCTCTATATTTATAGGATTTCTTGACCTAGGGATCAAGCTAAGGAGGTAAGTTTGTATAAGAATCAAAGACTTGATTCCCAAGGAGGTATTTTTGGACTCCAGGATTGCACATTAGGTTTATCCCGGATTGCACGAGTGTTTGCCAAGAAATGGGGTTGAGATCAACAAGGAAACTGACCAAAACCCGACTGTCAAGGGGGATGTCTCGTACGAGATATCCAATGTCTCGTACGAGACATCTTGTGTCTGAATTACAGATTTCCCTCCTGCAGAAGTTTAAATGTTCATTTTGGCCACTGACTAACGAAGTCAGTCAGAAACTTAACGAAACATGTCAAACTTAACGAGTTTTGACCCAAATCAAAGGCGAGACACAGAAGTAGTGTGATCATGGATGAATGTTCAAAATGGGGTGTCTACAAGGTGTGATTTTTTCCATGACAATACTTTTCACAAAAGTGTCACATCTTAAATTTCTATGAAAGACAAACCAAGTTTTCTTTCATTCTATAGTTAATATGGTGTTAGTCGAAACTCCTTAGATGAAACTCAAATTAGTGTAAGCGCAGCTGTTTTCAGCACATAATCCAGAGAGTTAATAAAAGATCAATTTGACTTATCATGAGGCGAAAAACTGTAGTTTGCAGACAATCTGTAAACTTTTGGAACACCATCCGTACGGCTGCTAGGCAGGCGTACACCTCCAAGCAATCCGTACGGTTGCTGTTTCCGGATTACGTTTTTTTTCTTATCATGCAGACTTTCTGCAGAGTTCTCATTAAGTTTAAGGCTCAAATGTTCATTACTTTGATCTGATCATAGTACATTAATACTTTTGCCATGTGTTATCGAAATCCTTTTTAGCATTGTTACTTTAATAAACTACATACATCAAAATGTGTAAGTTCAAATGAGAGCTTCCTCTTACTACTATTAGTAAAATGTGTCTTGATCAATTTCTAAGATTCACATATATCACATGATTTGAAATCATGTGAATTTAAAAGTCCGTCCCAAGGAATTTTAGATATGTGTTTCTTATCATTTGATATAGACATCAATGCTTTTAAGAATGCAACGACTACATCCTCATATTTGGATTTCTATTATTTATGTTATACATATTATTTTATTCTTCCAAGATAAGGATATAAAGTCCCATTATATGATTAGCAATACAATAAAGCAAATCATATTTAATAGAACACTTTCTTATTCAAAATAAGAAATATCCGTAATCTTTTAATGAAGAAAACAAAATAATATGTCTATTTAAAGTAGGAACATAACACCATTTGTTCAAAACAAATATGGATCTACTAGTTAAAGACACTTCGCAAGTCCCTATGATAAATGTTGCAACCTTTGCATCATTATCAAAACAAAGGTTAATCTTTACCTTTTTAAGTAGTCATTCTATTTCTAAAGTCTTATACATTTATACAAATGTGGGATCCATATCCGGTATCCAATACCCAAGAACATAGAAATAGAATATTAACATAAATACTTGAAGTGGTAGTCTTACTATCCTTCCTTTTGATCTTTTAATTCAAATTGTAATTTCTCCAATGGTCAATCTTATTGCCATGGTAGCAATTACATCATTTGGATTTTAGGTTTAGCCATAATATTTCCATGAGGCTTGACAACATTTGTCGTACCTTTATCTTTAATCCTTTTCTTTTAGAAATTCATGAAGTCAAAAATAAATTTTTGATTTAGATCATCATCTTTCCGCGTGATAGTTCAGATATCGAGAGCATAAACTGTACGGCCGAACTAAGCCATAAGGCAACCACATTTCCATACATCATTCAGAAACTAGAGAACAATCCATACGGCCGAAACTAAGCCATAAGGCATCCATATTTTCGTATGAATTTGTAGTCTGTTTCTAAAATCTATGTCTCATCAATTTTACTAATTTCAGCAATCCAGAACAATTCAAGATTCTGATTTTAGTTTATCTGAATTCTGAATTGACATCACTTTTCAGGAAACATGGTTTCGAAAACCAGCCATCTGAAACTAGATTCAACTTCAGATTCAAATTATGAACATCATCTGCTCGGCCGAGTCTTAGGACCCGCTCGGCTGTGCACCACGAAAAGTAGATTTTAAATTTCCAAAACTTACCTTAAAATTGTTTTCCATGATTCAATTAGGATCTGGTGTTCATGGTGATCGAATCATCATGATTATCAAATCCCAGAATAAACAATTTATTCATGAATCTAAGATCATCAACAAGTTAATCGAATTAAATTTTGATGATCCTATGGAACATATTAATCAAATTAATATTGTAATTTAGGTTACTTAGGATTATAAAGAATGTATAATTTCCGTTCTTGCTTTAGAACAATTCTTATACTCATGATCATATCAAAGAAATTAATTTTGATTCTCTTTTAAGTGGGGTCTATCGCAGTAATTAAACATGATTAAAGTTTAAGATATTCTACACAAATATGCAAAAAAATATACACCTATATTTCATACCATTATCATTAAGAGATATATAAAGTATTTCATAAATAATCCCACTAAATCATACACCTTCAAATTCAACAATTGTATAATATAATTTATGTGGTTAAGATCCAAGTTTAATTTAATTTCAAGTCCGCTTTGGCGATACTGCTCAAAATTAAATTAATTAGGTAGATAACTCCTTATCGATCATATCATATATGACTCTTAGATCCTTTATGAGATTTTATACATCTTATGTCTAACATGTTTTAATCTCATCTTGTACCTTACACCGAAAACTTTATATTTTGATAGCCTAATTAAGTCAAATTATTTTAAACATATAAGAATCACTCTTTCCTCATCTTTCTCATAGATGAATAGAATTAATGCACCTCGCTTTGGCAGAGCTCACATAAAACTACCCATGTACTCACAAGTGTTTTAATCATGGATTGACACAAGACTTAAATTTTATAAGAAGGTTCAATTAACACATAAATTCAAGCAATTAGCCTAAGTTACTTTATGTGATTTAATTCCACTAGTTAAAGGATTAATTCTGGAAAAAAAAAATTGAGATTACGCTAACCTTAAATTCCTTTAAGATTCTGATATCAGTAACTGTCTGAACTTCTAAACTGAAATCTGTTTGAGGAAACACGGTTTCCAAAACCAGCCGTCTGAAACAGGTCAGAATCAGTACTACCCAAACCATCCATACAGATGTTTCTGGCAGCTTCCAGATTCATCCGTACGGCTCTATCAAGCAGGTCACAGAAACTCTAAACTCTTCAGAATTCTAGAACTGTATATTTCTGGATTTCAGGATTGAGATCTTTTCAGTAAACACGGTTTCAGAAACCAGCCGTCTGAAATAGACTCAATATTCAGATTCAAATTCTGCAACCAGTTTACAGAACAATCCAATTTACCAGAAACCAGAGTCAAATCTGAGATTTACCGAACCATCAGTACGGATCAGTTTGGTAATTTCCAAACCATCCATACGGATCCTTCAGTAGGATCCCAGATTTCCAGATTTTTTCAGAAACCATCAAATTCGACTAATCCCAGATTCATGTTCAAGCATAATCAATATTAAGAGATGTGAATTACAGATTATGAATTTAAACTGATCTAATCTATATAATCAACAACAAGTTTATTCCACATATAAATTAGATCAAGATCATTAATAAGCATAATCCAATTAAAATTGATAATCTTAAGCATGCGATTATACATATAAATCCAATTAATATAATAATCACATAATCCACTAGCATGCATAATTTATATCTCATATAAAATACTAATCACATAATTCATATTTTATCATGCATATTAATTAATCCAATTAAAATAATACATGCATGATCATATTAAAATTATTGATCATCAACGGGGATTTGATACCACTGTTGGGTTTCAACGGATCATGCGCTGCGGAAGACTTTACATGAACAAAATCCAAAGCCAGGATCCGCTATGATCAAATAATTTATAATAAAGATGAAAAGGGATTCTAATATTGTTTGCTCGGAATGGAACTTTAAGATCTTAGGTATTAAGAAAAAATACCCTCTCTTGGTATCCACACTTCGAACGGATTCAAGAACTCTTTCTTGACACGATTGCTAGATCCTTTAGGCTAGAAAACTTTGGCTTTGAAGAACTCTTCTTCAATCTCCCTTGAATGAATATTATGGTTTGATAATTGAGAATACTCAAACGCTAATAAACCTTGAATATGTGTATTTTTCTCTCACCAAAAACTTCTCTTTGATTTCTCAAATCAATGTGGAAGCATATGTTTTCGGCTGCTTAAAATCATCCATTATATCTAAGGAAGAAACCTAATCTCATTAGGAAATAGGTTTTTTTGATCAGCAAGAAGTTACTTAAAACTGTTCCTGCCGGACAAACCATCCTTACGGATGAGTTTGGTGGCTCCCAAACTATCATTCGGATCCTCCAGTAGGATCCAGTTTGCCTCATTTTCCGTGCCTTATTCGATCCGTTCTGTGTGTGTGACCCAATAAGACTATATTAAGTTGGCAAGGAGCCTGAACCGTTCAGATCTCGTAAATCATAAGCGGACTCTAGCAAGCCATTATGATTACCTAATTAGTATAACTTTGAAGATCCAAAGTTACCTAAATAGAACATATCACAATCTCTTTGTCACGCGATATCATGTTGGACATAAGTCATGGTCCACGATTACTTATGTTGTCCAATGCTTTCTCGATCTTGAGTAGATTGATATGAGCAAATGACATTGATCACATCAATTCATTTGGGCATGGCCATGCACTATTATCAATCTCACTCATCGAGTGGTCAAGAAGATAACTCTCTTGAGAGAGGGAAAATCCCATCTTGACTTATCATTCTTCCCTACTAGAACCCGATTATGCCAATCGTAGCCTTTATAACCACCTAGTTAAGGGTAGCATTTGAGTACGTCAAACATAATATTCATCATGTGGAAGACCATGATAATCTCAGGCCTAAGGATATCAAATGATATAACTATTATGAGATTTAATTATGACGTAAATCTCATAACGGGTCAGTCCAGTACCTTGTTCCCCAGCTAGTACCCATAAGTTTAATTTGCATCCAATGCACATAACCATCATATTATCATCTATTAAACTTATACTAGCTATTCATAAGTGCTAGGGACATGATTATTATAATAAACATGCAAAAGATATAATAATCGGGTTTGTTATCTCTATAACAATGAAGCTATGATGTAACGCATAGGCCTTTCTCAAGGGCCTAGGGCGTAATATCCAACATCACTTGCGTCGCTATCTTCCCTACTAGCCAGATTTTCTTTTGAATTGTTATTATTTTTCATCTTTGGGTAATCTTTCTTACAGCGACCCTTCTTACGGCAATAGGCACTTTCATCTTTGCCGACTTTCTTTGATCAACCAATTGTCCTCTTGATCTCGACTAGGAGCGACCACGCTCACCATTGTTATGACTGTTGGTCCTCCCCCAAACTGTAAAAGCATCTGAATTTGAGTCTAGAAAGGTTACTTTATCTTTCCTCCGTACCTCATTATTCATCTAAGCATTGGAAACATGTTAGAGAACAAGGTATTGGATAGACCCTTTATGAGATTATTGCATGTTCAAATGTCATAATAAATTCATTATAGTTAAATCTATGAATTCTTAGACTTGAGGTTATTATGGTCTCTATTCGACATAATCAAATATTATCTTTAATTGGATAATTGTAAAGGTGATGATTGATAATAATGAGAATTATGTTGAGGAGAACGAATAACTAAGATGAAATTCGTATCTTACTCACCATGAGAGACATATCTACTGTCCCCTTGATAAAATGAGATTGATAAGTGAATGGTATGTTTTTGTCTCTCCTACAATTGCAAGACTAAGTATCTTATTACTCGTTAAATTGTTGTTATGTCAATGCTAATGCTTAATCTTCCATTTTCTTGGGGTCATAAATTCTAACAATCATGCAAAACAGGTATCATCTCATTTTCAGCATGTCTTAATCAATTCTTTTCTTATTTTTTTAATGTCAATGAATAGAAGACGTCCATATCTGTATCCTAATTAATCAAGAGAAGTAATTAGCCGTGATTTTGATTAATGGAACCACACGAATTGAAAAAGATTCAATTAATTACGAGAGTATCTTGATTGTATAAAGATGATTATTTAATGGAAAAAACGTGGATTTGACACAAAACTCCATGGGTTTGGGCTAGTGTATGGAACCATTAAGAGAAAGGCCGAGCTAGTCTAAAATACGTATGCTATACCTTGATTGTGAGAAGTTAGCACATCTTTGTTGTTTGGTAGCACCTAAATAAGTTTTCTTGAAAATAAATTTGAACCGAAAATAATAAAAGGGTAAAGTCAAGTCCAGTATCAATACTGTCTCCGTAAGACAAATTTTCCCCGTACAAGTGCTCACGGTTTTGGAAAAGTGTCCCAGCGACCAACGCGTACGTGCGAAGTGCAAAGTGCGCCCTAAACCGCCCATTCCGCCGCTTCGCGGGTTATGGGTTGATTTTGAGCAAGCTCAAAATTAACCCATTTCCCTACTAGCTTGCATGGTTGGTGTTGGGATTGGAGTCAAAACTAAGGTGAAGGTCAAAACAGCGGAGGAAAGGAGTCGAAACCGGAACCGAGCGGACGCCTGGTAAGGACCAGGCGGACGCCTATAAAGACAGAAAGTTTGGCCGGTAGAAAATCTAATCCAGGCGGGCGCCTGGTGTGGCGGACTGCAGGAAATCTGGCGTGGAGTGGGAGTAAAGGAATTGGTTTCCTTTTCTCATTCAGTTTCCTAAAAGCTATAATACTTGGAGGAGAAGTATTATACTCCTTCTGTCTCAAGGACTCCGGGTAAATTAGGTTTTGATCAGGATTAGGTTTTGTATCTTTATAAATATATTGTGACTACCACCATAATATTTGTACCCAAAAAGGAGAAAGTTAGGATATCAAAGGGAGCCACAAAATAGTGTCTAGGAGGGGGCCGGGGTCCTAGGAGAGCCATGGGGGGCGATCCTACAACCCGGCCATGACCGTGTTTGTGTGTTCTTGGGGAGGTGAGATAATATATATGAGAAATTGCTCATGGAGAGTTACTATGCTAGATCTGTGTGAGTGCATATGTAAAGTTGTAATCCTTCATATATTATTATAGTGATATCCTGGCTTGGGGCCTCCGGATGTAGCCACATGGTGGTGGTGAACCGGGTTAACAAATTATCGTGTTCCTGTTCTTTCATATTATTCATGTGTTGATTATTTTCTCCATATTAATGACTGCTAGTATGGGCTAGTGGATGAGGTGATCCCCCCCAATTCCCCAACAGTTGGCCCAATAGCCTACTTAGTTGGCCCAAGGAGGATACAACTTGATGACTTCTCCTTAGATGCCCACATTAATATGTTGGCTTGAATTCCTCTTTCTTAGCAATGTGGGATGTAACTCCCATTTGTCTTTTTACTCTTCAACTATTATCTTAAATTGCTAACTTTGGGCATTAAATTCTCATTCACCCAAAATTGGTTTTGAGAAAATAAATATACCTTATTAATCTACTCCAAACGTAGATTAATAATTTGCAACTTAAATTCATTTTCCATAAAATGAATACTCTTGGAATTTTGGTCAAAGTTAGGTCAAACCTAATTTCCTATACCAATTTCCAACAATCCCCCACACGAATGACAATTAATGCATGTATGCAGATTCGTCTAGATTTTCTCGTGAACCATTATCGCATCTGCATAGGTAGCTTGTGGCCTTGAACCTTTCGTAGTAAAATACTATCGGATTTACTAGCCATTTGGTAGTGCGATGTCTTGAACCAATGACTGTATAATGTAAACTAAGACAATAGTACTCACACAATAACAGCTCAAACATTGTTTCGTTCTCACGTTTTTTGTCCATTTCGGCCTTGGACCATATCTTAGTTTCATAAGAGTTTAGTTAGAAGCGGCCATGTACTTCTCACTTATATAGGTGATCTCTTATCAAGAGTATCCTGCCGTACTCTACCTTTCAGGTATAGGAATCATTAAAAGTCCAATGCCTTAACCTCACCACTGTTGCAGGGACTTACACTTGGATGGTCTAGGAATGGGTTGAAGCGAGTTCCAAGTGTTTCACTCGAACTTTCATAACTTGGTTGTCTCATTGAACCAAGGTTCTGGGATCTCCAATTCTCAAGGTTGAGTGTCCGTTATGATCGTTCATTTATTTGTGGATTTTTAATCCCATTCCCCTTACCAATTTTTCCAATTGATCTCTACTTATACCTTTGGTAAACGGATCCGCTAAGTTATCTTTTGACTTTACATAGTCCACTGTGATAACTCCACTTGAGATCAATTGTCTAATGGTATTATGTCTGCGACGAATATGTCTAGACTTACCATTATACATACTACTATGTGCCCTTCCAATTGAAGATTGGCTATCGTAGTGAATTAACACTGCTGGCACATGATTTTTCCAACATAGAATATCTTCCAGGAAGTTTTTAAGCCATTCGGCTTCTTCCGCTGCTTTATCCAAAGCAATAAACTCGGATTCCATTGTGGATCGAGCTATACACGTTTGCTTGGAAGATTTCCACGACACTGTTCCTCCACCAATAGTGAATACAAACGCACTTGTAGACTTGGAGTCTTTTGTGTCCGATATCCAATTTGCATCACAGTATCCTTCTAATACTGCTGGATATCTATCATAAAGTATACCATAGTCCAATGTATAGTTCAGGTATCTTAACACCTTAGTTAAGGCTTTCCAATGCTCTGCACTTGGATTACTAGTGAACCTACTTAGTTTACTCACTGAATATGCAATATCTGGACGAGTGCAATTGGTTAAGTACATTAGACTACCAATTATCCTTGCATATTCCAATTAAGAAACTGGTTCCCCTTTATTCTTAGATAAGTGTAGACTTAGGTCTACAGGTGTCTTAGAAGACGGACTATCATATGCGTTGAATTTTTAAAGAATATTTTCAACGTAATATGATTGGGATAAGATTATTCCTTCGGATGTTCTAGAAATTTTTATTCCTAATATAACATCAGCTACTCCCAAATCCTTCATGTCAAAATGTTTCTTTAATAGGCCTTTAGTATTCATGACTAAATCATGACTACTTCCCATTATAAGCATGTTGTCTACATAAAGGCAAACAATAACAAAAGAGTTACTTGTTCCTTTAATGTATACACACTTGTCACATTCATTAATCTTGAAGCCATTTGACAACATAGTTCGGTCAAACTTTTCATGCCATTGTTTAGGTGCTTGCTTAAATCCATATAAAGACTTTACAAGTTTACACACCTTTCGCTCTTGCCCAGGAGCAACAAAACCTTCGGGCTGATCCATATAGATCTCTTCTTCTAGGTCTCCATTTAAGAAGGCCGTCTTCACATCCATTTGATGTATCTCAAGGTTATGCAAAGCTGCAATAGCAATGAGAACACGAATGGATGTGATCCTATTCACAGGAGAATATGTATCAAAGAAATCATATCCTTCCTTTTGTCTAAACCCTTTGGCTACTAACCGTGCTTTATACTTATCAATAGATCCATCAGACTTATACTTCCTTTTAAGGATCCATTTTCAACCTAACGGTTTACATCCTGGAGGGAGATCGACCAACTCCCAAGTCTGATTTTGTATTATAGAGTCTATCTCACTGTTAATAGCCTCTTGCCAGAACGGAGCATCCGGACTGGACAATGTTTCTTTAACAGATGCTGGTTCATTCTCTAACATGAATGAAACAAAATCAGGACCAAAATTTTTAGCCACTTTTGCTCTCTTGCTGTGTCTTGGTTCTTCTTCTCTTTCTAGAGGAGAATCATTAGCAGCTTCATAAGTTCTCTTATTAGAACTTACTTCATTCCTTTCCTTGGATGGAAATATAGTTTCAAAGAATACTGCGTTCCTTGATTCTATAGTCGTTCCTTCCGTTATATCTGTAATGTTAGACTTGTGTACTATAAATCGATAAGCAGCACTATTACTTGCATATCCGATGAAAACACAGTCAATCGTTTTAGGACCGATTTTGACTTGCTTTGGTTTAGGTACCTCGACCTTAGCCAAACACCCCCACACTCGAAGATATTTATAAGACGGTTTACGATTATGCCATAATTCGTAAGGTGTCTCTTTCTTATCCTTGTGTGGTATCTTATTAAGAATATAGTTCGCTGATAAGATTGCTTCCCCCCACAAGTTATCAGGTAAACTTGAACTTATCAACATCGTATTCATCATCTCCTTAAGAGTACGATTTCTGCGATCAGTGACTCCATTAGACTGAGGCGTATAGGGTGCAGTCGTTTGATGAATTATGCCAGATTCCCAGCATATATCTTCAAATGGCGCAACATACTCTCCTCCTCTATCGCTTCGAATCTTCTTAATTGTTGTATTAAGTTGATTCTCGACTTCATTCTTATAAGTCATGAAGGCATTTAAGGCTTCATCCTTGCTTCTTAACAGGTATACATAATAATACCTCGTGCAATCGTCTATAAAAGTAATGAAGTACTTTTTCCCACCTCTAGTTTGCACAAACTTTAGATCACATATATCTGTGTGAACTAATTCCAGAGGTTTCGTGTTTTTTATTACTGAGGGAAATGACGCCTTTGCCATTTTTGCCTCTACACAAATTTCACACTTATTAGTTTAATTAAACTTTGGCTTGGGTATCAATTCTTGATTCACTAACTTTTTAATTGTGTTGAAATTTACATGTCCTAATCTATCATGCCATAAATTAGAACTTTCAGACAGGTAAACATAAGAAACAACACTTTTATTCTTCGCCTCAGGACGGATAACAGTCATTACATTCATCTTGAAAAGGCTTTTCTCAAGGTAACCCTTTCCAATAAACTTACCATTTTTGGTGAAAACAATTTTGTCTGATTCGAAGACTAGTTTAAATCTGGCTTTGCTCAACAACGAGCCGGAGACAAGATTCTTCCGGATGTTAGGGACATGCAGTACATCCACCAGAGTCAACTCCTTTCCAGAAGTCATCTTCAACACTACCTTTCCGAGCCCTACAACATCGGAGTAGCAGAGTTTCCCATATACAACTTCCTTCCGTTGATTGGGGTATAGGAAGATAAACTCTCTTTATCAGAACACATGTGGCGGGTAGCACCAGTATCTATCCACCACTGCTTGGGGTTATCGTCCAACTTTGCAATGTTAACTTCAAACACCACAGCCGTTAGGTCCTTATCTTCTGTCTCGATGATGTGAGCCTGACCCTTGCCCTTCTTGTTGTCCTTCTTAGGAAACTGGCAGTCTTTGGCCCTATACCCGGGTTGTCCACACTTGTAGCAGTCCCCCATAAACCTCTTAGCTTGACTTTTCTTGCCATGCTCGAGAGTCCTCTTCTTGCCGCTATTGCTTGTCTCGGCAAGATGAACCTTGGCTTCTTTCCCCTTTGACTTTGCCTCTTGCAAGCGATTACTCTATTCAATCTGAAGTCGAACGATCAATTCTTCTACCTTCATTTCCTTGCGTTTATGTTTCAGGTAGTTCTTGAAATCGGACCATCCCGGTGGTAATTTCTCTATGATTGCTGCCACTTTGAATGGTTCATTCAAAATCATCCCTTCAGACGCTAAGTCATGAAGTATGATTTGAATCTCTTCCACTTGGGTGACCACCCGCTTGGAATTAATCATTTTAAAGTCAAGGAATTTGCCAACGACAAATTTCTTTGCCCCGGCATCTTTGATTTTATACTTCTTTTCTAGAGATTCCCACAACTCCTTGGCAGTACTTACTAAACAGTATACACTGTAGAGAGAGTCATCAAGCCCATTGAGTATGTAATTTCTGTTGGGTTTTAAGCAATCATGCGCAACGGAAATAAACATATGAATATGTCAAAACCCATGAGCCCATGGATCCGTTCAAGATGATTAAATTAATACTCAATGAATTTAGATTACTAACCTTGATGCTTTAAAATTCCGGATCTTCGAATATTCAAACTTGCGTTTGAATCTTCATCCTTGCGTTCTTCGAATCATGATCTCAGGAACATGCTTTCGATCATAGGAATGCAAACTTGAAGATGATAAAGCAAACACCATCTATCGGTATCCACACATCGAATCGGACTCAAGAACACTTTCTTGATATGACTGTTAGATCTAGGCTTGAAGAACTTAAAGAAACGGTTTCTTCCTTGGAATTAATTTGCCTCATAAGATTATTGAATTTTCATGATTCCAAATCATAAAATTCATAACCCTAACTCACTATATGTTATTTACTCTCAAACAAAGAGTTTTGATTTCTAAAATCAAGGTCCTTACTTCTCAAACACGGATGCCTCTTTATATAGTGAATAGGGACTTAATTCTGGTAGGTTTTGGACTGCTTTTCGTACAAGAAAAGACAAACTGCCAAAATTAATGTCGGCGGCGAAAGTGGCCGCGTGGCCATCTTTTATTCCCCTAGGAAAATGTGGCCACGTGGCCATGATTTCCAATGTACTTTTTCTTCAGCCTTTTATCCGATTCTGCGTGTGTGACCCTATAGGATTATATTATGTTGGCAATGAGATCAAAACCATTTTGTTCTCATAAATTATGAGCGGATTCTAGCAAGCCATCATGACTACCCAAATAATATAACTTGTCAAAGTTCGTGAATCTTTTTATAGTTACACATATATTTATATATATATATCACAATCCCTTTGTCACACGATATCTTTCATTGGACATAAGTCATGGTCTAAGTCAACTTATCTTGACCAATGCTTTCTCGATCCCGAGTAGATTAATATGAGCAAATGACATTGATCTCATCAATTCATTTGAGTGTGGCCACACATTTCATCAATCTCACTCTTCGAGTGGCCTAAAGCAGATATCTCTCTTGAGGAGGGACAAATCCCATCTTAACTTATCATTCTTCCCTATAAGAATCCGATCATACCAATCGTACCCCTTATGATTACCCGGTTAAAGATAACGTTAGAATACATCAAACATAATGTTCATCATATGGAAGACGATGATAATCTCAGGTCTAAGGATATCAATGATAGTAACTATATGAGATTTAATTATGACATTTGACCATGAATTAAATCTCATAGGTGGGTCATGTCCAGTATATGTTTATCAACTTATACCTATAAGTTTGATATGTATACACATAATCATCTCATGATTATCTATCAACCCTTATACTAGTTTAAATACAAACTAGGGATGGTGATTATTATAGTAAACATGCAAAACATATAATAATCTTTGTTATCTCTAAATGAGAACATGATATAACGTAAGGCCTTTCTCAAGGTCCTAGGGCATAATCTCCAACAATCTCCCACTTACACTAGGCCCAATCATCGTGTATCCAATACCCATTGAGCTTAGTTTATGACCATCATAACAACATGTGGAAAATTATTATGTTTAGAAGATTACCCTTTGTTATTATCATAAGGTATCTTGCATATTTTGACTCTTCCTATGTTAACGATTTCTCGTAGAGATGATGACGTCTGAGTATGTGTGTCTAGATCATTGATGAGTCCTTGGAACCTTAGCTTGTGCAATAACCATTATTGTCACAATAAAGGTCCATAGGATTAGTTTTACTGGAAACGATTTCTAGTTAAACATCCTTTTTTCTAAACAGTTCCCATAGTTACATCTCATATAACCATATACTCAATATACGTGTAGAATTAGTGATGGTGTATTTTGTTCGGAACGATTCCAACTAATATCACCTTCATTAAACATGCGATATTTATCCTTATTGATGTGGAAGTTTGCATCTATGTAACCATTTACAAGATCAATCTACCATCTTGACAACTATCAAGAATGCATCATTAGTTCTTCCAAAGTACTAAGGATGTTCTTGATCATTATCTAGTGACTATCACTAGAATATGATTGGTATATTCTCATCATATTCCAAGTATATGAGACATTTGGTCTTAGTACATAACATGACATGCATGATAGATTCATTCGCTTAAGCTTATGACATCTCTATAAGACTAAGTCTTGCAAAGAACGTTGTCATTAGACATTTTGCAATTCTCTCCAAGAGTCTTGCATATTTAACCATTCAATATTTATGTCTATAGTACTTTATCATAAACCAATCAAAGTATTTAGGTCTATTTCCATAGATCTAACTACTAAGGATATAAGTGGCTTCTTCTAAGTCTTTCATTGAGAAACTATTTTTAAATGATTTATATGTCAACCATATAAATAAGACTAAGAATAATGTTACGCTCCCACTAAATTTATTGTAACCACAAGTCTCATACTTGATGAATTTCAAGCTCTTTGAATGATTCATCAAAATGAATATTTCAACTCCAAGTAGTTTGCTGCAATCCATCTCATGGATTTCCACTACATTGCATGCCTTTTAGAATATTGTGGATTATGTAAAACCTTTAGGTTGTATCAAACACATCCTAAAATAAGTTTCTGTTAAGAAACGTAGTTTTGATATCTATTTGCCATATTTTATATTCGGAATATAAAAGTGTGGCAACGAGAATTCTAATACTTCAAAAAACTTGACTACAAGTGACAAAATTTTCATATTCGAAATATGAAATAACCTTTCATAATTAGTCGTGTTTTATAAGCATGCCTTTTGCCGTCCATGTTAGTTTTCTCCAAGAAAACTTAATTTCATCCTTTGGTTTTTACACCTTTAGAACAGAATAATAAAGTTCCAAACTTGATCATCATTCATGGATTGCACTTTAGATTTTATGACTCCAAGCCATTAATCTAAATCCGGAGTAGACATTGCATCTTGATAGGTGATAGGTCAATCATTCTAAATGATATCTTCCCTATTACTATCTATTTACAAGAAATCAAAATTTCCAATATTTAGGATATAAAGTTTTATTTATATAATTTAGCAATACGATAAAATAAACCATAATAAATAAAGCACTTTCTTATTCTCAATAAGAAACATATATCCTTTATTATATTATAACCGAATAATATCTTCTACTTAAAGTAGGTACATAATATCATTTGTTTGAAACAAATATATATGAGCCCATTAAGTAAAGTCACTTCTAAAGTGCTCTACGATTAATGTTGCAACTCTTGCATCATTACTATTCGTAGATTAGCTTTACTTTTCTTAAGTAGTCTTTCATTTCTCAATTATTACACATTTAAACAAATATGTGATCCACATCCGGTATCCAATACCCAATAATTAGAAGTTGAAAAAATAAGCTTATAACATAAATACTTGAAGCAATAGTCTCACTATTCTTCATTTCCTTTGATCTTCCAAACTTTAATAACAATTTCTAAATGGTCAATCTCATTGCCATTTTACCAAAATTGTATTATTTGAAGACATTGGTTTTGGCCACAATTATTTCCTTTTAGCTTGACAACTCTTGTCATGCCTTCATCTTATAATCCGTTTCCTTTATTAACCATAATTATTTGAGAAGGTATCCTTTTGATATTAAATTTGAGCAATTTAAACATCCAATGTAGCTCATGAATTAATATCAAATCCGTCGTTAGTTCCAAACTAACTTGATGGTCAAGCCTTTTAAGGTGATCGATATGTCTCTCCATGTTCAAAACATGAGAACTTATTAATCCACCTTACAATCATCTCATGAATGTTAGGCTTTTACCGTCTCAAAATTTTATTGCCTTACTTGCTTGTAGGAACCATTCCTTCATGCAATTGCTTATCTCATAAGTATCCATTTGTTCCAGACACTTCCAAAGTTCTTGAACATATGGTTTCAAGTGTAAGACAAATGACATCTATAGAATCATCTAATATTTCTAATATGTGTCTCTGTCCATTCTTGAAGCTTTGGCAAAAGTTACTTAGGGTTAGGATTATCATATAACTTCCGTTTCTTACTTAGGAACTATTCTCAAGTTCATGATCCAATCATGGAAGTTAAATAGATTGCAGTATTTAAACATTTTAATGTCAACGCAATTATTATACACAAATATGCAAATAAACATACTCCTATGTTTCATACCTTCATTTAAGAGATGAATAATGTATTTCATAAATACTCCTACTAAATTATATAACCTTCATATACAATAAATGTATAATATGATTTAAGTGGGCTAAGACCCAACATTAACTTAATTTTACATCCGCGATGGCAAGATGCATAAAATTAAATTAATAAGGTAGACAACTCTTGTCAATCATATTTCATTTAAATTTTGACACCGCGATGGCAAGTCCCCAAAATTTAAATTATTTTGATAGCCTAATTAAGTCAAACCACTTTAAACGTATAGGAAACTCTGATTCACTCATCATGCTCATACAAAGATAGAATCAATGCACCTCGCGAGGGTTAGAGCGCGCACAAAACTACCCGTGTACTCACATGTGTTTTAATCGTGGGTTGGCACAAGACTTAAATTTTTGTGAAGGTTCAATCATATAGCTTGACAACATATTTATATGTAAAATATAAACATGTAAAGCATCGGTTAATCACTTAATTAATCTCATTAATTAGTGTGTGACTTCATGTGATTAAGTTGAAAAAGTTTATTGGGATAAATTTTTAAAACTTTGAATTTTGAAAAATTGTAAATTCAGAACAGCAGATTTTCGAAACATCTATAACCGAATTTTCTAAAAATCCAATTTCAAGATTTTCAAAATTCCTTAATCTGGAAAAATTCATATGGTCGAAACACATATGAAATTTCATAATTGCGAGAACGATTGTATGGTCGAAACTAAGCATAGAGCAACCATAATCTCGAATCAAATTTAGACACATGCAGAAACCATCTTTTCAGAAAGTAACTTGATTCTAAATTCTTTCGTCTCACCAATTTTATGAATATGACCTTTCAAATTTAGAAACATGCAGAAACAATCTTGTAAGGTCGAAACTAAGCCAATGGCATCCACAATCCCTTACAGAAAGTAACTCGATTCTAAAATTTTCGGGTTTCATTCAAGTATCACTTTGACCTTGAAATTTGTCTTTAGGAAACACAGTTTTCAAAACCAGCCATCTAAGAGACAAATTCAATCCAAAGTAATTTTGAACTTGAATCTTAATTTTAGGAAACACAGTTTCTAAAACCATCCTTCTGACAATTAAATTCAAAACAAAATATTTACCATTGTGTTTCCAAAACACATTCCAAAATTCAATCCACTAGCCCGAAAACTCCAAGAATTCGGTCGGCTAGTGCCATGAATTTTGCCCAGATTTTAAGTCTCAAAATTCAATCTTAAATTGCTTTTCCATATTCAATAAGGATTTGGTGTTCATGATGATCCAATCATCATGTTCATCAAAACCGTAGAATAACCAATTTATTCATGAATCCAATATCATCAACAATTTAATCTAATTAAAATTTAATGATCTCATGGAACATATTAATCCAATTAATATCACAATTTTAGGATCCCACATAAACAATTTATGATCATCTTATTCGCATATACTTTGTTTCCAAAACAACATAATTAGAATTTTATGATCATCAAAATTTGCACAATTATGTTTCTCCAAACATCAAGAAATCACATAACAATCACGAATCTAAAATCGAATCATGCTAGATCAAATAATCAAATTATTTATATAACATGAAACTATTAAAATAATCACGATGAACGGGGCTCTGATACCGCTGTTGGGTTTTGAGCAATCATGCGCAGCGGAAACAAACATATGAATATGCCAAAACCCATTAGCCCATGGATCCGTTCAAGATGATTAAATTAATACTCAATGAATTTAGATTACTAACCTTGATGCTTTAAAATTATGGATCTTCGAATATTCAAACTTGCGTTTGAATCTTCATCCTTGCGTTCTTCGAATCACGATCTCAGGAACATGCTTTTGATCATAGGAATGCGAACTTGAAGATGCTAAAGCAAACACCATCTATCGGTATCCACACATCGAATCGGACTCAAGAACACTTTCTTGATATGACTGCTAGATCTAGTCTTGAAAAAACGATTTCTTCCTTGGAAATAATTTGCCTCATAAGATTATTGAATTTTCATGATTCCAAATCATAAAACTCATAAACCTAACTCACTATATGCTATTTACTCTCAAACAAAGAATTTTGATTTCTAAAATCAAGGTCTTTACTTCTCAAACCCGGATGCCTCTTTATATAGTGAAATAGGGACTTAATTCTGGTAGGTTTTGGACTGCTTTTCGTACAAGAAAAGACAAACTTCCAAAATTAATGTCGGCGGCGAAAGTGGCCGCGTGGCCATCTTTTATTCCCCTAGGCAAATGTGGCCGCGTGGCCATGATTTCCCATGTACTTTTTCTTTAGCCTTTTATCCGATTCTGTGTGTGTGACCATATAGGATTATATTATGTTGGCAATGAAATCAAAACCATTTTGTTCTCATAAATTATGAGCGGATTCTAGCAAGCCATCATGACTACCCAAATAATATAACTTGTCAAAGTTCGTGAATCCTTTTATAGTTACACATATATTTATATATATCACAATTCCTTTGTCACACGATATCTTTTATTGGACATAAGTCATGGTCTAAGTCAACTTATCTTGACCAATGCTTTCTCGATCCCGAGTAGATTGATATGACCAAATGACATTGATCTCATCAATTCATTTGAGTGTGGCCACACATTTCATCAATCTCACTCTTCGAGTGGCCTAAAGCAGATATCTCTCTTGAGGAGGGACAAATCCCATCTTGACTTATCACTACAAGAATCCGATCATGCCAATCGTACCCCTTATGATTACCCGGTTAAAGATAACGTTAGAATACGTCAAACATAATGTTCATCATGTGGAAGACGATGATAATCTCAGGTCTAAGGATATCAATGATAGTAACTATATGAGATTTAATTATGACATTTGACCATGAATTAAATCTCATAGGTGGGTCATGTCCAGTATATGTTTCTCAACTTATACCTATAAGTTTGATATGTATCTCACACACATAATCATCTTATAATTTTCTATCAACCCTTATACTAGTTTAAAGACAAACTAGGGACGGTGATTATTATAGTAAACATGCAAAACATATAGTAATCTTTGTTATCTCTAAATGAGAACATGATATAATGTAATGCCTTTCTCAAGGGTCTAGTGCATAATCTCCAACAATTTCTACACATGAAATTACCGTGGTCCCAAGTTTCCTTGGCCGTGATCCTTAGTGGATCAGTCTCATCCTCCGCCACATCAGGCGGGGCTTCTTTTAGGTACTTATGTACGTTGAGGGCCGTTAGGTAGAATAGCATCTTCTGCTGCCATCTTTTGAAGTCGATCCCGATGAACTTAGTGTTGGGTTTCGGAGTAACATGCGCAGCGGAATTAAGCATTTAAAATTTAATAGAAACCCAAAGCCATAGATCCGTTCATATGATTATATCAAATACAACATAATAAATACTAGAATACTAACCCTTGATGCCTTTGATTTTGCAACCTTGAATTTGATAGAGGCTTGAAATCTTGATCACGAACAATGCAAGAATTACGAACTATAAAGATGATAAGTTTCACCCTCTAGTGGTATCCACACGCGAACGAATAACAAGAACACTTGATCTTGGTTGCTAGACCAAATCATGAAACATTCTTTCATGATGTATAGAACTATATGGAATTATTATGTGTGTGATATTCTTGTTCTTCAATCTAGGGATTTCTTAGAACAAGAAATTCATCCTCTCAAACCCTTGGAGGCTCTCACAAAGTTACATAATGCTTAGTGTTGATTTTGGGCGAATAGAGGTTGTTTATATACAAGTTAGACCTATTCCAAATAGGTAACTTGTGTCTAAACCCGCAAGGAATTGCAATTAGGAAAGTCCAAAACCTGTCCAAAATCTGTTTCCAAATTGAATCAGGAAACCAATCCCGACAAACTGTGCGGCCGCCCAAAACCAACTGTGCGGTCGCTCACTCAACCTGGAACAATTCTGGTACAAGTTGAGCCAAACTGTGCGGCCACCCAAGATTTTCTGTGCGGTCGCACACTTGCTCCAGTCTCCCTTAATTTCCAAAATCCTTCAATGGTCCTTCGACCCAATATTCCAATATAGTCCTTTTAGGATTTGTTCTATTGTGTGTGACCATCTAGGATTATACTAAGTTGGCAATGGGTTCAAACATGAAACCATAAGATATGATTAGGTTCTAGCAAACCGTCATACCTACCCAAATAGTATAACTAGATACAAGTTCGCATTCCTTTAGAACATGTCACAATCCCTTTGTCCACGATGTCATTGAATACAAGTCATGGTCAACAAGTCAACTTGTTTTTTTTGTTCAATACTTTCTCGATTCCGAATATGTTGATAATCCAAATGACATTGATCTAATCAATCCATTTGAGTTTGGCCAAACATTTCATCAACATCATTCCTTCGAGGGGCCCAATCTTGACATCTCTCCGAAGAGGGACAAATCCAATTAGCTTATTATTCTTCCCTACGTGAATCCGATTATGCCAATCATACCCTTTATAACTACCCGGTTAAAGGTAGCGTTTGAATATGTCAAACATAATCTTCATCAAGTGGAAGACTATAATAACTTCATGTCTAAGGATTCAAATGACATAACTAATATGAGATTTATATATGACATTGACTATGACATAAATCTCATACTGCGGGTCATGTCCGGTACCTTGTTCCAAACAAGTACTCATAAATCTAACATGATCATCCCATGATCATTTAGCCTTTATACTAGTGCTTAACAAGCTCTAGGGACGGAGATTATTATAAACAAATATGAGCAACAATAATAATTTTATTATCTCTTTATCATCATTAATAAAATGATAACTTATACAATGTTTAACAAACGTGCCTAGGGCACCAACACCAACAATCTCCCACTTTTCCTAGGCCCAATTTCCTAGGTATCCAATACCCATGGACCTAACATGACCATCATGTTTAGCTTGTGAAAGTTCCTTTGTTAGTGTGTCCGTAACGTCATCATTAGTTGGTACTTTGCATATATGTATGTCTCCCTTATCAACGATTTCTCGAACGATAAGAAAACGCCTAAGTATGTGTTTGGATTTAGGATGTACCCTTGGTTCCTTTGCTAGATCAATAGCATGACTATTATTACTAATAAAGTCTATTGGATTAGCAATGTTAGAAACCATCTTAAGTTCACCAATGAACTTCTTAATCCAAACAACTTCCTCTGCAGCATCCAATGCAGCAATATACTTAGATTTAGTATATAGAATTTTAGTGACTGTACTCTGCTTGGAACCATTCCAACTTACAACTTCACTATTTAGACACAAATCTCGATTGCGATCATCTATCATTTTTGTCAGTTTGGAAGCATGCATTCGTGTACCCATATACGACGAGATTATCTTCCATCCCTCCGTAGATAAAAACAAATCTTTAGTCCTTCTAAAGTACTTTAAGAATTGTTTTACAGCCATCCAGTGATTCTCACCGGTTGTCGGATTGATATCTACTCGTCATGCTCCAAGCATTTAGATATATCCGGCTTAGTACTTATCATGGTATGATGGATCCAATTACCGAAGCAAATGGCATCCCATTCATTTTCTCATGCTCATCATTTGTCTTAGGACATTTGAGTCTTTGCATAGAAAAACTCCATGTAACATTGGCAACTGTCCTCTTTAGAATTTTCATGCGGAAACTTCTAATGACCTTGTCAATGTTTGTACTTTGGCTTTAAACCAATTTGCTTCCTTAATGCCAAGGACATATGCGGTTTCTTCCATATCTTTCATTGCGAAGCACTTTCTTACGTGTAGAAATGTCGTTTCCAATGAGTAATATGTCATCCACATATTTAAATAAGGAATAGCACTATGCTCCCACTATTCTTCTTGTATATACAAGGTTCATCTTCGTTCTTGATAAAACAAAACTATTTTGATTTATCAAAACGGAGATTCCAACTCCTATAAGCTTGCTTCAATCCATCCTATGGATTTCCGCAACTTACATACTTTATTAGAATTTTTCTTTGACCATCAAAACTTTTAGGTTGTATCCAATACATCCTTAAGTGAGTTCCCGTTGAGGAACGCTTGTTTTGACATCATTTTGTCAAATTTCATATTCCAAATATGAACATGTGACTATGAAAATTCTAGTAAGTTTCTTGCTACCCATGTAAGTTTTCTCCAAGAAAACCCATTCCTCTCCTTTGGTTTTTACACCTTAGGTTAGAATGATCAAGTTCCAAACTTGATTATTACACATGGATTGCCTTTTAGATATTATGACTCCAAGTAATTAATCTAAATGTGGAGCGGACATTGCATCTATGATAGTTGGTAAATACTTCATTCTAAATGAACTTTACCTCAATACATTCTAGATTGTATTCTATTTCAAAATATCCAATGTTTCTTGTCAGTATCTTTGGAGGCAGGAGCTTTTCCGGTTTCCATATCTCAAGAAAACTTAGTACGAAATATTGTCTTACGATTGTTGTTTGGTAGCACTTAAAAAATAAGTTTTCTTGAAAATAAATTTGAACAAAAAATAATAAAAGGGTCAAGTCGAGTCCAGTATCAATATTGTCTCCGTAAGAGAAATTTGCCCCGTACAAGTGCTCACGGTTTTGGCAAAGTGTCCCTAAGATAAAACGAATTTTGAATTAATATTAGAAGCACTTCAAAATATTAATTCCGGCGAACTACTTTGATGCTTGAGAAATTCCAGACTTTGAAGGACGAAATGAATGCAACAATATGCTGGAAATGAGAGAGAGAAGAGAGAATGGATTAATGAGTGAATTGTCAAATGAGGAGGAGGGCTTTATATAGTAGTTGAATAGGCAATGAGCCTTTTGGGAATAAACACAAATGGTCTGGTGGAATCTGGGTCGTGCGAAGTGCAAAGTGCGCCCATTCCGGCCTTCGCAAGCTCAAAATTAACCCATTTCCCTACTAGCTTGCATGGTTGGCCCAATAGCCCACTTGGTTGGCCCAAGGAGGATACAACTTGATACTTCTCCTTAGATGCCCACATTAATATGTTGGCTTGAATTCCCTTTTCTTAGCAATGTGGGATGTAACTCCCATTTGCCTTTTTACTCTTCAACTATTATCTTAAATTGCTAACTTTAGGCATTAAATCCTCATTCACCCGAAATTGATTTTGAGAAAATAAATATACCTCATTAATCTACTCCGAACGTAGATTAATAATTTGCAACTTAAATTCATTTTCCATAAAATGAATACTCTTGGAATTTTGGTCAAAGTTAGGTCAAACCTAATTTCCTATACCAATTTCCAACAATCTTTGCGTATCATCCTTGATTAATGAAATGAATTTTATATTTAAAAGACAAGATATATATGTTGATTTCATATTGTGTGAATCCCAACTTCGACAATATTTTCATCATAAAATTTCAATCCAAATTAGAGTAGTTTTGCGTCCTTTCTAAGTACTTTCAACAAACAACATTTTTCTCCCAATCTTGTTTTATTATTATCTCAATTTAAGCAAATATTAATCAATGGTAACATTGTCCTCATGGAATTTGACCTGCTTTTGCTATACTACATTCACTCCGTGTACTTGCGGTATTAAATAAGTCGTTAAGTTTTTACTTCGAATGACTGTGCGCATATGAATTGATAGTGTAAACAATGTCATTTATTTAATATATCTACTTGGAGATAAAAAAACAAACTAGGATAATATAAGTTGGACATTGATCATGATTTATACAGTGAGACAAAAGGATGGTATATTTTGTTATAATGATTATATCAGACTTTTGATATTTATATTATTTGAGTAGTCATAATGTATTTCTAGCGACCAATTATGACTCGTGGGCCTATGATTCTATCTGACCCACTACTAACATAATACCCCATCCGTCCCAAAATGATTTTCATATTTATTATTTTTTATTATCTCAAAAAGTTCTCCTCATCTCCACAATTTAGGCTTAAAAGTTCATAAACATAGCATGGATCGTGTAGCAAGTATTTATATCATTAAAAAGTTTGAATAGTTAAATGCGAAAATTATTTTGGGCCGGAGGGAGTATAAATTTATTGGGTTACACCCAAAAAATGACGTAAAAGAGTTTATTTCACCGTGAATAAGGTGATGTTTTATACTCCCTCCGTCTCAAAATGATTTTCGCGTTTGACTATTCAAACTTTTTAAGGAATGCACACTTGCTTCACTAACCATGTTTTGTGTATGCACTTTTAAGCTTAAATTGTAAAAATGTAAAGAACTTATTGAGAAAATAAGAAATAACAAATGAAAAGATCATTTTGATGAGACAGAAATGAGGGAATATAAAAATAAAGAAATTGATAGTGGATGAACATAAATACGTATCAGGTGTGTGAATAACAACAACGCTTCTTAGGGCAAAAACTATATACACAGCCCGGTAAATACACAGCCCATTTAATTCCATCGCTGCCCTTGCACGTCTCGTGTATACTTACACGAGATGAGAGCTTACATCTCGTGTACATATACACGAGATACATCTCGTGTAAGTACACACGAGATTAGAACCGCAACAGCAAAAGCAACAATAAACATAACTTGGAATGAAATTTGATTCTCAAATAGGACATCTCCACAAAACATCAATAGACCATTACACATATACTATCGCCTAATTGTATACGAAATGAAAGTGTTAACAAGGATAAGCATATAATTCAAACATTCATACAAACTGGATAAATCAAAAACCATTACACATATACTATCCTATATGTAATCTTCTTTGTCTTCTTGCATCGGTATCCTCCTCATAGAGTTGACTGAACTCTGCTATCCTATCTTGGTATGGGAGGAGTAGTTGGCTTGCGGTTGGATCACAGCGGTTCCGATAAAGGTTTGGTGGTGGTGGTATTGGGTAATCATTGCCTAACATGCGCAGCTGCAAAAGTAATAACAGTTAAATACAAGACAATGAAATATAATGAATATAAGTAAGACAACTAAATATAACTAATATAGATGAGACAATTAAGTTTCATACCGCTATAAAATGGTTTCCATTGACTTGTCCCACCACAACTGTGTTCACCGGTGGTTGTACTGGTGCAGTCACTGGAAGGCATAGCATACCACCGCTTTTGTGATGTCACAAAAGCGTATAACACCCCTGTAGTATGAAACAGGCAGTATCGCGTCCGACCCGGTCCCATAAGGAGTCCAAATAACCTGTGAGTATACATTGTTAGGCAAAGTCAACAGAATATCGGAAGGAACGACACAAAAACGTATAATAGTTTTAATATGAATAACTCACACTGTCAGCCCCCATCCTGTCAAGAATGCGGCGATACTGCACAAGATGATCGATCGTCCTCCCAGCCGAATCATCACGAGACCATCTACGGGCTCTCGGCTGCCCCTGCTGCCAATGGGGGTCAGTAACTCGCCGAAAACCCGGAAAGTACTCGTATATCCAGGCCTGAGATGTATGTAAAAAAGTATTAAATACTACTCAAATGCAACATTTAATAACAGGGGGGGGAGTAGACAGTAAAAAGATAGTGAATAGAGTAAGATGTACCTCTAGGAGAGCCGCACAACCGCCCATCTGCTTGCATCCGGATCTGGACGCCTTCCCCAACTCTCGGTACATATATGCCAAAGTGGCTGATCCCCAGGAAAGAGTGGGGAGGCTGGCTAGATCCATGCACAGGGGCAGGTAGGCTGCGGGCACCTTATCCCCGCTCTTGTCCACGAACATCGTGCAACCCAATAGGTGCAGGATATACGCGGACGCACGATGGGCATCTGTCATGCCGCCTCTACGCTGAGTAAATAGACGCCTGACATCCCTCAATAAATAACCAGTGCCGCTCAACTGGAGGTGTCTAGAGATGCCAGATACGTCAGGCGCTGGATCCGTTTAGCGAACAACTCCACCATCAATCCTGATACCTGTAAATTGAAGATGCAATAACACATTTTAGTATAAGAGATGAATGTAGACAGTTATATAATTGTGAATGGAGTATCGAAGCGATGTTATAAAAACATACCCAGGATATGAAAACTGTCATGTAAAGTAATCGCCATCTCCCCCCACGGCATGTGGAACGAGTTAGTCTCAGGAGACCACCGTTCCAAAAATGCCGTTAGGAGGGCATGGTTAGGCCTATGAATGACGGAATCATGCAGATGCTGGAGGCCAGATGCATCTACGAGGGCCAGCCAAGCTCTATCAGCAACCGGCTGCTCATCACGCTTGAACCTGTTCATTCGAAACAAAAAATATTATCAGTACTCAAGAAAAGCAGCATAGGATGATAATTAATGGAATATTTAGAGTGTGTGGTATAAATAACTTCAATATTTAAAACATTTCACATTAATGCTAAGCTTACTGTGCAAGATGTATGAGTCTCGTATGGAAAGTCACCAATCCCTCAGTAGTAGAGTCACCCCAAATCTGCCTGGCTCGGTGGTCACCGAACCCGTACATCAGTGAAACATCCTCTGGCCCACCACCGGGGTCCCTCTGAAGCTGCCATGATGGTGGCGCATCCTGACCCCGCCTCCTCCCGTGTCTCAGAGGTCTAGGCGGCTCTACTACATCATCATCCTCATCATCCTCCTCCTCCTGCACCCCCACCTCCACCTCCTCCTCCTCCTCCTCCTCATCATCCTGCCCCCCCCCCCCTCCTGCCCCTCCCCATCCTCCTCCCCATCATCACTATCACTCTCCTCCTCCCCATCATCACTATCACTCTCCTCCTCCCCATCATCACTATCCTCCTCCTCCTCCTCCCTATCCTCCTGCTCATCATCAGCTGTGGCATCCTCGTCATTCCGAGCCTTGCTCCGGTTTTCTCCTCTCTCCAAACGCTCTTCAGCCTTCCTCTTTCTAGCTGAAACGGTCATAGGATCACGTGCCTACAAAAAACACAAATAAGAGACAATACATTAGCGACAGTTACAGTAGATTAAATAAATGAACACAATGCTGACTGATAATTCACAATATTCAGAAGGATCCATCTCGTGTAACACCACTCGAGATGCATCTCGAGTGGGTTTACACGAGATGACATCTCGTGTAACACCACTCGAGATGCATCTCGGGTGGGTTTATACGAGTCTTGTCTCGTGTAAACACACCCGAGATGCATCTCGAGTGGTGTTACACGAGACACACCAATTTCAATTTCAAAAAATACAACGTACTTTGGGAATATAGAAATGTAAAATAAGGTTAAAAATTGCTTACCTTTTTCACAGGCGCTGTAGACGAGCTAGTCCCGGCGGCGATGTGGGCGGCGGTTGTGGCGGCGGCGGTCCCGGCGGCGGTCTTGGGTATTTTAAGTTTCACCATTTCAATTTCGAATTTTTTTTTTTTTTTTTTACTGTGAGAGAGAGAGGTGAGAGAGAAGAACAGAGCGAGCGAGAGAGAGAAAGACGACGGCGACGGTGAGCGATGACGGTGAGAGAGACGTTAGAGAGACCGTTCGTTTCTTCGTCGTTTCAAACCGAGAGAGAGAGAGAGAGGGGTTAGGGAGCGAACGTGAGGGAGAGTGAAATTGAAAAAAAAATAAAATATATATATATATATAGGGGTAGTTTGGTAATTTAACGGGGCTGTGGAAATAGGGGCTGTGTATATAAACCAATCCGCTTCTTAGCTGTAAATAATGTCATTTCGTTGAACAATTTTTGACGACAAGGAGTGGGTAATTGGGGAAACAAATTCAAATTTTTATAATTTACCACTCTACAAACGTGAAGATGAATACTGAAAATAGTTCGTGAGATTATTCATCTTGAAAGCGCCCCCTCTCCCTCTCTCCCTTCTTCCTTTCTCTCTCTAAAAACTATCTCTCTCTCTCTCTCCTCCCATGGCTATGGAAGATCATCACTGATTCTTGCAAGAAAGTGTGTTAGTCTTATATAGATTATACGCATTCCCAAGCGCAATAATTTCTCGCAGAAACATCAAATTTTGAAAGCTGAGTTTGAAAATGTCGAGCGCGCAACAACAATGTGTGTAGTTTTTTCGAGATCTGGCGCTAGGGGCATTATTCTAGCTTGATGAATACAAACGTTTGTCTTCTCACAACTCTGTCTGCTGATTTTTCTAGTTGTTGTTTGTTGTGGTTTTGGAAGAACTAGGGTTTCGCAGCTGGAACAGGAATCTGTTTGGTTTTTTCCTTCATGACGACCACCAAACGTGCTTATAAGCTACGTATCCTTTTGTTGTTTGTTTGTTTAATCTGTGTTGATATTTCTCTGTTTTCAAATTTCCCTCCCGTAATCTAGTGAATGCTAATGAAGATTAACATTTAATAATTTCTGGGGAATGGCGGCCTGATCTGGCAAGGTATTCGATCTAGGGCATTGTTTTGAGTTGTTCCCCAATCTTTCTCTGATGCTACAGATCCCCTTCAAACAGGACTGAAAGCGGAATTTAAATGTGTTTTGTTTTACAAATCTCATTTAATTTATGATTATGCCATAATAGGCAAATGTTTGTGTGAGTTGGGTATTATTGTGTGGTAGATGTATTTTGTAGTTCTTGACCAAATATGTAATAGAGGAGTTTGTAGCACATGCTTCTGCAGTCAATTGTCTCAAGATTGGGAGGAAGACATCTAGGGTACTTGTTACTGGAGGTGAAGATCACAAGGTTAATCTATGGGCCATTGGAAAACCGAATGCCATTCTGGTTCGTTCTGTTCTTTCTATCATTTTGATTTCACTCTTTAGTTCCCATTTATACATCTTTTACTGGATTTTCTACCTAGTCTGAGATTTTGCAACCTTCTCTTGACTTTGAACTGGGGAGATTGTTACTTCTACTGGTCTGTCGCCACTGATATATGCAACTGCCATTTATCCCACGGCGCCAATAGATTATTTAATAATTACTCCGTTAACGAATTCGAAAATCACCGAAGGATTGTGGGAGTAGTTTTTAGACAAGTTCTAGTGTCCAAAGTACCACATCATCCTATTTATTTGAGCTTTGTCTGTCAATCCTTATGCAGAGTTTATCTGGTCATTCGAGTGGAATTGATTCGGTTGGCTTTGATTCTTCAGAAGTGTTGGTAGCTGCTGGGGCCGCAAGTGGTACCATCAAGCTTTGGGATTTAGAAGAGGCAAAGAGTAGGCTTGTTATAGTTCATTATATTGGTTTGTTATATTTCTCCGGTGTACTGTCAAGTGAGTAACATAGTTCAATTCGATTGTCATTCTTCTGCAGTTGTTCGCACCCTCACTGGTCATCGATCCAATTGCATATCTCTGGACTTCCATCCCTTTGGGGAATTCTTTGCTTCTGGATCTCTTGACACAAATCTAAAGATTTGGGATATCCGACGTAAAGGGTGTATTCACACATACAAGGGTCACACACGAGGGGTCAACGCGATCAGATTTACTCCAGATGGTCGGTGGGTTGTATCTGGTGGAGAGGACAACACGGTGAAGGTCGGTGTTACACTGCTTTTATTGTTCATAGTGCATGCCTTAAATCTTAATTAGATATCGCTGATACACGGAGATAAATCATTTTTTTCTGTTGGCTGTATGAGATAGCCTTCTCACTCTTGGATTCCCTTTTTTCTTTGCTACTATGTTTATGGTTCTGAATCCTGTTTATACCCAATATATTATGTTGCTCCTTGTTTTTACTCTGATATGTCACATACTGGCCTAAACACTTCATATTAGTTCAAAGTAAGTGTATGATTCGGTTCTAGTAAATCACTACTTTGTCAAGCTCTCGAGTTTAGAAGTATTTGCATGATTCCGTTGTAGTAAATCACACTTTCATACAAAGATTCTTTGCCAACATCTAGTGGCATTAGCTGTGCAGGCACAATTATAACCTGAAACTCTGCTTTTATTTTTCATTAATAATTACTTTTGTAACAGCTGTGGGATTTAACTGCGGGAAAGCTGTTGCACGAGTTCAAGTCTCATGAAGGGCAGATACAATGCATAGATTTTCATCCCCACGAGTTTTTGCTGGCAACAGGTTGGAAAATTTCTCTTGGTTTATAATGGAAGTATCACTCTCATCTCCTCTTCAAACCAGGGTTTTCCTCATTTTTTTTTGATGATTATTTCTGTCCATGTTTAAATGATGCATTGTCATTTATTGTGGAGTCTATTATTAAGAAAATATACTACGTGACTTGCGACGACGTATCTATTTAGAGTTTATGTTGGTAAAAAGATATGCACTTCAGGTAGAAAATTGTTATCAATAAATGAACCTTAGTTATGACTGATGGATGAGATGAAGTGGCATATGTTACAGTAAACAACATCGTCTAAAATATATAGTCCCTCCGGCACCAATTAGTGTTCCGTGTTGAGCGCGCATTGGTTTTAGAATTTGACTTTACTTTTCTTTTGATACGCTCAATTTATCTTTTTGTAAAGTCCAATTAACCTACTTCTTTTGCTCTCACGTTAAAAGATGGCACTGTAGATAACTTGTTTAAGAAAATATTCCAAAATAGAAAATAAAAGAGGATACGTATTTTAGAATTTAAGGAGCACTAGTAGCACTTCGAACGTATCTACTATTATAAAGGATACAACTTAAATTTCCTTTCAAAATTTAGCAAATAAAGCTCGACTACAAAAGAGCTGTTCTTTTAACCCAAGGTCCAGTCAACCAATGATAAATCCTTGAATATCCCTACTAACTTTAGCCCAAAGAGAGGCTAAAAGGATAACATGATTCCAAAGAAGATTCAAGGATGGAATTCTATTATTAAAATTCTTTGAGTTATTTACAATCCGGGTGTATCAAATGGCGAACAACCCAATCTCATGCGACACCATGCTCTCTTTTCCTTTTCTAGAAACCCCTCTATTTTTGAATCAGTAAGTCCTCCATGGAAGCTGCAGTAACCCAGTACTCACCAAATATTTTAAAAGATGACCCCCCACAAAACCCAACCTACCTTGCAATTAAAGACCTACCATTTTTCACTTCAATGATGGATTTATAGTTCATGGTTGCAGAAATATCTAAGAAATAGGTAGGTCTAGTATTTAAGAGTTGAGTAGTCTGATTGTCTTTGATCAAATTGTAGTGTCTATAGCAAATTTGCCCTGTTCTTTTCCAGACAACTTTAATGCTCTATAACCAGAAAGATTCAATTGGTGGGTTTTAGATTGGGATATGGTGAAGAAAGGGTTTGGGCTCAAATGGCGTTGGTGTTTTATTTGCTATTTGGCTTCTACATTGCTTGCAGTAATTGTGAATGGGGAGCCAAAGGATTAGCTTAGGGCCTCATGTGGACCTCAACAAGTTGGCCCTTTGTCCTGTTTCTCTTACCTTAGTTGTTGATATTTTGATGTTTGTCTTCAGTGTCGTCGGCAGTAAGTGTGAGTGTGGAGCCAAAGGATTAGTTTGGGACCTCACGTGGACTTCAATAGGGTCAGGGTGACCCTCTATCCCGTTTCACTTTACCCTAGTTGTTGATGTTTTGAGCCGCTTGATTTTTAGATGTGAAGATAGGTTCTTAGTATAGGTACTCGCTGGGATGAGCTAAGTCGTGGGTTTATCATTTACACTTTGTTAATATGCTCCCTTCAATTCTCCTGAAAACTAGAGTAAAATTTAATGTAAACCGTGTCTCTATGTGTAGTTTTGTTCGTGAAAAGGATATACTCCCACCGCACTATAGAAGAGTAACATTTGACTAAATATGCAAATAAAGGAAATGGTTTGAAATCTACCAATTCTTAATCACCCCAAAACATTTTGAATTGAAACAAGGTGGCAATTTTTTGAATCAAACTAAGCGGAAAAATAAAGGTTAATATTGTCAATTTGTTGTTCTAAAAGTGTCCTTAAATGGGACATATTACTTTTCAATGGGACTGTGCAAAGAGGAATACACACATCTTGTAGGGACAGTTCATTCGACATGTTCAGTTTGTTTTTGAATTTCAGTGTCCTTGAAGCTGCAGTTTTCTCTTAGTTTATCATCGGGTGCTAGTTCAATGATTGCATGAATGCAATTATTTCAGATTTATCTTTTCTTATCATTGGTTTAAGTTATTGAATATTCGTATGAGATCTATGACGAAGGCTGAGTTCTCATTTCATCTTTTGTTGAGCTTTTATTTTTACATCATCATCCTCATTGTTGCTGTCTACATTTGTTGCCTTTTTGTAGGTTCAGCTGACAAAACTGTTAAATTCTGGGACCTTGAAACTTTTGAGCTCATAGGTTCAGCTGGTCCTGAGGTGAATATCATATACTCCCTCCGTCCCGCCGGAAACTTCAAAAAAAAATTATGGCACAAGAATTAAGGGAAAAAGTGAAAAAGGTGATGTGTTGTGAGTGTTGATAGTTGAGTGGGAGAGAGAAAGTGGGGTAGAGAATAGTTAGTGGGTTAGTGGATGTGAGTATGAGAAGTGGGACCCACTAATTAAAAAGTATTAAAAACTTTCCATTTATGGAATGTGCAATTTCTATGGGACGCCCATTTTGGTAAGTTTTGCAATTTTTGGTGGGACGGAGGGAGTATAATTATTTAAAGTCATCAGTTCCCTGAATACAACTTTGAGATTTAGTCTTATTATTATTATTATTATTATTATTATTTTTGTTATTATCGTTATTATTTTCTTCATGTTCTGCTGGTCATTCTTTTTGCTCACAGACCACAGGAGTACGCTGTATGACATTTAATCCGGACGGAAGAACACTTCTTTGCGGTTTGCATGAAAGTTTAAAGGTATCTATCCATCATTTTGTATTCATGTTTTAAGGAACAAGTCATAGACTGTTACACTTGTCATATCTTTCAAGTGTATTGCTGTAGGTATTTTCATGGGAACCTATCAGATCCCATGATGCTGTGGATGTTGGATGGTCCAAATTGTCAGATCTTAATATTCACGAGGGGAAGCTTCTTGGCTGTTCTTACAATCAAAGTTGTGTGGGAGTATGGGTTGTAGACATATCGGTATGAGCCTATTTGTCCACATGTTAACTTGTCAGTGATGCCTTAACTGATGCTCATAGTACAACTTTTGGTACCATGCAGCGCATTGAACCATATGCAGTCGGTAGCAATAGCACAAGATTAAATGGTAATCAAGAACAAAAATCGAATTCAAGTGGCAACCTGTCTGTACTTGCTGAAAACACAGCTGGAAAGGCCAGTTTGGGTAGGCCGTCCATTTCACAAAATTCAGATCCTGTAGTTAAGGAAGCAAAGTCCTTGGCAAGGCTGTCAGTGTCGCAAAACCCAGAACCTATAACCAAAGAGTCAAAATCTTTTCCATGTAAGCTGCTCTTCATTTTTTTTTTTCATATGTTCTTTTTTCCTTATCATGGACCTCCTGTTATATTCTTGTTAAGTTACAATCTGTGACAGTTTTTAATGTTCTGTTATAATTTTCTTAATGAAGCCGCAGGAAGTGTGCCCGGTACACCGCAGAGGATAAACATGAATGTTGTTCCTAAGACCACTCCAGCTAGTTCAGCAGCAGTTAGTACTGTTGCCACAAGGAGAAATCCACCCAAGATTAATGCAACACCAAATGCTTCATTTTTCAACAGGTCAGATGTGGTACCTGTACTGGTGCCAAGAAATAGCGTTAGATTGGAGGAGGCAACTGAATTCAGAAAGGAAGGAATTTCTGGAAGAGTAATGCCTTCATCATTGCACACAAAAACATTTGAGTTGCGTAAAAATTCAAATGTTAGTGATGATATCGAGAAACCATCGACTTCCTTACGGTCAGAATCTTATGTTAATGGGGCTGAATCAAGTGGAGTTTCAGAGAGGAATGTTTTTCCAGCAGTTAACAGCTCAACTTTAAAAATTCCCTCAACTGAGAGAAATGTTAAAGATGATAGGTGCATTGCTTCTGGAAAGCTTGAAATGAATTCGGCAACTGAGTCACTTGCCAGTTACCAGCACGAGAGCTGTACGTAGCCTGTTCTCTGAACTGCATTTTCATGTATTTTTATTCAAGGCAATAATAACTAATTAAGAAAAGATATTCTTTAATTTTCCTGCTGTATATTCTCTATCTCCTACACTTGGAATCGCCCTGAGTTGGGAGGCAATCAGAAATTCAGAATAGATGTAGCTTATTCTCCTGTGGCTTTGTCAACGGGATTATTTAATACGGAGTATCTTCATTGTTTCATACTTTTTGATTATCAGTCTTGTTGTTACAGGTCACTCTCTGTTATCATGCTAGTTTTTTAAATCATATGTACTTCATTTTTGTAAAATCTTCGTCATGTCCAACACAAGTATCTTTATTGGAGAATCCTGAACTATTAACCAGGAATAAATAGATGATGTATCTTTTTTTCATATCACTCCAGTTGCTATTAGGTAATTTTTTAAAGTTTAAACTTTAAAATCACTATCTGACATTTAACGTTAGTTTCTTAAATTTGAATAGTACCTTGCATACCTGACCACCAAACTAGACAGTGAACGTTGTATGGCACTCTAGTTGTCGTTCTTGGCTTTTTGTTTGAATTGCAGTGGTTGACCACCGTACCTTACCGCCTGTCTATATTTGTTTTAACTTGGTAGATTGCTTCACTATTGATGTTAGTTCCAATTTGAATTTGCAGATGAGGGTCGTTACCAACGTGCGAACAGAGAGACTTCTTCTGGCGAAGATCGAAAAGGGGGTATATCCATTCTTCTACGTGTATATAATTTTCATAGTAGCATGGCTTTCATTCCTGCTGTTTGTAAACCTAATAAGCCTTCCTAATACTACTGAACCAAATATTTAGGAAGGACACGTACACTTGTTGCAAGCTGGGAGAAGAAGGAAAGGTTACCTCGTCAAGATGTTGTTGCTCCCAGCGAGCTCTCTGAGAGTGTAAACTCTGTTACCATGATACCAGCTACTGCGGTATGATTACTATTTGGTCATGTACCCGTTTCCCTTGCCCTTTCCCTTTTTCTTTTAATTGTGTTGTCAGAAAAGAAAATCAGATAAAAGAGGGAAATTATGAGGAGGTTGACGAGTAGGCTGCCAGATTAAATGAACAGAAACATAATATTTGAAAGTACAAGAACTGAAAAAAGAAGCGTGTTCCAGTTGCACTGAATATTAAGGAAGGGAACCCAATGTGAAGCACCCATAGCTGAAGCACAAAGAGATGCCATAGTCTGTACCACAGAAGCTTCAGTGGTAATGCTAATCTCTGCAAGTCTTGGAATTTGGCTCCAATTACAAGCACCACAGATAGACAAATACTCGAAACTGCCAAAACAAGGAAACATATCGATTTCCATTGCTTTTAGCATGAATTTGAAGGATAGAAGATATAGAATTGGAACACGCCCAACTTTCACAAAGGATATAGAGCTGGTTCCACAATACCTAGTGCCACTGCACCGAAGAAAGAGATGATCGCGGACTTAGCCTTAACCTTGCATATGACCCACCTGTTTAGGGAGAACATGTTATTACGCCTTTGCTCTTGTAGCAAGTCTTTAGTATTGAGTTTTAAAGAAAGAATGACGAGGATATATTACAGCCTAGATCGCCTCTCAAGACCCAAAGAAAATCTTGAATAGGATGAATGAGGTTAAGGGGAGAGGGTATCTGTGAGAACATGTTCTCAGAGATCAATGAAGTGGCAAGAAATTGAAATTCCCAATAAAGGCCATCATCACTTTCTTCAGGGTTTAGGGTTTAGGGTTTATGAGCCAACATAAGACATTACAAGCATGAGAAAACAATGTTATGTTAACAAGTGTAGCTCCTAATCAAACATCCTCTGAAAAAGAATACGATGACCTTTCACACTCTAAGTTAGGTTATGGGAAGGAACAAATGATGGCACCGAAGAATGCATTTCCATGGATGTCTTTGAGAAATGGAGCCTCCATTTCAAATTTCCTACCCATTATGGTGCAAATTATACATTCTCTTAATCACTATGTCAAATGTACTCGAAACTCGTAAAAATACTAAAACTGTTTACCAACCCAGGAAAGCTTCCTAAAGACAAGGTTACTATATCTTAACCACCCTCTTAGGAAATCCCCGCTTTCACCCAAGAAGCGAAATGATCCCCCCTCGCCCTATAACCATCACTCAGATAATTACTCATAATCCTTTCACACTCTTATCCACTCTCATAGGGATCTTGAGTAAGGTAAAAAGGTAGAGTAAAATACTGAAAAGACAAGCTCGAATGAGGGTAATACGATCCGAGGAAGAAGGCTCTCTTCCACAATCAAGATACCTAGCTACCCACAACTATACCCCCCAAAAGAGAGAACCTAGGATTACCTGCAACTGCTAGAGGAACATTTAAATAAGAGAGCATAGTAAACTAATGATTGGCTGTCTTTAAAGCATGTCTGTTTTCCCACTACTATTTATGCTGGTATTAATGGGTCCAAACTTAAAAGAGTAATCATATTTTGGCTGGTTAATGCTAAAACTTGTCAATTTGCTTCTCAGCATATCCTTTCATCCTTAAAAAGCACTAATTTGCTCTTTTATGTCCGTTCTAAAACATATGTAACTGCAGGAAAATATTAAGTAGTCCAGTTATCAAGAAGATAACATTGTCAACTATCGATTTTATGCTTGGGCAATAGCAATAGTAGTAGGTGTACTTCCATTATTGTTACTAGTACATATAGTTGTAGCAGTAGTTGTTGCTATACATAGAACATATAAATGTTAGATTAGGTTTACTCTTGTAAGCTTTATGGTGGAAATGACTTCAAACGTGTGTCAACCTCTTCATACCTGCCAGAAGCTTATTGAAAAAATCTCTGTTTATTCTTGTCATTATTGTTTACTGATATCATAACGTCACATATTGGTTAAGCAATGACCACTGGACATAAAATATCGTCAAATAATTTGCATTTAGACAAAATCCTTTACAATAAAACTGGTAGTTTTGTTATATTTCCCCTTTTTGGGGGAGACTCAAAAATTGTAGTCCCTACATCCCACTAGTAGGTGAGTATTCTTTTTTGGATCGCCCCATCAGAAGAGTAACGTTCTTTTTTGGCCATTCGTTTCAATCAACTGACTATACTTGCGTTTCCCGCCTAATTTGAGCTAAAAATTGTCTCCTTGTCTGAAGTCGAATTGTTTATGATGCAATTCAGATGGAAATCAAGTGTCAATCACTCTCCTTAATTTATGTGTTTGTTCAAACTCTTTAAGCGGGACATAATGTGTATTATATTACATGGAAAACTGTAAGGAGCTTCTTAGTTCAGCTATGTGTTAAAGCTAGTTTATTTTGGGATATGGGATCTTTTGTACATGTGCTCTAAAGGTGGATTCCATGTCTGTGTTCAGTATGGGTAAATATAAAGTCACAAAAAAGTGCCACAAAATTTGGTCTACAAAATGATGTGTCAAGATTTTAGTGGTGTGTTTAATCAGAGTGTGCCGGGTCCACTATCGATGTAACCAATAAAATATCGCCACCTCATTTTGTATCCATCATTTTGTGAACTTCTTTTGTGCCCCTAGCATTGCCCATTCAGTATTACACATTATAAAGAATTCAAGCTGCACGTTCAGTATGAGGGTAGAAACCCTTTCAATCACTTGTTTCATTGTTTTTCCCCTTTTGCCCACATGGTCTGAACCTGTCTATTTAGTTTGCATTGGGTTTCAAGCCCATTTTGGGGTAGTATGATTGGTATATCATTGATCTTCTTAGCATCTTTTTATGGGTGATTATGCAAGCACATCCAAATAGATTATTGCAGCAGTATGTCCCAAATTTGGCCAGAGGTTCCTATCGTGGCCAGAATGTTTGTAGTCTCATGCATTGTCAATCTTAAAGATTGAGTCTATTTATCCTCCTTATATTTTTCTTTTTTGAATTCTTAGCTCAATCGCTTGGTATTAGTTAGTTAAAAATGGGATAAATGATGGAGTTTGTGCTCTGAGATCTTTTTAACGCCCTTAATGTATGTTCCTCAGACCATATTGTCAACTATGGCCTAACCTCTTAAACACAACACCTCGTGACCCATTTGTATAGGATCTTACGACTGTACAATCTTTTACCTGTATAAGAAACGTCGTATCATCTTCTTAATTGTACTTCATATTAACATGCCCATATTTTTATTTCCTAGTGAATTAACTTCCTTTGTGCATGGGGTAACGGTTTACTTCTTCTTCTTCCTCTTGTTTCTCCATTTTTCCCATAATCTAAACAGAGAGCATTTTCTGCACCGGTGGGAAAAGAAATGGTGTCTGGAAATGAGGAAGATGCTATTGTAGATTTAATGGAGTTACATAATAACTTTGTTGCCTCAATGCAGTCTCGTTTGGCCAAATTACAGGTAATTTATTCATTTTCGTTTCATGTGGTTATTACTACTAAAGTTTATGAGAGTTGAAATTTATGACAAGGCAAGAAAAAAATCATTTCTCTTGGCGTTTTTTCATTTTTATTTTTGTCTAATAAAGGAAATGGTCTGGTTGGATATTTTTCGGTGTTGGTGTCGTTCCTTCATATCAACAGACATGGGATCTGGAATGATGTAAATTTATCAAACAAAAAAAGTTTCTGCAAACAGTATAATATGGTAGTTATGATTATTTAAGGTGTTTAGTGAGGAACTGCTATTGAGTTTTATTGACTGTTGAGTTTGACACAAATTTGTGATCGAAGTTGAAGTAGGAGTTCTTAATCTAAAAAAAAATGTTATTGGTAGATGTCCCAGAATTTCATGTTGTTTTACTTGATCAACTTGGGACCCTTTTTTTAATAATTGTTTCGTTTTTGCTTATATAGTTGTCAACAGATTGCTAAATTAGTAACTCATTTATTGTCAGCAGATAATACATAGGTTCTGGGCAAGGAATGACGTTAGAGGAGCCATCAGTGCAATGGAGAAAATGGCTGATCATGCTGTGAGTGGTGCTATAGACTTCTTCTTGTCCAAGAAAATTTATATCTGCTTTTCTTTCTCTACACAGGAATAAACTTTCTGAAATTAATTTAGCATAAAATCCAAAGAAATTGGAGCGCTGCTGCAATTTTACTTTTGTCCCAATAATGCTGCCTGGTTTTGAAAAATGCAGGTCCTTGCAGATGTACTCAGCCTTTTTGCTGAAAAACCCGACATAGTCACCTTGGAAATTTGCACTTACCTCCTTCCGCTATTGTCAAGTCTTCTAGAAAGTGATATGGATAGGTATGTGTATGACTGTTACTGAATTAATCTTTAAGGCCACAGATGGGCTCTCGAGTTTAGAAGTGAACAAATTTCTAACTTGTCCGGATTATCAGCCTTACAAAAATGTTTATTCATAATCCAAATGAGCTGTTGTTCAACTTGTGAAATACAAAGCTAAAAGCAAAGAAACATTTTAAATCTCACCAGTCACCTCCAACCTTTAATATTAGCAGTAAGCTTTGAGCAAGAGTGCGTGTTAAAGAATCAAATATGCTATTAAGCTCTTTCTGAAACAATGTCGGATCTTCGGTTTGTTAATGTCTTGAGTTCGAGACAATTGTTTTTTTACTTTGATTAACGCAGTATTGTTAGTGCGATAAGTTGGCACCATGTTTTGTAGTACTTTAACTCCTTCTGGCGGCACTATGTTTGGTAGCACCTCGCCTCCTTTGAGTTCAGTCACACGGGATTCATAGTGTTGAATCATTATGAACAACAATATTGGGCCCTTTCTGCTTTGACTTTTTTTTTTGTTGGCTACGTAAGCCTGGAACACAATCCACTTTGACTTTCTGTAGATTCATTGTCTTCACAATCCTATCCAATCATCCCAGTTTGCTCTGGACTGTATTATCCGCATATCCCAAGCTCACAGTTAGCTAAACTTTCCACCCACTCTTTCCTTGAAGCAACCAACCTTGCCTCTAGTATACACTCATTTGCTAGAAAACAGTTGAGCATAATGTGGATGGAAGAAGGAGAATTAGGCAGCTTTTGAAGTTTCTGGTCAGATATTAGTTAAGACAAGGGATGATAAGAGTGATACACTGTAGTCCATGTCCTAGATAGTGATGTTAGTTATCAGACATACTGGGTTCTAGTTGTTTATTAACTTCTTGTAACAGAAAATGAGCCAAGGTAACGACTCAACCTTAAGATCCTTATCTTGTGACACCTTGGGTACGGTCTTCAATCCATTAGTGTCTATCTTTTGGTTCTCTTTTTAAAGGATACTTCATTCGTCCCAATTTAAGCTTCTTACTTTCCCTTTCATTCCGTCCCACTTTAAGCTTCTTACTTTGCTTTATTCCATAAATGGCAACTAGTGAACAGTGTTTTTCGGACTACTTTATCCTCTTTAACTTTATAGAATTACAAAAAATCCACTGCTACCGAACCTACTTTTCACCCACTTGGCTTATGAGGTGCATTTTAGACAATTATACCTTCAACCCATCATAATTGTTTACCAATTGTACATTGGTTTCTGAATAAGCGTGCAAAGTCAAACTAAAAAGCTTAAATTGCGACGAAGGTAGTATTATCTGTTTGTCTAATTAAAAATAATGTTTTCTGCTTAATATTGTTACCTAAAAAGATGATGGACATATAAGGAGGCGTTGGAGACAGATCATTGCCAAATAATGGATTCGTGACTGACGAACTTGATAGTGCAGGGTGTTTGAATAAGATTGCTTCGATATCTTTGCTACTTTCATTTATTATGAAAATCTTAAGCTACATATGAGTTTTTGTTTGTTGCTTATGTGCAACACTTAAATATCTGATACCATATCCATCTCCTGTTAATGTTTAGACATCGGTGTATATCGCTGGAGTTTCTGCTTAAGCTGGTGAGAGTATTCGGTTCAATGATATATTCTTCTTTATCAGCATCATCACCTGTTGGTGTAGATATTGAGGCGGAGCAAAGGTGCCACTTAATCAATGTCAAAGTTACAAATTTTCTTGTTTTGCATAGTTATTTTACCCAAAAGCTGATTACTTTAAATTGTTTTTTTTTTTTTTTTAAGGTTGGAGCGTTGCAATCTTTGTTTTATCGAGCTTGAAAAGGTCAAACGTTGCTTGCCTGTACTTACCAGGTGTGTTTCCTGTCTTTGTCTTCTGCATTTAAGGGCAGTTGCTATAATTATGGACAAGTAATACAAGGGGCACAAAATCCTTGTTGTCATTTATTAATTGGATGTTCATACTGGGGCCCACCAATGAATACATGCCAATTAGGATTTTCTGAGTAAGTTCTTGTTAGTAGTTTTTTTGTGCCCGCAGCACTGCTCATTATGTATATGTAGTTAATATTCCTTTTTTTTGTTTTTGTTTTTTTTTTAGAAGAGGGGGGTCAATTGCAAAGTCTGCGCAGGAGCTGAATCTCGCACTTCAAGAAGTTTCATGAGTCAGCAAAATGTTAGTATACCACCTACTATTAATTTTGAAGATTTATTAACCCAAGGGCAAAGCGGGGTCCATGTCTGCTGACTTGTCAGGCTCTGCACTGTTGCTTCTGTGTGTACATTGATGATGCTGATCGTATGCGTTAACTACTAATTAGAGATTGGAAAAGGGTAAAGGACGGCCTGCGCGCCTTCCTTATGTATACGTACTGGTGGATGAAATGGGGACGGACCAACTAATGCTTGCCTCGCATCCATTCTAAATGCTACTACCTATCATCCTCTAACTTATCATGTAGGTAGCTTTGTAACTATAGGAGGGTTTGAATGAGTTGAGAGTGTTGATTCATTTATTTTGATTGTATCTTATGGTGAAAAATGCACACTTTGATTTGTATTGATATTGAGAGAAATCAAAGTCCTTTAGTATTAACTCTGTCCCAAAACTAAATGAATGTCCAAAATTTTCTCATACTATAAGTTAATGTTAGGGCTTATTTGGTCTGGTGCACAGTTTTAAAAACAGAGATTTTTTAAAAAGTTTTTTTCCCAACCCTTCCAGATGCTACTATTTTGAGCTTTGCTAAAAAACTCTCCATTGAGATGCTTAATTAGAAAAAAACTGGTTTTTTCAATTCATTTTGAACCATCGCTTTACTGTACGAAGCTTTAGTCTCACAGATTTTTTATCGTCAACACAAGTGAACTTTGATTAAACATAAATATCTATTTAATCTTTTCAATAAAACTCAGGGAAATTGTTATTGACAAATCACTATCACAATTTTTAGAATTTGATTAGATTGATTAAAATGATATTAGTATTTATATGGATCTAAAAAGTAAAATGAGACTTAACTTTGTACATTCGTATGGATCCTACTTTTGGCGGTATAGAAGAAATGACCAATAAAAATGGAAACACCATCTAAAGCTTAATGCCTGCCTAGCAAAACTTCACCCCAAACCCCCCTTCCTCAATAAAAAGTGGCTGTTACTTAGGTGGAGGTCTCAGGTTCGACTCCTTTCAGGGAGATTGTGGAGAACTTGTGTTACTATGCCCCATAGGGAAAAGTTGTGCGGCTGCAGGTGATGACTCAGATGGCGCGAGACGTCTATGGCAAGGGAACTAGCAAATGGCGCAAGAAGACTACCAGATGGCGCATGACGTCTATGAGCAATCATCTTGTGGAGCAAAATATCATTTCACTGTAATAGATTCCAATAGAGGAGGAGCTTGTAATAGACTAGGCTATAGATCTGTAATAGACTTTATAAGAGTTTGTAACACGATGACAAATACCTTGAAATAAAATGATATGTTAACTTGTAAATAAAAAAGCGCAAAATCTTGAGAAAAGCGCATTTTTCCAAACGCTTAGAAAAAACGGGTTTTTAAAAAAACGCGGTGGCATTTTTGTAAATAATCAAAACTTCTCAACGGTTCTGGATATAATTATAAAACCTTCTGGATATGATATTGATAGACAGAACCTTTGAAAGTGATAGCCAGATGGGTCCTGAATATCAATATATAACCTTCTGGATATGAGATTGATAGCCAGAACCTTTAAAAGTGATAGCCAGAACCTTTGAAAGTGATAGCCAGAAGGGTTCTGGATATCAATATAAAGCCTTCTGGGTATGATATTGATAACCAGAACCATTGAAAGTGATAGCTAGAAGGGCCCTGGATATCAGTATAAAGCCTTCTGGATATCAATATAAAATCTTCTGGATATGATATTGATAGCCAGAAGGTTTTGAAAAACACGTTTTTCCTAACCATTAGGAAAAACGCGTTTTACAGGAGACCAACCCATAAAAAAAACAGTTATAAAAACAAATTTTGTGTCTATATCCAATCCCACAAAATCTTGGGGAAAACGCGTTTTTCCTAACTCTCAGGAAAAACGTGTGTTAAAAAAAACGCGGTGGAATTTTTGTAAATATGTGGAACTTCTTTAAAAAACACGTGGTGGCATTTTTGTAAATATGTGGAACTTCTTTAAAAAACACGTGGTGGCATTTTTGTAAATATGTAGAACTTCTTTAAAAAACGCGCGGTGGCATTTTTGTAAATAATCGAAACTTCTCAACGGTTCTGGATATAATTATGAAACATTCTGTATATGAGATTGACAGCCAAAACCTTTGAAAGTGATAGCCATAAGGGTCATTTTTGTAAATAATCGGAACTTCTCAACGGTTCTGGATATCAATATAAAGCCTTCTGGATATGAGATTGATAGCCAGAACCTTTGAAAGTAATAGCCAGAAGGGTCCTGGATATCAATATAAAGCCTTCTGGATATGAGATTGATAGCCAGAACTTTTGAAAGTGATAGCCAGAAGGGTCCTGGATATCAATATAAAGCCTTCTGGATATGAGATTGATAGCCAGAACCTTTGAAAGTGATAGCCAGAAGGTTTTTTTTTTTTTTTTTTAGAGTAACAGAAGTGTTAATAGATAGCCAGTGAGAATGTTTAGGATGACCAGTTGCTGTGTTACGAAGGTCCAGTGAGTGTGTTGAGTGTTGGAAAAATGTGTAAATGTGTGAAGGAAATTGCGCGCGTTTCCTAAAGAAAATTATTTGTTGATTTTCATGAATTAATGACTCCTTACATGTTACTAATAAATTGGTGTGTCCAATTTATGTAGTGGAAGGTAGGAGTTGGAATGCTAAAAAATGAATGGGTGAGTTGGGAAGGGTAACTATCCCACATGGAAAGGGAAGGGAAAATTCCCTAGGCTAAAAGGGTATCTCAAATGGGATAATGAGGGAAATAATGTTCTAAGACCATTTGTGGGTAAAGTAAGGTGAACTTGTCCCACATTGGTTTAGAATAAAAATGTGAGCTAGTTTAAATACAATTAACTATTTGTATGGGTTAAGATTGTGTAGACTAGAGGCTCTCTCTCGCGCCCGGGTGCGCAGGGGAGGTGGAAATTTGTCGGTTTATGCCTCGGACCACCGGACTCATGTGTTCGCGACCCGCGAACACGAATGCAGCTCCGAAATGGCCTAGACGTGTCAAGCTCACTTTTTGATTATTTTTCCGTCCCCATTATTTTGGATTCGGCTTTGTAACAGTCAGAAATAATCCATTCATTGCAGATTTGATTTTGTAACAGCAAAATTAATTTCATTTATTCCCAGTTTAATTGTGCCAATTAATGGGATCTTTTTGAGCAGTTTATAATGGCTTCTTCCACAGCCATTTTCGTATACACAGAAGCTTTCCACAGTCTTTCATATACTCTCGTTGCTAGCTTTTCTTTTGGCCCTCTTTGCTCTTTCGTGGTGACTTTATCCAGGCATATTGGTTCAGTTCGCCGGAGATCTTAGTGTGCAAGACAGTCCGGTCAGTCCGTTGTATCCTGGGAGGCGAACGTCCAAGAACACCTCAAGCACAACTCGGTGAGGGGGCGAATTTGTCTTAAGGAGAGTGTGTTATCACACGACTCGGACAAACTCAAAAAGAAGACCTTTTCAGTTTCTGTTTTGTGAATTGTATTTCTGTTTCTGTTCTATATTATTGTAATTTATTCTAACATTGAGGACCGCCAGATGCTTTAGAAAAACACATTGTTCCTAACCACTAGGAAAAACGCGTTTTACAGGAGACCAACTCATCAAATCCAACAGTTTTCTTTTCTTTTCTTTTTTTTTCAATAGGAGACTAACTTTTGATGCAATTCCTAAATGGGTCATCCTAAAAGAAAAGCATGACATGACGCAAGTCTCATAGAAAACCAGTTTTTCTTAACCCAAGAAAAAAGTGGGGAAGGGGGGAGGGGTGGTGTTAGGGCTTTAAAACTATCTGTTTTATTATTAAATTTGCAATGCCCACCAGTTTAATTTGAAAATTGTTAGGAAAAATAATAACAATAGTAAAGCCTTTCTTGAAACTAACGAAATGATAAATATCATAAATGAACCAAAATAAATTTAACGGAGCGGGAAGTTAGGATAAACTAGAAATGAGAAATTAAATCAAACCGAGCAAATAGTGAAGTCGAGTCTTGTGTTGGACACAATTTCCGCAAGAAGATATTGCCCCGAACTGGTGCTAATGGTTCTGTGGCAATCTTCTCTCAAGATGAAAAGACTTTACAATCATTAATAGAAGCACTTCAAATTGATGACTTCAGCGAATGTAACTTTGTTTGACACTTCCAGACTTTGAAGAAAATTTATGCAACAAGATGATCTATTTTCTAATAGATGTTTTGAGAATTCACATGAATTCTAAGAATACTTCACATAATTCAATTGAATTATATTTCTCAAATGTGAATTGGATGATAAATGACCAACAAGGAGAGTCTACTTATAATGTTCCGAGAGGTATTGTGTTTTTATACTAATAAACATATTTTCTAGATACATTAAATTTGGACAATTCAATTCTATCTCTTCAATCAAGGGCCTCTTGGCCCAATGGTATCCGGGTGTGTGGGTAAGACTTTCACTTAGGTGGAGGTCGCATGTTCGACTCCCTCTAGGAGCAAGTAGAGAACCTTTGTTACTTAGCCCCTTTGAGGGCGGCTGGGGGCTTCTGCAGGTTCTGACGTGGTGAAAGTCCAATAAGGAATCGTACTAGACTAGGCAATAGATCTGTAATAGTAATAGACATAATAAGAGTTTGTAACACGATGGCATCTGTAATAGTAATAGACTTAATAGTGATGACGCCCTAAGTTTCTAGGGTCACGGAGATAGAACTCCAATTTAGCTGTCTCTTGATCCTGATCACAACACAAACAAGAACACCGTTAAGACCAAGGCCGGGTTGGAATCCGGCTTAGGCCCTCGGGTGTGAAAGTAAGATCTCTGAGGAAAACCTAAGTAAAAGGTTCAATGAAGACCTGGTGTGTGTGAATAGGATAGAGCACGTACCTTGCTCATGGGAGCGAAAAGAAGTATATATATGACCAAGGGAAAGAAACCTGCACAAGGTACTAACTACCCTGGTACTGGATGGACACGTGGAGAGTCCCCAGTGGATCGGTCAGGAGAGTGGCTGGGAAGGTGGCGTGTTTGTCAGGGAAGCATGGTTCCATCACCAACCGTTATGGTGTGTCAGGTACGAATAGGTGACGTCTTGTGTACGTTTGTGCCAGCTGGGCACTACGGGCTCCTCAGGATAGCGGGAGGCAGAGTCATCTCGGGCATATATATCAGGGAGATCGGGCCCCTCGGGCTTGCTTGCCCGCATTCCTCGCCGGTTCGGCTCCAAGAGTTCAGGTCCGGTTCGGGCGGATTAGGTCGTATCGGTTTGGACCGCAGAACATCCGGCTAGAAGGCTCGGTCTCATCAGTGGCCCCTAACTCCGAGGGTCAGCTCATTCATGAGCGGCGCGAGGAGTTATACCTCCTAAGCTCGACTCGGGCGAATCGCAATAAATGCGGGCACGGACATCAAGGGGACGGGAGTCTTAGAATAGTGGTTGACGAAAGGACAGGTGGGCCCCTTGTGTCAGGCTAGTGGCGTAGCCGTCTGCCCTTTGACATGACCAGGAGCACGTTCATTAAATGCGAACCGTCATCGGTATTCGAAAAAGCAACTCCCGCCTCTTCACTTTTCGGGTCTCGATCGGGTTACCAGATATTTCGGGTCGATCCGACCCGTTTCTGGCGCTATAAATATCACGGATGCTGAATCATTCCAAACTTTCGCAATTCCCGTCTCTCTACTTTCCAGTTTAACGAAGACTTTGCTTCTCTGGATTTCTGATTTCGAAGATCTCGTTCTCGTTCATCACTTCTATTTTACAGGTATTGTTCCGAACTTCACTTTTTCCTTCTTTGTTTCGACTTGTCGTCTTAATTTCTGCCATTCTTTTCGTCGCCATTTTCAAGCGGGAACCCTAGAAACTTGCTCCTATCGAGCTTAGGGATTTATACGAGATTTGTGTGATTTCTCGTAACCTTGCGTCTTCGAGTCTGGATTCTGGCTCCTAATTTCTGAAAATTTGTTGAAATATTGTTGTAGCCATGGAAGGGCTGGATTTAGGGCGTAAACTCCGTCCTGACCTGTTTGGTTGTTGCTGGAGGACCGGTGGGATATACAGGGTCCTGTTGAATGCCTGGAAACGGCTGTCTTTGAATGAATTCACTGCCATAGGTTTATCATATAGCTAGGACACCTGGGTCTTACCCCTGTTGTGGGAAACAGGTCCCTCCGTTCATTATGATTCCACGAGGATAAGGGTACTGGGGGGAGAGAATCACTTGGGCATTTTTGTCATGGCCGTTTTAACTCGATTCCCCGATAATGTAGATATGGCAGGTAATGCTAGAAGGTTGGTGAGGTTGCGCGGGGAACGCGTAACCTCAAGTGGTCCTGATCCTCAGAGTTGGATGGATGCTCCTTTCGATGATGAGGAAGGCGAACAGGCGCAATCTCCGGGCCTGGCCCCTGGTATTATTGAGGTCACGAGCAGCGCAGTAGCCTCTGAACACGAAATGGGGGTTGATGATGAATCTGCTCCCGAGGTTGGGGCCGGAGCGATCGTTGCCCACGGGTTGGTTGACGAATCTGAGTCATCTGAGACACCAACTGACGCCCGGGATGGTCTAGAGAGAATGGCCCCAGACACCGCGCGTATGGTCAAGCGTATCTGCTCTCCTATCCAAATTTTGGATTCTTTTCCCGAGGGAGCTGACAATAGGGTTTCGAGTCAGGCTGGAGCCTCCAGTTCTGGCGCGGGCAACGAAGAGCAAGATTCTGATGATGAGTTTCTAGCCGTGTACCATATTGACCGCAAAATTTACCTCGTCGGCGGTCTTGATGACTATACCTATCCTTCAGGGAGTAATTTGATTGGTCCTGCCCGCGTCCGGGCGGATAATGTCGCTTGTGTGTTTTATCCCGTTCAATTTGAGAATGGCCTCCGGCTTCCCTTGGACCCGTTCATTTGCGAATTCCTGGAGTTTTCCAAGTGCCTCCCGATGGACTTGACTCCCAATGCAATTCGTTATCTGGTGTCTTTCATTGTTGTGAGTAGGGTGTTGGGCTATGAACCTTCTTTGCCTGCATTGTATGTTTTCTTCACCCCCCAGGTCATGGCTAATAGCCTGAGTTTGAAAACGAAACCCAAGTCGAAAAAGATTTTTTCTGCGGCTTCCAATAAATTCGACCAGTGGCAGAAATATCCCTTGGTGATTCAGAATCGCCTTGGGTGGCCTTTTCCTAAGCCCGCTAATACTTCCCCGGTGTCCATATCTTCCAAAGATTATCCTGGTTTTGAGGGGGGCCTCGAGCTCACGTCTGCTATGCAAGATTACCTTGCCCGCCACCAAAGATCGGTTACCTTAGAAGATCAGACCGTGATTAATGTTGAGCAGGTCTTTGACGTTCAAGCTATTATCAACAATGAGAGTCTTCTGGCTTTTGCTGGGGTGGCCCCGTGCCGAGACTCTGATTTTGTGCGTAGGGTCAATATGGCCCCTATGTGGCGGGATCCTTGTTGGAAAGTTCACCAAAATTTTGCCTTTTCCCATGAGTGCCCTGCTTGCCAATCGAAGGAACAATGCCCGGATCCGGGCTTGACCGGTCTTTTTCATACTTATCAACCGAAATTTCTTATTTGTTACTTTGCTCGGGCCTATCTGATTGTTTATTGCTTTTGCCCGCAGATCCCACCGATACCATGCCTCCAAGGAACATTAATGCTTTAAAACTTGCCGCGAAGAAACGTGAGGCCGAGGAGAAGCAGAAAAGGCAGGCTGCTATGCAGAAGACGGAGGCCTCGGGAAGGAAGTTGCCAATCACCGACCTTTTGGACAAATCTAAAAAGGTTGCGGATGTTGTCATCCCGACCACCGGTGAGCTTCCTCTGAACCCCCGTGTCAGTGTACGGAGCAAAGACCCAACGGGTTCGGGGTCTTCTATTTTGCCCCAAGATGCGGGCAAAACGGTGCCCGAGGTTTCTGAGAAGAGGGATTCGAGCGTTGATCCCTTGCCTTCAAGAGATAAACGACCTCGTCTTGAGTCTCCTTCCCGCGATTTCACTGTGTCATCCCCGGCCAAAGGGACTCTATGCTCGGAGCGCTTCCCCGTGGAGCTAATCGAGGACAAAGACCGGGCCAAGGAGTTCGGGAAGAAGGTTGCTGAGGCCCCTGAGGTATATGGGGTCGATCTCCATAGCCGTCGCGGCTTTAATTCTTACGTGGGCGATGGGCTTCTGTACCGTATGCACTTTCCGGACTATCAACAAAAGGTGCTGTCCAAGACCAACTTTCTGACCGCCCTGGGTCATGCGGGCTTAGCTATGGCTGAGGTCAGTGTTTTATTTTCCTTGTTTAAGTCGACGTACCCTTTTTTTTATATATCGATCTTCTGACCCTCTAACCCCTCCTCCCGCTTTTAATATAATCTTTACTTGCTCCTTTATTAAAACAGGTTAGCAATGACCTGCTATATATGCGGTCTCAGTATGAGGCTGAAGTTGCTTTGGTCGCAGCGAGGGGTAAGAAATTGGCGGAGGCGAAGGATGAGATTGCCCGCTTGTCCAAGGTCTTGGAGGGCTCGGGAGAGGAGCTGAAGAATAAAGATGCCGAGTTGATGACTGCGGTCAAGGAGAATTCTAAATTGAGCAACGATCTCGACGCAGCTCGTGAGGCCAAAGACCGAGCTGAGGCTGAAAAAGCAAGTGTTGAGTCTGAGAAGCAGCGACTTGAAGCTCGCCTGGCCGAGGCTGACAAGCGGTTGGAGGAGGAGAAGGAGAAAAATAGGGGCTTATCTGAGAAAGTTGATGAGCTGGATGGCAAGGTTTTGGATGCCATGAGGTTTGAGAGAGACCGGGAGCTCGTTTTGAAGGAAGAGCGAGAGAAAGCTGTGGCCGAGTTTGAGGCATCTGATAAATATAGAGAGAAAGTGGAGGAGGCAAGCATAGAGCAATATAACTCAGCCCTCCACACCGTTGGTCGTAACCTGGCAGCTACGGGCAAATACACTGCGCAAGAGATTGCGATTCTTTGTGCTATCACAGCTACAGACCCTGAATGCTTCTCCGGCCATGCTCTGGTGCCTTTCACTACGGACCAACTTTCTGAGCTTCCCGAGTCTGTTAGATCAACTCTCCCTCCCGTTGCTCCGGTCATCGTCCAAGATCTTCTTTCTACTATCGATGGAATCAGATATTCTACCGAAGGAGTCTTGCCTCTGGCCGCAGCTTTGGAAAGAACTTTTGGCCCCAGCGGCCCCTATATTGATGGTATGGTTCTTCCTTATTCTTCTTTTGCCTCCGCACTTGTAGAAGCTTCCCAGAATCAGCCTGAATCTATACCTGACATTGATGCCTCTGCCTCTATTCCAGAAGATGAGAACGCTCCTCTCCCGGCTTCCTGAAGATCAGACCGGGTTGTACCCTGGGTATTTTTTGTAATAGCGTAGGCTATTGAAATACTTGAACAAGTACCTCTTTTTTTTGTTTGGATTGTAATTGTACATTTGTTTCCAGCCTTGCATGTTTCTTTGTTCTATTTTCATACATCAGAAGGTCTGTTTGCATGAATTATCTTCATTTCCGGGCATGCGGTCTAGCTCGAGGGCGTATGGCCGCGCCTTCTCCCACTTTAGTCTAGCTTGAGGGCGTATGACATGGGCCCTGCGGTCTAGCTCGAGGGCGTATGACCGCGCATCTTGGGTTTAGGAATATTTCACAAGGAAATATTTTTACCAAGGAATTTGTTCTCCCACTTTTGTCTAGCTAGAGGGCGTATGACATGGGCCCTGCGGTCTAGCTCGAGGGCGTATGACCGCGCATCTTGGGTTTAGGAATATTTCACAAGGAAATATTTTTACCAAGGAATTTGTTCTCCCACTTTTGTCTAGCTCGAGGGCGTATGACATGGGCCCTGCGGTCTAGCTCGAGGACGTATGACCGCGCATCTTGGGTTTAGGAATATTTCATAAGGAAATATTTTTACCAAGGAATTTGTTCTCCCACTTTTGTCTAGCTCGAGGGCATATGACATGGGCCCTGCGGTCTAGCTCTAGGGCGTATGACCGCGCATCTTGGGTTTAGGAATATTTCACAAGGAAATATTTTTACCAAGGAATTTGTTCTCCCACTTTTGTCTAGCTCGAGGGCGTATGACATGGGCCCTGCGGTCTAGCTCGAGGGCGTATGACCGCGCGTCGTGCGCAAAGATTTACACAACGGCATCCGCTTTGCGGGCATCCGATCTAGCTCGAGGGCGTATGACCGTGCTTGAGAGCGAACATACTTTTTTCAGAGAACGAGGGCGGTGTTATTTACTTACTTGAACAAATTACATTGCGATTTCCTTACAATACATGAGTAATTTCACAATTTCTAACTGCTCTTATTTGCAAAAAGACTTCAAGCTCTTGTTCTCTAGAGGTAATATTTCTTCAGATGATCGCTATGCCATGCGTTTTTCAAGTCTTTTCCCTCTGCTGTTAGGAGCCTGTAGGTTCCTTCTTTGATTACGCGGGCAATCTGATAAGGCCCTTCCCAGTTGGGTGAGAGCTTGTTATATCCGGGCTGTCTCCCCGTGACTTCAACTTTTCTCAAGACCCAATCTCCCACGGAAAACGACCTCTTGTTTACCCTTTTGTCATGATGAACTTTGGCCTTCTGTTTATAATTGACCATCTTTGCTCGTGCTTCCAACCGTTTTTCTTCGAGAAAGTCTAAGTCTTTTCTCCGGGCTTCCTCATTCTTTGTTTCATCAAAATGGGCGACCCTGTATGTGGGTAGGGCTGCTTCTACAGGCGCAACCGCCTCTGATCCATATGTCAAGGAGAAAGGAGTTTCTCCCGTTGAGTTCCTCGTTGTGGTTCGGACAACCCATAGAGCAGTACTGAACTCTTCTATCCAGCGACCACTCCTTCCCTTCAAATTTTTGTGTAAAGCGGTCATGAGCAACTTATTTGCGGCCTCGGCCTGTCCATTTCCCTGCGGTCTTGCGACGGAGGATTGCCGATGTTCTACGTTGAGTCTCTTACATTCCGCCGTAAACTTGCTTTGAAACTGGGGTCCATGGTCGGAGACGATAGCCCGTGGCAAACCAAACCGACAGAATACATGGTCGTAGACGAACTTGATAATACTTGCTTCAGTAGTGCTAGTTAATGCCTTTGCCTCCACCCATTTTGTGAAATAATCTACTGGGACCACTACCATTTGTGCTCCGCCGGGTGCTTTGGGATAAGGCCCAATCAAATCAATCCCCCACATATCAAATGCCCAAGTTGGGACTACCAGACTCTTCTCCGTGGATGGCTGCCTTGGTATGTTGGCGAATCTCTGGCATTGATCACATTTGCGGACATATTCCTCTGTGTCTCTTTTCATTGTCGGCCAGTAATACCCGAGGAATCTGATTTTATCGGATAGTGTCCGGGCACCGGGATGCCCTCCACATACGCCCTCATGAACTTCGTATAACAAGTTGGTAATGGTATCGGATTTCACGCACCTCAGCAGGGGTTTGGTAAAAGATCTTCGATAAAGCACGTCGTCAATGACCGTGTATCTAGCGGCCTGTCTCCTCAAGACTTTTGCTCGATCCGGATCGTTGGAAGGATTTCCTTTTCGATGTATTCCTTGATCTCGTCCACCCAGTCTTTCTCGGGCTCCCCTATTTGGTGGATCTCTGTCCTGTCAATGGCCGGGCGCTCCATAAATTCTATCTAACAGTCCACACTAAGCTTTGCAATGTCTTCGTTAGTGATTCTTGACAGCAAGTCCGCCTCGGAATTTTCGGCCCGGTTAACTTGGGTTAGCTCGTGGTACTTGAATTCCTTCAACAGGTTTGCTGCGAGTTCCTTGTATTTGAGAAACACCGGGTGATTTGTCTCATATTCCCCTCTGACTTGATTTACCACTAGCTGTGAGTCGCTTTTCACGATCAACTTGGATACCTTCATGTCCCGGGCTAATTCCAAGCCTGCTATCAATGCCTCGTACTCGGCTTGGTTGTTGGAGACCGCGAACTTAAACCTCAAAGCTCGTTTAAACCTCTGACCTTCTGGGGCGATCAACAGGACTCCGGCGCCACTAACAGTTTTTCCCGAGGATCCGTCATCACTTAACGACCAACAATTCTCCGGTCTTTCCCCATCATCTATGACCTTTCCCCTCTTTTTCTTTGCTTTAGCGGGCTGGATTTTGTCCGCTTCGCTTTCCTTTGCTTCAAACGTGGTTTCTGCCACAAAGTCCGCCAGTGCTTGTGCTTTGATGGTCTTTCGCGGGGAGTAAGTAATCTGAAACTCAGTCAGCTCTATAGACCATGACAGCATTCTCCCCGAGGATTCGGGCTTATGGAGCACTTTCTTCAGCGGGGTATCCGAATAGACCGTGATAGGGTAGGCGATGAAGTATGCCCGCAGCTTTCGGGCGGCTATAAGCAAGGCGAAAGCCAGCTTTTCAATGTTCAAGTAGCGTCCTTCTACTGCGGATAGTGCCTTGGAGACATAATACACGGGCTTCTGAAGGTCGCCTTCTTCCCTTACCAAAACCGCAGCCACTGCGTGATCTGTTGCGGCCAGGAAAACATAGAGTTCTTCTCCTAAAACAGGGCTGCTCAGCAACGGCGGCTTTCCCAGGTAGGCTTTTATTTGCTCGAAAGCATTCCGGCAGTCCTCGTTCCATTCAAAACCTTCCTTTCTTCCTCCTTTCAAAGTTTTAAAGAAAGGCATGCATCTTTCTGCTGACTTGGCGATGAACCTCCCTAGGGCCGTGATGCGGCCATTCATCTTCTGTACTTCCTTAACACATCTGGGGGGTTGCATATTTATCAACGCCATGATTTTCTCCGGGTTTGCCTCTATCCCTCTCTGGTTCACCATGAAGCCCAAAAACTTTCCGGCCTTTACTCCAAAGGCGCATTTGGATGGGTTAAGTTTCATATTGTTTCTTCGGAGGCTGGTGAAGGTTTCTGCCACATCAATATCATGAGAGGTTTCCTTGGTCTTGATAACCATATCATCGATGTACGCTTCCAGGTTTCGGCCCAACTTTCCCGGCATCGGAACCACTGATGACGCCCTAAGTTTCTGGGGTCACGGAGATAGAACTCCAATTTAGCTGTCTCTTGATCCTGATCACAACACAAACAAGAACACCGTTAAGACCAAGGCCGGGTTGGAATCCGGCTTAGGCCCTCGGGTGTGAGAGTAAGATCTCTGAGGAAAACCTAAGTAAAAGGTTCAATGAAGACCTGGTGTGTGTGAATAGGATAGAGCACGTACCTTGCTCATGGGAGCGAAAAGAAGTATATATATGACCAAGGGAAAGAAACCTGCACAAGGTACTAACTACCCTGGTACTGGATGGACACGTGGCGAGTCCCCAGTGGATCGGTCAGGAGAGTGGCTGGGAAGGTGGCGTGTTTGTCAGGGAAGCATGGTTCCATCACCAACCGTTATGGTGTGTCAGGTACGAATAGACGACGTCTTGTGTACGTTTGTGCCAGCTGGGCACTACGGGCTCCTCAGGATAGCGGGAGGCAGAGTCATCTCGGGCATATATATCAGGGAGATCGGGCCCCTCGGGCTTGCTTGCCCGCATTCCTCGCCGGTTCGGCCCCCAGAGTTCAGGTCCGGTTCGGGTGGATTAGGTCGCATCGGTTTGGACCGCAGAACATCCGGCCTAGAAGGCTCGGTCTCATCAAATAGGAGTTTGTAACACGATGGCAATTGCCTTGAATGAATGAAATGTAACTAGCTTGTCAAAAATATTATATCTCTTCACACAAATTCATCAACCTTGTGAAAGTATTCATATACATTGTTGGCCCATACCTCTTCAAATAACATTAAAAATTGCATATTTTCATCATTAATTCTCATTCATCCAAAATGATTTTGAGAAGATAAAACACTTTGCAATTTGTGTTCATTTCCATTAAATGACACCAAATTAAATTTTGATAAAAATTTGGTCAACACCAATTTTCTCAAAATAAAATTTCCAACAAAAATTACTACTCCCTCCGCCCCAAAATAATTTTTACATTTGGCTATTCAAACTTTTTAAAGACATGAATATTTGTTTTACTAGTCATGTTGTGTTTATCCACGTTTAAATCAAACTGTAGAATTGTGAAAAAACTTTTTGAGACAACTGAAAAATGGTACGGACTAGCAATGTTATCAATAAAAATGACATCTTTAACTAGTTTCAATTTTGCATCTCAAACTAACGAGAGAGATGATAATGCTAACTGTTTTAACTGACGAATCAAAAGTATTAAAGTCTTAAAATCGACTTGAAAGGTCTAAATCAAACACTTAATATGGGTTTGCTTGGTCCAAGTCATTAACGAGCACAGGCCAGACTCATACTAAAGGGACTCATACTAAACGGGAGTCCATCAAGCCCAAGTCGCTAGGGGGCCCTTTAACTCGGTTAGGCCGAGCTGACAAGCTCGTCATAACCGAGTACACATTAGTTTGGTCATGTCGACCAAGCAACTATTACGAGCAAGCGATCAAGCCAAGAGATATTCAATAGAGTCCCAAACAATCAAGGAAACCAAGTCATTATAGGAGTCTTAAGTCAAAGAGACTCCTATCCGGCTCAAAGACATAAAGAGTGAAGATATTCTTTCTTTATCAGGATTAACCCAAAACCCTATAAATCCGGATCTAATACTAGGAGATTACTCTACCCTCACAATATAAATAGGGATCCAAATCTCTCAATACAGGTCTGGTCACTTTTTACTCTTCCTCTCACGCTCAAGTTTTGGCTTATTTTCTCTAAACAAATTCTTATTCTCACGCCCGAGGCTACGCAAGATTTTCCAGATAATTCGTTCGTGAATCCAGCAACACTGATCAACAATTTTGGCTCGATCACGACTTTTCCTATTGTTTATGAAAAATTGTTTCTTTCTACAAATTATTGTGTGAAAGAAACAACAATATATAAAATGATACCCGTAATAATCATATAATCCATTCTCAACTTCATGAAAAATACTCCAAGAAATACCAAATCATACATTTTAGTAAATAAAGATATCTCCAACTACTGTACTGTATCTTCTGAGGCACATTAATCACATCATCTCTTTTTATTGATAGTTTCTCTAAATGTGCAATAGAATCTAAAAAATCCACCACATTTCGTTCTGCAAAACTACTCAATTACAGAAGAGCCACAACTATACCCAAGACTCGTAGGGCGAGTTTAATGCATTATTGGCATGCGTATTTCCAGTGAACGACTTTCGTAGCCATGTAAAATAGTTGACAAGCAATAGCCATTAGCTGGGAAAAAATGATGTCCGTAACGGAAAAAATTGTTTACCCCTCATGAAGAAAATTTTCTTGCTTGTCGTCTGGCTTATTAGCTCAACAGAGAGTTGCTGGCATCATACAACCACCATTGTCTCACCCTCCTACGCCCATCTGTTACTGCCATCTTAACTTTCACGAAGAAACAAATCGTCAAAAAACTATGTGAAAGCCATTGAAATCAACACGAGCACATCATGTAATCTGGGTATAAGTCACCCTTAATCAAATCCCTACACCTGCAACCAAGATAAGAAATTTATGCTACTGCAAAACCATCCGGAAATGTAAGAGACAAAAAAAAAAAAAAAAAAAAAAAAAACGTTTACATAATGGATTTAAGGAATTACCTTTAAGTTCTTTTGTCCCTTGTGCTGGAAGACTTGTTGCCTTCTTGTGTAAACCACACGTAAGTAAAATAGTTGTCTTGAGGACAAATGAAGTCCGCTACAAAAAAATAATTACTACCCCTGTCTTAAAATGAACGTCCATTGTTTTTTCTTTCAAATTTACTCTTGATAAAGAGCACATTTGAATTTTGTTGTTTGGACATTCATTTTGGGACGGAGGGAGTATTTAGTATTGTTCCCGGCATCATTAGTCATTTTCTCTTCTTGTCATCAAGCTTGATTAGCTGAACAGGAGCTGCTGGTATCCTAAACCACCATTCTCTCACCCGCCTCATCCATCTATCACTGCTGTCTTTTCTTAAGGGAAACTCCCTTGTGAAGGCCTCCAGGAAAATAAACAGGATGAAAAATCTGATTGGCACAATCGTAAATGCCAGAGCCATAAAAAGCAACAAGAAAGCAATCCTGCCACTCGCCTGTAGAAGGAACCATAAACTTCAACAAGATCAAGGCTAGCAGTTAATTAGAGAAATTTAACTCTGTAACGAATCATAAAATGTCAATCCGAGATAGTTTGTATTCAAAGTAGAAGTTCAAATAATACAGGAAAAGGAATAGAACTAGATAAATGGAATTCAAAATGCTCTTTTTCACCAAATATTAAGTTATGCTCTCGCCGTCCCATTTAATATTGCAAAAAAAAAAAACATTGTGCACAGGAAATAAGGAGAAGTATATAATATTAAGGTGGTGTGATTATAGATAGTGGGGTAGGGCATAGTAAGTGGGTTGGTTGATGTGAGTACGACAAGTGGATCCCATTGATTAAAAAAACACTACTCCCTCTGTCGCTAAATGAATGTTCAAATTTCATTTTAAGGAACATTCAAAAATCTCTATTTTTTTATACAATTTAGTTGCAAATATTCATATATATTAGTGTAATTCTCAATCCAAACATTTAATTTTGCGAGTATAAAGAGACTAGTGAAAAAATTTTGGTAAAAAAACATTTATGAAAAAAGTTTTTTTTTCTTTCAAAAAATACATTCATTTTGGGACAAAAATTTCTTAAAAATAGACATTCATTTAGGGACACGGAGTATAAAGTTTCCATTTCAGGCTTTTGCAATTTTCGGGACACCTAAAATGAACAGTTCTCCATGTGCTTAACTTGTTTTTCCCTCGTCCCAAAATATAGTTCTCAGCCTATGTCCATAGGTGGTATAAGGTTCACGTTCTGTCGAGTGATCAGGCGGGCATCAACTCAGATGACGACTTTGTAAAGACAGGGAAACCGACTAAATTGGCCCCTCATTTGGGGCCAGTCTGTCAAATATCAAGAAAAAATTGCACAGGACGATGTAGATACTTAAAATGATGTTGAGACAAGGTTACCCAGCTTTTCAAGGGTTTTTGTGAGTAGAAACAGAGATTGATAATTAGAATGCTGACAAACTTAAAAAAAATGGAGCTGAAAGGAAATAATATTTCGTAGAATGGTGATTTTCATTTTTATCATTGTACTTTTTCTTTTCTATAAAATCCATTATACTCCAGACAATGGTTTCATTTTAGAATAAGGTGATAGAAATTTATGCTCTTGGCCATAGAATAGGAAATTGTGAAGTCACATAGAAAGGTTAACTAACAATGAATATAAAGAAAGCGAGGGTTAAATCGACCCAATGTAGTAAATTACCTGTGGAAATGCCGCATATAGGAGTGCTCTTACTTTCAATAAAGTAATGTTTGCACATTGAATTACAGCTTCAACATTCGAGATAGTTTCCTGCAACATCACCAGCTGTTCTACTGCATTTCGGTTTGGCGGTGATACAATCTTGAATGCTTCAAGTGCTCTCCCATTGTTGGCATGCCTACGCCAGAGCATTAGAAGTGCGAGAAGTACAAAAGTGAAGGGCAAAATATGTCTTATCCATCCCCTGCAAACAGAGTGAACATAATTAACAAACTCTGTCTTTTTTCCATATCTGCCCTTATTTTCAAAATTCAGACAACTTCTCGACCAATACAGCAAGAAACAAGGTATACTCCCTCCGCCCCATTTTAAACTTCAAAAAATGGTTGGGTACAAAAATTAAGAAAAATGTGATGTGTTGCGAGCGTAGATGGGTTGGTAGGACTTAGGAGAGAGAAAGTGGGGTAGGGAATAGTTAGTGGATAATTGTTGTGAGTATGACATGTGGGGTCCACAAATAAAGAAGTATAAAAAACTTTCCTTTTTTAGGTTTTGAAGTTTAAAATGGGACAACCAAAATGGAAATTTTTGAAGTTTAAAATGGGACGGAGGGAGTATTAAACTACTACAGTATTGGTTAAAAGTTCTGTCATAAAACTAGGATATAGAACCAGTAAGTTAACTAAACTATCAGAACCAGGAATAATGTGACCAGTTAACTCAGCATACAGATACAATAGCTACAAAAACAGAAATTTGACTTTCTCTGCAAAAGTAAAACGTGTATGCTTTTAGTCGTTGTTGATCCACATAAACATAGATGTTTATGCTAAAGAATATGGCCCAATGTCTTTCAAACACTTACTAACTATAACTAACTCAATAAGCAACGGATTACCTTAATATTGTATAAGTTGTCAACACAACAAATACAGTTGATCTTTTAGGGTCTTCCCATGAGGCTATAACTTGGAGACGCTTAAATGATCCGATAAGAGGAAGAAGCAACTCCTGCAATCAATCCCAACATAGTGATATTAAGGACTAAAGTATCAATATCTACTCAACAATTCGCAAACCATTGAAGTACTACAATACAATCAATTAAAAAAAAAACTATTATTATTATTATTATTATTATTATTTCCTATTTGATAAGAAAAACACCAACCAATTCAAGACTGAATGTTTATTAAACCAAAAGGTTGCAAGAGAAATAATTGCGTATAAAATGATCTTGAGTTGGAAAAGACCAAAGTTAAAGAAGCTAACCTTCATTACGGCTAGATTTGTATCAATGCCCTCGACCTTGACTTGGTCAACAGTTGCTTGTGCAGCTTCAGCCCTTCCTATGTATCGTTTTGATTGCTTCACTGCCATCTCCAAAGGATTTGTTTCACCAACACAAACATCTCCGATTGGATCTACAACTTCTCCATCCACATCAACTATTTTTCGAGAGATAATTCCAAGTCTACAAAGGGTCAAAAGTGAAAACGGGAGCGTGAACTTCCCTTTTGAATTTGGAGACCCCACTGATTCACGTTTGAAGGAGCTTGCATTCACTAGTAAGCGAGTTGAAAGAGTTTCCAGAATTATATCTCCACCAGGAAGGGTTTCAGACAAATTAAAACACAGCAATGATTTGTAATTGGATGAGAAGATCTTAAACGCTTCTCTTACTGCACGGTAGCGAAAGATTCCCAAAATAGCCCTCGCAAGTGCTTCTGACTGCTGAACATCTTTAAGTTTATACTTCCTCATGAATTTGTGAGCACGCAAAATCTCAAGACAAATGTCCAACCAATAATCCCGGCGAGAACTGCCTTTAAATTCAGGGAACTCTAGATAGACAGGCTCTGCCCTGTACATGATTTAAGTCCAAATTAGTCTACTCCCATCCATCCCATAATCAAACCCACACTTTCCTTTTTAGTCCGTCCCAAAATAAATTTCGTGTTTCCAATTAAGAAAAGAGAATTAGTGCAATTTTATCATTGTACAAGCAGTGTACAAACTAGTAAAGCAACTTCCTTTACAACGTCTGACAAATCAAATGCGACATTTATTTTGGGACGGAGGGAGTATAATTATACTATAGGCGCACTTTAATGGAACAACATGTAGAAAACATACATAGATGCGGACTTGTACATCACAGCTTTATCAAAAAGACGAGCACCCAAAGGTCCAGTTAGATCAGGCTTAATGACCTGCTTCATATCCGTGGCCAAGTCGTATCTCACAGCTTTTTCGTATACACCTACTCCCAATGACTCGAAATATAATGCATAATTGGTCAAAGTCAGGCGTCCTGTCAAACTAAGAATATTAAATCCAAAGAACAATAAGGGAATCCATATAAGTTAAACTGTTAAAGCAGCCACTTCACAAAACAAAATTAATCTTCAGGTGGGATGATAACATAAAAAAGTGGAAGTTACGCATGATATACATTGTTGGGTCCCTATCCAGTAGCTTAAGCTTTTCGATGAGTAGGTAACTTAACACGGTTTGGCAAGGTCCCGGGTTCAAGTTACCCCACTTGCATTTCCCCCTAAACTGTGAGTGGTTATGTTGACTCCTTGCTCGATTAACTTGTTCGGTTTGTGATGCCCACGTGATGTGTATGTTTGCTTACCTCTCCACATGTGAACAGGTATATGTGACTATGCAAGGGGGAGTGTCAAGTTTGATATACATTGTTGGATCCTGTTACATGGCTGCAAATCCAGTGTTCCATGAGAGGGTAAAACATATAAAGGTTGATTACCATTTTGTTCCCTAAACACTTCACGACGGAATAATAGTTACTCCCTCCGAAGAAGTCTCTCTCTCTCTTTTCCTTTTACTATTTGTATCTTTCCCCCAAATGCTTGTCCACTTTTCTAATACTGAAACATTTATTTACTTTAGTGCCTACTACGTCCCTCACTAAATGCATAGTTTTTATCACCTTGTGACTCATTCAATAACAGCTAAAGTAATAGGGGGTTTTCAGGAAAAAGTAACAATACCTCGAACCTCTTTAAATCAAACGCACCCCTTTAACTAAAAGTCAAACCGATTCTGAAGATAATGTATGGCGTGGGGCAGTTTGTACTATCATGTCAGAACCATGTAATATAGTGCAAAGCTCAAACAATTAATTAAAGCACAACCAAATTAAACGCTGTACATAATGTTTATTCACGCTTTATTCTGAACCAATGAGACAGCCAAACTCATCACAAAGGTATAATCAATTTAAAGTACAGATAATTACTTACCGGGCCATGCAGAGATTCCAGTATGTTGCAGAACTGGTTGAGTGGGAATGGTCCCATCGGTGTCCAAAATAATCTCTTCCTCAGCAAGCTGAAGACTAGACATTGACTCGTGACCATATGAATTATTTACATATTTGATCACCCTGCAATAGAAGAGCCAAAGATAAGTACTGGTCAAAACTTTAATCTCAAATAAAGTTTTCCTCTTTCTTATCCTCCAAACAGAAGTATTCAATTGGTATAATAAATTTTCATGATGAATACTATTTGAGATATCTTGTGGAACAATGCATGGCAGTACTAATATTAAGACTTAAAGAAACTACGTAATCGTTTTTGTTCTTGATGAAAGGGAGCTACACCAAATCAGAGTAAGAGTAATGAACTACATATACACATGGATTATCTGCCATTTCTTATGAAGCAAATGAAACATCTCCGTAAATTAAGATCATTTACTGCAAATGGGTTCTTAAAAATCATCTCGGGCCTTAAAGACGCTGATGCACGGGTTTCTCGTCAACATTCATAGAAAAAAGAACCTGAGTTCTGAAAACTAAAAGAAAACAAGGTGACATCTTAACAATTGGGGGGGGGGGGTATGATCTAATTACTCCCTCTGTCCCAAAATGAATGTCCAAATAATGTTCAAATTTGCTATTGATCAAAAGCAAATTTGAACATTATTTGGACATTCATTTTGAGACGGAGGGGGTACTTGTGTACAAATAATTATGGATCCACCAACAAAATAACAACTTATGAACTTTCACTGGTCATGTAACCAAAGCATACTTTTCAAGACTTCGAAGGTACATGTCATATATAAGAAAATGAAGGCGATGGCCAGAAGAAGCTGTCAGTGCATCAAAAAGATTGTCAACAGTAATAATATCTGCTACAACAGGGCATGCTGGAGCAATTCGTGCAAAAGCCTCAGGTCCGACAGTTCTCATGTCATCAACCTGACAAAGTCAACCAAATGAAAGAGAAGACTAAAGGTCAATGAAACTTACTGTATGTGTAGCATAATTAAATAGTTACCCTACAAACGCCTATGATCCGTCTTCATGATTCACAATACGCGGAAGTATCTATCAGAAAATAAAACAACCTGAACAGCCATGTTAGTTGGACTTGAATAGAAAAGTGACCAGCCTTCCTCATCCTCTACATCCTGTTTCTTGCTAGAAACAAGTTCCTGTTTCTTGAAAAAAAGGGGGGGGGGGGGGAGAAAACTGTTAAGGTGGCATGGTCTACTCAAATACTCCCTCCGTCCCAAAATGATAGTCTCATTTCTCCATTTCGTCTGTCCCAAAAAGTTAGTCCCAATTCCAAAGTTAAGGCTTCAAAACCACTGAATTTCCAAATCTTATAATGTAACCTTAAAATGTTTAAAAAGTCAAACAGGACTATCACTTTGGGACGGAGGGAGTATAGATCAACATTATTGAAATGCCAATAAATAATTTGAAAGTTAGAAACTATAACAAAGCATAAACTGAGGACTCACGCTATCTAGTGTGTTATTGTCAACACCTGAGGCCTCCCATGCAAGCATCATGTCATATGTCAATTGACGGAAGTCCTTGTCAGTTAAATAATCTGGACGTCGAGTCAGTATATGAAGCGCTTCATACGAGCAGAATTCCAAAAAGCTCCTCGCATAAGTTGAAGGTTGTTTGAGACTATCAGGAAGTGCATTGTCAAAACGCTGCTGTATTTCTTCACTTGAAATTTGAAGTATCCTGCAACTCCAATATTAAGTCATAAAAATTAATATTTTATTATAATTTAGTGTTGAAATTCTATGAAATAAGTTAATATAAGAACCAGAAAATAACAATGTATTAATTTCTAGACTAGAGAGAAAGTTACGCGCAAACTTAAGTATGCTACATGGCTACATCCCTGTAACGAAACAAGGAATATGAGTTCCATATTACTGCAAAATTTTAGAAATCAACAAATAGCACGTAATAAAAGACAACTTTAACCCAACAAAACTATGGAATGCCATTGTTAAAGGATAAGGATTGTTCAACCAAGAATCTACAAGCTAGTAAAATGTGATGCAGATTATTGCATCTTGTTGTGATACTTGCACGATGATAGTGTAAAGCAAGAGTCAAAAGTATTCAGCCATGGCTTCAAATTAGCCCAAACAAGTTTATAATGTCAAATCCTGTTAACTTTTTATTTGGGATCATATTTTAACCACGGAGAAGACAAGAAATAGAAGCATTTGAAGTCATTCATCGTCAGGACTCCACCACTCGGGATCGAAGCTATAAGAGATGCATTCCATTTAATTGCACTTGTCAGCTAAATAACAAAGTAAATGAATAAAACAATGTATTAACTGCTAACCCGAAGAGAACCTTCGTCAAAGCCTTTGGTCTAGTTTCTTACTTATACTCCCTCTGTCCCAGCTCACTTGACACCTTTTGACCAAAACTGGTCAACTTAAGGTCGGTTTGACCAACACATTATAGAAATATTTATGATCCAAATAAAAATTTTAAAAATGTAAAATGATCACCATTAAAAATCCTCTCAATAACAATTTTTAATTTTTTTTTGGAACATAAATATTTCTATAAAGTGTTGGTCAAAACGACCCTAAGTTGATCAGTTTTGATCAAAAGGTGTCAAGTGAGCTGGGACGGAGGGAGTATATGTTAACAGAAACATAAGCGTGGCAATGTTCCAGTAACAAAACAAGGGATATACATTCCATTCAATTGCACTTATCAGCTAAATAACAAAGTAACAAATGGCTTTGGTAATCCTTAGAATAAAAAATGAATATTATTGTGAAACGATAAGGATACTTTCAACCAATAACCCACAACCTGATAAACGTATTGCAAATGATCTCAACTTTGTTTAGAACTGTGCACACTGATAGCGTCAAGCTAGCATCAGATATATTCAGCTATGGCTGAAAATTGTTGGGTTATGGAGTTTAAACACCAACATGGAAACGGAGGAGGAAAAGGAGTCTAAACAACGGAGGAGTTCGAGTCAAGATAGGAATGTTCAAAGAGGAGAAAATGGAGTAAACCGGAAAAAAGGGGTCTGACACGGTCGTGTCAGTTAAAGAGCACGGCCATGGAAGATTTTTACTGACACGGTCGTGCAAGGCGGTTTTCAGCCCAGATCTGGTTTCCTTTTTCATAACAGATTCTTTCTAGGCGGACAAGGTTTAGGGCTTCTCCTACACCTATATAAACAAAGTTTCGGCCAGAATTTTGTGCGCTTGAAGGAGAGAGCTAGGATACACATAAGAGAGCGACAAAAGTGTCAAGGAAGGCCGGGGGCCTAGGAAAGCCATGGGGGGTGATCCTACAACCCGGCCATGACCGAGATGAGTGTGTTCTTGTAGAGGAGAGATAATATATATGAGATAGGTTGTTCTTGGAGAGTAGCTATGCTTAGATCTTAGTGATTGCGTGTGCAAAGTTGTAATAATCATCATATATTATTATATTGTATATACTGACTTGGTAACGCCCCCAGACGTAGCATGTGTTGACGAACTGGGTTACCAAATCTTTGTGTTATTTCCTTCATATTATTTGCGTGTGATTGTTAATCCCAATGTTAGGGCTACTAGTATGGGCAAGGCGGATATGAGATCCCCCAAATCCCTAACAAAAATCTGTTTATGGAGAAGTTCTTCTGAAACTGAACAAGTGTGTATCTCATTTTAGAATCCTATTAAAAAAAAGTTAAAATCACCTTTTACATTTTTGTTTGGTGGTCAAAGCTTTTATCACAAGTTGATTATGTAGCCTATAACAGACCTTTTATCCCAGAGTTTTCTGAAACTGTCCAACTTCATACTTAATTGTTTGTGAATTTGAGATTATGGCATTAGTGCATGTTTCAAGTTGCATAAATAACCTCACATTTCGCTCTGTTTATAATCAAGTCAAACTTGCTACAAACAAAAGAAACTGAACTTCTTTCAAGGCCTTGGAAGATAATCAAGTCGTATGAGCTAACGTAGGTTACATATGAATTGACAAGCTCAGGCTTGCTCATGTAAATACCCATCTCGCTAATGAAGATCTCACCCATTGTCAGTTGAGTACCACACTCAAATGTGATAACGTCCATCAAGGTGATCTTTTGCCCAAAACGATATCAAATGTTCACAATTTAAAATAGACTAACATGAAAAATGTTCATCTTTAAAGAATGTTCATTTTAGCATCTCTTATTCTATTAACGTGACTTCTACTATTAAACAAATCTATCAATTTTGACACTCGTTCTTTTACAAAGAAAATAAAAACTTGTACTATACTATAAAATTGACCCCATTAAAGTCTCATTTAGCATCATGTAACCTTACATCCACAATATCCTGGCTTCACCGCTGACTAACTAATAGTGATATTGTCTATGTTATAGAGTAAATCAGCTGGTACCACTAACGAAAAATTTGATCATTAATAGATTTACTAGTGCCTGTAAAATATTATTGTTCGATCATTGATAATTTCACTGCCTTATGTATAATAGAAATAATTATAAACTACTCCCTCAGTCCCAAAATGATCTTCACGCTTTTTTCGCGATTACTACGAAGGAAGTTTGAGCAATAATTTTAGGTTGATTTAATTATCCAAATGAAAATCTAAAACTTGTTATTGATAGTATTAGTGATGGTGTATCAATAAAAAGTTTCAGATTTTCATTAGTATAATTAAATCAACCTAAAATTAACAGTGAAAAAACGTGAAGATCATTTTGGGACGGAGGGAGTAAGAAATAGATAGCAGATACTATTATTCAAATACTTACAATCATACAATGATAATCTAGGTAAACATAAAACATGAAAGGAAATGAGTTAAAATTGTGTAAAAACAAAATCATACTTGGAACAGCGAGAAATGACGGAATTGGCAAGAGGAGAGAGGTTGGTTATTGACTTCGGTGAAAAGTTACCGGCGGTGGCTTCACCGTCGGCGGCAGCATCTCCCGGCCGGTGATTTTGGTTATTGAAGAAGATGGATTTCAAGAAGAATAAACTCTTTCCGGCCTTCTTCTGAGGGCTGTTGTTATCCGCCAATGGCGTCGTCTCATTCTCTTTCTCCATTAATTAATAAATACTATGCCTTGATTCATAGATTGATTTGAGGATTATCACATTTTTCTGATCTTTGATTGAATTCAGAAAATTGTTCGACCTTTAAATTTAATAGAAATAACATAATTTCCTCCAACAAACTTCTTAAACAGAATCTCAAATAAATTGATCGTAAAAATTGAGAGGTAAATTAGTGTTACAAATTCACTATGCAATTACAGGATTGTTATAAAACATGAATACACATGAATAGGGTGTATACAAAAAAAAACTCTGGTGCAAATAGCCGCACTCTTGTTCCTTCGGTCTAAAATGGATTGGTTTATATACACAGCCCCTTATTTCCACAGCCCCATTAAATTACCAAAGTACCCCTATATATATATATTTTTTTTTTTTCAATTTCACTCTCCTCACGTTCGCTCCCTAACCCCCCTCTCTCTCTCTCGGTTTGAAACGACGAAAGAAACGAACGGTCTCTCTAACGTCTCTCTCACCGTCGTCGCTCACCGTCGCCGTCGTCTTTCTCTCTCGCTCGCTCTGTTCTGTTCTTCTCTCTCACCTCTCTCTCTCACAGTAAAAAAAAAAAAAAACTTTCGAAATTGAAATGGTGAAACTTAAAATACCCAAGACCGCCGCCGCCACAACCGCCGCCCACATCGCCGCCGGGACTAGCTCGTCTACAGCGCCTGTGAAAAAGGTAAGCAATTTTTAACCTTATTTTACATTTCTATATTCCCAAAGTACGTTGTATTTTTTGAAATTGAAATTGGTGTGTCTCGTGTAACACCACTCGAGATGCATCTCGGGTGTGTTTACACGAGACAAGTCTCGTATAAACCCACTCGAGATGCATCTCGAGTGGTGTTACACGAGATGGATCCTTCTGAATATTGTGAATTATCAGTCAGCATTGTGTTCATTTATTTAATCTACTGTAACTGTCGCTAATGTATTGTCTCTTATTTGTGTTTTTTGTAGGCACGTGATCCTATGACCGTTTCAGCTAGAAAGAGGAAGGCTGAAAAGCGTTTGGAGAGAGGAGAAAACCGGAGCAAGGCTCGGAATGACGAGGATGCCACAGCTGATGATGAGCAGGAGGATAGGGAGGAGGAGGCGGCAGCAGCTGATGATGTTCAGGAGGAGGAGGCGGCGGTCGATGGGGATAGTGAGGAGGAGGAGAGTGATAGTGATGATGGGGAGGAGGAGAGTGATAGTGATGATGGGGAGGAGGATGGGGAGGGGCAGGAGGGGGGGGGCAGGATGATGAGGAGGAGGAGGAGGAGGTGGAGGTGGGGGTGCAGGAGGAGGAGGATGATGAGGATGATGATGTAGTAGAGCCGCCTAGACCTCTGAGACACGGGAGGAGGCGGGGTCAGGATGCGCCACCATCATGGCAGCTTCAGAGGGACCCCGGTGGTGGGCCAAAGGATGTTTCACTGATGTACGGGTTCGGTGACCACCGAGCCAAACAGATTTGGGGTGACTCTACTACTGAGGGATTGGTGACTTTCCATACGAGACTCACGCATCTTGCACAGTAAGCTTAGCATTAATGTGAAATATTTTAAATATTGAAGTTATTTATACCACACACTCTAAATATTCCATTAATTATCATCCTATGCTGCTTTTCTTGAGTACTGATAATATTTTTTGTTTCGAATGAACAGGTTCAAGCGTGATGAGCAGCCGGTTGCTGATAGAGCCTGGCTGGCCCTCGTAGATGCATCTGGCCTCCAGCATCTGCATGATTCCGTCATTCATAGGCCTAACCATGCCCTCCTAACGGCATTTTTGGAACGGTGGTCTCCTGAGACTAACTCGTTCCACATGCCGTGGGGGGAGATGACGATTACTTTACATGACAGTTTTCATATCCTGGGTATGTTTTTATAACATCGCTTCGATACTCCATTCACAATTATATAACTGTCTACATATATTATATGAACTGTCTACATTCATCTCTTATACTAAAATGTGTTATTGCATCTTCAATTTATAGGTATCAGGATTGATGGTGGAGTTGTTCGCTATACGGATCCAGCGCCTGACGTATCTGGCATCTCTAGACACCTCCAGTTGAGCGGCACTGGTTATTTATTGAGGGATGTCAGGCGTCTATTTACTCAGCGTAGAGGCGGCATGACAGATGCCCATCGTGCGTCCGCGTATATCCTGCACCTATTGGGTTGCACGATGTTCGTGGACAAGAGCGGGGATAAGGTGCCCGCAGCCTACCTGCCCCTGTGCATGGATCTAGCCAGCCTCCCCACTCTTTCCTGGGGATCAGCCACTTTGGCATATATGTACCGAGAGTTGGGGAAGGCGTCCAGATCCGGATGCAAGCAGATGGGCGGTTGTGCGGCTCTCCTAGAGGTACATCTTACTCTATTCACTATCTTTTTACTGTCTACTCCCCCCCTGTTATTAAATGTTGCATTTGAGTAGTATTTAATATTTTTTTACATACATCTAAGGCCTGGATATACGAGTACTTTCCGTGTTTTCGGCGAGTTACTGACCCCCATTGGCAGCAGGGGCAGCCGAGAGCCCGTAGATGGTCTCGTGATGATTCGGCTGGGAGGACGTTCGATCATCTTGTGCAGTATCGCCGCATTCTTGACAGGATGGGGGCTGACAGTGTGAGTTATTCATATTAAAACTATTATACGTTTTTGTGTCGTTCCTTCCGATATTCTGTTGACTTTGCCTAACAATGTCTACTCACAGGTTATTTGGACTCCTTATGGGACCGGGTCGGACGCGATACTGCCTGTTTCATACTACAGGGGTGTTATACGCTTTTGTGACATCACAGAGGCGTATATGCCTGATCGTGTGACTAGGCAGTTCGGGTACCAGCAGAGGATCCCCAGACTGCCCCCCATGGCGACCGAGTTATGCGTTTTGGCAAAGGGTCAGAAGGGTACCAGAAGCGTTACGGTGACGGAGATCAGGTTTGGCAGGAGTGGGTGGCTTTTGGCATGGCGGAGTTTAGGGCCGATGTCCGTTGGGGGCCACTATTTACTGGAGATCATCCCGTGGCTGTTCCCTTCGTGACTCCAGATTATATGTCTTGGTTTAGGGCTAGGAGTCATGTTCAGATAGCTAATCCGATACACGATCCACCCGGTGACATTCCACCTCCCCCACCTGATGTTCCACCGCAGCCTTCTGTCGCAGGGATTGCGGAGTTGCGAGCTATCATACTTCCATTTTTGTCGGATCCCAGTGCCCCCGAGCACTGGCTAGTTGGTCTTAGACGGGCCGGTGAGATTTTAGGACTTCCACCACAGCCTTAGGATTTTATTTTATTTTTGCTTTTCATTGTATTGTAATGTAATGGACACATTTTATTCTAGTTTTTATTGACACCTCTACTAGTTTGTTAATATGATGGTATTTTTATTTTAGTTATCGTTTTAAATCCCCCTCCCGATTCAATAGTTTATTCTAGTGTTTCGTAAAACCCCCCTCCCCCCCCCCCGATTCAATAGTTTATTCTAGTGTTTCGTAAAACCCCCCTCACCCCCCCCCCCCCCGAGGACATGATGTTTTGCTGTTGTTGTTGCTGTTGTGTTGTAGTTGCTGGTGTTGAGACTACTGATGTATCTCGTGTAAACCCACACGAGATGTGTCTCGTGTGGGTTTACACGAGATGCATCTCGTGTGTGTTTACACGAAACAAGTCTCGTATAAACCCACTCGAGATGCATCTCGAGTGGTGTTACACGAGATGTCATCTCGTGTAAACCCTAAAAACCCTAATAATGTCACAAATTTTTAACTCAATTTCCGTTTGGATTTTGAGGAAAGTGATACTAATGAAAAACACTTTAATGTCATTTAGAGCCTAGAAAAAAAATAAAAAAAAATAAACTAGGTGGTCGTATACCATTTTCACAACATCGGGACATTTTCCTTAAAACCCTAAAAACCCTAATAATGTCACAAGTTCCTAACTCAATTTCCGTTTGGATTTTGAGGAAAGTGATACTAATAAAAAACACTTTAAATGTCATTTAGAGCCTATAAAAAAAATAAAAAAAATAAACTAGGTGGTCGTATACCATTTTCACAACATCGGGACATTTTCCTTAAAACCCAAAAAACCCTAATAATGTCACAAGTTCCTAACTCAATTTTCGTTTGGATTTTGAGGAAAGTGATACTAATGAAAAACACTTTAAATGTCATTTAGAGCCTATAAAAAAAATAAAAAAAATAAACTAGGTGGTCGTATACCATTTTCACAACATCGGGACATTTTCCTTAAAACCCTAAAAACCCTAATAATGTCACAAGTTCCTAACTCAATTTCCGTTTGGATTTTGAGGAAAGTGATGTTGGTAGTGGTGCCCTAGGCACGTTTAATAAACGTTGTAATTGTTATCATTTATTTCATATCAATAAAGAGATGTTTTGATTATTATTGTTGTTCATGCTTACTTATAATAATCCCCGTCCCTAGTACTTATTAAGCACTAGTATAAAGGCTAAATGATCATGAGATGATCATGTTAGATTTATGGGTACTTGTTTGGAACAAGGTACTGGACATGACCCGCTGTATGAGATTTATGTCATGGTCTATGTCGAACATATATCTCATATTAGTTATGTCATTTGAATCCTTAGACATGAAGTTATTATAGTCTTCCACTTGATGAACATTGTGTTTGACATATTCAAACGCTACCTTAACACGGTAGTTATAAAGGGTATGATTGGCATAATCGGATTCCCGTTGGGAAGAATAATAAGCTAAATGGATTTGTCCCTCCACGGAGAGATGTCAAGCTTGGGCCTCTCGTAGGAATGATGTTGATGAAATGTTCGGCCGGACTCAAATGAATTGATTGGATCAATGTCATTTGGATTATCAACATATTCGGAATCGAGAAAGTATTGAACAAAAACAAGTTGACTGTTTGACCATGACTTGTGTTCAATGACATCGTGGACAAAGGGATTGTGACATATTCTAAAGGAATGCGAACTTGTATCTAGTTATACTATTTGGGTAGGTATGACGGTTTGCTAGAACCTAATCATATCTTATGGGATCATGTTTGAGCCCATTGCCAACTTAGTATAATCCTAGAGGGTCACACACAATAGAACGAATCTTTAATAAGAGGACTATATTGGAATTTAGAGTCAAAGGACCTTGGAGGAATTTTGGAAACATTCTGGGCTGTTTGGTCTACCGAGCGGGCGCTTGGTTCAGACCAGGCGGGCGCCTGAAGTAATTCCAGAAAGACAGGGACCTTCTGGTCATTCAGGCGGGCGCCTGGCCCTTTACAGGCGGGCGCCTGGTGCTGCCGACAGGAAAATTCCTAATTCGATTTGGGAAGGTTTTTGGCACAAGATTCCTATTTGGAATAGGTCTTAATTGTGTATAAAAACCCCAATTCGGCCAGACCATATGACAAGTGATTTTGTGAGTCTCAAAGAGTTTGAGAGAGATATTATTTTGTTCTAAGATATCCTTGATTGAGGAACAAAATAATTCACAAATAAATTCAATATAGTTCTTTTATTATATTGTGAAAGTGTGTTTCATAATATTGGTCTAGCAACCAAGATCAAAGATCCTTTGATATTCGTTCGAAGTGTGGATACCGCTAGAGGGTGAAAATCATCATCTTCAAAGTTCGTGTTCAAGCTTTGTGATCGTGATCAAGTCTTCAAGTTTCTCCACCAAAGACCAAGAGAAAATTCATAGTCATCAAGGGTTAGTTATTCCTCTATTCATCTTGTTGTATTTGATTTAATCATATGAACGGATCCATGGCTTTGGGTTTCTTAAAATTTTAATTGCTAAATTCCGCTGCGCATGTTACTAGGAAACCCAACAGTGGTATCAGAGCCCCGTTCATGTTGATTAATTCAATACTTGGATCATGTTGTGTATATAAATTGTTTATGTGCCAAGCATGATATGAATATTGGATTATATGATGTTTATGTGTTTTGTGATTTTATGTGGTTTATTGTTTTTCGAACCTTAATCGCACGATTCAATCGCAATAAAAAATTATGGTGGATTCTGAATTATTTCGATTATTGATTTTTGATTGGATCAAAGTTTTAATAATCGGGGAAAAATAATTTTGAGACAAAATTTTCGAACTTGAAAATTCCATACCATTCTGACCATTCAGGCGCCCGCTCGCGCTGGACCAGGCGCGCGCTCGCTTCAGGCGCCCGCCTGTGCTGGACCAGGCGCGCGCTTGCTAGGCCAGAATGTTCTGATTTTGTTCAAAATCTGATTCTGGAATTTTTCGATAAATCCGACAAAACCAGTAACAAGACCACTTCAGACTTGCTGATCTGGAATGGGTTTTGGGTAGTTGGTTTGTGTGTGGATTTTGGGGTTTGATTTTCCTATTTGTTTTAGTCTTGTGATTCCTAGATTGGTTCAAGTTTTGGATGGCTAATCTGCGTTCATCGAGATTGTGTTTCCCAAAATTGATCGCAATCAAAGTTTCAAAGACAAAACGAAGTTAGAATTATGAAGAGTTCATAATTGCTAAAATTGAGAAACAAAGTTCTTGATTCAATGATTGGAGATCCATGTGGAATTGTGAATGCAATTGGCCTACGTTCATCGAGACCATCTATTGCTTAGTTTCGGCCACATGGACTACTTTCTTGGTTTCTTGAATTAGTGCGGGATTGTGGTTGCCAAATGGCTTAGTTCGACCGCACTTCTTGTTGTCTTGATTTGGAGATAATAACCAAAGTTGAAATAGTCTCATCCTCATAATTATAGAGAAACTAATGACACATAAATATTATGCTTGAATTAATGGGATTAATTTAGTGGCTAAACTTGATGTGTAACATGTTTATATTATGTGCTCATAAATGTGTTATATGCTATATGTGATGAACCTTCAAAGAAAGTTTTAAGTCTTTTATTTTCATGCCATGATTAAAACACTTGTTAGTACATGAGTGATTTTAATGTAGATTCGCCCTAGCGAGGTGCATTAAATTTATTTATGTTTGAGCAAGATAGATAATGTGGGCACGCCCTAGCGGGACACATTAACTATGCGTTTAAAATGGTTAGACTTAATTGGGCGTCAAAACAGTTTGGGCCTAGGCAAAGATGAGGTTTAACATGCTTTTGAAATTGGATTTCTAAAAGAATCTCATAAAAGGAATTAAGAGTCATATGAGATATGATTGACAAGAGTTGTCTACCTAATTAATTTGATTTTGTGTAATCCGCCTTAGCGGACTTGAAATTAAATTAAAGTTGGATCTTAACCCAATTAAATTATATTATACATTGGATGTATAAGAAGGTTATATAATTTAGTGGGAGTATTTTGTTTAAAAAATACATTATTTATCTCTTTAATGAAAATCGGTACTTATTAAATTTTGGAAATTTTGCATATTTGTAGATTATGACTAATAACACTCAATCAATGTCGTTGCGATCGATCCTTGAGAAGGATAAGCTCGAAGAGAATGGTACAAACTTTATGGATTGGATCCGAAGCATAAGAATTGTTCTTAGGCAAGAAGATAAGTTGTACATTCTCGATGGGCCTCTCCCTGCTGAACCACCGCCTACTGCCCCTAGGGTAGAAAGAGACAATTACAAGAAACATCGTAATGATTCTAGAGATGTAAGTTGTCTCATGCTTGCTGCTATGTGTTCAAAACTCCAACAAAGTTTGGAACATTTGGAAGCCTATGAGATAGGCGTGGAGTTGAGAACCATGTTTCAAGAGCAAGCTAGGCAAGAGAGGTACAAGACCATTGTTGCATTCACTACTAGTAAAATGAATGAAGGGCAACAAGTGAGTCCTCACTTTCTTAAAATGAAAGGTTATGTAGAGCACCTTGAGAAACTTGGCTATCCAATCCCATTGGAGCTAGCCACGGATCTCATTCTTAATTCATTGCCTAAAAGTTATAATCAGTTTGTGATGAATTATAACATGCATGGAATGGATAAGAATCTCTCTGAGTTGCATGGGATGCTCAAAACTGCAGAGATGAAAATTGTGGAGAAAGGTTCTCCCGTGCTCTTGGTTCATGATGGGAAGAAGGCTAGTGCCAAAGGAAAGGGTAAGGCAAAAGTTGTCAAACCTAAGATAAGCAAGGCAAAGGTTGCCAAGGCTTCTGAGGCAAAACCTGATTCACAAAAGGATGCAATCTGTTTCCATTGTCAAGAAATTGGTCATTGGAAACGTAATTGCAAGGCTTTCTTGGAAGAGCAAAAGAAGAAGAAGAGCAGCAAGGCTGCGTCGACTTCAGGTATCTATATGATAGATATTCTCCTTTCTACCACTGATTCTTGGGTATTGGATACCGGATGTGGTTCTCACATTTGTCTAAATGTGCAGGGACTAAAGAATAGGAGACTGCTTAAGAAGGTGAAGTAGATCTACGCGTGGGAAATGGAGCAAGAGTTGCTGCATTAGCCGTAGGGACTTATGAAGTCACTTTACCTTCCGGATTAATTCTTGTTTTGAACAATTGTTATTATGTTCCGGATTTAAGCAGAAATATTATTTCAATTTCTTGTTTGGATAATGAAGGTTTTAAGTTTCTTATTGAGAATAAGAAATTTTCTATTTATTTAAATGATGTGCTTTATGGTATTGCTAATTCATTTAATGGCCTTTATGTCTTGGATGTCAAGAATGAAAATAATGTCTATCATGTAAATAAGAAATCTAAACCTAATGATGTAAATCATACTTATATGTGGCATTGCCGTCTTGGTCATATTAATGAGAAGCGTATCTCAAAACTCCATGGGGACGGACTTTTGGGTTCATGTGACTTAGAGTCATATGATACTTGTGAGTCGTGTCTTCTTGGAAAAATGACTAAGACACCTTTTACCAAGTTGGGTGAAAGGGCAAGCGACTTATTGGGGTTGATACATTCCGATGTATGCGGACCATTAAGTAGCAATGCTAGGGGAGGATTTCAATACTTCATAACCTTCACTGATGATTATAGTAGATTTGGGTATGTTTACCTAATGAAACATAAAAGTGAAGCATTTGAGATATTTAGAATATTTCAAAATGAAGTAGAAAAACAACTTGGCAAAAGCATTAAGGCACTTCGATCAGATCGAGGTGGAGAATACTTAAGTCAAGAATTTGATGATCATCTAAAGAATTGTGGAATAGTTTCACAATTGACTCCACCTGGAACACCACAATGGAATGGTGTGTCCGAGAGGAGGAATCGGACTTTGTTAGACATGGTTCGATCAATGATGAGTCAAGTTGATCTTCCAATATCCTTTTGGGGTTACGCCCTAGAAACCGCTGCTTTCACACTAAATCAAGTTCCAACTAAATCGGTTCCAAAGACTCCATATGAGATGTGGAGTGGAAAGAAACCTAGTTTATCTTTCATGAGGATTTGGGGTTGCGAAGTTTATGTCAAGAGACTCATCTCTGACAAACTAGCACACAAATCTGATAAATGTATTTTCGTGGGATATCCTAAGGAAACTAAAGGATATTACTTTTACAACCGAGAGGACAACAAAGTGTTTGTTGCCCGAACTGGTGTCTTTCTAGAGAAAGAGTTTCTCTCAAAGAAATCAGTGGGAGTAAAATAAATCTTGAAGAAATTCGAGACCCAGAAAATAACATTGAACCAATAGTGGAACAAGAACAAGAACCACAAGGAGTTGTGGAACCTGTTCAAAATACACAAGCATCTCGCAGATCTAGTAGGTCACGATCCGAGCCCGAGAGATATGGATTTCTCGTAACGGATAGTAATGAGGTAGAAATCATTGAGAATGATGAACCGTCAACCTACCAAGAGGCGATGTCTTCTCCTGATTCGGACAACTGGCTTGGAGCCATGGAATCCGAATTGCAATCCATGCAAGACAATCAAGTTTGGAATTTGATTGATGCACCCGAAGGTGTAAAAACCATAGGATGCAAATGGGTCTTCAAGAAGAAGACTGACATGGATGGGAAGGTGCATACTTACAAAGCTAGGCTTGTAGCGAAGGGGTATAGGCAAGTTCATGGTATTGACTATGATGAGACCTTTTCACCCGTAGCAATGATCAAGTCTATAAGAATTTTGCTTGCCATTGCCGCATATCATGACTATGAAATATGGCAGATGGACGTCAAAACCGCTTTCCTGAATGGAAAACTCCAAGAGGATGTGTATATGACACAACCAGAAGGTTTTGAACAAGATTCTAAGGTATGCAAATTGCAAAGATCCATCTATGGATTGAAGCAAGCTTCAAGGAGTTGGAATCTCCGTTTTGATGAATCGGTCAAAGAGTTTGGTTTCATCAAGAACGAAGATGAGCCTTGTGTATACAAGAAGATTAGTGGGAGCATAGTGCTATTCCTTATTTTATATGTGGATGACATATTGCTCATTGGAAACGACATTCCTACACTTCAGTCTGTGAAGACTTGGTTAGGAAAGTGCTTCGCAATGAAAGATATGGGTGAAGCCGCATATATACTTGGCATTAAGATCTATAGAGATAGATCAAGAAGGCTACTTGGTTTAAGCCAAAGTACATACATTGACAAGGTCATTAGAAGATTCCGTATGGAAAATTCTAAGAGAGGCACCTTGCCAGTGTTACATGGAGTTTCTCTAAGCAAGACTCAATGTCCTAAGACAAATGATGAGCGTGAGAAAATGAATGATGTTCCATATGCTTCGGCAATTGGGTCCATCATGTATGCCATGATTTGTACTAGGCCGGATGTATCTTATGCTTTGAGCATGACAAGTAGATACCAATCCGACCCTGGCGAAAATCACTGGATAGCTGTAAAAGCGATTCTAAAGTACTTGAGAAGAACTAAAGACTCGTTTTTGGTCTATGGAGGAATGGAAGATGATCTCGTTGTAAATGCCTACACGGATGCAAGCTTCCAAACTGACAAAGATGATAGCCGATCGCAATCGGGTTTTGTGTTTATGTTAAATGGTGGAGCTGTAAGCTGGAAGAGTTCCAAGCAAAGTACAACCGCTGATTCTACAACAGAAGCTGAGTATATTGCTGCATCGGATGCTGCAAAGGAAGCTGTTTGGATTAAGAAGTTCATAACTGAACTTGAAGTGGTTCCTAGTATTGCTAATCCAATAGACCTTTATTGTGATAATAATGGTGCTATTGCTCAAGCAAAGGAACCAAGAGCACATCAGAAATCCAAACACATACTTAGGCGTTTTCATATCATTCGAGAGATCGTTGATAGGGGAGACGTAAATATATGCAGAGTACCTACTGATGACAATGTTGCGGACCCGCTAACAAAGGGACTTCCACAAGCTAAACATGATGGTCATGTTAGGTCCATGGGTATTAGATACATGGGAGATTGGGCCTAGGGCAAGTGGGAGATTGTTGGTAGTGGTGCCCTAGGCACGTTTAATAAACGTTGTAATTGTTATCATTTATTTCATATCAATAAAGAGATGTTTTGATTATTATTGTTGTTCATGCTTACTTATAATAATCCCCGTCCCTAGTACTTATTAAGCACTAGTATAAAGGCTAAATGATCATGAGATGATCATGTTAGATTTATGGGTACTTGTTTGGAACAAGGTACTGGACATGACCCGCTGTATGAGATTTATGTCATGGTCTATGTCGAACATATATCTCATATTAGTTATGTCATTTGAATCCTTAGACATGAAGTTATTATAGTCTTCCACTTGATGAACATTGTGTTTGACATATTCAAACGCTACCTTAACACGGTAGTTATAAAGGGTATGATTGGCATAATCGGATTCCCGTTGGGAAGAATAATAAGCTAAATGGATTTGTCCCTCCACGGAGAGATGTCAAGCTTGGGCCTCTCGTAGGAATGATGTTGATGAAATGTTCGGCCGGACTCAAATGAATTGATTGGATCAATGTCATTTGGATTATCAACATATTCGGAATCGAGAAAGTATTGAACAAAAACAAGTTGACTGTTTGACCATGACTTGTGTTCAATGACATCGTGGACAAAGGGATTGTGACATATTCTAAAGGAATGCGAACTTGTATCTAGTTATACTATTTGGGTAGGTATGACGGTTTGCTAGAACCTAATCATATCTTATGGGATCATGTTTGAGCCCATTGCCAACTTAGTATAATCCTAGAGGGTCACACACAATAGAACGAATCTTTAATAAGAGGACTATATTGGAATTTAGAGTCAAAGGACCTTGGAGGAATTTTGGAAACATTCTGGGCTGTTTGGTCTACCGAGCGGGCGCTTGGTTCAGACCAGGCGGGCGCCTGAAGTAATTCCAGAAAGACAGGGACCTTCTGGTCATTCAGGCGGGCGCCTGGCCCTTTACAGGCGGGCGCCTGGTGCTGCCGACAGGAAAATTCCTAATTCGATTTGGGAAGGTTTTTGGCACAAGATTCCTATTTGGAATAGGTCTTAATTGTGTATAAAAACCCCAATTCGGCCAGACCATATTGACAAGTGATTTTGTGAGTCTCAAAGAGTTTGAGAGAGATATTATTTTGTTCTAAGATATCCTTGATTGAGGAACAAAATAATTCACAAATAAATTCAATATAGTTCTTTTATTATATTGTGAAAGTGTGTTTCATAATATTGGTCTAGCAACCAAGATCAAAGATCCTTTGATATTCGTTCGAAGTGTGGATACCGCTAGAGGGTGAAAATCATCATCTTCAAAGTTCGTGTTCAAGCTTTGTGATCGTGATCAAGTCTTCAAGTTTCTCCACCAAAGACCAAGAGAAAATTCATAGTCATCAAGGGTTAGTTATTCCTCTATTCATCTTGTTGTATTTGATTTAATCATATGAACGGATCCATGGCTTTGGGTTTCTTAAAATTTTAATTGCTAAATTCCGCTGCGCATGTTACTAGGAAACCCAACAGTGGTATCAGAGCCCCGTTCATGTTGATTAATTCAATACTTGGATCATGTTGTGTATATAAATTGTTTATGTGCCAAGCATGATATGAATATTGGATTATATGATGTTTATGTGTTTTGTGATTTTATGTGGTTTATTGTTTTTCGAACCTTAATCGCACGATTCAATCGCAATAAAAAATTATGGTGGATTCTGAATTATTTCGATTATTGATTTTTGATTGGATCAAAGTTTTAATAATCGGGGAAAAATAATTTTGAGACAAAATTTTCGAACTTGAAAATTCCATACCATTCTGACCATTCAGGCGCCCGCCGCGCTGGACCAGGCGCGCGCTCGCTTCAGGCGCCCGCCTGTGCTGGACCAGGCGCGCGCTTGCTAGGTTCAGAATGTTCTGATTTTGTTCAAAATCTGATTCTTCGATGATCAGTGATTTTCCTATTTGTTTTAGTCTTGTGATTCCTAGATTGGTTCAAGTTTTGGATGGCTAATCTGCGTTCATCGAGATTGTGTTTCCCAAAATTGATCGCAATCAAAGTTTCAAAGACAAAACGAAGTTAGAATTATGAAGAGTTCATAATTGCTAAAATTGAGAAACAAAGTTCTTGATTCAATGATTGGAGATCCATGTGGAATTGTGAATGCAATTGGCCTACGTTCATCGAGACCATCTATTGCTTAGTTTCGGCCACATGGACTACTTTCTTGGTTTCTTGAATTAGTGCGGGATTGTGGTTGCCAAATGGCTTAGTTCGACCGCACTTCTTGTTGTCTTGATTTGGAGATAATAACCAAAGTTGAAATAGTCTCATCCTCATAATTATAGAGAAACTAATGACACATAAATATTATGCTTGAATTAATGGGATTAATTTAGTGGCTAAACTTGATGTGTAACATGTTTATATTATGTGCTCATAAATGTGTTATATGCTATATGTGATGAACCTTCAAAGAAAGTTTTAAGTCTTTTATTTTCATGCCATGATTAAAACACTTGTTAGTACATGAGTGATTTTAATGTAGATTCGCCCTAGCGAGGTGCATTAAATTTATTTATGTTTGAGCAAGATAGATAATGTGGGCACGCCCTAGCGGGACACATTAACTATGCGTTTAAAATGGTTAGACTTAATTGGGCGTCAAAACAGTTTTGGGCCTAGGCAAAGATGAGGTTTAACATGCTTTTGAAATTGGATTTCTAAAAGAATCTCATAAAAGGAATTAAGAGTCATATGAGATATGATTGACAAGAGTTGTCTACCTAATTAATTTGATTTTGTGTAATCCGCCTTAGCGGACTTGAAATTAAATTAAAGTTGGATCTTAACCCAATTAAATTATATTATACATTGGATGTATAAGAAGGTTATATAATTTAGTGGGAGTATTTTGTTTAAAAAATACATTATTTATCTCTTTAATGAAAATCGGTACTTATTAAATTTTGGAAATTTTGCATATTTGTAGATTATGACTAATAACACTCAATCAATGTCGTTGCGATCGATCCTTGAGAAGGATAAGCTCGAAGAGAATGGTACAAACTTTATGGATTGGATCCGAAGCATAAGAATTGTTCTTAGGCAAGAAGATAAGTTGTACATTCTCGATGGGCCTCTCCCTGCTGAACCACCGCCTACTGCCCCTAGGGTAGAAAGAGACAATTACAAGAAACATCGTAATGATTCTAGAGATGTAAGTTGTCTCATGCTTGCTGCTATGTGTTCAAAACTCCAACAAAGTTTGGAACATTTGGAAGCCTATGAGATAGGCGTGGAGTTGAGAACCATGTTTCAAGAGCAAGCTAGGCAAGAGAGGTACAAGACCATTGTTGCATTCACTACTAGTAAAATGAATGAAGGGCAACAAGTGAGTCCTCACTTTCTTAAAATGAAAGGTTATGTAGAGCACCTTGAGAAACTTGGCTATCCAATCCCATTGGAGCTAGCCACGGATCTCATTCTTAATTCATTGCCTAAAAGTTATAATCAGTTTGTGATGAATTATAACATGCATGGAATGGATAAGAATCTCTCTGAGTTGCATGGGATGCTCAAAACTGCAGAGATGAAAATTGTGGAGAAAGGTTCTCCCGTGCTCTTGGTTCATGATGGGAAGAAGGCTAGTGCCAAAGGAAAGGGTAAGGCAAAAGTTGTCAAACCTAAGATAAGCAAGGCAAAGGTTGCCAAGGCTTCTGAGGCAAAACCTGATTCACAAAAGGATGCAATCTGTTTCCATTGTCAAGAAATTGGTCATTGGAAACGTAATTGCAAGGCTTTCTTGGAAGAGCAAAAGAAGAAGAAGAGCAGCAAGGCTGCGTCGACTTCAGGTATCTATATGATAGATATTCTCCTTTCTACCACTGATTCTTGGGTATTGGATACCGGATGTGGTTCTCACATTTGTCTAAATGTGCAGGGACTAAAGAATAGGAGACTGCTTAAAGAAGGTGAAGTAGATCTACGCGTGGGAAATGGAGCAAGAGTTGCTGCATTAGCCGTAGGGACTTATGAAGTCACTTTACCTTCCGGATTAATTCTTGTTTTGAACAATTGTTATTATGTTCCGGATTTAAGCAGAAATATTATTTCAATTTCTTGTTTGGATAATGAAGGTTTTAAGTTTCTTATTGAGAATAAGAAATTTTCTATTTATTTAAATGATGTGCTTTATGGTATTGCTAATTCATTTAATGGCCTTTATGTCTTGGATGTCAAGAATGAAAATAATGTCTATCATGTAAATAAGAAATCTAAACCTAATGATGTAAATCATACTTATATGTGGCATTGCCGTCTTGGTCATATTAATGAGAAGCGTATCTCAAAACTCCATGGGGACGGACTTTTGGGTTCATGTGACTTAGAGTCATATGATACTTGTGAGTCGTGTCTTCTTGGAAAAATGACTAAGACACCTTTTACCAAGTTGGGTGAAAGGGCAAGCGACTTATTGGGGTTGATACATTCCGATGTATGCGGACCATTAAGTAGCAATGCTAGGGGAGGATTTCAATACTTCATAACCTTCACTGATGATTATAGTAGATTTGGGTATGTTTACCTAATGAAACATAAAAGTGAAGCATTTGAGATATTTAGAATATTTCAAAATGAAGTAGAAAAACAACTTGGCAAAAGCATTAAGGCACTTCGATCAGATCGAGGTGGAGAATACTTAAGTCAAGAATTTGATGATCATCTAAAGAATTGTGGAATAGTTTCACAATTGACTCCACCTGGAACACCACAATGGAATGTGTGTCCGAGAGGAGGAATCGGACTTTGTTAGACATGGTTCGATCAATGATGAGTCAAGTTGATCTTCCAATATCCTTTTGGGGTTACGCCCTAGAAACCGCTGCTTTCACACTAAATCAAGTTCCAACTAAATCGGTTCCAAAGACTCCATATGAGATGTGGAGTGGAAAGAAACCTAGTTTATCTTTCATGAGGATTTGGGGTTGCGAAGTTTATGTCAAGAGACTCATCTCTGACAAACTAGCACACAAATCTGATAAATGTATTTTCGTGGGATATCCTAAGGAAACTAAAGGATATTACTTTTACAACCGAGAGGACAACAAAGTGTTTGTTGCCCGAACTGGTGTCTTTCTAGAGAAAGAGTTTCTCTTCAAAGAAATCAGTGGGAGTAAAATAAATCTTGAAGAAATTCGAGACCCAGAAAATAACATTGAACCAATAGTGGAACAAGAACAAGAACCACAAGGAGTTGTGGAACCTGTTCAAAATACACAAGCATCTCGCAGATCTAGTAGGTCACGATCCGAGCCCGAGAGATATGGATTTCTCGTAACGGATAGTAATGAGGTAGAAATCATTGAGAATGATGAACCGTCAACCTACCAAGAGGCGATGTCTTCTCCTGATTCGGACAACTGGCTTGGAGCCATGGAATCCGAATTGCAATCCATGCAAGACAATCAAGTTTGGAATTTGATTGATGCACCCGAAGGTGTAAAAACCATAGGATGCAAATGGGTCTTCAAGAAGAAGACTGACATGGATGGGAAGGTGCATACTTACAAAGCTAGGCTTGTAGCGAAGGGGTATAGGCAAGTTCATGGTATTGACTATGATGAGACCTTTTCACCCGTAGCAATGATCAAGTCTATAAGAATTTTGCTTGCCATTGCCGCATATCATGACTATGAAATATGGCAGATGGACGTCAAAACCGCTTTCCTGAATGGAAAACTCCAAGAGGATGTGTATATGACACAACCAGAAGGTTTTGAACAAGATTCTAAGGTATGCAAATTGCAAAGATCCATCTATGGATTGAAGCAAGCTTCAAGGAGTTGGAATCTCCGTTTTGATGAATCGGTCAAAGAGTTTGGTTTCATCAAGAACGAAGATGAGCCTTGTGTATACAAGAAGATTAGTGGGAGCATAGTGCTATTCCTTATTTTATATGTGGATGACATATTGCTCATTGGAAACGACATTCCTACACTTCAGTCTGTGAAGACTTGGTTAGGAAAGTGCTTCGCAATGAAAGATATGGGTGAAGCCGCATATATACTTGGCATTAAGATCTATAGAGATAGATCAAGAAGGCTACTTGGTTTAAGCCAAAGTACATACATTGACAAGGTCATTAGAAGATTCTGTATGGAAAATTCTAAGAGAGGCACCTTGCCAGTGTTACATGGAGTTTCTCTAAGCAAGACTCAATGTCCTAAGACAAATGATGAGCGTGAGAAAATGAATGATGTTCCATATGCTTCGGCAATTGGGTCCATCATGTATGCCATGATTTGTACTAGGCCGGATGTATCTTATGCTTTGAGCATGACAAGTAGATACCAATCCGACCCTGGCGAAAATCACTGGATAGCTGTAAAAGCGATTCTAAAGTACTTGAGAAGAACTAAAGACTCGTTTTTGGTCTATGGAGGAATGGAAGATGATCTCGTTGTAAATGCCTACACGGATGCAAGCTTCCAAACTGACAAAGATGATAGCCGATCGCAATCGGGTTTTGTGTTTATGTTAAATGGTGGAGCTGTAAGCTGGAAGAGTTCCAAGCAAAGTACAACCGCTGATTCTACAACAGAAGCTGAGTATATTGCTGCATCGGATGCTGCAAAGGAAGCTGTTTGGATTAAGAAGTTCATAACTGAACTTGAAGTGGTTCCTAGTATTGCTAATCCAATAGACCTTTATTGTGATAATAATGGTGCTATTGCTCAAGCAAAGGAACCAAGAGCACATCAGAAATCCAAACACATACTTAGGCGTTTTCATATCATTCGAGAGATCGTTGATAGGGGAGACGTAAATATATGCAGAGTACCTACTGATGACAATGTTGCGGACCCGCTAACAAAGGGACTTCCACAAGCTAAACATGATGGTCATGTTAGGTCCATGGGTATTAGATACATGGGAGATTGGGCCTAGGGCAAGTGGGAGATTGTTGGTAGTGGTGCCCTAGGCACGTTTAATAAACGTTGTAATTGTTATCATTTATTTCATATCAATAAAGAGATGTTTTGATTATTATTGTTGTTCATGCTTACTTATAATAATCCCCGTCCCTAGTACTTATTAAGCACTAGTATAAAGGCTAAATGATCATGAGATGATCATGTTAGATTTATGGGTACTTGTTTGGAACAAGGTACTGGACATGACCCGCTGTATGAGATTTATGTCATGGTCTATGTCGAACATATATCTCATATTAGTTATGTCATTTGAATCCTTAGACATGAAGTTATTATAGTCTTCCACTTGATGAACATTGTGTTTGACATATTCAAACGCTACCTTAACACGGTAGTTATAAAGGGTATGATTGGCATAATCGGATTCCCGTTGGGAAGAATAATAAGCTAAATGGATTTGTCCCTCCACGGAGAGATGTCAAGCTTGGGCCTCTCGTAGGAATGATGTTGATGAAATGTTCGGCCGGACTCAAATGAATTGATTGGATCAATGTCATTTGGATTATCAACATATTCGGAATCGAGAAAGTATTGAACAAAAACAAGTTGACTGTTTGACCATGACTTGTGTTCAATGACATCGTGGACAAAGGGATTGTGACATATTCTAAAGGAATGCGAACTTGTATCTAGTTATACTATTTGGGTAGGTATGACGGTTTGCTAGAACCTAATCATATCTTATGGGATCATGTTTGAGCCCATTGCCAACTTAGTATAATCCTAGAGGGTCACACACAATAGAACGAATCTTTAATAAGAGGACTATATTGGAATTTAGAGTCAAAGGACCTTGGAGGAATTTTGGAAACATTCTGGGCTGTTTGGTCTACCGAGCGGGCGCTTGGTTCAGACCAGGCGGGCGCCTGAAGTAATTCCAGAAAGACAGGGACCTTCTGGTCATTCAGGCGGGCGCCTGGCCCTTTACAGGCGGGCGCCTGGTGCTGCCGACAGGAAAATTCCTAATTCGATTTGGGAAGGTTTTTGGCACAAGATTCCTATTTGGAATAGGTCTTAATTGTGTATAAAAACCCCAATTCGGCCAGACCATATTGACAAGTGATTTTGTGAGTCTCAAAGAGTTTGAGAGAGATATTATTTTGTTCTAAGATATCCTTGATTGAGGAACAAAATAATTCACAAATAAATTCAATATAGTTCTTTTATTATATTGTGAAAGTGTGTTTCATAATATTGGTCTAGCAACCAAGATCAAAGATCCTTTGATATTCGTTCGAAGTGTGGATACCGCTAGAGGGTGAAAATCATCATCTTCAAAGTTCGTGTTCAAGCTTTGTGATCGTGATCAAGTCTTCAAGTTTCTCCACCAAAGACCAAGAGAAAATTCATAGTCATCAAGGGTTAGTTATTCCTCTATTCATCTTGTTGTATTTGATTTAATCATATGAACGGATCCATGGCTTTGGGTTTCTTAAAATTTTAATTGCTAAATTCCGCTGCGCATGTTACTAGGAAACCCAACAAGTGATACTAATGAAAAACACTTTAAATGTCATTTAGAGCCTATAAAAAAATAAAAAAAAATAAACTAGGTGGTCGTATACCATTTTCACAACATCGGGACATTTTCCTTAAAACCCTAAAAACCCTAATAATGTCACAAGTTCCTAACTCAATTTCCGTTTGGATTTTGAGGAAAGTGATACTAATGAAAAACACTTTAAATGTCATTTAGAGCCTAGAAAAAAAATAAAAAAAAAATAAACAACTTAGACATGTACCACTTTCATAAGATCGGGACATATTCCTTAAAACCTAGAGAAATGGGACATATTTGTAACTCCATTTTCGTTTAAAATTTGACCAATGTCATACTAATGGAAATGTCTTAAAATGTCATTTAGAGCCTATAAAAAAATAAAAAAAAAATAAAAAACTTAGACATGTACCACTTTCATAAGATCGGGACATATTCCTTAAAACCTAGAAAAATGGGACATATTTGTAACTCAATTTCCGTTTAGAATTTGACCAATGTCATACTAATGGAAATGTCTTAAAATGTCATTTAGAGCCTATAAAAAAATAAAAAAAAAATAAAAAACTTAGACATGTACCACTTTCATAAGATCGGGACATATTCCTTAAAACCTAGAAAAATGGGACATATTTGTAACTCAATTTCCGTTTAGAATTTGACCAATGTCATACTAATGGAAATGTCTTAAAATGTCATCCAGAGCCTAGAAAAAAATTAAAAAAAAATAAACAACTTGTCATTTGGAGTTTATGACATCTCGTGTAGGTATACACGAGATGGTCAAGTTAATCTCGTGTAAACCTGCACGAGATGTTTAAATTCCATAAACCCTTTTTCCGCGACCATTGCATGAATTTGACGATTAAACCCTACTAAAACACACCCATTCTGAACAGAAACCACACAATATCCCTTTATCATTCAAAAATTCAATCTTTAAGTTCATAACATGGATTACTCACATAATAACATGGATTCCTCACATAATTCTCCACAAAATTCTTATGATTGTATTGACCTTGATATGATAGATTTTCTCGTTGATGAAGAAGAAGAAATCTTACAAAATATTCCTCCACATCAACATTCTCCAAGTTTCAATGATCCTAGCTTCGATGAAGTAAGTTTTTAATGTGTTTTTGTGTATTGTGATCAAAATCAAAATAAAAATCCCATCTTGAATTAAATCACATGATATTTATTTATACAATCTTCAAATACACATGACAATAACAATGAAATATCAGATCAAATTCCAGTTTTCAATTTTTTTTTCCAATCTGTACAGGGAGTATCTCGTGTAAGTCTACACGAGTTTCATCTCGTGTAGAGATACACGAGATAAAACTCGTGTAGACTTACACGAGATAGATGTATGCTGGGGCTTTGAAACTGACTTTTCATCTCGTATTTTGCAGGGTCCATTCCCGGATACCAGTGATGAATTCACGACATCAGAAATATTTCAAACTCGGGATGCGCTTCTTGCACATGTACGGGAAATAGCGAGGGGTCGAAATATACACCTAGTTATACACAGCTCGAGGAATAGACGTGGAAATAAACTAGCATATGCTTACATCACATGTCATTTTGGTGGACAACACAGGGCCGGAAGATCAAATAACATTAGGAAGACTAGTACAAAGAAACGAGATTGCAGTTTTTAACTATACGCCACAGAGAGGGGTGTTGATGGGTTATGGGGTTATGTTGTGAAGAATGGCATACATAATCATGCCTTTCCTTTGTACCCGGAAGGTTTTCCTCTCGGGAAATTGACACCTGGGGAATATGACGCTGTGTGTACCGCAAGTGAATGTTCAGTGCGTCCAAATGACATTGTGGCAATGCTAAAGATGCAGGATGAGAAGAACGTGAGCACTCCGATGCACGTCCGGAATGCCGTGTCAAAATATAGAGAAGGGGAACGACAAGGGAGGAACCCGCTACAACAATTCCTTAAGTTACTCAGTGATAATGAATATACTAGCTACACGAGGGAAGACGCTGAGACTGGCATGATCGAAGACATATTCTTCTCTCACCCATTAGCAATGAAGATTCTGAACTGTTTTCCATATGTTGTACAGGGTGACTGCACTCACAACACCAACTGCTACGGACTGTACTACTTGCAGTTTGTAGGTTTTACTTCCACCGGGCATAATTTCACAATAGCGTCTGCGTTCCTCAGGCATCAGAGTACGGGTGATTACGAATGGGCATTGAACAATTTGCACAGTCTGTTTACACCTCCCCGGTTGCCTACAGTTTTTGTCACTGATCGTGAGTTGGGTTTCATCAGCGCTCTCCGTACAGTTTTTCCCCACACCGCACACTTCTTGTGTCGGAGGCATATCGAAATGAATGTTAGAAGGAAAGGGTTGGAGCATACAGGTAGCGAGGACTTCGCAGAATCATTCACGAGGACGTTCAATTATGCAATCTCAGCCCCTAACCCCGACGAATGGGACTTACGTTGGGCAGAGCTTCGTGACCGTTTCAGATCTTATCCTGCACTATTGGATTACCTCCGCGAGACATGGCTTAATTTGTACTCTCAGAATATTCTGTCCATGCACACGGATGTGTTAACACACTTCGGGACCCATACCAAAAACAGGACTGAGGGTGAGCATAACAGGTTGAAGAAGGCATTGGGGAGTGCTTCTTCTACTTTTGACACACTGTTTAAAAAGGCTCATAAAATCATAGATATCCAGCTAAAAACTATCAAACAGGGTATGAATAGATCAAGGACCAGATATCCAATTGATTTGAGGACCCGCAATCTATATCGCAACATATTCACTAGAGTGTCAACGGTAGCCTTTCGCATTATCAGACAAGAGCATGATCGAATTCAGAAAATCAAGCAGCGTCATAATGGGGGTTATGTAATCACTGAGGCTGCCTGCGGGTGTTACTACAGGCGGACACATGGACTTCCATGTAGTCATGAGATTGCACAGATAGAGGAGTGTCAGGGACGGATTGAGCTGTCCACGATTCATGAGTTTTGGAAGAAGTTGGACATTGAAGTAGACAACCCTTCATCTAAGGAGCCTGAACCGGTAAGGAGACAGTTATTCAAAACGATGGAGCCGGATCATATTTCAAAGCCGAATGAACCCCGGGCCGGAAGTTCCAGAGAACTGTCAGATTGGGAGCATACTAACAAATTTTTTCGAGTCCCCGCTACACCATCCTCGACTGGCAAAGGGTATATATCTTCATTCAATTATGTCTCAAATTTTTTGCTGCTGTATTATTGCTGTTGTGCTGTTGTGTTGCTGCTACTGTTTAACTGCTGCTGATGTGTCTCGTGTAAGTCCATACAAGACATATCTCGTGTTGTATTACACGAGACTTGTCACGTGTAAAACCACACGAGATATGTCTCGTGTGGACTTACACGAGACACATCATCAGCAACATCAATTTTTTTTAACACTTTCAAACAACAGTATGAATGCTTCTCACTCTTTTTCTTTGCCCTATTTCAGGTCTAGATGTGCATTCATTGCATCAACTCAAGCGAGTTCGGAGTCCACCCGCAAACGGAAATCACCTTCAGGACCCACACCATCTACCCCTGCTAGTACTCCTACGTCTCATCCACCAGTAGCTCCTTCCGGTCGTGGGAGAGGACGGGGTCGAGGCCGAGGTCGAGGTCGAGGACGAGGACGGGATCAGGGTCAGGGTCGTGGAGAGGGAAATGGACAGCCCAATTATACTAGTTTATACAGCTCCCCGTATGTAGAGTCTTTTCCGCCTTTCATTACCCCGCGTATTGGAGGCATCATAGATGTGGCATCAGATGGACATTGTGGCTATAGAGCCGTAGCAGCACAGATATACGGAGATGAGGAGAAGTGGACTGAAGTGCGCACAGAATGTTACAATGAGGTGCTTGCTCGCCAAGACCTTTACGAAAGAGTTCTACCTTGGATATCGGTAAGAGAACTCTTACGTAAGATTGCTTGCTATAGCCAGACGACGCCCAGTGATTATTGGATGGAGCTCCCAGATCTTGGGCACATCATTGCCACGAGGTATAATGTGGCGTTCATTTCTTACTCGACTAGCGGTGGTATGTTATGCCTTCCAGTGACTGCACCAGTACAACCACCGGTGAACACAGTTGTGGTGGGACAAGTCAATGGAAACCATTTTATAGCGGTATGAAACTTAATTGTCTCATCTATATTAGTTATATTTAGTTGTCTTACTTATATTCATTATATTTCATTGTCTTGTATTTAACTGTTATTACTTTTGCAGCTGCGCATGTTAGGCAATGATTACCCAATACCACCACCACCAAACCTTTATCGGAACCGCTGTGATCCAACCGCAAGCCAACTACTCCTCCCATACCAAGATAGGATAGCAGAGTTCAGTCAACTCTATGAGGAGGATACCGATGCAAGAAGACAAAGAAGATTACATATAGGATAGTATATGTGTAATGGTTTTTGATTTATCCAGTTTGTATGAATGTTTGAATTATATGCTTATCCTTGTTAACACTTTCATTTCGTATACAATTAGGCGATAGTATATGTGTAATGGTCTATTGATGTTTTGTGGAGATGTCCTATTTGAGAATCAAATTTCATTCCAAGTTATGTTTATTGTTGCTTTTGCTGTTGCGGTTGTGGAAAAGCAGGCTCAGATGCCTATGTCGTGTATAATTATACGAGATGAGAGCTTACATCTCGTGTATACATACACGAGATCTCATCTCGTGTGTACTTACACGAGATGTATCTCGTATATATGTACACGAGATGTAAGCTCTCATCTCGTGTAAGTATACACGAGACGTGCAAGGGCAGCGATGGAATTAAATGGGCTGTGTATTTACCGGGCTGTGTATATAGTTTTTGCCGTCTAAAATGAATGAACAAATTGTTTTTTTTTAAAGGGTTAATGACAATTTAGATCTTAAAATGATATACCACCCTTTCAAATGAACCCTGATATTTTTTTTCATCAGATCAGACATTGATATGAAAAATATTCGCCAGATAATAAGGTCTTTTTGACGGAATTCGTTAAAAAACATGTGTCATGCACATGACTAACAAAATTGGTTAGTTTGAAGTTGAAATTTCTTTCAAATGGCTTAAATGACATATTTTAAAACTAAAGTGAGAGCTAGACAAAAAAGAAAACAAGAAAAACCCAACACAACCACTACCATCTCCATTCTCCATCAAAGCAGCCCTCAACACAACTACCGATCTTCCCTCAACCCACCTCTTCCCTTCTTCAATGGTTAAGGAACCCATATCACACTTCCTTGTCAACCATAAAAATCTGGCCGCCCTATTCCCCCTCTCCCATTCGCCCCACCCCTCTTTTTGCAATAAGCAAGAATACACCTCTCACACTTTGTCTCTCTAGCTAGTAAGATCCGCCAGAGGAGTGAGATCGGTTGGACGATGGTGGTGCTGCGATAGTTGTTGTTGATAGGCTGTGATTTGAGCAAGATATAGTGAAATTGATTAGGTTTTTATGAGAAAAGAAACTTTCGTTTTTGGTTGACCAAAGAACATTAAGCATAAATTTCAACATGACTTGATTCTGAAATTCACAAACTACATGAATTTCGGCTTCAATTTTCATTCTTTGGTGTTGACAAATTTTGAAGCTTGATGTGTTTTGTGTTCAATGGTTCTGTTTGTTCTTTTCTTCTGAATTTTGAACATTAAGAATAATAATTAAAGGGTTAATTGCAATTTAGACCATGAAGTACCATACCACCCTTCCAAACGAACCCCTATGTGTTATTTTTATCAAATCGGGTCTTGATGTTTTTAAAACTCGCCAGTTAAGGCCTTTTTGACGGATTTCGTTAGAAAGTTAGTTATGTAGCATGTGTCATGCACGTGACTAACGGAATTGGGTGACTTTGAATTGCTATTAAGTTTTAACGGTTATAAATGACATAGTCTAAAAATAAGGGGAATGAACAAAAATATATAACTTATATCTCCCACTTTTCTCTCTCCCAAAAATCACTATGCCGTCATCTCTCTCTCCCTATCTCTCCCTCTCTCTCTCTCTGTTTATCGCCATCGCCGGCGAACGAACGCCGCCTCACGCCGGCGATTACCTTACCCGCCATCATCTATCCCTCTCAGTTCGTCGTCTCTGCTCTCTTTCTTCCTCTACCACCAACCCACCACCACCACTACCATCAACACCACCACCACAATTCCACCTCAATTACGAGTCCATAATTATCAACACCACTACCAACACATAAATCAACTTGAAATATGGATTCGAACCCAAATCAAAGAAATTTCTTAACCATTTTATCCAATGAAAGAAAAATATGTTCTCCACCAACAAATTGTTTACTGCGTTTTTGATTTAATCGAGTCTCCTCCAGCAACAACAAACCACCACAATGAACAACCACCACAATCTTCAACAACCATAGCAATCAACAACGACCAAACATAAGAATCAATCAAAAAAACCAGATTCAAACTCAAAAATTAGCTCTGAGGATTGCAACCGGATGAAGAAGCGGTGGAGGCGATGACCTTGAGGGGGTGGAGGCGGACTGAGTGAGAGTGGGTGGTGGCGACAGCAACGGCGCTATGGTGCAATAGCGATGTTGGGGCCTGCGGATCTCGGCGCTGACTTCGCCGGCGCCGTCAACGGTGGCGATAAAGCCCTCAGTGAACCGGATCTCAACGACGGTGAGAGTGTGTGAGGGAGTCTGTTATGTCAGGTATAAGGGGGTGAATCACCAGAGGTAGGGGAAGGGGGGGATCGTCGGAGATTGGGAGGGAAGATGGTCGCCGGAGTTTGGTCGGAGGGGAGGGGAGCGGAGACAGGTCGCTGGGTGTTGAAAGTGAGATGAGAGGGGGAGGGGAGGGGAGGGGTGTAGTTATTCAATAAAGGAAGTAAATGGTTACATAATATTATTATTTTTGTTTATGTGTTGGTAGTGGTGTTGATAATTCAATAAGTTTTTGGCAATTATGAATAGATAATTATTTATTAAAAAAAAGGTGCATTATATCTAATTAAGATTATTTTTTTGAAATGAATTGATTTTTGTAATACCCCAAAAATTCAAGTATGGTATTTTGGGACTAATTTATATTTTGGGATTTTTAGACCAACAAAATGATTAGTGGAAAAACATATTATTTACATTGGGGCCTTAGTGCAAGTTATGCTAATTAGGTTTTAAGTTAATTTTGGGTATTAAGTTAGTAGTGTAATTGTTTTATGGGCCTGTTGGATAACTAATTATAGTGGTCATTATTGTGATAGTAATATGATTTGGGCCAACTAAATAAATTATGATTAGATTAATTTGTTGGGCTTGACATATTTAAATAAAAAGACATATTGGTAGTATTTACCCTAAACCTAAGTTAGAAGACAATTAGAATTAGCAAAGGAATAAAAGTGTAGTTGCTGCGGCTGTAGAGAAAACACAGCAGAGAGAAAGGGATGGCCATGCCGAGAGGTCAAGATGACATTGGTGAATATTTTTATTACTTGTTAGGTATGTGTTCTTTAATCATTTTTTTTTAAGTCAATTAAAGGAAGTAAAGAAGTGAGATAAGTATTCATGTGTATGTTACTTGAAAATTCAGTGCAGAGACAGAGAGCATAGGTGTGGTTGATCAATTAATGGTAAAAGTCAAAAGGTGTATATTAGTATTTGAATGGAGAATGGAAAATTAATTGGCTAGCAGCAGCATACGGTTGATCTGATTTTAGCGATTTTAAGGTAAGGGATTATACCTCTTTTTAGGTATTTGGTTCGTGTACCGTTTTAATTATTAGGCTTCCGCATATTTTGTTGGCGATGTTCGTTCTTTGATACGTATGGGCTGACCTCGCGTCAGTGCTTTGCTTTGAATCCCTCGGTTACCGTCATTTGATAATCCTTTGCTATTTCGTTTGCTAATTTCGTGACTTTCGTTTCATCAGTTCGTAAATTTGTTGAGATCGTTAAATTTTATATTTTGAAACAAATGAGATTTTTGATGTGAAAATAAGTTTTTGAGATCCTATCAATGATCACTTAAGTTAGACAACTCGTCTCAACGGGGTTTATTTGATTTTGGCCTGAAAAGGCAACTTTGTTCACTGCTCAAGAGGAGTGGTGGGGTGATCCGGATTCACTGTTTAGACCCTGCGGGGTAATTTTGTGTGCTCTTCGGAGTATTTGTCCCTTCGGGGAATTTAGGTTTGAAAAGGTCATTAGACCACTTATGTGATCATGAAATCTGTGAGGGGTTTCGTTATTTACGGCTGGTATGGGACGGTCGTAAATAATTAGATCTCTCGAGTTAGTTTCGTTCAGTCATCAGTCCTTTGAAATTCTGAAATATGTGAGTGGTTTAATTATTTATAGCTGGTATGGGACGGTTATAGATAGTTAAATCATTCGAGTCTTTTTGCATCAATTTGTCATCGTTTGGAATTCCATAATATCTGTGAGTAATTTAGTTATCTACAAACGGTATGGGACGGTTGTAGGTAATTAAATTGCTCGAGTCTGTTCTGTTAAATTTCTAAAACCTTTGAAATTTTGTTAAAGCGTTTGAATTTCCTTTTTTATTTCGTACTCGTTGATATTCCTTCAGGTCAACTCCTCCTTAGTAACCGGAGGGGTTGTATATGAACTTACTGAGCTTTTGTTCGCTCACCCTTTCATTCTCTTTTTCTTCCAGGTAATAATAGAAAGATTTGAGACAGTTGGAGAAGCATTAGCAAATGTTCACAGAGTATTTTAGATATGATTTTCAGGCTCTGTTATTGTATCTTTCGGGTTGTAGTAAGTGAGTTTGAGAATGTTATGTACAGTTGTTTATGAAGAAAAATAATAATAGCAAAAGTGTTATTTAAGAGTGTTTTGTGGTTTTAGAATTGTGAATGGTGACGTGGCCGGACTTTGGACCCGTAAAGTTTGGGTCCGGATTTCGGGGCGTTACAATTTTAAATAATAATAAAAAAATTACTTCCTCTGTCACTAAATGAGTGTCCAAATTTTATTTTAAGGGACATCTGAAAATCTCAACTCTTTGTACAATTTGGTGGCAAAGATTCATATATTATCTCGTAATCTTATTTCCAAACATTTAGTTTTGCAAGTATAAAGTGATCGGTGAAAAAAAATTCGAAAAAAATATGTTTAGGTACAAAGTTGTGTTATAAAAAAGAACACTCATTTTGGGACAAAGATTTCTTGAAAATGGATACTCATTTAGGGAAAGAGAGAGTATTTTTTTGCCATGAAAAGAATAAAATTATACATTTCTTTATTGCTTATATATTAATACTTTTTAATCCTTTAAGTTTCAAAATTTTCACTTAACCCCTTAATAGCTAATATCAATTCAAAGTCACCCAATTCCGTTAGTCACGTGCATGGCACATGCTACATAACTGACTTTTTAACGAAATCCGTCAAAAAGGCCTTAACTGGCGAGTTTTAAAAACATCAAGACCCGATTTGACAAAAATAATACATCGGGGTTCGCTTGGAAGGGTGGTATGGTACTTCAGGGTCTAAATTACAATTAACCCATAATTAAATGATGATATTCGTAAAACAAAAAATTTAGAGATGACATTTGAAAATGACCAAAAGTTCAACGACCAAAATAAGACTTTTACCAATAAAGAATTGGTTTGTTTGTCCCCTTTTTTTGTCTAGCTTTCACCTCAGTTTTAAAATATGTCATTTAAGCTCCTTGAAAGAAATTCAACTTCAAACTAACCAATTTTGTTAGTCATGTGCATGACACATGCTTTTTAACGAATTCCGTAAAAAATGCCATATTTGGCGAGTATTTTTCACATCAAGGTCTGATTTGGCGAAAAAAACAAACATAAACGTTCGTTTGGAAGGGTGGTATATCACTTTAGAGTCTAAATTGTCATTAACCCTTTTTTAAAGCATGAATGACCTCCTTCAAAAAAAAAAAAAAAAAAAAAAAAAAAAAAAAGGCATGAATGACCGAATTGTTAAAATTTATTATTAATCAAACGCAAATACCAATAAAATTTAATCATTTATTTTGACAGTGGGAGTAAATTCTATTCTAATCTAAGTTAACTCCTGACTTTACTATTATAATCTAAGTTAACTCCTGACGTTTAAGAAAAATAAATATCAATACTACAAAAATGAAAAATGAGAACTTATCATTTCTTCTAAGTGCGATTAAATAAATCATTTCTCCTAATTTTATTAAACATTTCATCTGTCTACACAAATCATCTCTTTATGTATCCCCCTAAAACTACACAACTCATAAATAACAAAATATATAAATTTTATATCCGTCCCACCCCACATATTTAACCAATAACCCTTTCTAAACAGTAAATATCATAAGAGTTAATTACAATTTAAGGCCTGAAATTTTTAGGGTCTTTCTATTGAACCCCGATGTTTATGTATTTTATTTCCACATCAGGGCTCAAATGCGAATTATTATTTTTTCCAACAAGGGCTTTTTAACAAAATTCGTTAAAAATATTGTTATTCCCCATGTGTTGAGCACGTGATCAACAAATTAGTTAGTTTGAAGTTGACTCAATCTTTAACAGGTATAATGCACATTCTTAAAGTTAAAGGGTTGAGAAAGAAATAAATTACTTTTCCATTTTTTTAAAAGTAATTAATTCTAAATAGAGAAAATTAATAAATAAGAAAATATGTATAATTTCTTATGCATAAATTTAATATATAAAAATCAAAATAAATAAAATTGTAGTTACCATACTAAATAATACTTATATTAACATAAATCAGTAAAAAATTTACATATATATATTAAAGTTAGTGAAGAGGGCTATGGTTTTGACACATAGATAAACATAGGTTAAAACTTCATTTGTGTGAAGGCACATCATCACCATCCTAAATGTATGTGACTTTTGATATTCTCATTATTAGCTAATACTATAAGCTCATAATATTAGTTATGATATAAGTTAACTATTACTATTAATAGTATTAGTTAAGTATAATAGTTACTATACAAGTTAACTATTACTATTAATAGTACTAGCTAACTATTATAGTTACTATGTTAGTTAACTATTACTATTAATAGTATTAGTTAACTATAATAATTAATATATTAGTTAACTATTACTATTAATAGTATTAGTTAACTATACTAGTGTTTGCATCCGAGAAGGTTGTAGATACCCCGGGAAAGCCCACAACTTGGCTAGAGCGGTGAATTATCCTAGGGTGTCTAACTTGTTTTTAGAGTCGCCACCTATGTTTTGAGGAACATAAGAAAAACCTATTGATAATAGCCTAAGTTTGATTACGAAAACAGAGATTCCTTGTTTTTGAGGTTCGGGGGTTAAATTACGAGATGGGAAGTACCGAAACACCCATCTTGCCCAACTAAAGTTGGTCTTGCTTGATCAAAATCTACATGAATGATAAATGTTCTTCTTCTTCTTCTTTAAATCATAAAAAGGGGTTTTAAAATAGAGTTTGGAATGTAGGAGATAACTCCTTAACCAACCTCAACGAGATGAGGTGATCATTAGAGTCATGTCCCAAAATGATTTGGGTGATCGCACTTTGATAAAACGAAAAGAAAGAGAAAAGAGATGAAGTTGAGAAGGAGAAAGAAAGAGCTTTACCTAGACTTCAAGAGACTTCAAACACTTCTTGTTGAATTACTTGGAGAAATCCTTTGGAGAATGTGAGATTGAGAGCCAAAAGGTCCAAGGTCTAAGGTCAAGGTTTTTGGTCAAAGTTTTTTGTTGGGTATGCCCACACATATCTCAGTTTTAATGTAATAGGATTTATTAGATTTGATTGATCCATCACCTAAGTTTTATTTCATGGACTTTAGACCCACATGTAAGAAGTATTTATACTTCATTTTTTAAATTGTCCATTGTTATAGAATAGGATTAGAAATAGGGCAAGAAGATCAAGTTTCAAGAAAAATCACTCAGTGAGTTTGAGCCGCGCTTATGCGCCTCCTGCGCCACGCGCCACGCGCCTTCTACATTCGCGCCATGCGCCATTTAGAGCGCGCGCATAAGGATTTCTTCATAAGCTATGTTACGCGCCTCTGCACCCCTTGATTTAAACGCACAATTAATGTGCGTCTGTTGGCTCAATGCGCCTCTTGGCTCAAACGCGCCTCAAAGTGTTTATTCAACACTCAGTGATTTATTGAAGACTCGAAGACTTGAAGAGAATTCAAATTACGCCAATGATCCAACAGTGGTTAAAAGATGCATATGCGCCTAATCTATTGACACGTGTCCACAACGGTCACATTTATGTTGAGTGTCAAAATGGCCATAATATATGCATGCTCCAATCAACGAGCGACAGCTCATCTTATCCACAAGGATTTCCAACGGCTAGTTTTTTGAAGTTCACTATAAATACCCCATAACTTCAACATTTTGAAGTTGCTGAGTTTTGCTAAGAATTTCAAGAATTTCTCTCTCTAAGCATTTGTTGAAGATTTGAAGATTGCCTTCGTTTTTCCAGATTTCTCAAGAACATCTTCATACCTTCATCCTTAGCCCAGATCTTCAAGCCTTAACACTTTAGTTTCTCGTGCTCTCCATCTCAAAGATATAAAGAGCCTTGATACTAAGAACACACACGCACCTCTTCAAAGATTAATCATTTAGATTCTTCTTTAAGAGATACCCCGGTTATTGTTTTGGATTTGTTCTTTCATAGTAATAGATCTTGAGTTAGTGTATAAGCTCAAACATTGTAATTTGTAACACTCACTCATTATATAAGATCTCCATTAGAAATCCAAGACTAACCATCTTGGTAGAGGACGTAGATCTTTCATTGATCGAACCTCTCCAAATAGCTTGTGTGATTATCTTGTCATTTCTTTCAAGTTATTATTTTCACTCACTATTTGCTTGTTTACTCATTGTAGATTGATTGAACTGAATTGTGTTGTGATTGTTATATCATTTGCCTTAGTTCCTTATTTCACTCACTTTGAGCCAAAATACTTAGTGTGTGTGTTGCGCTCCCTTTATCACTTTGCGCCTATTTTCATTACTAAATTCCGCTGTGCATTTCACTCACTCACTTAGGCGCATTTCATTACGCTTATTTGATAAAGTGCGCATTTGCAATTGAGTTAATCAAGGGTACGAAAAGAATTTTAAAACAGCTATTCACCCCCCCTCTAGCTATTTTTCATACCCTTGTTGCCCTTTGGGACCAACAAGTGGTATCAGAGCAAACACCTTTATAAAACACTTTTCGTTTTTCAAGCTTAACAGCTTGGGTGCCGATTCTAAATGGCAAACTCAAAACCTATGGCAACTGCAAACTACACTCACGTTCCGGTCTTTGATGAAGATCATTTTGACGTGTGGAAATTCAGCATATTGACTCATCTCAACTCTATCGATGAAAGGCTCCATGACACCGTCGTTTATGGACCTTATATTCCGATGAAGGCGAATCCAAATCCACGCACCAACGCTGCCCAACCTACAGTTCTCAAACCAAGGGAAGAATGGACCGAGGAAGAAATTAGAAGAGTTGCAAATGATGGCAAAGCAAGAAACATTCTTCTAAGCACTCTAAGCACGGCTATGAAACAACAAGTCATGCATTGTGCTACTGCAAATGAGCTATGGGATGCTATTGAAGAGCATATTGAAGGAGACACTGTCTGCAAGGAGAACAAGAAATACGAAGTACAAAAGAGATTCAACAATTTCTCTCAACTCCCCGGTGAAAACTTAAGGCAAACTTATGAACGCTACTGTGAAATTATCAATCTATGTATTTCACTTGGCATGAAGTTTACCAACAAAGATTTGAATGTAAATTTTCTACAAGCTTTTGGATCAAGATACCTACATAAATCTAGCGCTCTTGAAGACGCTGGAACCTTAGATGTTTGGACTTTAAGGAACCTATATGCAAATCTCAAAGTTTACGAACTCAAACTCCAACGAATCAGCGAAACTGAAGGAAAGTCAAAATCTATGGCTATGATGGCGCACAGAGAAGCTGCGCCTACACCTGCGCCTACTCCTGCGCCTGTACAAGATGAGAAAAGCTCCGATCCCAAAATTTCTACTTCTGAGCTATTAGACATGGATGATGAAGACTTCGCTTTATTTGTGAAAAAATTTCAAAAGTTCAGAAAATTCTCAAGACCCGGCTCAACCAACAAATTTCAAGGATCTACCAGCAAAGCTCCTCAAAAGTTTTCAAGGAGCAGTGATTCAAAAAGAAAAGAAGATCTTGTTTGTTTTAACTGCAGGAAACCCGGACATTTTGCATCAAGCTGCCCGATCCCCAAATTTGAATATATGTAGAAGAAGAGCAGCCATACTCCCAAATTCACTCCCAAGTTCACTCGTCACAAGGGAATGGTTGCTGAAGAAGAAGCACCAGCAAATGAGCACAACACTTGGATTGAAACAGACTCCGATGAGAGCGATGAAGATTCCGATGATGGACTCGTTTGTTTGATGGCAAATGATGATGAAGTTGATGCTTATGATTCTGATGATGACTTCTCCAAGGATGTTCCCGATATGAATGCCTTGAATAAACCTATCAAGAAATCTGCAGGTTTTCAAGAAGTGAAAAAGAAGAAAGGACCAACCATCAGTGAGCTCGTTGAACAAGGATTTCTCACTCCGGCTCAAAACGATGGTGGATTGCTATTCTCACGATGTGATCTTGGAGCAAGGAACAAATTGAGAAACGGAGCATACATTAGACCACAGGTTGAACCAACTGCTCCAATCTCCAAAATCAATGATGATGAAGTGATTGCTGAACAAGAAAAATTGTTCAAAAAGGCTGAAAAGGTAATCACTAGATTTGATAGTATGAAGGAAGCTTTAGCACTATCATGCGATGATATTTCCCAGCTTAAGACCGAGAAATCTCTACTTAAATCTGAACTCACCCTCCTTAAGGAGCAGATAAAGAGCATGACTCCTCTTACTGTTAAAAACACTTTTCTAACAGAACATAACTCACTTCTTAAAGTTCAAAACGATGAATTGGTTGCTCAAATTACTGATCTTAAAAAGATTACAAATGAGTGGTCCAATTCTCGTGTCACTATGGAGAATATATTTGAGTCCCAAAAAGTCAGTGGTGATAAAACTGGCTTGGGATTCTCATCAACTAGTGACAACTTTAAATGTGATGTCTGTGCTGAAAGAGATAGTGAATTTACCAACCAACAAACTTTTGAAATTCCCAAGGAAAAACATTCTAATTCAATGGGTAAAGGACAGGAAAAAGTCAAGAGACAAACATTCCATTATGTCTACCCAACGAAGCAATTTGGGAAAGCTAATGGGTAAGATATAGCTACAAATGAACCATCTCCTAGCAAAATCATTCTTGAAAATAGGCACGCTCCTTCTCCGAGTGCTCATTATGCTCCTAAGAGCCACGCGCCTCATCGCCGTGCGCCTCCTAGCCCTATGCGCCCTCCAAGAACAAGCGCTCCAAAATTTCAAAAGAAAGATTTTGTTAAGGCTAGTCCATCTGACCCAAAGAAGAATGCCATCCCCAAGAAAAGTAAAGAGTTTGTGAAAACTCACGTGATTGGTGGCTTTCATCATTGTTCCGTTTGTGATTGTTCAGGACACAAGGCCGTGGAATGCCTTTTGAGATTCACTCCCAATGCCAAAGGACGTAAAAATCCTAAGGTCAAGCAAGAGTGGGTTGTCAAAAGTTGCTAACCCTAGGACCCAAAAGGAATAAAGGGGACCTGCTTAAATGTCTATATTTCAGGTTCTTTGTTTCATGGCTGGATCTTCAAATGCTAGAAATTATGAATGGATTCTCGATAGTGGGTGTTCAAGACACATGACTGGAGATGAATCCTTATTAGAAGATGTCCATGAAGAAAGAGGTCCCTCCGTAACATTTGGCGATAATAACAAAGGTCAAGTTGTAGCATATGGAAAGCTCAAGAAAGACAAAGTGTGCATTGAAAGAGTCTCACTCGTCGAAGGGCTCAAGCACAACTTATTATCCATATCTCAATTCTGCGACAAAGGATTAGAATGCCATTTCACTTCAACGCAATGTCTTATCAAGAATGGCAAAACTGGAGCTATCTTACTCACGGGATATCGTAAGACAAATATTTATATTATTGATTTCCATAGTATGAACTCTAGTACTAATCTTTGTTTTGTAGCAAAAAGTGTGAACGAAAATAGTTGGCTGTGGCACAAGCGCTTAAGTCACTTGAACTTCAAGTATCTATCTAAACTCAGCAGGAATAATCTTGTCAAAGGACTTCCCAAAGTTGCTGATCATCATGACAAAAAGTGCGCCGCATGTCAACTTGGCAAACAACCGAAGCAGTCATTTTCAAGCAAGTCAAATCCTTCAACTACAAGATGTTTGCAACTGCTTCACATTGATCTATTTGGACCAGTTTCCACCGCAAGTATTAGAAGAAACAAGTATACTCTAGTTGTGGTGGATGATTATTCAAGATATACATGGGTAGAGATGATGATTACAAAAGATGATTGTTATGATATTCTCACTACCTTATTTCGACTGCTCCAAACCCAAAAAGAAGATGACATCGTTAGTGTTCGATCGGACAATGGAACAGAATTCAAGAACAACGGTGTTGCTCGATATTGTGAAGATCATGGGATAGATCACAACTTTTCAACCGCCGGAGTCCCTCAAAAAAATGGCGTTGTTGAACGAAAGAATAGAACGTTGATTGAAGCGGGAAAGACGATGATAGCTGAAGCTAAATTGCCTAAGTACTTTTGGGAAGAAGCTATCAACACTGCATGTTTTACTCAAAATCGTTCCCTCATCAACAAACTTCACAACAAGACTCCGTATGAACTTTAGCGTGGTAGAACTCCCAACATTGCATTCTTCAAGATATTTGGTTGCAAATGTTATATCCTCTACAACGGAAACGAACATAGAGGTAAATTCGATGCCAAAGCCGACGAAGGTATTTTTGTTGGGTATGCCAAACACTCTAAAGCTTTTCGTGTTTTTAATAGAACTACATTAGTGATAGTTGAATCTGTACATGTTACATTTGATGAACATTCTCTCCTTGAGCCACATTTGGCTCCAAATGTTGCTGATGATTCTATTGAGCAAAATGATACAGGTGCTTCTATTTATGTTGCGCCCACTCAAGATCAGAATCTATCAACACAAGAAAATCCATCTACATCAAATGCGCCTAATTCAATGTATAATGCGCCTGGTGAATCATCTATTGCGCCTCACTCAAATGATGCGCCTCATGATTCCTCTCACGCGCCTATTTCTACTGCTGCATCTGGTGTAAACCCAAATTTCAATTCTGAGCCAGTTCAACCCCCAAATTTCAATGACTTTGAATCTGGTGAAGATGTACCAATTGAAGACCTTCAAATTTCTACGACTCAACCTAACTTACCTCCTGAAATTCGTGAAGTTAGAGGTCACCCAATTGCTAATATCATCGGTGATCTACAAGTTGGTGTTCGTACAAGGAGAGCTACAAACTTTGATGCTTACACTGCTTTTATCTCTCAAATTGAACCAAAGAAGGCTGATGAAGCGCTCCAAGATCCAATTGGGTTGTTGCAATGCAAGAAGAACTCAATCAATTTGAACGATGTAAGGTTTGGACTCTAGTTCCAAGACCAAATGATCATGGAGTGATTGGTACAAAATGGGTGTTCAGGAACAAGATGGATGAGAATGGAACCATCACGAGAAACAAAGCAAGATTGGTTGCACAAGGCTATAGGCAAGAAGAAGGAATTGACTACTATGAAACTTTTGCGCCCGTAGCAAGACTTGAAGCTATCAGATTATTTCTAGCTTACGCCGCTCACAAGAACTTCAAGTTATATCAAATGGATGTGAAGAGCGCGTTTCTAAATGGTGAACTCCAAGAACAAGTCTATGTTGCTCAACCACCTGGGTTTGAAGATTCACAATTTCCAAATCATGTGTACAAACTCCAGAAAGCTTTGTATGGACTCAAACAAGCACCAAGAGCATGGTATGATACACTATCAAAGTTTCTCATCGAAAAAGGATTCACTCGCGGTAAAATCGATACAACTCTTTTCATTGCCAAACATAATGGTCATAAATTACTTGTTCAAATTTATGTTGATGATATTATATTTGGTTCTACTAATGAATTGTTGTGCAAGCGTTTTGAGAAACTAATGAAGAGCAAGTTTGAAATGAGCATGATGGGAGAACTCACATTCTTCCTCGGGCTTCAAATCAAGCAAATGAGTGAAGGCATCTTTATCAATCAAGCCAAGTACACAAAGGACTTAATCAAGAAGTTTGGACTTGAGAACGCTAAAGCATACGATACTCCAATGGCCACCGGCAACAAACTCGACAAAGATCTAAAAGGTAAACGTGTTGATCAAACGCTCTATCGAGGTATGATTGGCTCACTCCTTTACCTTACTGCTAGTAGGCCTGATATTATGTTTAGTGTTTGTGCTCGTTATCAATCCGACCCTAGAGAAGCACACTTAATTGCTGTGAAACATATTATAAGATATCTCTCTGGCACTGTTAACCTTGGACTTTGGTACACCAAAGATTCGAACTTTAAACTTGTAGGTTATTCAGATGCGGATTATGCAGCGTGCACGATTGACAGGAAAAGCACTAGTGGCACCTGTCATTTCCTCGGATATCGACTTGTGTCATGGGCAAGTAAGAAACAAGCTTCTGTATCTGTTTCAACAACTGAAGCCGAATATATCGCTGCGGGAAGTTGTTGTTGTCAAATACTCTGGATGAAGCAGCAATTGGTGGACTATGATATCATCGAAGAAAATTGTCCCATCTACTGCGACAATACATCAACAATTGCGGTTTCTGAAAATCCTGTCATGCACTCAAAGACCAAGCACATCGACATCAAATATCACTTCCTCAAAGACCACGTGGAGAAAGGCAATATACATTTGGAACACGTGGGAACCGACTATCAAATCGCCGACATTCTAACGAAAGCACTTGACGCGAAACGGTTCATGTTTTTGAGAGGCGAAATGGGTATGCTTGAACTCAACTAAATTCAATATAGTTTTGTCAATACTAATGATCTTATGTTTGTGTTGAGTTATGAGTGTATTAGGTACAAATGATTAAATCAATTTTTCAAAGTTTCAAGGAAACTATGCGCCATATATGCGCCTTACTAACTGCGCGCTCATCCCTCATTTTCTGCGCGCACAATCCATGCGCGCCTATCAATCCATGCGCTTAAAACGCTTATGCGCCCTTAACCATCTCTTATGCGCCTTGATGAATAATGCGCCTAGATGAGTATGCGCCTTGCTGAAGTAATGCGCCCCTTCATGCGCGCATTAACTATTGCGGCTCAATCATTTCTCAAAATTCAATTTCAATGATTGAACGTATTAAATACACAAGTACCAGGTATGTTAATTCTGTTCATTTATTATTGGAATCTATGTCATTTGACATTCCTTTAATTGTTCAAGGGTACTTGTGCAATTAAATTTTTCCCTCGTTTTACGCTTTTCAAAAAATTTTATTTTCTGGGATATATTTCTTGCACCCCAAACTTACACCAAAATAGATGTTTTTGGTGTTTGTGCAAAAATTAGTCAAAATTGCTCATACACTTAAAGGGAAAGTGGAGCAGTTTTTCTAAAACCTAAATGTCACATCATGACACTTTAGGTCATTCAGCCATTAATGCCCTTCAAATCCCAAAAATCCCTCATTAATGAACGTCCTTTTTGTCATGATGAGCCGCCATTTTTAAAAATCCCTCATAAATGCCATCCTTTCAACTTCCCATCTTTTTAAAATTTTTGACTGTATTTTTTCCATATCTGTGCAAAATTTTGAACCTAACCTATAAATATTCACTCCCTCCTACCAAACTCCCCTCTCTGTCTCTCGTCTCTCTCTCTCTCTCTCCCCGGCTCTCACTCTCTCTCTCTACCTTCATCTTCTCCATTTTTCTTCTTCATTTTCTATATATATACATAAATTTATGGGTCCTAAGAAAGCATCAACATCTACACAAGACGAAATGGGACCTTGCAAATTTCAAATTAGAAGAAACTCTTGATCTATTAGAGTTGTCTGGTGAAGTAATTGGGCGAGAAATCATAGAGACTCTGCGCGTTGCTGGTCTGCTCCCGTTATTCACCATGGACCAAGATTTCTATTCTGCGCTCCTCGTGGATGAGTTCTTTTCCACTGCTGTTCTAGTGGAAATTGATGTAAATGGGCGCACTCACTACCGGATTGAGGCGCGCGTTCAAAATGTTGACGTCCATATTTCATCATCTGTGATTCGACACTTGCTCGGTTTTCCATCTACGGGTGAAGATCGCATTATTGGGCGTCCGATGACTTACTCCATTGATGATCAGAACAGGATGGCTGCTTCACTTCTAAATATTCCCACGCTTCAAAATAATATCAAAAACACCGAAATTCGAGATGGTGGAGAACTCTTGACTCACATCGCGCACTTGGTGGGAACTTCAATTATTTTCAAAACTGGGAATGTGAACCGATTCACGGTGGAACAATGGGAATACACAGCTGCCATCATGGCCAAGGAGAAGCTTCACTGGCCTCACATTCTGTTCAAGACACTGCGTGAGCAGATTGATAAATTTGTGAAGAACAAAAGTGATGGAATGACCCGATTCCGCTCTCACTGCCTTCTTCTCACAAAACTTTTTCTAACTTACCCTGAGTTAGTTAAGTTTTTGAATGAGAATCCTGAATATAAGATCAATGATGTTCCAATGTTTGGTAAAGCGAATTTGGACCTCAAGAAGCGCAGAAAGAAGCCTACAAAACGCGCCAAAGGAATTCAAATCAAGACTGTTGAAGCCTTAGTTGATGAAGACACAGAGTCCGATGATGCGCCTGTCCTTAAAAGCGCACCATTAATAAAGAGTGCAGTGAAGGCAAGCGCTAGACAAAGCGCTGATCCCGTGCCAGGCGCAGAGAAAGGCAAAGGAAAACGGGTAGTTGATGACCCTCCTCGTGCGCCTATCAAACGTACTAGATTTGAAACTGATGAAGAGCGAGATCTAAGGCTAGCGCAGGAAGCCAGCAGGCTTGAGGCTCAAAGAAAAAGGGATGAAGATTTTCAAGCCAAACAAGCTGCTGAGTCAGAAAAGTTAGAGCGCATGAAAGGCGCTGGATCAAGCGCTGATATTGATAAAGGGCCTTCTGTTTCCTCGCCTACCCAGCGCGCGCCTACTCAACGCGCCCCCACTCCCCGTGCGCCCTCATTCAAATTTCAACGGACCAACGTGTCAAGGGTACAACTCCTCTCTGATTTCTTCGGCGATGACATTTCAGACATAGAGGAACCAGTTCAGGGGGAGCAAGAGACCATCCCTCAGCGCACTCCTTCTCCAGTTGCGCCTCCACCTGGATCTGATCAGATCACAACAGAAACTATTGATGTTGAAACAGTTGTTGTTGAAACTGTTGATGTTGAAACTGAAGATGAATTTGAGTCTCCTACTCATTCACCTCCTCTTGCCCCTTCAAGATTCTGCGCCCCTTCAAGATGATGCGCCCCTGTCTACCCCTGCGCCTCCTCCATCTGCTCCCGATCTAAGCGAGGTACTTTCCATTCTTCATTCTTTACAGCAGGGGCAAGCAAACTTAGAGCAAGGACAGACTCATATAAAGTCTCAATTTGAGCTTCTTACTTCCTTACTCACTGATCAATCTGAAGAGATCGCTGCCATTAAGGGGGAGATGAACTCTCTCAAGGACAAACTTTCTGCTACTTCTCCTCCTCCGGCGCAGGCTCAGGTTCAAGCTCATACTGATCAGGCGCAAACCACCGCTTCTGCGCCTAATTTCATACCTCAGTCTGCTGCGTCTCAATCCAACATGAACGTGCTAGTATCTAAGTTGGATGTCCTGAAAGAATTGGTCGTCACTCATTTCACTGCTGCTCACTCAAGCTCTGACAGACGCGCCGAACATATTTCTTCTGATATTATCACGGCTCAAAATGCCATTGAAGCTCACATTCAAATCTTAGAAGAAAATATTTCACAGCAGCAGCAAATCACTCAGCGTTCCATTGATGAATACCAAAACATCAATGTGAATCACTTGAGTTACATTAGAGACGGTATCACTGCCACTCACTCCAGTGTCACTGACACTCAAGGGTTAGCGAACCGTAGTCATCAGCTCGCAAAACAAATTCAACGTTCTGTTTCAGAGATCGTTGAAGGTTTGAAGGAAGATGATGCGCCTCCCAACCCTTAGTTTCTATTATTTTTGTTTGTAAGTTTTTAGAACCTTTTTGTAATAGAATCATCTCTTTTGTGATAGTGATTTTGTGCTTACTTGTTTTAGCACCTTTTGTTTTTGTTCTATTCAAAACTTGTAATTTGTAACTCTTACACCCCAAGTTTTAATGAGAACAATGCATCACTTATTATCAAACCTTGTTCACTCAAACTCCTTGTTTGTAGAACAATGAATATTGTTTAAATTCATAATGCATCATATTGAATTGTTTCATACTTTCATGCATTAAGTTTAAACTTGGTTTAAACACATTTCAAAACTAAAAATCATATATCATCTTGAATGTGTTAAAATGTTGTTTCTATCTTTCCATATGTAACTCTTTATTCTTATTGGAATAGATTAGGAATCTATATTTTGGACTAGTGTGTGCATTAACTTGAGACATGAAATACCAATTTCATTCATTTGGACATGTTTTTATCAAGTATAATGTTTGTCCTTGATATAGTAGGAAATGGCATCAATCAAATAGGGGGAGATTGTTGGGTATGCCCACACATATCTCAGTTTTAATGTAATAGGATTTATTAGATTTGATTGATCCATCACCTAAGTTTTATTTCATGGACTTTAGACCCACATGTAAGAAGTATTTATACTTCATTTTTTAATTGTCCATTGTTATAGAATAGGATTAGAAATAGGGCAAGAAGATCAAGTTTCAAGAAAAATCACTCAGTGAGTTTGAGCCGCGCTTATGCGCCTCCTGCGCCACGCGCCACGCGCCTTCAACATTCGCGCCATGCGCCATTTAGAGCGCGCGCATAAGGATTTCTTCATAAGCTATGTTACGCGCCTCTGCACCCCTTGATTTAAACGCACAATTAATGTTCGCCTGTTGGCTCAATGCGCCTCTTGGCTCAAACGCGCCTCAAAGTGTTTATTCAACACTCAGTGATTTATTGAAGACTCGAAGACTTGAAGAGAATTCAAATTACGCTAATGATCCAACAGTGGTTAAAAGATGCATATGCGCCTAATCTATTGACACGTGTCCACAACGGTCACATTTATGTTGAGTGTCAAAATGGCCATAATATATGCATGCTCCAATCAACGAGCGACAGCTCATCTTATCCACAAGGATTTCCAACGGCTAGTTTTTGAAGTTCACTATAAATACCCCATAACTTCAACATTTTGAAGTTGCTGAGTTTTGCTAAGAATTTCAAGAATTTCTCTCTCTAAGCATTTGTTGAAGATTTGAAGATTGCCTTCGTTTTTCCAGATCTCTCAAGAACATCTTCATACCTTCATCCTTAGCCCAGATCTTCAAGCCTTAACACTTTAGTTTCTCGTGCTCTCCATCTCAAAGATCTAAAGAGCCTTGATACTAAGAACACACACGCACCTCTTCAAAGATTAATCATTTAGATTCTTCTTTAAGAGATACACCGGTTATTGTTTTGGATTTGTTCTTTCATAGTAATAGATCTTGAGTTAGTGTATAAGCTCAAACATTGTAATTTGTAACACTCACTCATTATATAAGATCTCCATTAGAAATCCAAGACTAACCATCTTGGTAGAGGACGTAGATCTTTCATTGATCGAACCTCTCCAAATAGCTTGTGTGATTATCTTGTCATTTCTTTCAAGTTATTATTTTCACTCACTATTTGCTTGTTTACTCATTGTAGATTGATTGAACTGAATTGTGTTGTGATTGTTATATCATTTGCCTTAGTTCCTTATTTCACTCACTTTGAGCCAAAATACTTAGTGTGTGTGTTGCGCTCCCTTTATCACTTTGCGCCTATTTTCATTACTAAATTCCGCTGTGCATTTCACTCACTCACTTAGGCGCATTTCATTACGCTTACTTGATAAAGTGCGCATTTGCAATTGAGTTAATCAAGGGTACGAAAAGAATTTTAAAACAGCTATTCACCCCCCTCTAGCTATTTTTCATACCCTTGTTGCCCTTTGGGACCAACATTTTTGTATAAGTTTTCCATCCTTGAAAATGGAGGTAAAGGGAGGTTTTTATAGGTGAAAGAGAGATGTTTTTGGTGCCAAAACTCAGTCACCAATAAATCTTTCCCGGGCAAAATCCTGTAAATTGAGCAAGGGAGAGAATCCTGGCCAGAAATCTGTAACCGACGCCCAGAGGCGCGCGCTTCCTGCTTTGGGGGCGGGAGGCGCGCGCGCCTGGATCCTCCTGTCGGAGGCGCGCGACTCAGAGAAGGCAATTTTGACAGAATGAACTAGAAAGTCAGCCCTGTCATTCAGTTTAGTCCCTGGACTTAACGAAGTCAGTCAGGAACTTAACGGAAGTGACAGAAACTAACGAGAGACACTTAAAATGGGGAGAAACACAAGATCAAATGTGCAATCAGGGTGAGCGGTCCAAGGCGGGGTGTCTACAGAGCCCCTCGGCGACGTGGATTGCAAAGCAAAACGCGTCGACGAAAGTTAAAAACACCCGCCGAGGACATCACCAAGAAAAGGTAAAAACTCGATGAAAGCAGGAATTTTAAAATTGCGAGAGATAGTGGTGCGCTCCCTGTGTGAGCGGCTTTTGTCGATAGAGGGGGTGGCATGATCCGTTAGGTGAACCTGCCGGCTGAACATGTTGAATGAGGCCGTTAGTGAACCTTTGAACGAGGCCGTTAGTGAACCTTGGAAGAGGCCGTTAGTGAACCTTTGGAAAGGCCGTTGGTGAACCTTTGAAGAGGCCGTTGGTGAACCTTTGAAGAGGCCGTTGGTGAACCTTTGAAGACGAATCCGTTTAGTGAAATCCGTTGATAAGGCCGTTAGTGAACCTTTGAAGAGGCCGTTGGTGAACCTTTGAAGACGAATTCGTTAGTGAAATCCGTTGATAAGGCCGTTAGTGAACCTTTGGAGAGGCCGTTGGTGAACCTTTGAAGAGGCCGTTAGTGAACCTTTGAAGAGGCCGTTGGTGAACCTTTGAGGACGAATCCGTTAGTGAAATCCGTTGAAAAGGCGGTTAGTGAGCCTTTGAGGACGAATCCGTTAGTGAAATCCGTTGATGAGGCCGTTAGTGAACCTTTGTTGACGAATCCGTTAGTGAAATCCGTTGATGAGGCCGTTAGTGAACCTTTGAAGAGGCCGTTAGTGAACCTTTGAGGACGAATCCGTTAGTGAAATTCGTTGATGATATTGCTTTGAAGTCGCGTGCCTCTTGGAGCCACACTTGACTTTTGATTGTGGGGTGCGGGCACAGTTGACTGCGGCCAGAAAAATGTTCCTGCTGGGGATGAAATGTTGAGATTGACTCTTGAGGGGGGTATGGCACCCGTGACAGACTTAGGGAGTTCGGAATCCGTGGGGAAACATTGATGCTGTGCATGGATTCTTGCATGGGAGACTGCTTCTGAACCTGCCTGATGATGGGAAGAGCGCGCGTCCGGACCTCGTTGTGGGATGCGCGTGCCTCGGATGAGTATGTCGGGGGGCGCGCGCCTGGCGCATAAGTTCAGCATATTTAAACAGGCGGTTCACTGTTTTTCGGCGAGTTTTCAAAAATTTGAAGAACCCTCCAAATTCCAAACCAAATTTTCGTAGAGAAATCACCCCAAAACACTTTCTTGCTGCTCTAGGATCAATTCCGTCACAGAAACGATGTCGGATCATCAACAATCACCTCCGTTCGAGATGCCACAGGGCGAGGAGCCCGAAATTGGGGTTGAAGCTATGGACCCGAGCTTGCTTACCTTCCGGTCTCATACCCACATTTCTCACTTCGTGACCTCGGGTTTGGTAAGAATGCCTCACCTTTCTTGTCGATTTTGGATTACATGAAGCTCCGTTTTTTACCCGAAATATTGTTGTAGCAGCTTTATTGATCATTCCTTGCATGTTGTTTGTTGCTGCTGATTTGTTGTAAGAAAAATGCTGGGGCGCTCATTTTCATGTTCACACACTTGCTTGTACATTGTTCTGCCATTGAAATCTTTGTGTCGAGTTCATCCGTTTTCTAGCAGTCATGCTGATGAAATTTTCGATGTTCCTTCTTTCCTTTCAGGAGTGGACCCGTCTGACAGAGATTCGTAGTGGGGCTCATGGGCCCATCTCTATATGGAAGAGGTTGCCTGAGAATGTTCAGGCCTGAGTTACAGGGACTCATTTTGGTCTTTTTGTCACCAGCCTCCCAGCTTTGAAGAATGACCCCGATGTGGTCCAGGCATTGAGGGAAAGATGGTGGGACACCACCCATACCTTCCATTTACCCATGGGTGAGGTGACTATGACGCCCACCGATTTCACAGCTTTGACGGGCTTGCCGTTCATAGGGATGCCTGTCCCTTTTGGTTTGAGAGGGGCTGTTCGGACTCCAGACGAGTTACTGGCTTTGGTTGACTGCCGGTTTGAGGTCAAGAATTCTCGAGTGACATGGGGGCGAATCCGGGCCTATTTCGGCATCTTAATGGCTGAGGCTCGAGGTGTTACTGCTGATCGGGTCGATGCCGTGGCCCGTTGCTTTATTTGGTACCTGTTATCCCATACTCTGTTTGCCAACAGGGGATCTTCGGCCTCTTTGGCTCTGCTTGACTTGTTAGTGGATTTAGACCAGATCGGCCAGTATAACTGGGGCGCAGCGGGCTTAGCTGCTTGTTATCACGACATGGATTTGACCAGCCGCTCGACCACTAGCTCGGTTACGGGCTTCAGCTTGCTGTGGGAGGTATACCACTTACTGTCCCTTTTATATTCTCCTTACCTTGGTCATAACTGCCTTTTTCGTTGACTGTCTTTAACTTTGCTTCTGCCTCTTGTCTACAGCTTTGGGCTTTTGCTATCCTGAATCTGAGGGATTTCAAGATTGCTAAGGAAGGCCAGCCCCAGTATCTGGACGCACGGTGGGCGTACAAGGAGAGGAATGTGAAGACTGGTACGAACCCCATTAGTCTTACTTCGGCCCGACGGCACTTGGACACCTTGAGGCCTAAGTCTGTTGCCTTCTCTTTGTATCCGTGGAGATCAGTTCAGCACTGGTTTGAGCATACTCTTATTCCTACCCGTTCTTGGCTTTTGATGAGTTCGGGTGAGTGCATGGCTCTGTATTTGGGAGACAGAGTGTTCTGGAAGCATGGTACCCAGGTGACAGACTTTTACACCCCCTCGTCCTGCAGTTCCAGACGTTCCTCCTTTCTGCCCTCGTAATTGGAGGTCACTTTCAGAGGCTGATCGCGCGGCATACATGGCAGGGATTGATGCCGTCCCTTACATTCACTTGGATCAGGATTATGGCCTCTTCAGGGAGAACAACTTGATGCAAGGCTTCATGTTTGCTGATCCAAGGAGATCACAGGCTGCTCCTACGACCTCCGCTAGGTTTTATACTACCGGTGCCGGGTATTGCTTTGATCCTCCTTTGCCTCCTCCCTACTACACTTATTCAAACTTCGGGGTCTTTGAGGAGCAGAGGGAGATTGTTCCCGAGGATATGTCACCGGAGAGAGAGCCTCCTGCTCAGGCTGCTGTGGTATGTTTTCTGACCATCTTTGCATTTTTGAGTTCCAGTCTTGTTTTCCTGTCCTTTGTATTGATGCAACTTCCTTTTTCTGTTCTCTGTTGTAACAGGTACCTGTAGCTGCTTATAGGCACTTGGGCAGACAGAACAAAGGGATGAGGCGGAGGCTCCGTCAGCTGGAGGAGAGGGTGCTAGAGCTGTGCAGGGATATTGCTGCCATGACTAGAGATGCTGCTGGTGCTGTCTCTGGTGCTGCGAGAGGAGCTGCCCGAGGTGCTCGGGGTATGGGACGAGGCTGTAGGGATGATGCACTGGACATTAATGAGGCTGTCTCTTCGGCGAGGCAATCGCTGAGCAGGAGTCTGAGCCACGGAGGTAGCCATAGTAGGAGTCTGAGCCGAGAAGGTAGCCAGAGCCGGGGTGGCGCTAGTTCATCAGGGAGAGCTGCCAAGAGGACCCGTCCTGATGTTGTGGTTGAGACATCTGAGTCTGAGGATGATGATGATGATGATGATGAGGATGACGATGATGATGAGGAGACCGAGAGCGGCATCAGGGGGTGAGCACAGTGCTGGTGATGATGTGTCCGAGCTGTTGTGGCTGAGAGGATGAGGGATTGAAACACCTTTACTTTTGCTTGTAATAACATTTAACATGTATTTACAATCCTAGTTATCTTACTACTCATTTTATGTTTTATTAGCGACTCGATCTTAGGTGTCGACTCTTTACAAACAAATGTGTGCCCAAATGTGTTCATCATGGTTGCTTGAACTCCTTTTCTGTGCTGGGATCTGATTTTACTGCAGGTTGGATATGTTGAGGTGCTTGGGTTCTGTTCTGAACTGGCAAGGGCTACTTCTGTCTGAACTGCTGTCAAAGGCGCGCGCGTTGGGCCTTGCTTGTGGGAGGCGCGCGCGTTGTGAATCCTTGGTCAGAGGCGCGCGCTTCTGGCCTGCTGAATTACAGCCCCTTTCTTTTTCTGATCAGGATGTTCCAACAGCTATAATTTCTAACCATTTTCGACCAGAATGGTCACACAGCATTCTTCTGCAAACACTTTCTCCTCCTAAACCACAAAATTCTTGTCATAATGCCCCAATGACTTTCTCTTTTGAAGTCAAGGTTTCCGTCCCCGAGGGTGAGAAGTCCGTTCCAATGGTGAATGCCGTTCCAGCTGTGGGGTCCGTCTCGATGGTGGAGAAGCGTCCGAGCATTTTTGATCGTTTGGGGAGGCCCAATGACGATGTTGTTGACCCCGTGAGATCGGTGGTTCACGTGCGGGACTATAGACCCCGTCATTTTCCCAAGAAGAAGAAAGGTAAGGGAAATTCCTCCCATGTGTGGAAGCGTCCCATGGTTGTCCCCGCTAAGGCTCCGCTTGATAAGGGCAAAGGGAAAGCCGTTGACGAAGCTCCGTCCCGTCCTAGCGTTTTCTCCCGTCTTGGCGGTCCCAGGAATGTTCCGTCCCCATCCAAGAATACTAAAGGGCATAACAAGAAGTAATGGGTTCCCAAACCTAAGAAAGATTAGATTTTTCTTTGTACCCCAAGAGATTGCAATTAGACCACTTTGTTTTAGGATTTAATATTTTGATGTCTTTTGTTGCTCAATAAATCCGTGTAATGGCTTGAATAATTCATCGAATGAATAAAAATTCCATCTTGTTATTTGAAGTGAATTGGGTATTTTTGATATGTTTTGGACCGCACCCGAAGGTTGCCTACGTTCCTCCAGTTGGGAGGCTCAGGTCTCCGTAGTTCAAACAAACAAAGACCATTTTTTTTGTGCACCCTGTTTTTTGCCTAGACCGCCCTTTCGGGTTTTCAATCTAGCGGGCTTCTTTTTTGTACGTGCTCTAATTTTTGCCTAGGCCGCCCTTGCGGGTTTTCAACCTAGCGAGCGATTTTTTTTTAATTTTTTTAATATGGTCTTTGTTTATTAAGCATAGAACCTCTTGAGCTTGTCGAGGTTGACCTCCTTTGGCAGCTGGTCACCATCTAAATCCACGAGTCGGACTGCACCGCCGCTTAGTATCTTTTTGACCACGTACGGACCGATCCATCGGGGTCCCCATTTCCCCAGGGGATTCATGGCATTAGGAGGATGTTGTCTTAAGACCAAATCTCCCACATTGATGTTTCGAGGCTTCACCCTTTTGTTGAAAGCTCTTGCCACCCTTTGCTGATACGCCCTTGTGCGTTCGAGTGCTCTTAGCCTTTTCTCGTCGAGTAAGGCTAGCTGTTCATATCGACTTTGCATCCAGTCGACCTCGTTGACTTGATTCTCGAGGAGGACCCGTAGAGATGGGACTTCAAGTTCGATTGGGAGTACGGCTTCAGAACCATAGACTAATGCATACGGAGTTTCTCCTGTTGCTGACCGTATTGATGTGCGGTAGCCCCACAATGCTAATGGTAGCTTCTCGGGCCAATCCCTTCCTGTCGAGGCCATTTTCTTGACGATGGTCTCGATGGTCTTATTTCCTGCTTCAACCGCGCCATTTGCTTGGGGACGGTAAGGAGATGACTTGTGCTTGGTGATCTTGTATTCTACCAAAAGTGCATCCATTTCTTTCTCAAAGTGAGAGCCGTTGTCGGAAATGATTTCATGAGGCACGCCGTATCGGCACATGATATTAATCTTTACAAATTCGGCCACTTTCTTGGCGTCGAGGGTCCGATAGGCTTGTGCTTCGACCCACTTTGTGAAGTAGTCGACGGCCACTAGGACGAATGACTGCCCATTGCTTCCGGCAGGATGGACTTTACCGTTGATGTCTATCCCCCAACAAGAGAAAGGCCAAGGCGTGGTCATATTGTAAAGCTGTGAGGGTGGAGCATGTTGTAGATTAGTATGGAATTGGCACTTGGCACACCTTTTGACTTTCTCGATACAGTCTCGTTCCATAGTGCTCCAATAGTAACCAATGCGGAGTATCTTCTTGACCAGCATAAACCCATTCATGTGGGGTCCACACTCTCCTTCGTGCACTTCACACATTATCTCTTGAGCTTCGGTCTCATTGGCGCATAAGAGATTGATCCCGTCGTGGTGTCTTTTATAGACCCTGTCTCCAATCAGTACGTACCGGGAGGCTAGCCTTTGCAGAGCCACTTGAGACTTCTTATTGCTATTCTCGGGATAGGTGCTATCTTTGAGGAAATTCATGATATCCGAATACCACGGAGAGTTTGTTTGAACCTCGTTGATCTCGATACTCATGCAGTACGTCGGACTGTTCCTTCGGGCAATTTTGAAAGGCTTCACCATTTTCCCTTTGGGCATTTCGACTAATGAAGCTATGGTGGCCAGTGCATCGGCGAAGCGATTCTTATCCCTTGGCAGGTAGTTGAAAGTGATCTCTTGGAATTGTTCAACCAATTCTTCAAGGTGCTGACCGTACTGTTGGAGGGTCGGGTCTTGGATTCGCCATTTACCCGATTGCTGATTGATGAGGAGCAAAGAGTCGCCGAATACTTCTAGTTCCGTGACGTTTCTTTCGAGAGCTGCTTCGAGCCCTGCTATGCATGCTTCGTACTCGGCAATGTTGTTGGTAGCTTCGAATTCCAGACGAATGGCAATGGGAGTGTAGATGTCTTTTGGATCGACAAGCAATACTCCTATACCAAAACCGTGTTTATTGGCAGCGCCATCGAAAAAAAGTTGCCACTTATTTTCCTCGGTTGCAGTACAAATTAAATGCTCGTCGGGGAACTGTACGTCTTCCCCCTTCACTTTGTCACACGGGAATTCGGCAAGCTGGTCACTGAACACTTTCCCCCTGACGGATTTTAGTGTGACGTAAGTGATATCATAGCCGGCAAGCATGAAGTACCATTTGGCTATTCTTGTTGACATAAAAGGCTTCTCGAAGATGTAGCGGAGCGGGTCCACCTTTGCTACTAGCTTGATCGAAAAAGCTTCCATATAGTGTTTGAGCTTTTGAGTAACCCAAACCAATGCTGCACATGACTTCTCTAAGACAGAGTAGTTCTTTTCGCCTCCTTGGAATCGGCGACTGACAAAATAAATGGCATTCTCCTTTGTGGACTCTCGTTGCTCTTGTGCTAACATAGCCCCTAGGGCTTCATCATTGACAGTGAGATAGAGCAAAAGAGGCTTCTCCTTGTGCGGCGGAACTAGAACAGGAGGGCACGTCAAGTAATGCTTCACTTGGTCGAAGGCTTCTTGGCACGCGTCGGTCCATTCTAAAGCCACATTCTTCTTGAGTAGCTTGAAGATTGGCTCGCACATGGAAGTGAGTTTGTGCACAAACCGACTGATGAATTGCAGTCTGCCCATGAAGCCTTTGATCTCTTTTTGCATCTTTGGAGGAGGCATGTCAATGATTGCCTTGATTTTGGAGGGATCTACTTCAATTCCCCTTTCAGTGACCATATAACCAAGGACTTTGCCTCGGATAACCCCGAATGTGCACTTTACAGGGTTGAGCCTCATCTTGTGTTGACGAAGCCTTTCGAAGAACTTGCGGAGATCGATTAAATGTTGACCATCGGTCCCTTTGGAGTGAATGATCATGTCGTCCACATAGACCTCGATTTCTCTGTGAATCATATCGTGGAACAAGTCTGTCACGGCTCTTTGGTAGGAAGCCCCAGCGTTTCTTAACCCAAATGGCATGACTGTGTAGCAAAAGGTACCCCATGGTGTTGTGAAGGCTGTCTTATGTTGATCTTCCTCGGCCATGAGAATCTGATTGTACCCATCGAACCCATCCACGAACGAGCGAACCTCGTAGGTAGCAGTGGAGTCGACCAGCATGTCGATATTAGGGAGTGGAAAACCGTCTTTCGGGGAAGCTTTGTCCAAATCCCGGAAGTCCACACAAACTCGAACCTTGCCGTTTGCCTTTCTGACTGTCACGATGTTGGCTAACCATGTCGGATACTCGATAACCTTGATGAAACCCACACTGAGGAGCTTTTCGATCTCTTCTTTGACTTGCAGAGACCATTCTGGCTTGATCTTTCTGAGCTTCTGCTTTACTGGCTTGGCATCTTCTCTGATCGGAATTCTGTGCTCCGCTACCTTTCTGTCCAAACCCAGCATGTCTTTGTATGACCATGCGAACACATCCACAAACTCCTGTAGTAGTGCAGTCAATCTGTTTCTGTCGTCCCCCTTGAAGAAGCTTCCGATCTTAGTTTCCCTTGGCTCTTCGTTGGTACCCAGATTAACAACATGTAATTCTTCGTCAGCCCCTAGACCATTTTCACCACGACTACGGACCTGTTGAGCAAGTTCATTTAAGTATGTTGTGTTTTCGTGGTCTATTTCATCATAATTTGAATCATTATTAACTTGTTCATTAAGTTCATTATTAGTTAATTCATCATTTATGATGTTTGCAATCTCAGGGTACTCAGAAATAATCAAATTTTTCATTAGCAAAGAAAGGAAACACACGCTCGGCTATGGCCTCCATATCCTCTTGGGTGAGGGTATTAGAGACACTCTCGGACTCGAAAGTAAGTGTGAGCCGCTCTTCCTTTGTTGCTGTGCGGGGTATGCAACCCATTTCTTGGACTAAGAATTCCTCGGATACCACGGGCCCTTTCGTAGAATACCAATTGTTGATCGGTTCGGACCTTGGCCGGATCTCACTGATAGTCTCATTCATGATGACGGTGTCATGGATGGCATTGACTTGGCATTCATTCATTATGGTAAGCTCTTCGAACATGGAGGCTAAATCTGTCGGTTCTTCCCCCACGATGATTTCTGTCTCGGACTCTATAGTCACCTTCCTCCCCCACCATTCACGGGGCGACATGGGAGTTGGTTCCCTTTCGGATTTCTGGATCTCACAATCGGAGAAGATTTCGAGACCGGGCTTTTTGACACCCTTATTGTTAACCCATGGCTCGGGAAAGATCATGTATGGAACGTCTTCCCCTTGGCGGACAAAATAGCCATTCAACGTCTTGCGGTAAGGCCTTAGATTAAGGACCTCATAACGATGGCCTTCTTTACGAGCTCGGGCCTTTTCATTCTTGATCGCTTGCTCTTGTTTCAAGTCTTCTCTAGAAGGCTCGTACCCCAAACCGAACGTGTTCTTGACAAATGGGACTTGCACAGGATGTAGGATTCCTTGTTGATATTTCCCTAGGCCTAAACCAGGGAAGTAGTCCATATTCCTCATCATGCGGAGGACTTTGTGGTTGCTGGGGGTCTATGATCCGTTTCCCCCTTCTTTGTCAATGGTGTTGATTGAGATGCCGGAGAGAGTGGAGTCTGGTAAACCATGCTGAACTTGGTGGACGGGCTCACCTTTTCTGTGGATAGTGATGTTTTTTACCATGACGGTCACTATTTCATCACCATTTCGGATCTTGACACATTGATGGAGAGTTGACGGGACGACATTAGAACTGTGAATCCATGGTCGACCCAAAAGCAAGTTGAACGAGGCCGGGATGTCAAGCACTTGGAATGGAACGGACATAACCATACTCCCAAACTCGATGTCTATTTCGATCATGCCCATGATTGTACGGGCGGTGCTGTCATAACCTCGGATTACTTGAGTAGAAGGCTTCAAATCGGAATCCTTAAGCCCCAGTATGCCCATGATTCTGCCAGGCATGAGGTTGAGTGCGGAACCACTGTCCACTAAGACTCTTGAGATGGGCCTCCCGCTTGCTCGTACCTTGAGGTAAATTGCCTCGTTGTGGTCGGAACCAAATGGTGGAAGGTCCATATCGGCAAAGGTGATGACGTTGGCAAAATGAATGTGACCGATCATTGCCGTGAGGTCCTCGGGAGTAGTATCGGGAGGAATTGATGTATCATCAAGATTGCGGATGACAAGATCTCGGTGTTTCTTTGAGGATGCGATGAGTTCCCAAATAGAGATGTTGGCTTGAGTTTTCTTGAGTTGGACAAGTAGAGGATTTTCGGGAGTGTCGCGAGCTTGCGGCCTTTGAGAAGAGGAGCTTGGTGCGGAAGTGGAAGGGTTGCTTGCTATGACTCGACCGGATCGAGTTAGCATGTTGACGTTCCCATCTTGCTTCTTTTTCCTATTCTCTAGTACTTCCCTCATTACCTCATCGTAAGTTACAACATAACAAGAATTGTCAAGTTTATTCATAACATTGGGGGCCCCATTCACAACTGGGATTGAATGGGTGGTCCCCTCGAGTTCTCCTATTTCTATTACATTGACATGTTCGCCATTAGTCACTACAAATTCTTTCTTGTCTATGAGATCTTGAATGACATTGCGGAGAACGAAGCATTCCTCGGTGGTGTGGCCACTATATTGGTGGTAGCCACAATATTTGTGGTGAGCATGATTGGGGTTGACCGTCTTGGGGTGGAGGAACCTTTTTGTAATTCCCCTTGTCGATAGTGACGGCGTTGACCGAGGCCTCTTTTGTGGAGTTGGAAGCGGCCTTGTAGCGGTAGCTAGGAGCACTTTTCTTGACTTCCTTGAGCAACTCGTCTATTCGGACCCCCACCTCATACATTTGGGAGAAATCCGCATAGCAAGCCCCACTTAAGTGGGTGCGGAGATCAATTTTGAGACATTCGAGAAAGATGTCCATTTGCTCCTTGGTATTTGGCCTTTCCACAATCTCGGAGAGTTTATCATTCCATCTCCTTGTGAAGTCGATAAAGGACTCGTGGTCTCGTTGAGTAGTGTTCTCTAGCTCTTTCCTTGTGGGCCGGTGAGTGGTGTTGCCTTGGTATTGGTTCTTGAAGGCAAGCATGGCGGAGTCCCAATCAAGACGGACAGTGAGCGGGAGAGTAGCATACCAATCTTTTGCCGCCCCCTCGAGAGTGAGAGGAAAGCATTGAGCCATCACCTTGGGGGAGACCTTCTTCGGAACCATTGCCCAAATATAAGTCTCAATGTGAGCCATAGGACAAGAGTTGCCCTTGAATTTGCTTATGTCGGGCATCTTGAACTTATCAGGAAGATCGGCCATAGTACTCATGAGGATGGATGATTGATAAAGGCTTGTGTCGGAGCCTTTGCCCATGTTGAGCCCATTGAATTTTTGGTCGATGTAGGCCATGATAGAATCCACCATTTTGGGCTCATTGTTCTCGGAACTTGGCTCTCCCACTTTCTTGGTGCGGGTGTTGACATAAGGACTTTTGAACAAACCTTCGGTCCATTCGGATTCGTCATCGTTATTTTTGCTCTTCCCCTTGGCAAGATTAGTGAGCTTTTCTTTCATTAACTCCATCTCGGCCTCGTGGGCCTCCCTTTGGCTGTCGAGGTGGGATTGCCAAATGTCGTCTTTTCTTTGTGCCTCCTTATTAAGGGTGGAGACTTGCTCTTGGAGGAGTTGGACCATGGTTGAAAGTTGTTCGAGAGACATGGTGTTGTTGGTGTTGGAGGCGCCGGTCATGGTTGCTGTTGGAGCTGTTGGAGTAATCTCTTCACGGACTAACCGATTTGCCGAATCCCGGTAGACTCTGTAAGTACCAATTGAACCTATATTGCAGAAGAGGCCCTTGTCAGTCTTGAGTAACACTTGCGGTCCACGAAGAGGCTTAGAACACACAGTTGGGCACACGACTCGAACCACATAAGAAAAGACTCCTTTTTTTTATAAGTCGGAGGGAATGGATCCCTTTTGGGGTTTCTAAGAAAATAATGGAATCGTCACACTAGTATATAGACCATCTCGCGGTCCCATATACTCATCGGATTCCATCGCGTTTGTGAATCCTACATGTATCGGGATTAAACTAAATTAATGTATTAAAGCATACATGCGGGGACGGATTTTTATTTTCGTCCAAAATAACCACTTTTGGGGACGGATTTTTATTGCGTCCGTTTCAACAAGTTGGCATGTATAATTTGAAGACATTAGTTTAGGGAAATCTCGGTACATGGAAACCGACTTGAGTCATGGAGTGTTAGACCCTAACTAGAATTGTGTGGCTTGTGCTCGACTTGAATATGAGGCTCAAAGGTCACCCCCGGCATGTAGTCATGAACTACGCCACGGGCTGAGGTTTACCGTTTCGAAAGAGCCAAGGTCGAGTGGAGCTTGAAACTTTCTAGGACGGGCCTCGACGGGTTTGGGGTTGGACTGGTGCGACTTGATAGTGAGCAATTCATAGGAATATGTGCATGTAGTGTGAGGTCTATCACGTGACAATTTTTTTTTTATTTTTATTTTTGAAAAGAAAGATAAAAAAAACACATAAGCACATAAATTACAACTCCCGAATCACCCGTGTGACCGGTAAATAAAACATAAAAATAAACAGTCCGAGGGTTCAATTCTGTTCTGATGCAGGCAACTGTGCCCACACCCCACTGTTCTGCTCAGTCACTGAAACCTATTCTGTTCTGGGAACCAACCCAAACCTTTTAGTGTTGATACGGGATGCGCGCGCATGGCACAATGCTATTAGGAGGCGCGCGCTTCTGGGCACACCTGTCAGATTGTCAGATTTTGGACTCAGGGGATTGCCCTGGTCCTATGTGCATATTGTAACCCCTGCAGAAATGATTAGTGAAGAATAGCAGAAGAAGAAGATGAAGAACATAAAGAAGCGGGCGTTTCTGGTCCTTGATACGGGATGTGCGCGCCTTAGGCTGAAGAGGCCAGAAGCGCGCGCCTCCCCCATCGGGAGTTAGAATGCCCAGAAAAGATGTAGATTTTGATCAGAATGCAAGTTTAACCCTCAAATCTCCCCAGCGGAGTCGCCACTGTAGATTCCCCGGGAAAGCCCACAACTTGGCTAGAGCGGTGAATTATCCTAGGATGTCTAACTTGTTTTTAGAGTCGCCACCTATGTTTTGAGGAACATAAGAAAAACCTATTGATAATAGCCTAAGTTTGATTACGAAAACAGAGATTCCTTGTTTTTGAGGTTCGGGGGTTAGATTACGAGATGAGAAGTACCGAAACACCCATCTTGCCCAACTAAAGTTGGTCTTGCATGATCAAAATCTACATGAATGATAAATGTTCTTCTTCTTCTTCTTTAAATCATAAAAAGGGGTTTTAAAATAGAGTTTGGAATGTAGGAGATAACTCCTTAACCAACCTCAACGAGATGAGGTGATCATTAGAGTCATGTCCCAAAATGATTTAGGTGATCGCACTTTGATAAAACGAAAAGAAAGAGAAAAGAGATGAAGTTGAGAAGGGGAAAGAAAGAGCTTTACCTAGACTTCAAGAGACTTCAAACACTTCTTGTTGAATTACTTGGAGAAATCCTTTGGAGAATGTGAGATTGAGAGCCAAAAGGTCCAAGGTCTAAGGTCAAGGTTTTTGGTCAAAGTTTTTGTATAAGTTTTCCGTCCTTGAAAATGGAGGTAAAGGGAGGTTTTTATAGGTGAAAGAGAGATGTTTTTGGTGCCAAAACTCAGTCACCAAGAAATCTTTCCCGGGCAAAATCCTGTAAATTGAGCAATGGAGAGAATCCTGACCAGAAATCTGTAACCGACGCCCAGAGGCGCGCGCTTCCTGCTTTGGGGGCGGGAGGCGCGCGCGCCTGGATCCTCCTATCGGAGGCGCGCGACTCAGAGAAGTCAATTTTGACAGAATGGACTAGAAAGTCAGCCCTGTCATTCAGTTTAGTCCCTGGACTTAACGAAGTCAGTCAGGAACTTAACGGAAGTGACAGAAACTAACGAGAGACACTTAAAATGGGGAGAAACACAAGATCAAATGTGCAATCGGGGTGAGCGGTCCAAGGTGGGGTGTCTACAAGGTACCCACTCGCCTTTTTGATTTGAGAGTCACCACCATGTTGTTGCACGGAACACGGACCGTGAGATTCTTGAGTTCGGGGGTTAAGTTATGGATTGGAAAGGTCAAGGAACACCTAATCTATCCGATCTATGATCGGTCTTTCTTAAGTGTTTTTAATCAAATAAAGAACAAGTAATTAAAACAAATAAAGCCAATAATTAATTTTTTAATTGTTGGTATGTCGGATCATGTGCTTCGAGACTATCTCCATGGATTAGAGAGGCTCTAGGCTGATCCTTTTGATGGGATTACAGTACTCTAAAACAAATAATGAGATGAGAAGTAGAGATTAAAAGCGTAGGAGTTTACCTAAAGCGTTCTTGAGATTCCAATTGATGGCCTTGACTAAGGCCTTGAAGATCCAAGAGTTTTGTGATGACTATTGGTCCGACAACCATTGATGTGCAAACTCTAAGTAGGCCGAGCGTACTTTTTTGACAACTCTAAAGTTCCATGTCCGAAAGTCTCCGGTGAAGGTGATGAGAGACGTTATCTATTCCCCCATGTTTATCTCATGTGTGGTCTAAGTCAAGCCCCAAGAATCTTGTATGTCGTAGATGACTCCGTGAACAGGCTTATGAGGCTGTTTTATTTGAAGAAGAGTGCTCTCCCACTTGATGGATTTGAGGAAAGTTGAAAAACAAATGATTTGAAGAACGTTCTCTCAATTTTTTATTTTTTATTTTTTTTATTACGCACCCTGATTTTTGCCTAGACTGACTTTTCAGGTTTTCAATCTAGTGGGCATCTCTTTTGCGTCTTTTTTTTTCCGACAGAGTATGTACTCGAAGATGACTCAGAGAGGAGAGTAGTTTGTCTCTTATTGGGGGAGAGACATACAAGATTTTTGGGTTTGAATGTATTAGGCATTTTAGCTATCGACTTGGCTTTTGGGAAATTGTTCCAAGCGTCGACTCGGTGAGGATAACGCACTTTGTAATGAGAGTTAGAGGTGAAGAGGATAGCCCCTAGTGCGGAATTATTTTGACGAGTTCATACGTCTTGAGAATGAATAGACTAGGGAAGGAAATGATCAAAAGCCCCTAGCCTTGATGCTTGGATTTGAAGAAAGTTTATGAGAGTGGAGAAGAGGAAGCACCTAGACTCAATGAAGAACGCTACTTGGCTCAAAGTACTAGAAAGATAGTTCTACCTTTATGTTGGAGATTATGCTCTAGGCCCTTGAGAAATGTCTTGCGTTACATCATGTTCTCATTTGTTATGGAGATAACAACCTTCGGTTATTATATATTTTACATGTTTATTATAATAATCCCCGTCCCTAGTACTTATGAAGGACTAGTATAAGTTTAATTGATGATCATATGATGATCATGTGTATATGATACAAATTAAGCTTATGGGTACTTGTTGGAGAACAAGTATTGGACTTGACCCACCTATGAGATTTATGTCATGGTCAAATGTCATAATTAAATCTCATAATAGTTATATCATTTATCCTTAGACCTGAGATTATCATAGTATTCCACATGATGAACATTATGTTTGACGTACTCAAACGCTACCCCTAACCGGGTGGTTATAAAGGCTACGATTGGCATAATCGGATTCATGTAGGGAAGAATGATAAGTCAAGATGGGATTTGTCCCTCCCTCAAGAGAGATATCTGCTTGCCCTCTCGATGAGTGAGATTGATGATAGTGTACGGTCGTACCCAAATAAATTGAAGTGTTCAATGTTATTTGCTCATATCAATCTACTCGGGATCGAGAAAGCATTGGACAACATAAGTTGACGTGGACCATGACTTGTGTCCAATATGATATCGCGTGACAAAAGGATTGTGATATGTTCTATGAGGATGACGAACTTTGTTTAAGTTATATTAATTGGGTAGTCATGATGGCTTGCTAGAGTCCGCTCATGATTTATGAGTTTGACCTTGGTTGGACTCATTGCCAACTTAATATAATCCTATGGGGTCACACACAATAGAACGAATGGTTTAAAAGGGCTAAAATTGAGTTTTTGGGGTGCACGGCCGAATGCCTTAAAAGGAGCGGCCGTGCAGTGCATTGTCGAATGCATATATGATTCTGAGCAGTGTGCACGGGAGCGCAGATTAAAGGACTTGGCCATGCAACTCGGCCGAGCGCTTTAAAAGGAGCGGCTGTGCAAACCGCTCGAAGGCTGTTTTGGACTGTTTTGAACATGACGGGATTTAGACTCAAAGACCTTAAGGGTTAAGGACCTATGAGTATAAATAAATTTTCAAACACCCCAAATCAGCCCTAGTTGGTATTGTATCATTATTGGTAGCCTCCATATGTTTGAGAAACATAATTCTTGATTTAAGATTGTGAATCAAAGATCAAAAACACCAAAATTCATATAGCGTTTGAAGATTAGAAAAGTGTTTTCTAGTGGGTCTAGCAATCCAGATCTAGAATGGTTCTAGATATTCGTTCGCGTGTAGATACACATAGAGGTTGCTTGCTTTAGCTTCTCAAGTTCGTGTTCCTGTGATCGTGATCTGATGAACTTGAAGAACGAGGAGATCAAATCTAAAGCTTGAAGACTTGAAGATTTGTAGATCCAAAAAATTTAAACGCTCAAGAACGGTTAGTATTCTAAATTCATCTTGCTATTAATTTAATCATCATGAATGGATCTTGGGGCTTAGGGTTTTGTTAATTTCATATTGCTTTATTCCGCTGCACAAGGTGCCTCAAAACCCAACAGTGGTATCAGAGTCCCGTTCATGTATGGTTATTTTAATATTATCATGTTTGATATATGATTCGATTATATGATCTATTATGATAGAATCTAGAATAAGGGATTTGTGTGAATTGTTTGGTGAAACAATTATATATTTGATATAGTATAATTATGAACAAGGTTTTCAAGTTGCATGATTAATATGATTAATCTATTTATCGGATCATCAATTTCTTTAATTGGATTATTGAATTGATGATTCTTGATCTTGAAGAACAAATTGTTTGTTCTTAGGGTTTGATGTTTATGATAATTTGATTATCATAAATAATTGAATTCTTAAAGGATCAAGATTTGATAAATTGCGATCATACGGTTCGCGTGCATTGCACGTTTTGTGCAGAATTTTCGTCCATAATTTTCGTGCAGATTACGTGCAGCGCACGTACAGTCCAGAATTTTGTGCAGATTTTTCGTGCAGTTCGTGTGCAATGCACGAATTCGTGCAGATTTTTCGTGCAGTTCGCGTGCAGTGCAGATTTCTGAATTCGTGATTTTCAGACTTGGAGATGCATTGTAGAATACATATTGTTCATAGAATTGGATTCTATGAAGTAATGCATTCTTAATAGAGTTGGACTCTATAAAAGAAATCATTATTCAATATGTATTTTACCTTGAGTTTGACTCTATGAAAATCTAAAATTCATAATTATATTCACATGGAGATGGGCATTTCGGGCCAAAGCCCGCGGGCGGCCTGTAACACCCATCGAATTTCTTGTTAAATATTTGACATACTTGTTAAATTCTTGAACTGGCATATTATGTGTTAGTTTTACTTGGGTTAAATTTTTAACTGCTTTAAATAGTTAAGGTGGTTAAATGTCTAGTTTTGACTTTTGGGTCATTTGTGAAAATTGGACTTTAGGGGCCTTTTTGTTAAAAGTGAAACTTGAGGGGCCTAAGTGCAATTCTTTGGAAGGTTTAAGTATATCAACTTGGTTGGTTTCCTGGAGAAAGCATTTCTCCCCAAAATTATTACGTTGCTTCCTCTGTTCTGAAAAGCTAGGGTTAAAGTTTACCCTATTCTCGACTCCTCGAGTTTAATTATCCCTCCGTTCTTGATTCTGATCCCGGATTAATATTCGTAGCGTTGAATAGAGCGTTCCAGGCCGAACAGAAAATTATTTGGGTCGCCTTGATTTTTGATTAGGTAAGTTATTAGCTCCCCCTTACTTGTAATAACATGCATAAATGTTATTCTTGATACTTGTGAATGTTAGTTTCGTGTTTGGGATGATTTTTGTGGTACTTGTAAATTTGGGACAAAGGGAGTAATAATCCTCTGAGTGAAATAATGAAAGAAAATGAAAGAAGTGATTCTAAGCTTGTTAATGTATTCTGGGTTGTGAAATTGTTAATAGAAAGTTACCCCTACGCTTGTGGACGGAGATTTCTAAGCCTGGAAAGAAAATTGGGTTTGCTGAGAATTTGGACCAGGCGCCCGCCCGGTTAGTGACCAGGCTCCCGCCCTTTTCAACAGAAGTTATGGGTTTCCAAAGTCTTTCAATGAGCGCCCGCCCGGTCTACCTCGAGCGCCCGCCCGGTACCCTGTTCCAAACAAAGTGTTTTAAATCTAAATTAAATTGAAAACTTGTCTCTCCTAAGGTATATAGCCTTAGTATAAGATGTCCTAGCAAGTATAATTGTACCTTTTGGGGGCATTAGAACTTAGACTTGAACATTAATACTTATAGAACTCAAATGAGAACTTAAGTATAAGAGTAGTAACTCTTCTATATGTCTTGAAAGTGCTATGAACAAGCACTAATGTGTTATACTTGTTTTGAATCCAATGATTGTGCACCTTAGGGGCATTAGAACAAGGTCTTAGACTTGAACATCCTAAGAATAGGATTGAGATTTTGTAAGAGTAAAGGTATAACTCTTATACATGCTTGAATGTCCAAAGATTGGAATTATACCTTGAAGTATAAGACATTTAAAATCTTGTACATGACTTGAACATCCATAGAAATGGATTAAGACTTGAATATAAGATAATAAAATCTTGTACATGGCTTGACACCAATACATATGTATGGTAGTGAACTAGAAAGTGCTATGAACAAGCACTTACGTGTATGAGACATGTTCTTGTTGTGTATGGGCAAATATTTCATACATTTGCTTGATACAAGGTGACTTCTTGATTACTTGAAGCATGTTCCTTGTTGAGCTAGTCCACTACTTTTGGATTAGTTCTTCTCCCGTAGTTCAAGTAAATATCTACTTGTACATTCTTGTGTGAGTCCAGCTGGTTCTCCTTGCTTGTTCGGAAATATATAGGTTCACGCTTGTCGCGAGAGTTGGGGCTTAAGTGACAATCGGGTCCCTATGTATTTGCGCTTGACCCCTTACTACCGGCCATAGTAAGGGCATAGCTTCCTTGGTTGGAGCAATAAGCCTGACTTAAGTGAATGCTAAACTCTTGAACACCTCGTGAACACCTCGTGAGTCTTGATCTTGAGAATGATACTGGTTACCGGGTCTTCTGATATATACTGAATAATCAGTTTCTTGTTATTGATCGTGATTGTCAAAGTAATACAAGCTACGACAACAGTGGTATTCTTGGGAGGAATAAGGAAGGAAGAAATATCTTTTATAGCTTGCTTGTTTAGCCTTATGTGCTACTTGATGAGTGGCTTAGCCTCTCATATACTTGTTACTTGATGATACTTGATATATGATTACTTGAGTATCTACCTGAATTGCATGATAACATGTCATGTAGTTTCATCTAATAGCTTACTGAGATTTATCTCACCCCGTTCCTTGTTTAATTGTTTTCCTTAGATCAAAAGAAGGATAGTGCGCAGTGAGGCTCAAGATAGCTGGGAGCTTACTACGCAGGTCGTGATTATTTTGGGGCTTGTGTCCTTTTACATTTGGTGAGGACGATGTATTATGGGTTTGTAACTCCTTATTTTGGGGTAGACAGTCTTGTTCAGTTCTTGTTGTCACTAGACATCTTGTATAGTACTCTTGATTCCAGCTTATGTGCTAGGCATGTTTCCGCTGTGTATGTATTTAAGTTTGGTTTTAATTTTCTTGTCTAGAACTTGTGTTGTGAGCTAGTATAGCTCCTTACTCTAGAGTATATATATCATGTCAGTTTGTTAAACAAATGTCATTAAGTTTCTTGTTAAGTTTCTTGATCCTCGTTAGTCACACGCATCCGGGTTCGAGGTTCTATTAGGGGATCCCGGGACCTGGGGGCGTGTCAGGTTGGTATCAGAGCTACCCTGGTTTAGCTACCCTGTTTAGCTACCTTGGTTTGCTCTAAGTCTGGATAGGGTCTATGGCCTAGGTATGGGTTAGTCTTGGGGTGTTAATAATGCCGAGTGTTTACCTACATGTACAATGAGTTTTGAAGGTACAAGTGGCAGTAATCAGCTGAGATCTATAACTCCTCAAGAAGAGATGGTTGATAATGTAGACTGGGATTATCCTAATCGCCTTACAAGATTCTTGAAGTTGAAACCTCGTAGTTTTGATGGGGAATTTGATGCCAAGAAGGCAGAGGAGTGGATTGAAAGTATTGAGAAGATCTTTACAGCCTTGAGATGTGCAGGTGGTGATAAGGTCACCTTTGCAACCTTTAAACTTGAGAAAGCCGCTGAACATTGGTGGCAAGTGTTGAGTAAAAGCTGGGAACTGGAAGGTGTACCACAGACATGGGAGAATTTTCTTAAAGCATTCAAGTCACAGTTTATTCCAACAGTGGTCCAAGACAGGAAAGAGATGGAATTTCTTAATCTGGAGCAGGGAAGCTTGACAGTGGGGCAATACTCAACCAAGTTCACAGAATTGGCGAGGTATTGTGATCACTTAGTTCCAAATGAATCCAAGAAGGCACAGAGGTTTGTTAAAGGGTTGAGGACTGAGTATAGGAAGCAACTCCTTTCTCTACAGCTCACTAGTTATCATCAAGCAGTGGAGAAGGCTTATACTATTGAAAATGATATCGAAGAACACAAGGTGAAGTTGGGAGCAACCATGACTGGTCGTGTATCAGAGAAAACTCAGGGATCTGGTTCTAAAGGTGGTAAATCTGGCCGCCAAGATCGCCGATTCCGACAGCCAACTGAAAGCAAAGGTAGTGTATCAACTGGTTCGAGGACAACAGTCCAAGGTTCCAGGAAAGTATGTGGGTTTTGTTCGAAAGAAGGCCATTCTGAAGACAAGTGTTGGCTAAAGCAAGGAAAGTGTTTATTGTGTGGTGAAACTGGGCACTTTGCTAAGAATTGTCCTAAAGGTAGAGGAAATCAAGTTGGGGGTACAAGTCAACAGGCCTCAGGTTCCAAGAGAGATAGTGGGGGTCGACCAAAAGTTCAGGGTCGAGTGTTTGCTTTAGATCAGCAGGGTGTAGCTGAGTCTTCTGCGGTCATAGGAGGTATTATATTACTTTCTAGTACGAGAGCGCGAGTCTTGATAGATCCAGGCTCATCTCATTCTTATGTGGCATCTCATTTTGTGTCGCATTTGCATGGTCTTCCTGATTCTATACCTTATGTGCTAGAAGTATCTTCCTCTATGGGAGATTGCATGTTTGCTTCTGAGGTTTACAAGAAATGTGAGGTTCTTGTGGGTGATCATGCCCTTCTTGCTGACCTAGTCGTGTTACCTATAAGGGACTTTGACGTGATTCTTGGCATGGATTGGCTTTATGTGCATCATGCATCTGTTGATTGTTATAGAAAAGTAGTAACTTTTTCTATTCCTGGTTTGCCTGATTTTACCTTTGAAGGTGATAGGCCTTTATGTGCTATACATGTTATTTTTACTTTAAAAGCTAGAAAACATTTATCTCGTGGTTGTGCCGGGTATCTCGCATGTGTGCTTGATCAGAGTTTATCTATTCCCAAGATGGAGGATATTCCTGTTGTGTCTGAATTTTCAGATGTGTTCTCTTCTGAGTATAGCATGCCACCTGATCGAGAGCTTGAGTTCTGTATTGAGTTATTACCAGGTACAGCACCAATCTCTAAAGCACCTTATAGAATGGCTCCAGCTGAGTTGAGAGAGTTAAAAACACAGCTTGAGGAATTGCTTGAAAGGGGCTTTATTAGGCCTAGTGTATCACCGTGGGGTGCACCAGTGTTATTTGTCAGAAAGAAAGATGGGACTCTGCGATTGTGTATTGATTACAGAGATCTTAATCAGGTAACTATCAAGAATAAATATCCGTTACCTCATATTGATGACTTGTTTGATCAGCTTAAAGGTTCAGTAGTGTATTCGAAACTTGACTTGAGAAGTGGTTATCATCAGTTGAAAATCATATCTGAGGATATACCAAAGACAGCTTTCCGTACCAGGTATGGGCATTATGAATTTATTGTTATGCCATTCGGTTTGACAAATGCTCCAGCTGTATTTATGGATTTGATGAACCGTATATTCAAGCCATATCTTGATTGTTTCGTGGTGGTATTCATTGATGACATTCTTGTGTGAGTCCAGCTGGTTCTCCTTGCTTGTTCGGAAATATATAGGTTCACGCTTGTCGCGAGAGCTGGGGCTTAAGTGACAATCGGGTCCCTATGTATTTGCGCTTGACCCCTTACTATCGGCCATAGTAAGGGCATAGCTTCCTTGGTTAGAGCAATAAGCCTGACTTAAGTGAATGCTAAACTCTTGAACACCTCGTGAGTCTTGATCTTGAGAATGACACTGGTTACCGGGTCTTCTGATACATACTGAATAATCAGTTTCTTGTTATTGATCGTGATTGTCAAAGTAATACAAGCTACGACAACAATAGTATTCTTGGGAGGAATAAGGAAGGAAGCAATATCCTTTATAGCTTGCTTGTTTAGCCTTATGTGCTACTTGATGAGTGGCTTAGCCTCTTATATACTTGTTACTTGATGATACTTGATATATGATTACTTGAGTATCTACCTGAATTGCATGATAACATGTCATGTAGTTGTATCTAATAGCTTACTGAGATTTATCTCACCCCGTTTCTTGTTTAATTGTTTTCCTTAGATCAAAGGAAGGATAGTGCGCAGTGAGGCTCAAGATAGCTGGGACCTTACTACGCAGGTCGTGATTATTTTGAGGCTTGTGTCCTTTTACATTTGGTGAGGACGATGTATTATGGGTTTGTAACTCCTTATTTTGGGGTAGACAGTCTTGTTCAGTTCTTGTTGTCACTAGACATCTTGTATAGTACTCTTGATGCCAGCTTATGTGCTAGGCATGTTTCCGCTGTGTATGTATTTAAGTTTGGTTTTAATTTTCTTGTCTAGAACTCGTGTTGTGAGCTAGTATAGCTCCTTACTCTAGAGTATATATATCATGTCAGTTTGTTAAACAAATGTCATTAAGTTTCTTGTTAAGTTTCTTGATCCTCGTTAGTCACGCGCATCCGGGTTTGAGGTTCTATTAGGGGATCCCGGGACCTGGGGGCGTGTCACGGCCCGTCGGCCCGTCAACCCGCGCCCGTCAAACCCTTAACCCGTGAGCCCGCCTCCCGAACCCGGCCCTTGGCCCTTGCATTTAACGGGCGGGCCGGATCTTCAATATATCCAACGGGCCGGGCTTGAGCCCGCGGGCTCAAACCCGTAAAACGGCCCGCGCCCGTAGCCCTTGAAATTTCAAAATTAATTAATTTATTTATTTATTTGAATTTCTGAAAATAGTTTATATTATTTATAAAAAGTAACTACATAATTTATTTATGCATTTGTATTATTACTTAATTATTATAATTCTTTAAATGTAGTATGTTTATATTTTAATAATTTATTCATTGAAATTGTAAACTTATTTTACAATTTTAATTTGATTTAATTATATACCAATATTACTAGGCCATTTATATTTTTTACTAAATTATAATTTGATTTAATTATGCAAAACTTGCCTTTTTGGGCGTCCCATAGAAATTGCAAAATCCATAAATGGAAAGTTTTTACCCACTTGCACACTCACATCCACTAACCCACTAAGGCACTAACTATTCTCTACCCACTTTCTCTCTCCCACTCAACTATCAACACTCACAAGTCACAACACATCACATTTTTCACTTTTTCCCTTAATTCTTGTGTCATAATTTTTATTTTTGCAGTTTCAAGCGGGACGGAGGGAGTAATTTCCAAACAAGTTGACAACTGACAATTGACAAGGCAATGTATGTGCATGTGAGTTGTGACAGTGAGAGTCTCACTGTGAGACTGATGATGGAGAGACTTTGGAGGCATGGAGTCTGGACTCTAGTCTTGCCGATTGGGAAGATGCGAGGTTAATGCAACAAAACAATGATCGTGACTTCCAATATGATAGCATGCCAAGTCCCGAAGAAGATAGTCTTGATGAGGCTTACGTAACCGATGGTTATTAGAGAATTGAAGAGTGGAGACTATGTTTATTTTTCTTTCATTTGTAATTTCAACTTTCAAGATTATGTTGTTTTTCGTTCATTTCTAATTTAGTTGTATTTGCATTGTACTTTCATTGTATTTTGTTGTTTTGTCGTTGCTTGAATTTATAAAAGTGTAGTTCGTTTCACATTTGTTTTTGTATATTTATTATTTATAGTATATACTTAATTATTATAATTTTTCAAAATGGAGTATGTTTATATTTTAAAAAATTTATTCATTACAATTAGGCCAAAATATGTTTAGCCCCCCAAAGTATCCACCCATTCCCACTTTGTACCCCAAACCCAATTTTATCCCAAAGTGACCCTCCAATTTTCCATTTGTCCCAGTTGACCTATGACCCCCCTAGACCCCAAACGGCGTTAGAAAATTAACGAGAAATGGTCATGTGCATGTCATGTGAGGGGTATTTTTATCAATTTTCTTGAAAATGGAAGGGTATAAAGGTCCATTTATACCCTTTCTCCACCACCACCATCATCAACCTTCATTCACCGCCGCCACCACCACCACCAATTTTCCAGAATCCGGTGACCACCGCCGCCATTTCCAGAATCCGACCACCACCACTAACAATTCTCTCAAATTCAGTCAAAATTATTTCCCCCAAACCAAGATCAAGAGATGAAAAAAAATCAAAATCGAATCCAAATTCCAAACAAAACTGGTACAAATCCAAATCCAAAAAATCAAAATCGAATTTCGAAAAAGTAGAAATTGGGGATTGGGGAGTTAGGGAAGATGAAGGGAAGGCGGAGAGAGAGCAGAGGACGAGGAGGGCGCCATGGTCGTCGGCGTTTATGGGGGAAGGAAGAAGGATAGGTGGAGGATGGAGGAGGAGGCTTGGACCTGGGAGGAAAAAGGGGAAAAGACGGTGGTGGGGTGTTAGGGAGGATGGAGGAGGAGGCTGGGACCTGGGCTTTCTTTTTTGTTTTTTGTTTTTTGTTTTTTTTTTTTTTTTTTAATTTTCTTTTTGCTTTGCATTTGCTTTATTTTTCCTTTTCTTTTTCTTTCTTTTAATTGAAAGTTAAAAAGAAAATGGCCAAAATACCCCTCACATAACATGCACATGACCATTTCTCGTTAATTTTCTAACGCCGTTTGGGGTCTAGGGGGGTCATAGGTCAAACTGGGACAAATGGAAAATTGGAGGGTCACTTTGGGACAAAATTGGGTTTGGGGTGCAAAGTGGGAATGGGTGGATACTTTGGGGGGGGGGGGGGGCTAAACATATTTTGGCCCTTACAATTATAAACTTTTTTCACTATTTTTATTTTCTTTAATAACATACTAATATTATTAAAGGAATAAAGGCTACTTATATTTTTACTAAATTATAAATTAAATTTTAAAGTCTTTAATATTTTAAAACTTTTTTTTATAAAATTCTGTATTTTTCCAGATTTAAAAAAAAAAAAAACCCGTTCAAGCCCTTTGGGTTAAACCCAAGGGCCGACGGGCGGGCCTAAGTCACATTGAAGAAGCGGGTCGGGTCCAGCCCGCGGGCTCACACGCCACGGGCGGGCCCAAGCCCGTTAACCCGCGGGTTAGTGAAAAATAAGGACCGGGCCGGGCGGGTTTGCCCTTATGCCCATCTCCATATTCACATAGTATCCCCATTTATTAATTGGATTAATTATACCTTTGTTATGCGCGTTGCTATATGAAAGAACCTTCTTTAAAATATTAAGTCATGTGCCAACCCATGATAGACACTTGTGAGTATATCGGGTAGTTTTATGTGAGATCTGCCAAAGCGAGGTGCATTAATTCTATCAGTGTATGAGCAAGATGAGTGAATGAGAGTTTCCTATGTGTTTATCATGGTTTGACTTAATTAGGCTATCAAAAGATAAAGTTTTGGGCCTAAGGCACAAGATGAGATTATAACATGTTTGACATAAGATGTCTAATTAAATCTCATAAAATATTTAAGAGTCACATATGATGTGATTGATAAGAGTTATCTACCTAATTAATTTAATTTTGAGCAGTATCGCCAAAGCGGACTTAAAGTTAAATTAAAGTTGGATCTTTGCCTACATAAATTATATTATACAATTGTTGTATATAAAGGTTATATAATTTAGTGGGAGTATTTATGAAATACAAATAATTTATCTCTTAAATGATTGGTATGAAATATAGGCCTATATTTATTTGCATATTTGTGTAGAATATTATCTTATACTTTAATTATGTTTGGTACTGCGATAAGTTCTTGAAAGGACAAAGTTAAAAGAGAATAAAATTAATTTCTTTGATTGGATCATGAGCTTAAGAATTGTTCTAAAGCAAAAACGGAAATTATACATTCTTAATAATCCTAAGTAACCTAAATTGCAATATTATTTTGATTAATATGTTCCGTAGGATCATCAAAATTTAATTTGATTAACTTGTTGATGATCTTAAATTCATGAATAAATTTTTTATTCTGGGTTTTGATAACCATGATGATTCGATCACCATGAACACAAAATCCTAATTGAATCAAGGAAAGCAATTTTAAAGTAAATTTTGGAAATTGAAAATCTACCGCTTTTTTAATAAATATTTTGAGTTGAATTTAATTGTCAGATGGCTGGTTTTAGAAACCGTGTTTCCTGAAATTAAATGTCAGTTTCAAAATTAACCTGGGATTGAATCTAGTTTCAGATGGCTGGTTTTCGAAACCGTGTTTCCTGAAAAGTGATGTCAATTCAGAAGTCAGAATCATGAATTGTTCTTGATTCCTGAAATAAGTTAAATTGGTGAGACATGGAATCTAGAAACAAGACTACAGATTCATACAGAAATGTGGATGCCTTTTGGCTTAGTTTCGGCCGTATGGACTGTTCTCTAAATTTATGAATGATGTACAGAATTGTGGATGTCTTTTGGCTTAGTTTCGCCCGTACAGTTTGTGCTCTCAATATCTGAAATAAAGTGCGGAAAGATGATGATCTAAGTTGAAAATTTGATTTTTGACTTAATGAATTTCTAAAAGGAAAGAGGATTAAAAAGATAAAGGTAAAGACAAAGGTTGTCAAACCTAAAAGGAATAATTGTGGCTAAAGTTATAACTCTAAATAGTACAATTTGGTAACGTGGCAATTGGATTGACCATTTAAAATTGTAATCAAAATTCTGGATCATCAAAGAAAGTGAATGGTAGTGAACTACCGCTTCGGACATTTATGTTATAAGATTAATCTTTCTAATTTTAATTATTGGGTATTGGATACCGGATTTGATCTCATATTTGTAAAATGTGCAAGAATTAATAAATTGAAAGACTACTTAAAAGTAAAGTTAATCTACGAATGGTAATGATGCAAGAGTTTCAACATTGTTCCTAAAACACTTATGAAGTGACTTTATTTATTAAGTAGAAAAGTATTATTTTGTTATAAGATAATGAAGGATATTAATTTCTTATTGAGAATAAGAAAGTGCTTTATTTATTATGATTTGCTTTATCGTATTGTTAAATCATATAAATAAATCTAATATCCTAAATCTTGAAGAACATAATAATGAATAAGATTATAACATAAATTATTAAATTCTTAAGGCATTATTGTTTTGATCGAATAAATGAGAAACGCATATCTAAAATTCCATGGGACGGAGTTTTAAAGTCATATGATTTTGAATCATGTGATTTATGCAAATCTCATTTACTTGGATCAAGACAACTTTTACTAGGAGTAGTAAAAAGCTAATATCTTATTAGACCTAATATATATCGATGTATATGGTCCATTAAGTAGCAATGCTAAAAGATTATTTTGGTACTACTTGGTAAAACTATTCAAAGATTCCGATTCGATCGAGATGATGAATAATTGAACCAATAATTTGACAATCATCTTTAAAGTTGTGAAATTGTTTCACAATGAACTCCACAAAGAACACCATTTTGGAATAATGTGTCTACGTGGAGGTATAGAACCTTATTGGATATAGTTCAATAGATGATAAAGTCAAATTGATCTTCCACTATTTAATTTTGGGTTATACATTGGAAACCGCTATAATTACACTAATTTGAGTTCCATCAAAATAGGTTCAAAGGGTCCATATGTGATATGGAATGAAAGAAAACTCGGTTTGTCTTTCATGAAGATTTAAGAAAGTGAGACTTTTGCGAAAAGACTTGTTTGGAACAAGCTCACACTTAAATCTAATAAATGTATTTTCATGGGATATCCTAAGGAAACTTGAGGATATTATTTTTACTTCTAAGAAACAATTTTTTTTGTTTGTAATGATACTTTTCTAGATAAATTGTTTATCTCCAAAAGAATCAGTGGGAGTAAAATATATCTCGAATGGTTCGAGACCTAGAAAATTACATTGAACCTAAGATGGAAGTTGAACAAACTTTCACAAGGAGTTGTGAAAAACCGTTCAAGTCACACAAGTTGCTTGCATATACGATAGGATACAATCTATAACAAGAAATACTGGATTTCTCGTAATAGAAAGTATTGAGGTAAAGTTCATTTAGAATGACATATTTACCACCTATCAAAATGCGAAGTCCGCTCCGTATTTGGATTAATGGCTTGGAGTCATAAAATCTAAAAGGGCAATCCATGTATAATAATCAAGTTTGGAACTTGATCATTCCAATCTAAGGTGTAAAAACCAAAGGATGGAATTGAGTTTTCATGGAGAAAATATACATGGGTAGCAAGGAACATGCTAATTAAGCAAGACTAAATGTGAAAAAAAGTTGACTCATATTTCGACTATGATAAAACTTTCTCACTCGTAGTCACGCTTTAAGTTATTAGAATTCTCATTGTCATATCTTCATGTTTGAAATATGAAATTTGACAAATAGATATCAAAACAGTGTTTCTTAACAGGAACTAACTTAAGGATGTATTGGATACACCTTAAAGGTTTTGATAGTCTAGAAAATTCTAATAAAGTATGTTTATTTGTGGAAATCCATGAAATGGATTGAAGCAAGGTTCTTGGAGTAGGAACAATCATTTTGATAAAGTATTCAAATTGTTTGAAATTCATCAAATATGAGACTTGTGTTTGCTAAGAAATTAGTGGGAGCATAGTCTAATTCCTTGTCTTGTATATGTGGTTGACATATAGTTCATTGGAAAGAGTTTCTTAATGAAAGACTTAGGATAAAGCCGCTTATATCCTTGGAATTAAAATCTATTGATGTAAACCTAGGAAGTTGATTGGTTTGTGTCAAAGTACTTGTAGAGACAAAGTACTGAATTGTTCAGTATGCAAGACTCTTGGAGAAGAACTTGCAAAGTTGTCTAATGACAATGTTCTTGGCAAGACTTAGTCTTAGTGGAAGACTAATGAGCAAGAATACACGATTAGGATTCCATATGCTTCGGCAATTGGATCTATCATGTATGTCATATTATGTACTTAGACGAGATAACTCATATACTTGGAGTATGATGAGAACAAACTAATCATATCCTAGTGAAAGTCACTAGATAGTGATCAAGATTATTCTTATGTACTTGAGAAGAACTAAGGATGCATTCTTGATGGTTGTTGACATGGGAGATGATCTAGTAAATGGTTACATAGATGTATGCTTCCACATCGACAAGGGTAATTTAAATCGCAGTATAAACATATGTTTAAAGTGAGTGCTATTAGTTGGAATAGTTCCAAGCAAATACACTGTAAATTATTCTACGAATAAAATTGAATATTTTGTTACAAGAGTTGTAACTAAGGGAATTGTTTGAATATAAGTGTTATTGGTAAAACTAGAAATAGTTTCTAGTGATACTAATCCTATGGACCTTTGTTGTGAAATAATTATTATTGCACAAGCTAAGGTGCCAAAGGTTCATCTATGATCCAAACACAAACTTAGACATTTCCATCTCTACGAAAAATCGTTGACATGGAAGATGTCAAAATATGCAAAATACCTTATGATGATAACAAGGACAATCTTCCTACATAAGATTCTCCACATGCTGTTATGATGGTCATAAGCTAAGCTCAATGGTATTGGATACGCGTTGATTGGGCTTAGTGAAAGTAGGAGATTGTTGGAGATTATACTCTAGGCCCTTGAGAAAGGCCTTGTGTTACATCATGTTCTTATTTGTTATGAAGATAACAACCTTGGGTTATTATATGTTTTACATGTTTATTATAATAATCCCCGTCCCTATTACTTATGAACAGGCCCTTCTTAACAAGTATAGGGGCCCTGTGCTACATGTGAATTGTAGTACCATAATATTTATAAATTTACACAAAATATATAATACTTAAGCTTTTTTATATAGCAATTAAATCCGACGTGTGAATCCGAAGGGATATAGATAGTAAGTGGAAGCCATAAGGTTTCCGGTGTTTTATTGTGTCTGGTCTTCACATTCATTTTGCAAGATTTCATATCTTATTGAAATAAGAAGTAACTAAAGCAAACACTTTATGTGCTACTTCCGTCTCAAAATGATACTTTCACATTTATTATGTTAATAAGAAATATATTTTGAGCAATAATTTTAGTTTAATTTAATTGTCCAAACAAATGTATAAAAATTTGTTATTGACAGATTTATAATGATGTATCAATAACAAATTCTATATTTTTAATATAATTAATATAGTGTAAAATTATTATTTAAAGTTAGTCAGTCATAATATTTAACAAAGTAAAATCAGACAGAGGCAGTAATACATAACTGAAAAAGATAAAAAACGGATGGAACAAAATTGTATGTATGACTTTAAAGAGAGCTGAGAAAAAAATTGAGGCCCTCTAATATTTTGAGGCCCTGTGCAAGAGAGCTGCTTGCACAGCCTCTTCACCGGCTCTGCTTATGAAGGACTAATATAAGTTTAATTGATGATCATATGATGATCATGTGTATATGATACAAATTAAGCTTATGGGTACTTGTTGGAGAACAAGTATTGGACTTGACCCACCTATGAGATTTATGTCATGGTCAAATGTCATAATTAAATCTCATAATAGTTATATCATTTATCCTTAGACCTGAGATTATCATAGTATTCCACATAATGAACATTATGTTTGACGTACTCAAACGCTACCCCTAACCGGGTGGTTATAAAGGCTACGATTGGCATAATCGGATTCATGTAGGGAAGAATGATAAGTCAAGATGGGATTTGTCCCTCCCTCAAGAGAGATATTTGCTTGGCCTCTCGATGAGTGAGATTGATGATAGTGTACGGCCGTACCCAAATAAATTGAAGTGTTCAATGTTATTTGCTCATATCAATCTACTCGGGATCGAGAAAGCATTGGACAACATAAGTTGACGTGGACCATGACTTGTGTCCAATATGATATCGCGTGACAAAAGGATTGTGATATGTTCTATGAGGATGACGAACTTTGTTTAAGTTATATTAATTGGGTAGTCATGATGGCTTGCTAGAGTCCGCTCATGATTTATGAGTTTGACCTTGGTTGGACTCATTGCCAACTTAATATAATCCTATGGGGTCACACACAATAGAACGAATGGTTTAAAAGGGCTAAAATTGAGTTTTTGGGGTGCACGGCCGAACGCCTTAAAAGGAGCGGCCGTGCAGTGCATTGTCGAATGCATATATGATTCTGAGCAGTGTGCACGGGAGCGCAGATTAAAGGACTCGGCCATGCAACTCGGCCGAGCGCTTTAAAAGGAGCGGCTGTGCAAACCGCTCGAAGGCTGTTTTGGACTGTTTTGAACATGACGGGATTTAGACTCAAATACCTTAAGGGTTAAGGACCTATGAGTATAAATAGATGTTCAAACACCCCAAATCAGCCCTAGTTGGTATTGTATCATTATTAGTAGCCTCCATATGTTTGAGAAACATAATTCTTGATTCAAGATTATGAATCAAAGATCAAGAACACCAAAATTCATATAGCGTTTGAAGATTAGAAAAGTGTTTTCTAATGGGTCTAGCAATCCAGATCTAGAATGGTTCTAGATATTCGTTCACGTGTGGATACACATAGAGGATGCTTTCTTTATCATCTCAAGTTCGTGTTCCTGTGATCGTGATCTGATGAACTTGAAGAACTAGGAGATCAAATCTAAAGCTTAAAGACTTGAAGATTTGTAGATCCGAAAAATTTAAACGCTCTACAACGGTTGGTATTCAAAATTCATCTTGCTATTAATTTAATCATCATGAATTGATCTTGGGGATTAGGGTTTTGTTAATTTCATATTGCTTTATTCCGCTGCGCAAGGTGCCTCAAAACCCAACACTTTAATGGATCATATTATTTATTTTTGATGTCTTAAGTGTTTGTTTAATTCATTTTTGCAAGTGAATTATCTAGAAATGTCTTGACAAGTTTTGAGGAGAAGGCCTAATCATTAGTGCGCTCTTCGGATTTCTTCATGAGTGATATCTACGGATGATGGAGACGGTCTTCAAGTTAGGAGTCTCATTTTTTTTCATCATTTGGATTTGATCTTCATTGTAGGAGGAGATGAGAGGCCTCCTTTTTTACTTCATTGTGTGTGGTTGAAACTCCTTTTTTGTAGAGCTGTGAAAGCTTGAGAGTTTTTTTTTTTTTTACTCTCAAAGCTTGAATTGGGTAGCCCCACTTTTGTTTGGGAATGATAATGCCTTTGACTTTCTTCTATTGTGGTCCTTCGACTTCTGACATGAGCGCGGTGATAGTAATGTATAGCCCCTAGGCCTTCTCACTTGTTTAGACATTTCTATTATCAATTGCAAGTTTTAAGATTAATGACATTTATTTTTTGCGGATCCATTTCATGAATAGAGAGATATTCAAAAGGTAGAACAACCTTAGAGTAGTGTATAGGAAATGGGAATGACTTTTATTAATAACTTGAATTCAAAACAGGCTTGATAGTTGACACAAACTAGAGAGAAGGGAGATGGACTAGAATGACAGAACGACTCTTTGAGTTCATACTAGGAAATTAAAACCTATTCTATTTCTTATAAGAAAGGGAGAGGATAGTTGTAGCCCCAATGTGGTTGATCTTGATTTATTCTTGAGGCTTCGTCTTCTCCATGCTTAGAGTTTGTTAGGGAGTGGGTTGGTGAGGATATTTGGCGCTTCAAGTTCCTTGTTGTCAATGAGATCTTGGATCACATCCTTCAAATTGTGACAAGTGTCGTTGTTATGGCCGGTGGCTCTATGGAACTTGGATAAGAGATGATGAGCATGATTAGTAGGGAATTCCCTTGGCGTAGTAGGAGGATATCTTGGTGTGATCTTTCTAGCTTCCATTAGTATGTCAAAGAGTTCTCCTTGGGTGACCCCTTCTAGCTTGTCATAGTGTCTTTCCTTCTTCTCTCTTTTGGGATGGGGAACAGCGGAGTAGTTGCCTTTTCCTCGGTTGTTGAAAGCTACAGCATTGATGGAGGCTTCTTATTTGGATGAATATTTGTGTTCATAGCGATAACTACTACTCTTTCTTTTAGACTTGAGGAGGTCATCAATCCTTATTCCAGATTTGTGGAGCTCAATGAAGCTAGGAAAGTAATTACTGGCAAGCTTATCTTGAAATTCCTCACGGAGACATTGGAGAAAGATGTGGATTTGTTCTTTAAGACTAGGTCTTTCAACAATTTCTGTGAGTTTGAGCCTCCACCTTCTAGCAAAATCAGCAAAAGACTCATTTAGTTGTTTCTTGGTTTGTTCAAGATCCCTCCTAGTAGGGTGGTATGTAGAGTTGTCCTCAAACTATTTTTGGAACACTCGACATGCTTCTGACCAATCAAGCCTAGTGGATATCGGAAGTGACATGTACCAATCTCTTGCAGCACCCTCCAAGGTTTTGAGGAAAAGATTGGGCTAAAATGTTGTCATCAACACCCATTGGTAACATGGCCCAAGTATAGGTTTCAACATGAGCTCGAGGACAAGTGGTGCCATTGAACTTTGCCATATCGGGAGTCTTATACTTGCGTGGAAGCTTGGTGATGGATTGTCGAAGAGAATCCGGATCAAAAAGGAGTGAACGATCCCTTTGGAGTGTCAAGTGAGGCAAGCTTCTTTTCAAGGTAATTCATGGTCACAGGAGAATCAACCTTTTTGTTGTCACCACTACCTTCTTTATTTGACTTGGTAGTTTTAGAGACATGTTCCTCGTCATCAGAGGAGGAAGAGGAGGAAGAAGAGTCGGACTCATAGTGCTTCTTCTTAGACTTCTTGTCTTTCTTTCTAGAGGATGCCTCATCTTCGGAGGAGGCGGGGGATTCATAATCCTTCTTCTTTTGTTTCTTAGCTTTCTTGAATTTCAATGCATGGAGCTCGGTAACTAAGGCGTCTATGTGAGATTGCTTCTCATCTAGTTGCTTGGCGGCTTTCAAGATTTCAGCCTTGGCCTCATTGAGATTTTCAGTATTGGTGTCGTTGCTTCCAGTCATGGTGTCAGGTGAGTTTGGAACGATCTAGTTGCAATTCGGATGGACCTAACGGTATAGAGATTGCGTTAAACCCAGATTAAGGTCCCAACAAGTCGACTTTATGAGATGTATAGGCTTAAGAGTGAGTGGAGGTTTACCAAACGAGCATAGCTCATAAACTGACACGGACAGAAGAAGATGTCTCGTACGAGACAAGGATGTCTCGTACGAGGCATCTAGCACAGAACACGGAATTTTAGTTTTTTAAATCCTAATTTTGGTCCGACGGAACTTAATCCGTTTTGGGGGGTTTCTATCTAATATCCTGGAATAGTGGATTCTGTCACCCTAGAATATGAGCCCCTTGTTTTTCACATGTATTGCACTCTCCCAAACGGACAATTTGGGCAAAGGACTCATATTATCATCGGAATCCACCATTCAATTTAGCCAAACCTAAGTGATTCCGTAATTGTTTTGCACTTTGTTAAACAACGCCTTTTATGCAATCAAACCTTATGAATTCTTGTTTAGGGACAACCGAAAGGGACATTATCAAACGCAGGATCTTGATGGCGAAAGAGACTAGACTCGATGAACGTAGAAAAATTCTTATTTCGCCATCGTAATCCTTTGTTCAACAATTTTTTTTTTTACCGAAGGGACATTCGTCAAGAATTCATGAAGGGAGGATTATAGATTGTATGAAAAGCGTTATCTTGGGCAAAGATTATCCTAAGAATCGAACCGACCGGTCTCAAGGAGTGTCCTATTGACTATTATGTATGCATGAGATTGATGCAGGGCTTACGGCTAAGGCTCCGCATGGACACGATCGTAGGAGTGTGGCATGGAGTGGGTACACCATCTTTGGAGAGACCGGCAACGAAGTGCTGACCGACATCCATCCTCCGATTGGGACCCGGGCTTATAGGGTATGTAATGCAATTAATCTCATGCATGCACATATATGAGAGTCAAGTTCTAGATGTTAAGGTAAACTAGAGAGTTTTTTTTTTTTTTTTTAAAGCAAGTAAAAGATTGACCGGACCAAAGTGGTTGCCTACGTTTCCCTCAATCTTCAGAAAAAGAAAAAGAGACTCAGGTCAACGTAGTTTGAGTTTGAAAAGATGATTTTGAGAAGAGAAGGAGCACATAAGCATGTAAGGCCACATAAAGAAGAGGGATAGAAATACTTTACCCATTAGAGGGTGCAAAATAAACTCAAGAATGAGTAAATACTCATCCTTAATTTTTTTCATAGCCCCTACAAGAGATGTTAGTGCAAAAACAATACATGTACTCCCTCCGTCCCATTTGAAGCTTCACCAATTACCCAAATGGGTGTCCCGTTAAAAGCTTCACCATTTCCTAAAATAGTAAAAAAATATAGGCCCACTTGTCATACCCACTCACTTCTTCCTCTCACATACTTAAATTATGGGGCCCACTTGTCATACTCACTAACTTTCTCTTCTCACTTAAATTGGAGGCCCCACATGTCATACCCACTAATTTATTCCCTCTCACAATCCTTTTTACACTCATCACTTGCCATAATTTGTGTGCCATCACCAAAATGGTGAAATTTCAAATGGGACGGAGGGAGTATATAACATAAATTATTTATTGCACATATGGGGACGGAGTAAAACAAGCAAAGATTTATTTTTTATTTTTTTTAAGTCCAGGGACTGATCTGGAATTTCTGAAAATCTGGGACTGTTATGATTTTTTTTGGAACTCAAGGACCAAACTGCAGTTCTGAAGTACAGGGACCAAACTACGATTTTTAAAACTAGCCCCAGTTTTTTTTTTTTTTTTTTAACAAACCTAATCATGACCTAATGATCACCCAATGATTGTAATGATTGAGACAAAAAGATGGGTGATAATGATGAGACATGAAAAGGTAATAATTAAGCAATCATTGAAACCTTAAACACTTCAAATTTGTCAAATTTCAAGAGTGTTTGGCGGCTTAAAAAAGATGCCTCGTACGGGACATATCTTTCGAAGCCCAGATTCAAAACAGAACAGATTTAGAATAGAAACAGTCCAAAAATTTCAGAAAAAAGGCAGAACAGCCCCCAGATTTTTGTAAAAAATTAAAAAATTTAAAACACCTAATTTGTACGCAATTCTAACCCACTTAAATTACGTCCCCAGCGGAGTCGCCACTGTTTGCATCCGAGAAGGTACCCGCTCGCCTTTTTGATTTGAGAGTCGCCACCATATTGTTGAACGGAACACGGACCATGAGATTCTTGAGTTTGGGGGTTAAGTTATGGATTGGGAAGGTCAAGGAGCACCCAATGCACCCGATCTAGGATCTGTCTTGCTTAGGTGTTTTTAATCAAATAAAGAACAAATAATTAAAACAAATAAAGCCAATAATTAATTTCTTAATTGTTGGAATGTCGGATCATGTGCTTCGAGACCATCTCCATGGATTGGAGGGGCTCTAGGCTGATCCTTTTGATGGTATTACACTACTCTAAAACAAAGAATGAGATGAGAAGTAGAGATAAAAATCATAGGAGTTTACCTAAAGCGTTCTTGAGATTCCAATTGATAGCATTGACTAAGGCCTTGAAGATCCAAGAGTTTTGTGATGAACTTGGCTTGAAAATATTACTTTTTGATGGTGTTTAGGTGTGAGGGAGGAATAAAAAGGGGATTCTTGAGAGGACTGATTAGAGAGTTGTTAACCACTTTTTGTGGTGAAAGAACTCTATTTTATAAGTAGGGCCAATTGTAATTCGGTTACCTAAGTTTTACAAAATTTTGCAATTGGTTACCAGGTTTGTAAAAGTTGCTATTAGGCTCCTCAGTTTACTGAACCGGAGCAATCAGGTGTAAATCCCGTTACGTAGTTAAGAAACTAAGGAAATGGAGCCCATGTGCGAAACATGTGAGATTTTAAGAGGGCAAACTTGCCATTTCATCAGGAAATTTAACGAAACTATCAGGTTGGGAAAAAATTGATCAAATGTGTCCATATGTGTTAAAAATTTAACAAATTTCGTTACTCAAACACCATTTCCATCACTGCACTCACAGTCACACGCACAAGCACACACACACATCAAACCCAAATCAGAAAATCAAAATCAAAATCATCATATATCTGAGAAATCAAAATCAAAATCTTCATATATCTGAGAAATGGAGAGGGGACAGATTAACATAAAACCGAAGAGGTAGAGATGAAGTGGCGGAGAGGCGACGGTGGACAAGGACGGCAGAGAGGCAGATTAACTTAAATCTTCGAGGTAGGGTTTTTACTTCCCACCCCTCACCATTCTTGCTAACATCCAGCGTCCCTAATTCAATCGCCGGCACCACTTCCTCAGCCTGCCATGTCGTTTTTCTTTCCCACCGGATGCCGCCCTTATGCCACCACTTATTACTGCATCCGAAAGCTCCACCCCGAGTTCCAATCATGCCCAACAGAAGAGATTTCCGGAGCGATATTCAAGTTTTCTGGACCTGATCCGGCAGGGGCATTCAAATCTCCGGGAGCAGAGATTTTCACCTAAAACGGCTTCGACCAAACCAACTTCAAGTCGATTATAATCTGGATTTGATTTGAAATCAAACTTACATCCATATTTATCTCTAACCCTATCTTTCTAGTTAGGGCTTGGAGTTTTTCTTATTGTTTGTTTTAAAAAATTATTCGAGGAAGAAAAAATACCTCTTTCCTTGTTATTTTGTTTTGAAATCAGGTATGGGACTTTTGATTTATTACGGTTGTGTTAATGGGTTTCTCCGTTCGGTGGGTGGCTGTCGTTGGTGGTGGTTGTATTTTGATTCTTTTTGGCAGTTGATGATGGTGGTCGGTGGAACGAGAAATTTATCTTCCGTGTTTCGCCGGAGTTTCTCGTCGGCAGGGTTGATATTCTAACTCCGGCGTCGCCTCTCTGCCGTCCTTGTCCGCCGTCGCCTCTCCGCCACTTCATCTCTGCCTCTTCAGTTTTATGTTAATCTGTCCCCTCTCCATTTCTCAGATATATATATGAAGATTTTGATTTTGATTTTGATTTCTCAGATATATGAAGATTTTGATTTTGATTTTCAGATTTGGGTTTGATGTGTGTGTGTGTGTCATGTGACTGTGTGTACAATGATGGAAATGGTGTTTGAGTAACGAAATTTGTTAAATTTTTAACACATATGGACACATTTGATCAATTTTTCCCAACTTGTTAGTTTCGCTAAATTTCCTGATGAAATGGCAAGTTTGCCCTCTTAAAATCTAACATGTTTCGCACATGGGCTCCATTTCGTTAGTTTCTTAACTACGTAATGGGATTTACACATGATTGCTACGGTTCAGTAAACTGAGGAGCCTAATAGCAACTTTAACAAACCTGGTAACCAATTGCAAAATTTTGTAAAACTTAGGTAACCGAATTGCAATTGGCCCTTATAAGTATTGGATTACTTAGGGACCAAGCCTAGGAGTCCTAAGTTTAGTAGGAAATAGAGTCTTTATTTGGAGAGGTTAAAGGAGGTAGAAAATCAGTAGGAAATCACCTAGGAAGCCTCCTATTAGATATTCCCCGGATTAGGAGAGTGCTGGCCAAGAAAGAGATCGGGACGGAGAAGGAAAGTGGATTAAGTCCGCAGACAGAGAAGATGTCTTGTACGAGATATTGATGTCTCATACGAGGCATCCAGTGTTTTAATACTGTTTTTTCCTTGTCTAAAGTTTCTTTGTTTAGTTTAGCCCTTGACTAACGGAGTCAGTTAGAAACTTAATGAAACATGACGAAACTAACGAGTTTTCATCCAAGCACAAAGGAGAGACACAAGAGTAGTGTAATCATAAATTTGAGTTCAAAATGGGGTGTCTATAGAGCCCCTCAGCGACGATACTTATGGAAGAAGTAGCGTCGTTGATAGAAAAGACACCATTTAGAACTTTGGGTATGGTCGTGCTAGAAAGCTGCCTACGTATCCTCCGGAAAGAAATCAGACCAAACGTAGTTCGACTCTAAAAACACGCAAAAAACGGTCATTTGAGGTATTTTGAAAATTATTTTGAAAGTAATACTGCAGTAAGTAAAGTTTTAGAGTTTAGAGAATAACTCATACTGAAGAATCAAAGTCCATGACCCAATTCTGAATATACCCTTTGTTGTTGATGGAGTGTCACGGTCGATAGTGCCTGGTCAGGACTTACTTGCTCACCAATATAGGACTTCGTTGGTGCCAGTGTAGGACTTTGTGCCAGTGTAGGACTTCACGCCAGTGAAGGACTTTACGCCAGTGTAGGACTTCGTTGGTTGTATGTATTGGAAGTACTGGATGCAAAATGTTGATGTGTCTGAATTCTGTGGGGATCATTTGATCGCTCTTGGATTTTTTTTTATTTTTTAGTGTTGGTCCCAAAGGGGCAACAAGGGTATGAAAAATGCTAGAGGGGGGGGTGAATAGCGTTTTAAAATTCTTTTCAAACCCTTTTGCAAATCAATGGCTTATGCGCACAGTTCTCAAATAAGCTAAGTATAGTGCGCAGAGAGAGTGTGAAATGCAGCGGAAGTTTAAGCAGCACCTGCGCAGGAAAAAGCTGCGCAGAGATAAAAACGCACGCGCTAAGTTTTGGCTTAAAGTGTTGGATAAAAAGGATTCTAAGGCAATAAGCAATAACAAGCACAGCAGCAAAGTATAGCAATCTGAAAGATCAAACAAAGCGGTAATTCAGAATTGATTAAGCAGGAAATAAATAGCGAGAATAATGAACAGACTATTTGGAGAGGTTCGTTCAATGAAAGATCTACGTCCTCTACCAAGATGGTTAGTCTTGGATTTTCTAATGGAGATCTTATTATATGAGAGAGTTACAAAATACATCAATGAAGAACAAACTATCTCAAAGATCTGTAATCTATGAAGAGCAAATCCTAGACTAAACCGGTGTATCTCAAGAAGTATGATCTAAATGATCGAAGCTTCAAGAGGTGTGTGTGTGTCAGAAATTCTGGGTTCTATGAATCTATGAGATGAAGAGCACGAAGAATTCTGGTGATAAGGCTTAGGATCTGGGCAGGAGTTTGAAGGTATGAAGGTTTGAAGGTTGATCTTGAATCTGGGAATATTAGCAGCAATCTTCTTAACTTCAAGGATACTTATGAAAGCACAAACTCTAGCAACTTGGAAATGAAGATGAGCTGGCTATTTATAGCAGAGAGCTTAAAACTAGCCGTTGGAGCTCTGAGCAAGGACGATGAGCTGACACGATATGATTGGTGCACAGGTGTCCTTTATAGCCATTGGAGATCTGATTAAAGTTGATGACCTGGCATAATATGATTGGTGCGCAGGTGTTTTAGAGCCGTTGGAGACTGAGCATGAAGACCAAATTCAAAAGCTTCTTCTAGAAGGTTGACAGCTGTCTTCATTTGAAATATTTCTCTTGAGCGCGTCTCCACCGTTGGATCTGCTGAGTGTGCTTGCTTTGTCGATTCTGCACACCTTAGCATTTTTAATAAGCGTGCATCTTCTAAGCGCTTTCCAAGTTAGGTGATCAGAATGCATTGAAAACTGAGCAAGATAGAATGCTGCGCAGGAGAGACCTGCGCAGTGGTGTACTGCGCAGAGAAGTCCTACGCAGAGACCACAGACTTGCTTAGATCTTCATTCCTTTTCGCTCTGAGCCCTATATTCTAAGCCTATACTATGAAATGGACTAAGCTAAAAATTGAAGTTATAAAACTTCTTACATAGGGTCCTAAAGTCCAATATTCTTAGGTGATGGTATCAATCAATTCTAACAAAATTAGGAGGGTTAAAAGAGAAGCATACCCAACAATCTCCCCCTAAATGATTGATGCCATTACCTACTATAACAAAGGCAATTCATTGTACTTGATAATAACATGTCCATAAAAATGAAAATGGTAAATCATGCCTCAAGTCAATGCACACACTAGCCTATGCTATAGATTTCTAGTCTATCCAAAAGATTAACTTACAGTATGGGAAAGACAGAAATAACATGCAGCGCATACAAATGATATGAGTTTTAGTTTTAAGTATGCGTTTAAACTGAATGTTTTAAAATTATGCGTAGAAAATGTGAGCAGTTAATAGTATGCGCATGAGGTGAAATAAAACATTCATTGTTCCACAAACGAATAGTTTGAATTGAACAAGGTTTTTTTTTTTTTAGAAACTAATGATGCGATTTTTCTCATTAAAACTTGGACTGTTAAGAGTTGAGAATTACAAGTTTGAATAAGAAAAACGACAAAAATGCGCACAAAAAGGAATATACCTTGCCCAAAAGCAAAAATTACATAGAGCCTAATCTATGTTGATCCGGTGCAGGGCTTCACGCAGCTCATTCAGCAGGCTGTTGAACTTGTTCATAAGCTCAACTTTGAGCGCTTGAAACTTTTCTTTGAATGCAACAGCTTCTTCAACATAAACTGTGATCCCTCTGCGCACATCCCTGTTGTCTGCTTGCAGTTCTCGGAAGTTTGCTGCGTAGGCCATCTGATGCCCAGACATCTGGTTGAAATATGACTTCTCAGCAGCATTGATGGTGTCAATGATGGTGGCCTGCGTAGCTTCAAGGCGAGTGTCGGTGTGGAGGCGCTGGGTGTTCACGCTGGCTTGAATGTCAAACATTGCTTGATCCATCCTTGCGTTGAACCCATCAGCAAAGTCCGTCATAGCTTGAGTTATGCACTCCCCGACACCTTCCATGTTGAGCGCACTAGCTTGCGCAGGTCCACCTTGCGTAATATTCTCTACTAACTGCGCTTCCAAGCTGGCAAACCCCTCATATAAGCCATCTGCTAAGTTCTTGCGCAGATTCCTAAGAATTTCCTTGAACCCATCATCAATAGCTTCATAGGTGCACACATTTTCAAGCATCCCAGCTATTGACTTAAGTGAGTCCAGGACCATTTTATCTAAGTCATCAGGGACTCGCTGCGCAGAGGGGCCGGTAGAGAGACTTGCCTTTGATGCATTCTCCCTCTTAATGGCAGCAATCTCCAATCGCTGCGCATCAAGTTGATCTTGAATAGCGGTTTGCGCAGTGATGAGTTGAGCCATCTGAGACTGCGCAGCAACTTGATTCAGTTGAATGGAATTCAAGGCTTGTAAGATCTGGCGCAGCTCATTTGAGGAGGAGAGAGACGAGGTAGATACTGTAGGAACCGTTGAGGTAGCAGGAGGCGGTTGCTCTGTTGTCTTGGGAGGAGAGGTTGTGGAGATGGGATCAAGAGGGGACTGGCGCGGAGGAGACAGATGCGCAGGAGATCTATGCGCAGAAGAATGTTCACTGCTTTCAGAGGCAGTGGCACCATCCTTATCAGAATCTTCTGGGATAGGATCAGCAGCAGGAGGAGGCGCTGGAATCTCTGGCGCAATAAAGTCAGGTTGGACAGTGGGCACAGCAGTAGGCTCAGGAGGAGCTGCGCCATCACCACCAACATTCTGATCCACTTCATCAGCATCATCCTTCTCAGCCTCAGGCTCAATGTCCATGCCTTCATCCAGAACAGAGGTAACCCTGTGTTAGGCCCAATTGGTAGGAAAATAGGCTAGAGGGGGGGTGAATAGCCTTTTTAAAACTTTTACAAAGAAACACTTTTAAATGCAAAGTCACTTATCAGTTTGCAAACTATTATCAGTAAGCACAGCGGGTAAAATATGACTTAGTTTTAACTCACACAAAATCAGTGTATAAAAGATTTTGAGAGCTTGGTTTAAACACAAAGTAGTTTCTAAAAGTTCAATGCAGTTTCAAGAGATTGATCAATGGAAATGATGATGAGTCAGCAAGAACAGTAATGATTTGCCGGTGATAGAGTTCCAACCGGCAAGGACAGTAAGTAACAGAGGACACAGAGATTTGGAGAGGTTCACAGTGTAAATACTGCTACGTCCTCTACCAAGTTTGGTCAGAACTTGGATTTGGGTTAAGAGCACTATTAAATATCCCTAGTCTATTACAAGAGCGGCTTTGCCGGATACAAAGACTAAATTCTAGAGATAGTTTAATGAATCGTAAAGCAAATATCTGGCCAAGTGTATTTGAGCGGCAAGTTCAAAAAGAACTTATCTCACTCAGGTGGGTGTGTGAAAACTCAGACAACGTATTCCTTAAAATAATCTAGTTCGGGAATACTAACAGTGTTGTAGAGTTTGTGCACAAGTGTATGTCCTATTAAATGATCTAATGATTATCTGGACAAGGAATGTTTGAGCTTCAATGAATGCTGCAAACAACCAACTCTCTTCAATGCACTAAAATCACCAACCTTCTTCAATGCACTGAGTCCTCTATTTATAGGAGGAGTTAATGTCTTAGCTTGTTGAAGAAGGATAACATTTGAATTTCCAGCTGGGTAGGTGAGGAGCATTTAATGCAGTATCCTTGGCATTAATGGCGAAGATACGCGTGCCTTAAAAGTCTGATGGGTAAAGACCCCTTTGTCTCAACCGGTTACCTGCAAAAGCAAGTAGAGACAGAGTATAGCTAAAAGTAGCTATGTGTCAGACGGCGTAGAAATCATTACAGAGCAGGTAAACTACTTTATGATAAAACAGTATAGAGACAATCAGCAAGGTTGACTTTAATGAAATGATGTCACCTGACTGACAGTGCAGACTGTCTATTATATCGGCATGTTGTGAATGGAGTTGATCGGCAACTTCTTGAGTAAGTTGATCGGCAACTTCTGTAGCAAGTTGATCGGCAACTTGTCGCAAGTTAAGAATAGAGTTGATCGGCAACTTGTTTTACTGGTCTGCTGATTTGCTTCCTCTTGCTGGTTTGTCTTAAATGAAGAGTTGAAATACACCTGTGCTGGTCACGAAGAATCCTAATGGTACCTAAAAAGGTTCTAATAAAATTGGGGGACCCTAAGTGTAGACATGATTGGGATTAAGTAATTCTAGGACCTAGGTATCTAATTGAACAACACCCTGTGTGGATTGCCAACAGGGATGTTAACGCGCTGAAATGCGCTGGATGTTGGTTCGTGAGGAGAGCTTGGAAGAGAAGGAGTATGGCGCTTTTTGGAGCCCTTTGCGCTACTACGCACCTTCTTCTTGCGCCGAGGAGAAGAAAGAGGGGAATCAGCAGGAGGCGCAGGCGCAACATTAGGGTCTTGCACAGCTGGGGCCTTGGGATGAGTCTCCCCCTGAATCTCAGCATCTTCCGAATCACCAGTATGATCCATGCGCGACTTAGAGTCATGCGCAGAAGGAGGAATACGTTGAAAGGCACTCTTGGCAGTCTTGGTCTTCTTCTGGGAGGGCGCAGGCGCATCATCCTTGCGCTTCTTGGAGGCAGGCTTTGGAGCAGCAGGGGCAGGCTCTCTGATCTTAATGCCTGCGGTGGATTGGACGTTGGGAACATCATTGTGCTTCTTTGACTTGGGCTCAGCAATGCCCTTGCCCTTGCGCTTGGAGGCTTCATCAGCCGTTTCCTACGCAGTACTTGGGCCATCTGTACCCTTGGACTTGCCTTCCTTGGGTAACTTTCCCAACCAAGGTTCCCTGTTGGGATCATCATCGGATCTCCAGATTCTGTAGTAGTCCGCATCGCCAATCTCATCGCGCAGCAGATGAAGCTGCTCTCGATAATAGAACTTTGAAGCACAGGACTGCTTTAGAATAGGGTCCTTCCTTACAAAGTCATTCAATTCAGTGTATTGGAGCAAGATCTTGGATAGCATGCGACAGTGCGTCCGATACTTAGGTTTCGACGCGTTGAGGCGCGTATCATAGCTCGTCATTGCCTTGGTGATCTCATTCCAGATGATCTGGGGCCAATCCAGCCTTTCCTTTAAGTAGATAGCACAACAATATTCCCATTGCTTGGAAATAAACTTCCCTTTGTTCCCATTCTTGCAGTTCAGGGAATCGCCAATCAAGGTGCACAGGTGATACATCACCTCAGCAAATTCATTGCGATCATGCACAGACCATCGCTTGACAAGAGTGGGCTCGCCAACTAACTTCATCGCCAATCTGTCTTGCCGCGCAGTATCAAAAGTCTCTGGCGCATCACCAACATCGAAGTCGCAAAGTCTGCGGATGTGGTTTGGGTGCACCAAGATTTCACAATTCTGCACCACCGCCATAATGATCTCAGTGCTCTCACCTTGTGCTTGGTAGGAATAACACGCGCAGTCTCGAAGAATTCATCAACAAGAGAAGGCACGTAGAATAGCTGATCCAAAGTGAAGAGAGGAAGAATTTCAGAGGATCGCAGATGCCTTATCAATCTGCACCCAACAGCATCCTGGTTAAGATCTTGCAGATTGACTTCCCATCCACAAATGAAATAGAAGGGATTCTGCGCAAAGCAAAAAATATGAATTAGACGTTATATTGTGCATGGAGCGTTGCGCATGCGCAGATAACGCATGGATACTTATGCGCAGTATCTCCATACTATATAAAATATCATAAAAGTAATGCGCAAAGCCAAGTAAGCATGCGCAAAACGTAAACACTTGGAAATTCTTATGCGATCCAGAGCATAAGAGAAAAATCAAGAAATTGATGAACACGAAATGAACTGTTCATGAACATGAAGGACATCAAGAACACCAAAAAATCAAAAGTTGTCCAAATCCAATAAAAAATACATCGAAATGACTGCATGAACAGGACGAAGTCAACCAAGTAAACAATATAGACAACAACATTAAAACAAACCCAGAAATTCAGAATAATCGTTCGTCTGCTATGGAGGTTTTTGGACAGAAAATTTTGCAGAAATCACTTAAAAAGAGTATTGATCATGAAATAAATTACATGAAAGAGTAGATCAGGGAGAAACAAACACAACACAACATTCAATTTCAAAAATGATCAACAAACAAGCACACAATCACAAAGGGAAGCTTGGAAAGCTTTAAACCCTAACAATGGCGGAAATTGAACAAACAGAGAAAGAAATCATACCATATCTTCGACGACAGGCTGGGGAGGTGGTTGTTCTTGTGCAGACCCAGAGCGAGAAAAGGAGGAAGTTTCCTCAGATGAAGAAGAGAGAATGATTTCAGGCATTTTCTTTGAGGTCTTCTTATGAGCCATTGATATAGAAAGAGATGAAGATGAAAAAGGAAGTTTTGGGTAGATGAAATCTGGAGAAGATGAAGGTCAAAGAGAGAATAAGAGGAAATCTTTGGAAGTTGGTAAGAAATAGAGAGAGAAAATGGAGGTTTGGGGAAAGAAAATGAGCAATAAAGAGAGAGGAGAGAGGTCGCAGACGGTTTACACCAAAAGAGGGAAAAATGGTGACGTCAGCGCAAGGACAGTTGGTGAAAAAGCGGAGTGGGGCACGTGCTGCGATGTCATGGCCCAACCGGATGCGCGCGTGCGCAGGCCTAGCGGGCGCGTGAGTGTGAAGTCCTAAGCCGGTCACTGTCGAGTCAACTTCCTCATAAATGCTGAGTCAGTGAAAGGACGGGCGCACGTTAGCAGGGTGACGTGGCCGAATGGGGGACGCGCGTGCGCAGTCTTTGCGCGCGCGTGTCAGCGAAAAGAAGCTCACATCTGTCGCATCACCTTCCTCATTAAATGGTGAGCAGACATTCGCAAGGTGCGATGTCATTAATCGCAGTTTGCATTAAATGACACTGGGACATGCGCAGGGGTAAAAAGGTAATTTCCCAAGAAAATTAAAAAAAATAAAGGCACTGGAAAATTTAAATTACACAAGTACCCTTGTGACTAAGCGTTGACTTTTCAGTCAAGGACCTATGTGCAAAATATAATGAATAGAGTACTTACCTGCGGTCCACTTAGAAGTGCGCATGTCGTTTTGCGCAGAGCGAATATTATGCAAAGATTCTTCAAATCTCAACTTAATTTTTCATGCGCATTAACTTACTGCGCAGTAGCTACGCAGATGCATGAAATCTTAACCTTTAAGAACTTATCAAGCAAACACAAAACATTAGTATTAACAAATTATATGGACAAGTTATCTGAGTTTAAGCATACCCATTTCTCCTCTCAAAAAGACAAATCTCTTTGTGTCAAGAGCCTTTGTGAGGATATCAGCAATTTGATTATCTGTGCCCACGTGCTCTAAGTGAATATTTCCTTTTTCCACGTGGTCCTTGAGAAAATGATATTTGATGTCGATGTGCTTTGTCTTTGAATGCATGACAGGATTGTTGGAGACTGCTATGGTGGACATATTGTCGCAGAAATTGGGCAATTTCCTTCATTAATTCCATAATCCACTAGTTGTTGCTTCATCCATAGGATTTGGCAGCAGCAGCTTCCAGCAGCAATGTATTCAGCTTCTGTAGTGGAGATGGACACAGCAGCTTGTTTCTTGCTTGCCCACGCAACAAGTCGATTTCCAAGGAAATGACAAGTTCCACTTGTGCTCTTCCTGTCAATTGTGCATGCTGCGTAATCTGCATCGGAATAACCTAGCAAATCGAAATTCGAATCTTTGGTGTACCAAAGTCCAAGGTTAATAGTTCCAGAAAGATAACGAATAATGCGTTTAACAGCAGTTAAGTGCGCTTCTCTAGGGTCAGCTTGATAGCGCGCACAGACACAAACACTAAACATAATATCTGGCCTACTTGCAGTAAGGTAGAGTAGAGAGGCAATCATACCTCGATATAAAGTTTGATCAACTTTCTTACCTTTTAAGTCTTTATCAAGATTATTTCCCGTAGCCTTTGGAGTGTCGTATGCTTTAGCATTCTCAAGTCCAAACTTCTTGATTAAGTCCCTTATGTACTTGGCTTGATTTATGAAGATGCTATAATTTAATTGTTTGACTTGAAGTCCAAGGAAAAATGTGAGTTCTCCCATCATGCTCATCTCAAACTTGCTTTTCCTGAGTTTCTCAAAGCGCTTACAAAGTAACTCATTAGTAGAACCAAATATAATATCATCGACATAAATTTGAACAAGTAAAGAATGATCATTATACTTAGCAATAAAAAGAGTTGTATCGATTTTACCGCGCTTGAAGCCCTTTTCTGGCAGGAATTTTGATAGAGTATCGTACCATGCTCTTGGAGCTTCCTTAAGTCCATAAAAAGCTTTCTGAAGCTTGAAGACGTGATTTGGAAATCTGCTATCTTCAAATCCAGGAGGTTGAGCTACGTAGACCGTCTCTTGGAGTTCACCGTTGAGAAATACGCTCTTCACATCCATTTGATAAAGCTTGAATTTCTTGTGAGAGGCATAAGCTAAGAAAATTCTTATAGCTTCTAGTCTTGCTACAGGCGCAAAAGTTTCATCATAATCGATTCCTTCCTCTTGCCTATAGCCTTGCGCAACCAACCTTGCTTTGTTCCTGGTGATGCTTCCATTCTCATCCATCTTTTTTCTAAATACCCATTTTGTACTAATAACGCCTTGATCATGAGGTCTGGGTACTAAAGTCCAAACTTTGCAGCGCTCAAATTGGTTAAGCTCTTCTTGCATAGCAGTAACCCAGCTTGAATCTTGGAGCGCATCATCAATCTTCTTTGGTTCGATTTGGGAGATAAAAGAGTGATACTCATCATCAAAGTTTGATGCTCTCCTAGTATGAACCCCTACATTGAGATCACCAATGATATTTATAGTTGGATGATCTCTAACTTCACGAACCTCAAGGGGTAAGTTAGGTTGAGTGGTAGGAATACGATGATCTTCAATGGGTACTTCATTTGCTCCAGCATCGAGATCATCAAAAGTGATTTGCTGAAGTGGCGAAACATCATGCGCAGGAGGTGGTGTTTGCGCATCAGGAGTAGTCACTTCTGGCGCAACATCTAGTGTATGCGCATGAGATGGACTTCCTTGATTCTGGTTTTGATCAACTTGATTATCATCCTGCGCAGGTGCAGTTTGAGGCTGCGTACCTGTCTCAACATTCTCAGCAGAATCATCAGAATCATTTGGATCCAAATGTGGCTCAAGGAGAGAATGCTTATCAAAAGTAACATGTACCGATTCTACAATTACTAGAGTAGTTCTATTAAAAACACGAAAAGCTTTAGAGTGTTTGGCATACCCAATGAAAATACATTCATCTGCTTTGGCGTCGAATTTACCTCTATGATCTTTGCCATTGTAGAGGATATAGCATTTGTAGCCAAAAATCTTGAAGAAAGCAATGTTAGGCGCTCTTCCTCTCCATAGCTCATATGGAGTTTTGTTGTAGGCTTTGTTGATGAAGGATCTATTCTGAGTAAAGCAAGCAGTATTGACAGCTTCTCCTCAGAAACACTTTGGAAGCTTAGCTTCAGCTATCATTGTTTTTCCAGCCTCGATCAACGTGCGATTCTTTCTTTCCATAACGCCATTTTGTTGAGGAACTCCAGCGGCAGAGAAATTGTGATCAATGCCATGATCATCATAATATTGAGCGACACCATTGTTCTTGAACTCAGTACCATTGTCAGATCTAACGATCACGATGTCATCTTCCTTTTGAGTTTGGAGCCTTCGGAATAGTGCAGTCAAGATATCATAGCAGTCATCTTTGGATATCATCATTTCGACCCATGTGTATCTTGAGTAGTCATCCACCACAACTAAAGTGTATTTGTTTCCTCCAATGCTTGCGGTGGTGACCGGTCCAAACAAGTCCATGTGAAGCAGTTGTAAACATTTGGAAGTTGAGCCTTTGAGGAGGCAATCTTGCTGGAGAAAGACTGCTTAGGTTGTTTACCGAGCTGGCATGCTGCGCATTATCTATCATGATGATCAGCTACTTTGGGAAGTCCTTTGACAAGATTTTCCCTTCCTAGTTTAGCCAAATATTTGAAGTTCAAGTGACTTAAGCGCTTATGCCATAGCCAGCTGCTTTCACTTACATTCTTTGCTACAAAACAGAGATTAGTGATAGAATCTATAGCAGTAAGATCAATAATGTAAACATTAGTCTTACGAGTCCCTGTAAGCAAAGTTAGTCCGGATATGCCATCTTTGATATAGCAGTGCGTTGCAGTGAAGTGCCATTCCAAACCTTTATCGCAGAATTGTGATATGGAGAGCAGGTTGTGCTTGAGTCCTTCTACTAGCGCAACTTTCTTAATACACACTTTATCTTTTCTGATTCTTCCATATCCAACTATGTGCCCTTTATTGTTATCTCCAAACGTTACTGAGGGACCTCTTCCTTCATGCACATCTTCAAGAGCGGTGACCTCTCCAGTCATGTGTCTAGAACATCCACTGTCGAGGTACCATATATGCGCTTTAGCTTGTGAGGAGTGCGCAGTGAAGCAGGAGACCTGAAAAATAGACATTAAAAATGCAGGTCCCCTTTATTCTTGAGTCCTAGAGTTAGCAACTTTTGACAACCCACTCCTGTCTGACCTTGGGATTTTTACGTCCCTTGGCATTAGGAGCAAATCGCAAAAGGCATTCTGCAGCCTTGTGACCTAAACCATCACACACAACACAATGATGAAGGCCACTTATAGATTGGGTTTTTACAAACTCTCTACTTTTCTTTGGCGCGGCATTCTTTACTGGAGCAGATGAACTAGCTTTGACAAACACCATCTTTTGAAGTTTTGGTGCGCTTTTCTTAAGTATGCGCATATGGCGTTAAGGCGCATAGCTTTCATGCGCATGACCCTTATACGCAGATTTGACATTCGAAGGAGAAGCGCAACAAATATCAAAAGGTGCGTTGTCAAGCGCAGATTCAACTTTAGCCTTACCCTTGGCTTTTCCAGTTTGCTTCTTTGGGTAGACATAATGGAAATTTTGTCTCTGGACTTTCTCCTGTTCTTTACCCATTGAAGCAGAATGCTTTGCTTTAGGAATTTCAATAGTTTGCTGTGGTGTAAACTCCTTTTCCTTTTCAGAGCAAACTTCACATTTAAAGTTATCACTAGTTGAGAACCCCAAGCCTTCCTTGTCTCCACTGGCTTTTTGGGATTCTAGAATTTGATCCATAGTGACACGAGATTTGGTCCACTCATCAGTGATCTTTGTGAGATCAGCTACTTGAGCGGCCAATTCTTCATTTCTTACTTTAAAAAGCACATTTTGATCTGTAAGAAAATGGTTCTTTTCAGTAAGAGGAGTCATGCTCTTAATCTGCTCCTTAAGGAGGGTGATCTCAGACTTTAAAAGAGTTCTCTCCGTCTTAAGCTGTGAAATTTCTCCAATTGATAAGTCCACTGCTTCTTTCATAGAATTAGATTTCTTGATTACCTTTTCAGCTTGATTGAAAATAGACTCACGCTCAGCAGCAGAGTCATCCTTTTCTATTACAATTTCAGCAGGAATTTCAAGAGATTCTTTTCGCGGAGATGGAGCTACAAATTTCTTTGATATGTCTGCTCTGGCAAATAAGTACTTGCCATTCTGTCTGCTTGGAGTCAGATGTCCCATTTCCACCAGTTCTGTGATAGTGGGACCTTTCTTCTGAATTGTCCTTGGCGCAGTCTTTGTGTCCATTTCGGGATCATTGTTTGAATCGCTATCAGCATCAGCATTAGCCACCAAGCAAAGCAGTCCATCCTCAGAGTCATCATCATCACTGTCTTCAGTGTCAGTCTCTATCCAAGTCTTCAGTTCCTTTTCTGCGTAGTCTTCTTCAGCAATCATTCCGCGCTGCTTTGATGATTTCTGCGTAGTATTCCTCTTCATGTACTCAAATTTTGGAGTAGGGCATTTTAAAGCAAAATGACCGGGATTTCTGCAGTTGTAGCAAACCAAGTCATCATCTTTCTTTGAATCTCTGCCTCGAGAAAACATAGCAGGTGGTTTGCTCGAGGATCCAGGTTTAGAGAATTTCCTGAATTTTTGGAATCGCTTAACGAACATAGAGAAATCATCATCATCCATTTCAAGTAAAGAGGAAGTAGAGACTTTGTCTGAGGTTTGAATAGGCGCAGGTTCATTTTGCGCAACATAGGAAACAAGTTTTCCTTTGCCTTCAGTTTCGTCGATTCGATCAAGCTTTAGCTCATACACTTTTAAGTTAGCGTATAAGCTGCGCAGAGGCCAAGTATCTAGAAATCCAGAATCTTCCAGATGACTTGCCTTGTGCACATATCTGGAACCTAGCGCATCTAAGAATTGAGAATTTACTTCTTTATTTGTGAAGGTAGTTCCAAGAGATTTACAAGAGTTTACAACTGCACAGAAGCGATCATAAGTTTGTCTCAAGGTTTCACCATCCTTTCTCATGAATCAGTTGAATTTTCTTTGCACCATAAATCTTTTGTTTTCATTGCTTACTTTGTCTCCATTCACATATCCTTCCATAGCATCCCATAGTTCCTTTGCAGTTCCACCGCTCACAATTTGATTGCGCGTGGAGAGGTCTAGAGTGCTAAGAATGATGTTTCTTGCTCTTCCATCGTAGCCAACCCATTTATTTTCTTCATCGGTCCATTCCTCTTTGGACTTCTTGATTGTAGGATTGTCCTTATTGGTAGCAGCATCAGATTAGCATTCATAGGGATGTAAGGTCCTTCAAGAACGATGTCATGGAGGATCTCATCGATAGAAGAAAAATGAGTGAGCATGCAGTGCTTCTAGATTTCGAAGTGATCTTCATTCAACACTGGAACATGTGAATAGTTAGCCATTTCCCAAGATTTTGAAGCCATCTTGAATCGGCACCCAAGCTGTTAAGCTTGAAAAACAAAACAAGTTTTATGAAGGTGTTTGCCCTGATACCACTTGTTGGTCCCAAAGGGGCAACAAGGGTATGAAAAATTCTAGAGGGGGGGTAAATAGCGTTTTAAAATTCTTTTCAAACCCTTTTGCAAATCAATGGCTTATGCGCACAGTTCTCAAATAAGCTAAGTATAGCGCGCAGAGAGAGTGTGAAATGCACAGCGGAAGTTTAAGCAGCACCTGCGCAGGAAAAAGCTGCGCAGAGATAAAAACGCACGCGCTAAGTTTTGGCATAAAGTGTTGGATAAAAAGGATTCTAAGGCAATAAGAAATAACAAGCACAGCAGCAAAGTATATCAATCTGAAAGATCAAACAAAGCGGTAATTCAGAAACGATTAAGTAGGAAATAAATAGCGAGAATAATGAACAGACTATTTGGAGAGGTTCGATCAATGAAATATCTACGTCCTCTACCAAGATGGTTAGTCTTGGATTTTCTAATGGAGATCTTATTATATGAGAGAGTTACAAAATACAGCAATGAAAAACAAACTATCTCAAAGATCTATAATCTATGAAGAGCAAATCCTAGACTAAACCGGTGTATCTCAAGAAGTATGATCTAAATGATCGAAGCTTCAAGAGGTGTGTATGTGTCAGAAATTCTGGGCTCTATGAATCTATGAGATGAAGAGCACGAAGAATTCTGGTGATAAGGCTTAGGATCTGGGCAGGAGTTTGAAGGTATGAAGGATTGAAGGTTGATCTTGAATCTGGGAATATTAGCAGCAATCTTCTTAACTTCAAGGATACTTATGAAAGCACAAACTTTAGCAACTTGGAAATGAAGATTAGCTGGCTATTTATAGCAGAGAGCTTAAAACTAGCCGTTGGAGCTCTGAGCAAGGACGATGAGCTGGCACGATATGATTAGTGCGCAGGTGTCCTTTATAGCCATTGAAGCTCTGATCAAAGTTGATGAACTGGCACAATATGATTGGTGCATAGGTGTTTTAGAGCCGTTGGAGACTGAGCATGAAGACCAAATTCAAAAGCTTCTTCTAGAAGGTTGACAGCTGTCTTCATTTGAAATATTTCTCTTGAGCGCGTCTCCACCGTTGGATCTGCTGAGTGTGCTTGCTTTGTCGATTCTGCACACCTCAGCATTTTTAATAAGCGTGCATCTTCTAAGCGCTTTCCAAGTTAGGTGATCAGAATGCATTGAAAACTAAGCAAGATAGAATGCTGCGCAGGAGAGACCTGCGCAGTGGTGTACTGCGCAGAGACCACATACTTGCTTAGATCTTCATTCCTTTTCGCTCTGAGGCCTATATTCTAAGCCTATACTATAAAATGGACTAAGCTAAAAATTGAAGTTATAAAACTTCTTACATAGAGTCCTAAAGTCCATAGAATATTCTTAGGTGATGGTATCAATCAATTCTAACAAAATTAGGAGTGTTAAGAGAGAAGCATACCCAACATTTAGCATGGATTGGTTCTAGTACATGTTAATAAAACAAGTAGAACATATTCTAGCAAGCAATTTATCTTTGATTTTAATTTGTAATTGGACTCATGTGGCGGTGACAAATTTATGTGCATGCCCGGTCGGTCAACCTTGGTGTAAGTAGTGTGAATAGTATGGATTCATGATGGGATGTTTAGTGGTGATGAACTGTATGTGTTGATTTGTGGTTGGGGGGGACATGTGTTTGACAAGTCGGGACCTAATCAGGTTTTCTGCAAAAGATGAAATGCCATGGAGTTCCTCTGAGGGTTATCTAGTGCGAGACTCATTTTCCTTGTGCAAGATGATCTGTCCAGATCGTTCCTTTAGTCATGTCGTGTCAAGGGAGATGACTATTGGTCTGACAACCATTGATGTGCAAACTCTAAGTAGGCCGAGCGTACTTTGTTGACAACTCTAGAGTTCCATGTCCGAAAGTCTCCGGTGAAGGTGATGAGAGACGTTATCTATTCCCCCATATTTATCTCATGTGTGGTCTAAGTCAAGCCCCAAGAATCTTGTATGTCGTAGATGACTCCATGAACAGGCTTATGAGGCTATTTTATTTGAAGAAGAGTGCTCTCCCGCTTGATGGATTTGAGGAAGGTTAAAGAAGAAATGATTTGAAGAACACTCTCCCTATTTTTTTATTTTTTTTATGACGCACCCTGATTTTTTGCCTAGACCGCCCTTTCAGATTTTCAATCTAGCGGGCATCTCTTTTGCGTCTTTTTTTTTGACAGAGTATGTACTCGAAGATGACTCAGAGAGGAGAGTAGTTTGTCTCTTATTGGGGGAGAGACATACAAGATTTTTGGGTTTGAATGTATTAGGCATTTTAGCTATCGACTTGGCTTTTGGTAAATTGTTCCAAGCATCGACTCGGTGAGGATAACGTACTTTGTAATGAGAGTTAGAGGCGAAGAGGATAGCCCCTAGTGCAGATTTATTTTAATGAGTTCGTACATCTTGAGAATGAATAGACTAGGGAAGGAAATGATCAAAAGCCCCTAGCCTTGATGCTTGGGTTTGAAGAAAGTTTATGAGAGTGGAGAAGAGGAAGTACTAGAAAGATAGTTCTATCTTTAATGGACCCTAGTATTTATTTTTGATGTCTTAAGTGTTTGTTCAATTCACTTTTTGATGGTGTTTAGGTGTGAGGGAGGAATAAAAACGAGATTCTTGAGAGAATGACTGATTAGAGAGTTGTTAACCTTTTTTGTGGTGAAAGAACTCTATTTTATAAGTATTGGATTACTCAGGGACCAAGCCTAGGAGTCCTAATTTTAGTAGAAAATAGAGTCCTTATTTGGAGAGGTTAAAGGAGGTAGGAAATAACCTAGGAAGCCTCCTATTAGATATTCTCCGGATTAGGAGAGTGCTGGCCAAGAAAGAGATCGGGACGGAGAAGGAAAGTGGATTAAGCCCGCAGACAGAGGAGATGTCTCGTACGAGATATTGATGTCTCGTACGAGGCATCCTGTGTTTTAATACTGTTTTGTCCTTGTCTAAAGTTTCTTTGTTCAGTTTAGCCCCTAACTAACGGAGTCAGTTAGAAACTTAATGAAACATGACAAAACTAAACGAGTTTTCATCCAAACACAAAGGCGAGACACAAGAGTAGTGTAATCATAAGTTTGAGTTCAAAATGGGGTGTCTACAACTAGTTACTATATAAGTTAATTATTACTATTAATAGTATTAGTTAACTATAATAATTACTTTATAAGTTAGTTTTTACTATTAATAGTATTAGTTAACTATAATAGGCTATATACATTAACTATTACTATTATTAGTATTGTTTAATTATAATAGTTATTATATAAGTTAAATTATTAATTTTTAATATTAACTAAATAAAATAGATACTATATCTATTAACTATTACTATTAATAGTTATTCCTCCCTGTAGATACCCCGGGGAACCACGGCTATAGGCTCGAGCGGTGAATTATCCTAGGATGTCTAACTTGTTTTAGAGTCGCCACCTATGTTTTGAGGAACATAAGAAAAACCTATTGATTGTAGCCTAAGTTTGATTACGAAAACAGAGATTCTTTGTTTTGAGGTTCGGGGGTTAGATTACGAGATGGGAAGTACCGAAACACCCATCTCGCCCAACTAAAGTTGGTCTTGCTTGATCAAAATCTACATGAATAATAACGTTCTTCTTCTTCTTCTTTAAGTCATGAAAAGGGGGTTTAAAATAGAGTTTGGAATGTAGGAGATAACTCCTTAACCAACCTCAATGAGATGAGGTGATCATTAGAGTCATGTCCCAAAATGATTTGGGTGATTGCACATTTGATTAGAGTAAAAGAGAGAGAGGAGATGAAGTAGAAAAGAAAGGAAAAGATGGACTTTTACCTACAATTCGAAGACCTTCAAATGTTGCTTGATGAGATCCTTGGAGAACCTTTAGAAAGTGATTTTGGTATAGTTTTTGTAAGTTCAATTTTCGGTCCTTGAAAATGGAGGTAAAGAGAGGTTTTTATAGGTGAAAGAGGGGTGTTTTTGGTGCCAAAACTCAGTCACCAAGAAATCATTCCCGGGCAAAATCCTGTAAATTGAGCAAGGAAGGGAATCCTGGCCAGAAATCTGTAACTGACGCCTAGAGGCGCGCGCTTCCTGCTTTGGGGGCGGGAGGCGCGCGCACCTGGCTCCTAGTGTCTGAGGCGCGCGACTCAGAGAAGGCAATTTTGACAGAATGGACTAGAAAGTCAGCCCTGTCATTCAGTTTAGTCCCTGGACTTAACGAAGTCAGTCAGGAACTTAACGGAAGTGACAGAAACTAACGAGAAACACTTAAAATGGGGAGAAACACAAAATCAAATGTGCAATCGGGGTGAGCGGTCCAAGGCGGGGTGTCTACACTCCCTCACACCTAAACACCATCAAAAAGTGAATTGAACAAACACTTAAGACATCAAAAATAAATATAGTATTGGATTACTCAGGGACCAAGCCTAGGAGTCCTAATTTTAGTAGAAAATAGAGTCCTTATTTGGAGAGGTTAAAGGAGGTAGGAAATCACCTAAGAAGCCTCCTATTAGATATTCTCCGGATTAGGAGAGTGCTGGCCAAGAAAGAGATCGGGACGGAGAAGGAAAGTGGATTAAGCCCGCAGACAGAGGAGATGTCTCGTACGAGATATTGATGTCTCGTACGAGGCATCCAGTGTTTTAATACTGTTTTGTCCTTGTCTAAAGTTTATTTGTTCAGTTTAGCCCCTGACTAACGGAGTCAGTTAGAAACCTAACGAAACATAACAAAACAACTAGTTTTCATCCAAACACAAAGGCGAGACACAAGAGTAGTGTAATCATAAATTTGAGTTCAAAATGGGGTGTCTACAACTAGTTACTATATAAGTTAATTATTACTATTAATAGTATTAGTTAACTATAATAATTACTTTATAAGTTAGTTTTTACTATTAATAGTATTAGTTAACTATAATAGGCTATATACATTAACTATTACTATTATTAGTATTGTTTAATTATAATAGTTATTATATAAGTTAAATTATTAATTTCTAATATTAACTAAATAAAATAGATACTATATCTATTAACTATTACTATTAATAGTATTAGTTTATTATAATATTTATTATTATTATTATATAGATTAATCATTGCTATTAATATATATTAACTATTACTATCAATAATATTAGTTAATTGTAACAATTATTATAATAATAGTAATCATATATATTAACTATTATTATAAATAGTATTAATTAAAATAATGATTACTATATCAGTTAACTATAATTTTTTGTTTATTTTTTTTTGAGAAATAGTATTGATTTCTCGTGCAGAGCACGGGTTACCCGCTAGTGCTTTAAAAAGAGTAGAGAAAAAGAAAGAATGGAAAAAACAAAAAGAAAAGTAAGGTAAAACCCAACCACTCATTCCAAACTAAGCTGGCGAAAAAATTGTATTTGAAGCCCTGATGTGATAATATAGGTTGAAGGTGAAAAGATTGATACATTTTGGCCCCTTAATCTATCTTTATTAACCATATGAAAATAAAATACTCTCAATTAACCCCTTATAAATTAAATCAATTTCAAACTAACCAATTTGTTGATCACATGCTCAGTACATGGGGACTTAACGAGATTTTTAACGAATTCCGTTTAAAAATAAATAAATAAACTAAAATGGCGAAACAATTGTATTTCAAGCCCTGATGTGATAAAAAATATATTGTTGGAAGACACTTATCGATTTTAGGACCTAGATTGTAATTAACCTATTTCATAAACCAACCCCACCACAATTAGCATGAAAGTCTATTTTTTACCTAATCGAGTTTCACCATTTAAAGACTACCCCCCCCCCCCCCCCCCCCGTCTTTCTTTTATTATCTTCAACCCCTTTATCTCTAGAAACCCCCTCCCCACATGCATCCCTCCTATCATCATGACCATACCACCCACTTTACTCTAGCGCCATTTTCTACAACATTCTCACCCACTTCCACCCTCTACCCTCTTCCTACGCATCCGGTCATGATCTTTTCCTCCATTCCTCTCTCTTCACATATTCCCCCTTCTTTTCTCACAAATCCAACTACTATGTAGGCTCCAGAGAACATATCCAAAAACTCTATAGACTTAGAGCGTAGGTCCAACAGTGATATTCTCCTTTCTCTTCTTCCCCAATCTCTCTTCACATATTCGACATATAGTATTTGATTCCTAATACATTATAAAAAAACTCAATACAACATGTAAAATAATTATCCTAAAGCATATCATGCAACAATGTTATTTGATTCGTCTCGATGTGATGAATAACATGTTGGTCATGGATAATTAATCGATTTATAGATATATTGACATTTTTTGTTGAACTTTTTGAGAAATTTATATATCATGGTTTTTTAGAGTAGCCAAACGTGAGAAGATAAGGAATGCATAGTATTTTTGTCTTATCTATAGCATTTAAAAAAATATATATAGCAGTTACTTTGTTCTTATTTTAAGACTCAGTTGTCTGTCTCAAATTTATAAGTAGGCCAAAGAGGTATGATTGTTTCAGAGAATTGACCAATCAAATTTGATGATGGTAGATTCGCATGATTGGAGATAAAAGCATGAGATACCACTAATGTTATGATGTAGATTGAGTCCATAATAACCTCTAGCTTCATTGGCATTCCTTAGCTATTACGGGGGATGTATGGATACTGGAGAATCATTAACCAATAATAATGAAATTCAAATATCCAATTATGGGACGCGTAAATTATATACAGTTAAAGAGGAATCAATATTTGCTCCAAAAAGAAAAAGAAAAAGAAAAGAAAGAAAGAGGAATCATCACAATTTTATGATTAAAGATATTACATTTACATAATGTCATTAAATAATTATTTATCGTACAATAACTTTTATGCCAGATTGAGGGACCTTGCCATGTAATTTCCTCAAAATATGTAAAAAATTCAACTTCAATCAGTTTATTTACATAATGTCATTACATCATGATTGCAAAATTTTTGAGGTCCATAAGCTTATCACACATGGTTATTAGTTTTGGTAACTCAAGTATCAAGCCTACCAAACAAATTTATAGGTCTTATAGTTGAAGTATAAGACATATAAATGCGTATATAAACTATAGATAAGTAAACAAGTAAAAGTTTAAAGTACTGCATCCGTTGTCATCTGATCGTAAGCTATCTCCCAAGAATCAATAAGATTGACATTTAGGAGTCTTGTGTACCATACACCATAACTACAAAATACTTCATTTTTGAGATTTTAACCTAACATTTTAAATCAAATAATAGTAAAATACAATAACTACTTACTACTTTGTGAGAATATTAGCCATTTTTTTTATCACGTGTTTTGCTCTCTTTTAGTTGATTGTCTTGTTGATTCTAGTTTGATAGACATAGGCATCATCATCATCTGTTTGTTACCTATGGCCATCTCTTTCCTCGACCCTCCTTTTCAATGAGTCTATTATTGCTATTTTTTGCTTTCATTTTGTTGTTTTATCCTATATATATGTGTGTGTGTGTGTGTGTGTGTGTGTGTCAATCTTCTTTACTTCCAATTCGTCATTTTATATAACTTCATCACTAAAAACATAGGCAAATTGCAATTTAGTTACCTGAGTTTGTCGTGATGTTTCAATTGGTTATCCAATTTGTAATTGTTACTAGGGCTGTTACACGAACCGAGCTGGCTCGAGCTCGACTCGTGAAAGCTCGAGCTCGAGGTGAAGCTCGAGTCGAGCTCGAACTGATTGTCAAGTTCTTTTTTGTTATCGAGCCGACCGTGTTCGGCTCGTTTAGCTCGTTAAAAGCTCGAGTTCGGCTCGATAAGCTCATTAAAATTGAATTTTTGTTTTCGAACGGCTCGAACTCGGCTCGATAAGCTCGAATTCAGCTTGATAAGCTCGTTAAAGCCATATTTTTCTTAAAAAAATGTCTAAGCTCGAGCTCGGCTCGTTAAAACTCGAGTTCGATATCGACTCGAGTTGTTCGAGAGCAGCTCGCGAGCTCGATTCGACTCGAGATCGAACAAGCAAGTGGGCTCGAGCTCGATAAGTTCTAAACGAGCTCGAGCTCGACACCCCAAACCTCGACTCGGCTCGTTTACAGCCCTAATTGTTACTAAATATGTCTTTTTGTTGCAATCGGGTATAATTTTGGCTAGCCCGTTAAAAAACTCTCGAAAATGGATGAAAAACGTAACAAGCTTCTTTAAAAATCGTAATGATAATCCCTACAATTTAAATTATCACACTACACCCCCTAGATCTTAACGAATAGAAACCCTAACCCCCCCCCCCCAATTTCAAAAAGATTTACTAAAAAAAAACAAAAAACAAATCTCAGATTTGGAAATGATTTAATTCAGAAATTTCATTAAATCCTTTAATATTTTTTAATATATTAAGATTAAAAGATAAATTAAAAGTTAACTTACTAGTAATTATATGAACAGTATATGAAGCAAAAGAAAAGTAAAAAAGAGAGAGAGAGAGAGAGAGAGAGAGAGAGAAAAGGAAGAAGCAAAAAGTAAAAGAAGCGAAAAAGTAAAGGGGAAAAAAACCAAATTACACTTAAAGAATAGCTAATCACAAAACTTTAGCCCCAAATTTCTTCTTCTTCTTCTTCTTCTTTCTCCCACTCCAAGCAACAACAATGGCGTCCCAATTCTTCTTCACCGATTCCCACTACTCCCATAGTATAATCGTAGTAGCAATCTCTCTCTTAACGGCCTTAGTCTGCAAAACCATCTCTTACCTCCTCATCTACCGCACTTCCTCATAAAAATCCCTCAAATCCACCATTGATAAAGCCTCCAAGAAACTCAAATCCATGAAAACCGATACCTGGGCACCGATCGAATCCAAGAAATCGAAAACCAAGAAAATCGTTCGGTTTGAATCCAGTTTAAGGAATCGAATCAGGATCTCTCTATATTCAAGTTCAAATCTGGCGGAGTAGTAGCAATCGTTCTGTTCGTTGTTTTTGGATTCTTGAATAGCTTGTTTGAGGTAAGGCGGTTGCGAAATTGCCATTTGTTCACTTCCGGCTGGTGCAAAAGATGAGCATTGAGTTCTTTTTTTTTTTTTTTTTTTTTAATTTTTGGGCTTTGAAAATCTTTGATAGATTTGTTTAGGCAGTGTTGTAATGTTTTGGTGATGGTGAAATACTGGTGGTGGTTGATGATTAGATGGTGGTTGTAGTGCTTTTGAGTGGAGGAAATTAGTGGTGGTGGGTGATTTAGTGTTTCTTTGGTTTAATTAATTGATTTTATTTTTTGGATCGGGAAAACAATTAAAATGAAAAAGCTTATGTTGGTGTATAATTTTGTTCATGGTGGTGGAACAACGGCGACAGTGGCAAAAAGGAGGTGGTGATGGTTTTTTGGTGGTGGTGGTGGTGGGTAATTGTGCAAAAGGTTGAAGATGGAAGGATTACATATTAATATTTGTCCTTATGTTAGTTTTTAAACATTTGTTAAGAGGTGGGGGTGTAGTGGGATAATTTGAACTGTAGGGGTGATCAGTGCAATTTTGAAAGAAGCTTGTTACGTTTTTAATCTATTTTTGTTAGTTTTTTGACGGGTTAACCAAAATTACACTTGATTGCAACAAAAAGACTCATTTAGTAACCAAATTATAATGAACACAAATTGGATAACCAATTGAAACATCGTGACAAACTCAGGTAACTAAATTGCAATTTGCCTCTAAAAAGATCCCTAATTGTTTTGACGGTTTCTTTCGTTAGATTCTTTTTGAATTTCATTTTCTTTTGCCTATTGGCCATCTACAAATACAAACAAAGCGAAACAGGTTAAGAGTTTGATAATTAAACTTTAAGATGCATGCAAGCATTTATATGTTTGATACTTAACCTAATCGATCAATTTATACAATTTATAGGTTTGCTAATTCAAGTATAAGAGCCATTATTAGTCATATATAGGTCAATCATCAAACTTATAAAGCCATATGTGGTTTCTTATACTATTTCTATATGACTTTCAAACACAATATTATGGGTCTTATTCGTGAGCTATCAGGCCTATTAATTGTTAATAAGTTAATTATAAGACTTATAAACCCACTAGGTTTTTGTAGATGTATTCTTTAATACAGTAGAATCTTAAAATCCATTTAAGCGCACTTTTATAGGAATTATTCATGACCTATCAGCACATATTAATGGCATTATAGGTCAACCATAAGACTTATAAAGCCACTAGAAGTTTCATATTTGTATTACTTTTATAGTACAACTACAAGACCCATTTATACAATTTGAGGCGATATAAGAAAGAATTATAAGTGAACCGTAAGACTTGTGTCATTTGAGGTTTTATAGTAGCAAAATTCCTATTGTAGAAATGTTGTTGTGGTCAACAATGGATCATAAATCGTTGTCAATAACTTACTTCTTCAACATAGTAGTTTTTTTGCACGAGAAAGAGAGAGTCAGTTTTTTTTTTTTTTTGAATCCATGAAATTTATAGAGGTAAGTTCGTATATGTACGTAAAATTTAATTAAACTGAAAGATATTAACGTCCATTAAATTGTTTACGGGATTGTATATGTTTTTGAAAATAAGTTGTTATAGGATGCCATATGTAATTTGAAAAAATGTAGGGTCATTAGCATTTATTTTTATTTTCAATTTTTCATTTTTAATAATTTATAGTATTTTTGTCATTATTCGAATGGTGGGTGTAGTTACAAAATGAGGGTGTGAATAACCCAACTCTTCAACTAACCTAAAAAAAACACTGACGTCACGCAGGAGAAAGAGAAAATATAAGGGTTTTCGTTTTGTGTGTGTGTGGACTCTCCATCTGTTGCGTATTACCTTAAACCCCTCTCATCCTCTCCTTCAACAAAACACACACACACACACACACACACAAACCTCTCTATTTTTTTCATTTTTTTTTTTCCTGTTCAATTCCCTTTGCCCAATTCAAAGTTTTTGGCCAAATTTCTAAAAAAAGAAGTGATTTTTGAGTCAAAGTTTTGATTTTTACTCAAGAAATGACAACGAGGGTTGGATTAAGATTGTTGAGGGAATGCGTTAATCGTAAGCTAAAATCAGGGGATTATTATCATTATTATTCGACAGCTTCTTCATCTTCATCTGCAGCAGCTGCTCCTATCAAACCCAAGTTTCCTCATTCTTCCAAGAAAGTAATCTCTCTCTCTCTCTCTCTATATATATATATATATATATGTATATATGTGTATTATATACACTCTCTGTTTTGAATTTTTTTAGCTTCTTCTTGTTACATTATCTGTATTGGATTTTGGATTAATATGTGCATTCAGAAAATTTCAGTTATAGTATTAGGTAGACTGGTAGAGGAGGACTAATAGGAATTTGAAGAGGAATCAGTGTGCTGAAAATCAAGGTTTTTCTTTGCAAGTAACATAAAACGTCGCCAATGATTTCCGGGTAGTAGAACTAGTTTATGGTTGAAGCTATTGCCCAAGATAGTTAGAATTCTAAAACACAATTACACCGACATACTGCATCCATTACACACACACACACACACACACACACACACACACACACATATATATATCTATGTGCATAAAGTAATACACACATCTCTTTGATGCATTTAGTGAGATTGAATACGAAAAGCTGAGTGTTTGGGAATATATGTGGAGTTGATTTTCTTTTTAAGATTGTGTGTATTAGGAATGGGGATGGGAAGCAGGAAGTGGGGAAGTGATACATGGTTGTAGTGGCAATTTGGTGATTGATCTTTTGTGAAACAAATTAGAATTCGAAATTTCAGTTGTAGTGTAAAGAACTGTGAATTTGTGATGCGAAATCAATGGAAGTTCTATAATGCTTGACTTCTTGATTCTAAAATCTATGTTGGTATTTTTCCTACCGTAGGGAATATTATTGACGGGAGCAACCATCGGTCTAATTATATCTGGAGGAGCTTATGCTAGTACTGTGGATGAAGCAACTTTCTGGTAATTATTCTTGATTTTTGAAAGGGGAAAAGTCGAGTGGTAGGATTGTACCTAGCATCAGGTCTCTCATGTTGGGCATTTATGAACATCTGCGTTCGTTTTTTGTTCGAATTCAAAGAATTTTCCACAATGTTGTGGGGAATCTATAGATAGTGAATTTAAGTGACAAGTGGGACTATGTGAATTGTGAAGAGCACTGTTTTTAGAGTTTCTATAAGATCTTAACTGACTAGTTTATTATTCATCTCACTGTTGTATGTTTTGTTGTATTGTCTGGGAACCAGCCAATGGTTTTTGAGCGAGATGTTCTTATTATTGGTTATGGTTATGTACGTGTTATTCATGTTTTTTTTTCTTTTCTCAAACTGCCATTTAGAAAAGTGTCCCGTCTTTGTTGACGAAGTAGGTACCAAAATGTGTTACCTTTTGAATTCACTTTTGATTATAGCGAAATCATTGTTTAGGGAAAATTGAATATGCTATTGGCTATAGCAGAGAACTAGGATACGCTATTGGCAACAACGAATTTTCTTTTCTGCAATTTCCCCACTAAGTATTTGCTGTGGGGAAAATAGACTATGCTATTGGCCAAACAAGAATTATGTTTCCCCTGATTTTAGTGAAAATAGAATATGCTATTGCAAGTAGTTTAATGTGCTAAAACATTGAATTTACTATTGACAATAGATAATTAAAGAAAGAGCACATTTTTGGTAAATACTTTTCAATGAAGACATTATGGGACATGCTTTGTCTATTAGTGACAGTTGGAGAAAAAATATATTCTGTTATTCTTCTTCATTTTCCAATTTATTCTAAGTATTTCTTCCTTGTTGCTTATCCTCTTAAAACACAAATGTTTTTTAATTTGGTATATGATGAGTTGACTTCTTGCATTACATTATTATTTTTCTTAATTACATATTTGTGTAACTACTCGTTTCTCTGAAAACCATCGTTAACTACGAATCTAAATGCATTTTATCTTCCTTATCTCTGTGAATTTACCAGAATAGACCCTGCTTGACAAGCACCCTGATTTTTTCTCTAGGTAACATCTACTACGCTATTTTTTATTTTAATTTTTTGGAACATTAAGAACAAATATAACACCCCAGAATTGTACTTTTTCTTTAGAACTTGAGGTACAGACGTGCGAGTCCTGAATTCTGATCTTTGATTTTCTTTAAATAGAAGCTTTAGGAGGTTATGTAGATGCAAAAATTCATTTTTTAGAGTAGTAAGGCTTGACATAAAATGAGGGCTAGCAATGTGAGATCTTTCTGAGAAAGTTTTTAGAGGTACATGTCTTACATTTTGGTTAACTGGTTAACAGAACTTCAGAAGCTGCTCTTTAAATGGTTGTGGCAGTTGTCGATGGACATTATTTTCTTTGGCCTAATGTGATCAGAAGCAAGTTTTGGCTCGGTCAAAACTGAAGATGGTAAATGAAGTACCCAGTTTTCTATGCAAGCTCTTGGAATTTCATTTCTCAGTCATCCAATGGTGTCATATTTCGATATAGACTGGGCACTGGAAGCATGATCCGGTCTGAGAACTATTATGGACTCTAGAGAGTCAAGAACAACCTATCCTGTCACATATCCAAATTAGTTTGCTTATCCTAGCTAAATGGGACCCAGTCGCTTTTCTTTATCAAATTTCACTTGAAATCAAAGTTGAGTTCTCGATTAAAGTTTAGTCTTGGACCATGTTCATGATAAACTAAGAACAACCTCTATTGGTAAAGTAGGCTTTCCTTTAAAGATTTGAGTCTGGATGCATGCAGGCTAGTGAACCCATTCTTATAGTCCTCCATTCTAAGATGACTTTGTGTTATTTCTCTCGTCTTTTTATGTTCGCATGAGGCCTGAGTTAGTCCATGTACGTCAGAGATTTTCTTTTGCAAAAAAAGGGAGGGGTTTGGGCTCTGCAAAGGTTCTATGGTCCAATGAAGTTTGGGGTTTTTCTTCTTCCCAGTATTATTGCATTTGGACTGAATGAAATGCTCAAATTTTTAACAACTAGTCTGTCCTGGAGTTTGTTATACTACCTATCATCTCTCTAAAGCTAGGCCGCTGGTGCCGCCCTATCTCCCCCTAAATTCTAAAGTTGGACCCTGAACCCCCAAAGAAACTGAAATGCTGAACCCTAAAACCATAAACCATAGACCCTAAGCCTTAATATCACATACTCCATCTTCAATGAATGTCCGAATTTGCAAAATTTTTGTCCCAAAATGAATGTCCAAATTATTGGAAGTTACTAAATCGTCCCTTGGCATACAATGTTCTAATTCATACTTAGACTTACTATGCAATATAATGAGATCATTAGGGTATTGATGTACTTTTGTTGCAAAAAATGCCTAACATGAACCTTTTAGCTAATGTCCCTCAGAGTGAAATTCGGACATTCATTTAGGGACGGAGGGAGTACATATTATTGAAAAAATTGCTATTGACATCCAATTTATCCCTATTTGAACATGAAAACCAAAGTGCACCTTATAATGTACAAAAAGCAAGAAAAAAATTGTAACCTGTACTGTAAAAAAAGGCGTTGCGCTACCTTACCCTTGAAAAATAATAAAAAATAAAAATCTAATAATGATGCGTTCTGTTTTATTTATGTTTCTGATCAAAAATCATATTCCATCATGGCATCTATTGTTGGATTAGCTTAGGTCATGGATTATTCATGTAACTTAACATTTTGTGCAGTGGCTGGCTATTCTCAGCAACAAAACTTGTAAATCCATTCTTCGCATTCCTGGATCCTGAGGTTGCTCACCGGTTGGCTGTCACAGCAGCAGCTAGAGGATGGGTTCCTAGGGAAAAGAGGCCAGACCCGCAAATTTTAGGACTTGAAGTTTGGGGCAGACGATTCTCCAATCCTGTAGGCCTAGCTGCTGGTTTTGATAAAAATGCAGAGGCTGTTGAAGGCTTACTTGGGTTAGGTTTCGGTTTCGTCGAAGTCGGGTCGGTAACTCCAGTTCCACAGGAGGGTAATCCAAAGCCTCGCATTTTCAGATTGTCAAATGTTGGGTAAATTACTTGATTAATGTTATATATTGACAATGTTTCTTGAGTTGGGGTAATGAAAAGTATGTTTCTTTTTTCTAAGCTATTATTTTTTTGTGGGCAGTGCTATAATTAATAGGTGTGGCTTCAATAGTGAAGGAATTGTTGTCGTTGCAAAGCGGTTGGGTGCCCAACACGGGAAGAGAAAGTTGGATGAAACTTCTAGTACTACACCTTCGAATGACGAGGTTAAACATGGAGGAAAAGCAGGACCTGGAATTCTTGGGGTCAATCTGGGAAAGAACAAGACCAGCGAAGATGCAGCTGCAGATTATGTACAAGGCGTACATACATTATCCCAATATGCTGATTACTTGGTAGCTTTTCTATACCCGCTTAATAATCTTGTTCTTGTTCTTCATCTATATCTTTGTTAGGTATCCTGATTGAATCTATAGATTATAGACAACCTTAAAGTCTTGTTCTATGGGACACCAAAACTGGCAAATGTTGCAATTTGAAATGGGACGCAGGGAGTACGTCTCTATTTGTGTGGTGTGTGTGTTAGCGTGCGTAAGAAAGCAACCTAGTTACTTGCTGTAACTATTTAGATCTTTCACCCAACTTTATGAATAAAGAACCTTGTTTGCCATTTTCCTGTGAGATATCCAATCATACAGTTTGGGTTTTCCAATTCTGTTAAAATCTTGTGAACCGTGTCCGGGTTTCTTTTTTACGTCTCTTGATTTTTCCTTGAATCTCCCAAACCCATGAATCTCTCTCCTTCTCTCCCGCCTCCCTCTCTTTCTTTCTCATGCTTCTTGACTTGATCTTCTTGATGAATTCTCTAACTTCTTTTTGAATGACGAGTTTTTCGATATCAACAGTTTGGTGGCTTAAATACTTTATCAAACAGTTCTATGGTTCGAAAATGGATTCTTTACTTGGTCTAATAAATAGGCTTTCTTGGTTAGAAGAATATGAAAACCATTTAAGTTGCAGCTAAATGACATGATTGGTGTGTATCAACACTTCAAAGATTACTATAGTGTTACTTATCATCCTGGAATATTACCTCGCTATAGTTGTGAAAGGCTAGCGTCTTTTCTGCCCGCCTCGCCTTTTTGGCGCCTTTAGGGGCCAGTCGCCTTTTGGTATTGAGGCGGGCTTTTGTGTGTCTTTTGGCACAGGCAACGACTTTCTTGGTTATAACTACTGGAGTGAGATGTCCGCCTTTGGAAAAAGGCGCAATAGGCATATGTGTAATGTTAACTTAGGCCTTATTTGTAATTTTAGTTTAAGGGTTTAGCTTAAACTTGGTCATTTTGGAAAAAAAAATTGGGGTAAAGATAGCTTGTGGCTTGCAAAAGAAAGAAATATACCCTTAATTTCTTTTAAGTGGACGAAAGAAAAGAAGAGCGACAAATGACGAACAAAGGCAAAAGAGTGCCCCAATTAACTTTGGTTTTGTTTGCTATTTACGTTGTTCTCTTCTTCTTACTCTTTGAAGTTTCAATTATCTCATAGACTCTTATGTTCATCCCTAGGCATCGACTTAAATGTTTGACATTATAGATTAACTTAATCTGATATACTATTCTCATTTCTTACATGCTTTGAAATTTATTTTCGTTTCTTAAATTACTACTTATTTGATGATTTGAACATCATAATTCAAATTAATGTGCCTTTTGTCATAGAATTCTCACTTTTGGTGTTTGAATTATATTAAGCTACTATTACATGTGGAATTGTGACATTTATTTAACGCAAATTTTTGTTTAGAACATGTTTTAATCTTTGTAGTAATATATGTTGCATATATATACCCCCTCCGTCCCACCTCACTTGAGACTTATTTCCATTTTGGTCCGTCCCACTTCACTTGAGACTCCCCAAAATGGTATTCTTTTTATAATTTTATATTCAATCTACCCCACCCACTCATTCTCTCTCTTCATTTTCCACCACACAATTCATTCAACCAACCTACTATTAACCCCACTCATTCTCTCTCTTCATTTTCTACCACACATTTTTCTTATTTTATTCTTTTTTCTTACTTATTGTTCCCACCTCTTAGGTCTCAAGTGAGGTGAGACGGAGGGAGTATATATATATTACTATTTTTTGCTCTATTTTACCGCCTTGCTCGCCTTTTGGCCGCCTCACCTTTCGCTTTTTCTACATACCTCCCGCCAGCCTCTCGCCTTTAACAACTATGTACCTTGCTATGGATGAGAAATTGAAGACTAAATTGTTATTCCCTCTGGCTTCAAATATAAGCAAAAAAAGACAACTTTCTTTCGCCTTATAAGAAAATCTCATCAATTTCCATGCAAAACTCATTAAATGCAATTGTATTTGATACTCTTTTACCAAAATTACCCTAATTAATTATTTATGTTCAAAGATAAGTTCACATTTATTAGATACTAATATGAGGACATATTAGTAATTCTAACATGTTTTCGTTATAAAATCAAGACAATTAAACTACTTTAACCACACTCTTTATCTGTGTTAAAGTCTTTTTTTTGTGCTTATAAATGAGGCCAGAGGGAGTATTAAGTAGCAAAATATGTATAAATTGTGAAGATAGGTATGTGAATGAGGTGGTTCATGCTAGTATACACATGCTCTTTTGGATTTTGGGTCTGGTTCGAATGGAAAAAAAGAGGCTACTGGGAGCTTACGGGGGCATATATGGTTATGGGTTGTGAGTTTGATTTTAAAGATATAAGAGACAATCAGTACATTATCTTTTTTGCATTACATAAACGTCCTGGAATGCTGCCTTCCAATGTTGAGTTTTTGCTGTGCAGGCCTTAAGATTAATTTGGCTAAATGTGGAATTGCAGGGATTAATTTAGGAGATGAAGTCGGAATCTCGTATGGTCCCTTAATTATGTGTTTTTTCATGGCTTTTGTCTTATCTAGGGGTTCGTGAGGAGGTAATGCTAGGGTTGTCTTTTTGGGACCATATGGTGGAAAGGGTCTTTTACATAGTGGATGGTCCCTTGTAACATTCCTTTCCTTTTCTGTTTTTTGTTTAGGATCCCAGTTAGTGTAGGAGATACTCCCTCCGCCCCAGTTTAAGGTTCTTACTTTCTTTTTTTTGTATGTCCTAGTTTAGGGTTCTTAGTTGCTTTATTCCATAAATTGAAAAGAATGAATAGTGCTTTGGAGAATCTTGCCCTCAAAAAGTTCATTTAATTACAAAAAAACCATTACTTACCTAACTTACTTTCACCCACTTGCTTCATGAATAGTGTTTTGGACATTTATACCCTTCACTCTCTACTTTTGGTTGACTCATTTTCTTTGTTTTTGCCTTGGTTTCTTAATAAGCGTGCATAGTCAAACTAAGGACCTTAAACTGGGACGGAGGGAGTATGATCTAGTGGCTTGGGTCCTCGGGAGAAAGTCTCCAGGAGGAGTGCAGATTGACATTGGGGAACTTGGACAATTTGGATTTCTTAATTATCGGTACATGCTGACATTTTCTTAGGGAAAAACAATTAAAACCAATTTTGGATTGCTAAAAACAATGGACGAGATGCTAAGTTTTCTGGTTTTATTTTTCACAAGCCCGTTGAAATACAATTCAACAGTATCACCATTCTCTTCTTTAATCCGTTCACAGATTGGGATGGGGATCATACCCACTTCGGGATGTATTTTACTTGCTTATATTGTTTTACCTTTGGTTCATAATACCCAATTTGACCCTTTTATTAGAAGGGGGGGGGGGGTTGACAAATCTCATGGAACTTTCATTTCTTCCTGAATCTAAATGATAGAGAATCCGTCTGTGTAGCGTCCTCTTCTTCATTTCATGCACATATCAGTCTTTACTCCAATAGAATCTCAGGTTTTGGAATCGGAGGATTCTGGGAAATTGGTGTTTGTAGTTCGGTTTTAGCTCATTTGATTTCGTTGCTGGTTTCTTTTCCTTTCCGTCCCCTCATCATCTTTTATGTGGAAGGTGAGGGTTGCTTTTGACGTGAGAGCCTTTACATGGACTTTAGAGCTTTATAAGTTCAATACTAATGACGTATGCAAATCAACAGATCTACCAATACAATTTCTCTGAGTTGATGTTTGAATTGTCAGACCTTGGGCGAGTCTTGTGATCATTTGTTCGCCAGGTGCAGTCAGAGGTGCTAAAAATTCTTTGCAACATCTTACTGACGGACTGCTTTTTCTTTTTTGTACATTCTCTTCCATAAGCTTATGTAATACATTTCTGCCTGTATAAAAACCCCCACTTTAGTTGAAGCCGTTTTTCTGCTTTAGTCTGGAGTTAGCCCGAAGAAAGGTACTCCCTCCATCCCATAATAAAGGTTAATTATTTCCTTTTCGGGCATTTCATAAGAAAGGTTACTATCCCAATAAATTTCATGATACTTCTTTATTCAATGGCACCCACTTGCCCTCTCACAACAACAATCCACTTACTATTTCCTACCCCCCATTCTCTCTCCTACTCTACTGTCATACTCACAACACCTACTCACTATCACTATTATATTTATTTTTCCTTAATTCTCGCACATTCAATTTTGGTAACCCTTGTTATGGGGCGGAGGGAGTATTAGAAAGTGCTGTTACTACTTCGATTTGTCTTAGGGTGAGGTATATGAAGAGGAAGGAACCAAATGATCGTTGAAGTGGAGGACATGTTCATACTACCCTCAATGCATTATCATTCCTTTAAATGGATGAAAGTATAATTAATAGTGACTTTTTTTTTGACTAATTTGACACGAGATTTGTCTGCTGCAATTATATAGTATAGGCCATTTGTAATTTCTTCTTTTGATGGAGGCTTGTCTGTCTCTTCTATATATTTTCTCAATGATCTAATACATTTTTTTTTTAAACATGTGTTGGAAAGTCTTGTTCGGCCTAAATCTTGCATTTTCCTTTTGTCTTCTTGTCTATTAAAACCCAAAGTTTCATTGACACCTGTACTTTTGTATGGTCTCTAGTACTTAGTCGGCGACAATCATAAGGATTCGTCCCAGATATGTGCGTTGTGTGCTGCTGTCAATGTGAATCTCATGACCATCTCATCCTTCATTGTCCGACTCCTGTGGCTTGGTAGTCGTAAAATACTTGATGAATGAGGATGTGCCTTTCTGCCATTGAAGGTTTTCTAGTATTACATTTATGGATTCTGGAAGAGGCAAGGATGTGGCTTGTTTGTGGAGATAAGAGATCTTAGCGAGCCTGTGATGTTCTCCCTCTGTCCTGGTCCTAACAAAAATCTTAAACTTGTTATTGAAACACCATCGTAAATACTATCAATAACAAGTTTTATATTTTCATTAGGCTAACCTAATTATTGGTCAAAGTTGACTCAAGTTAACAACCAAAAAAGTGGGATTAATTTGCCGGGATGGAGGGAGTTATCGGCATTGAGAGAAATGTAGATTTTTTTCCAAACAAACCTTTTCCCTTGCTAAATAGATTATCCAATTTCTCGCCTCTTTATGCTCATCTGCTTTGAGGCACTTTCTGAGGGCTGTTGATGACACACGTGACCATGAATTGTCGAGCACTTCTCCATTAGATGGAATAGTCGGTTATGTCTCTCTTGGTGTACAGCTTCTCCTCCGGACATGTCTGTCTAGATCATCCAGTAATATTTTTTCTTATTATATGTGTATATATGTGTGTGCGCTACATGCAACACACACACACACACACACACACACATTCTTCACGTTGATTTTAATATACTTTTTTTCTTATTAAGAAAAGTATCTCTGATATGATCACCCTTATGTTTAAGGAAAATAAAATAGTATAACCTTTACTCTTTCTGTTACATGAACATCTGTCACACCTCAAGTAATTGCCTTCATTTTAACCGACTGTTGTCTTAACTGTTGTAGCGTGTGTTCACTGATGATGAATTTGCTCCCCCAGTAACAAAATTTGCATCTTTTTTCTAGGTTATTAATATTTCATCGCCCAATACCCCTGGATTACGCCAACTTCAGGGGAGAAAACAGTTGAAGGATCTTGTCAAGAAGGTTCGAAGTTCTAAGAAATATGCATATGTATATTTTCTATTTTGAGATTAACTTCTCTGAGAAGTTACATTAATATTTGGAAAAAAGGAATACTTAAAATCTATCTCGCTGTCACTAAAGGTTCAAGCAGCTCGCGATGAAATGCAGTGGGGTGAGGAGGGTCCACCTCCATTGCTTGTTAAAATTGCTCCAGACTTGTCTAAACAGGACCTTGAAGATATTGCAGCGGTAGACAATGCACTTGCAGTCTTTCATGCTGTTATTTATTGTGCAAATGCTGTTGTGATATGTTTTTTTTTTTTGTGGTTGTAGGTTGCTCTTGCTCTTCGCTTGGATGGTTTGGTACGTTTTCCATCAGAAAAGCTTCAAATAGCCTTTCAGCTCTTTATGGTTGTTTAATGTTCTTAAGGGCAATTCCAACAATGGGTATCAAATGCAAATTTGATACCCATATGGAGGTACTAAGAACTCCATTGGTAAAAGTAGATGTTACCAAATTTTGGTGTGGTATTAGCTAAGTAAGGTAGCAAGGTAGCAGTTTACTACCTTTTGGTCATACTTTAAAATAATTGTTACTGTCAAAAGTAATGGTCATACATTTATTTGTCTTTTTATATAATGATAAAGTGACGACTATTATTTTTTTTTAAACATTTTAAATAAGGAAAAAAGTTTTAAGTAAAGCAATGGTTATAATTTGATGATGGTAAAAATATGATTATAGCTAGCAAATATCAAAAAATAATTTGATACCATGAATTCGATACCAATTGTTGGAGATGATAATTTGATACCTTGTGAATGGTGGTCCATGCAGATCGAATTTTGAATTCGATCCCTGTACGTACCAAGTCTTTGTAGGTACTAAGTTCTTGCTAGGGTATAGGTCTACAAAGTAATTATTAAGGTTTCTGGGTTAAGGTGAGCGACAGGAACCAACAAAGATTAATGGAGAAGAGGAGTGAAAGTAATGGACTAGCTAGCTAGGAGAGCGCAAGTATTGGGGATGAACTTGAGGGGGAATGTTATTCCCTTGTTGTTATTGTCTCAAATGGGCTAGGCCATCTATATATGTTAGTCATTTTACTAAGTTCACCCACAATCTCTCCTATAAAGCTTAATTAGGCCACGTGTCGAACCACGTTGGTCCACATGGCAATTCCACTACCCAATCCTCCAATCCACTTTCCCACGTGATTGGACAAGTTCCGCGGGAGGTACTAAGTCCTTGATAGGCTATAGTATCCTAATATAGTTCAAACTTTAAAAGTAAGAATTCTAATACAAAAGGCGCATGAATTAAAATTACGAAGTTCAAATCAACAAAACAAGTACTAGTTTAAGCAAGTGACATAAACTTAAGCCCTTAAATATTATCGAGAAAAGAAATCAATCTCTAAAGTCATGCAAAAGCAAATGAAAATTTGAAAAAGGGGGAAGAGAAAAGAAAAGATAAAAAATGTAAAAAGGAGAGAGGCGGGCGGCAAAAAGGCGAGTAAGGCGAACGCGTCGTGAAGAAAGGCGCGTACATCGGCCTGCCTGGCTACAAAAAGACGACCGAACCCCCAAGGCGCCAAAAAGGCGAGGCGGGCGGTCGCCTTTGGCAACTATGGGGTAGTGGAATTTCCACGTGGACCAACCGCGGTTCAATACGCGGCCTAGCTTTAAAGAAGAGATTGTGGGTGGACTTAGTATAATGACTAATATTAATAGATGGCATAGCCCATTTTAGACAATAACAACAAGGGACTAACATTCCCCCTCAAGTTCATCCCCAATACTTGCCCTCTCCTAGAGCTAGTCCATTATTTTCACTCCTCTTCTCCATTAATCTATGTTGGTTCGTGTAACACTCACCTTAACCCAGAAACCTTAATAATCACTTTGTTGACCTATACCCTAGCAAGGACTCAGTACCTACAATCCCCATGGAGCAAGTACCATTGTTGGAGTTGCTATAATTATAGAGAGCAGTATGCGGAAGCGTATATAAAAGGTAGAAAATCAAGAAAGAGAAGAAGAATGCCTTTATGAAGAAAGAATCGAGAAGAAGAAGCACACAATTTAGCTTAAAGCTTTACTCTATATATTAATCTCAACTCTCCTTAGCTTTGAAAGCTTACATGAATATTTATAGGCTAAACTAAATCTTAATAATACTAGTAAAAGGAAATAATAATTCAAAAGGAACTAGGAAACTAATACCTACTACTATAAGGACTTTAAGAAACCTAAATACTATAAGAACTAGGATACTAATTAAATATTAATTCTAAACGGAAACTAATAAATAAATCCTAATCCTTATCTACCAAGGACACTTTTCCATTGACCAAAAGGTTTTGGTTTTCAACATGAATTCTGAAAAACAAATTATTCCTAGTCCTGCATCATCTAAGGACTTCAAGTTTTAATGTGGCTTTATATTTTACTCTTACTCCCTTTTGATAGTAAATAGATACTCCTCTGTCCGGAAAGTTTGTCCCAATTCGACTTTTTATGGTCAACACGAATGAACTTTGACCAAATATTGATGTCGATATAATCATTCTAGCGAAATTTTTAAAATTGTAATTAATAAATCATTAAGTGATTTATCCATAAGAATTGTTAAAATTTCTTCGATCACTAGATCGATACCAATGTATGGTCAAAGTTCATTTTTGTTGACCATAAAAAGTCAAATTATTACAAACATTCCGGGTCAGAGGGAGTGTTTGAATTTTAGGTCAAGAACGTAGTTTTTAAAGCATCGCGATAAATGCAACCCTGATAGCAGAACTCTGAAGAGAAGAGCGAAAGGTCACCCTCTCCCATAGAAGGGTCTAGACTGCTCTGGAAACTTTCTGGAGTTTTTGCAGTCAAAATGCCTCTTAAAATCACGAAAAACCCACAGGACTACAGCAAACAAGGATCACTGCTCCTACCAAAAACTGTGTTACAGAAACTTTTTAGTTAAAGGTCTACATCTCAGTCCAATTGTTGTATTGGACGACCTGTTATTTCATTCTTGTCTTGCATGTAACAAACGTTTCGGGTCCATACTTGATGGATGTTTGTGTCGGATGCGTGTGGGAACGATTGATGTTGCTCTGATAGCTAATGAGGGGGTAGAGGATCTTGAGAGGCGAGGTAGGAAGAGGAGTTAAGTTCTAAGGCTGGATTCCGAAATGCTTTTGACCAGGTGGACTGGTAGTTACTACTCCCTCCGTCCCAAAATGAATGTCCGTTTTTTGCTCTTGATCAAGAGCGGATCAAGAGCAAAAACGGACATTCATTTTGGGACAGAGGTAGTAGATCTTTTTGCGGAGAGGAAAAGTATGAGTCTGTAGCGAGGGTGAATACAGTGGTTATTCATGTGGATTAACGTTCCTGCCCATCCTAGGCTCAGTGAAGCTATCTGGGAAAGAGTTTAATGACTTAGCGGTCTTTATTGTTCTATTCTAGGTAGTGTCTCGTGGGTGAGCTTAATGTGTCATTCGGAATTCTTGGGAAGGAGGGCTCGAGGTTGATAATGAGCATGAGAAGCTTTAATGATTTTATTTGTGAGAATTATTTGAGGGATATTGAGTTGTCTAATAGGCAGTTTACTTGATCTGTGTTTAGATGGCGTTGAGTTGCTCCTAGGCTTGATCACTTTCTCTTTTCATCATATTATAAGGATTCTTTGTATTTGAAGGGATGGATCTTTCACAATATTCTGAGTGAATTTGCTGAAGATAATTGTTTCTGTTTTAAGATTCATTTCTTGCTTAGATAGGGATGTGATGTGTAATGCCTTGATGACGGTAGATTGAGTTTTTTTTTTTTTTTTAAAGATTCATGATATCGAGACACATTTTCATGCAACTTATCTTGAATTCTTGATTCTTGCAGATCATAACAAATACAACTGTTTCAAGACCAGGAATTATAGAGAAAGACCCAGTGGCGAAGGAATCTGGTGGCCTAAGTGGGAAGCCTCTTTTTGATTTATCCACTAATATCCTCAAGGAGATGTATGTTTTAACAAAGGTATGCTTGTTGATTTGATATCCATCGGCTATTATGATCAGAAATTTTGTTGCACTCTAAGAACAATTTTTTATCAATCTGAATTTGCACTTGTTTACCTTGAATTGTGAGTTTTGATATAATGTTAACAATCGTTCTTCAAACTAAAGCATATCTTCTTGAAAACGCTGTTGCAGATTTTCTGCAAACCTTTTTATGCTTTTAATGCATAAAATACATAATGATTGAGATATTTTGTTTCCCTTCAGAGTGTGCCTTACAACCCTGATATCTACTCCCTCTGTCCAAGAATGAATGTCCAAATTTGCTCTTGATCAAGAACGAATTTGGACATTAAATTTGGGACGGTGGTAGTATCTCTTAATAGATATATTGGGTTCTCTCACCAAAGGGTTTGCATGTGAAGTAAAAAGTCCCTTTATGCTGAATGCATTCAGCTTGAGGATCTATTAGTAGTAGATATGACTATCTAGATTTTTTTATTTGGAAACTTCGTACTCCCTCTGTCCCGGAAAGAAACTGGGAGTATGTCAGTCTTTTGTCCTAGATATGCATCCAAAAAAAATAAAACTAGGACCCCCATCTTTATGGAGATGTGTTAAACAGATACAGCCTCAATTTAGCAGTCATTCACCAAACCGGATCCAGCATACCATTATAGGTATGTATGATCATTATATGAATCAAGGAGTTTGAGTTCCTGTAGTTTTATACATCTGCAAGCTTGTATTTTATCACATACTCCTTCCGTCCCACCACAAGTAAGATCAACCTTTTGGGCAAGGAGATTAAGAAAAAACAATATTATATTAATAGTGGAGGAGGGGTTGTGACTATGAAAGTAAAGTAGGAGAGAATGAGTGATAGGAATATTAAGTGGATTGTTGTTGTGAGTATGACAAGTGGGTCCCATTGAATAAAAAGTTATAAAAAGTTTTACCATTTTGGGAGTCTCAATTGTGGTGCGACGGACCGAAAGGGAAAGAAGTCTATCTTGTGGTGGGATGGAGGCAGTATGTTTCTTAAACAGGGTATCTAATTGATGCATGTTGGAAATATGAAGAATAAATAAGTGAGCCAATTGAGTTTTTGATATGGGGGAGGGGAGAGAGAGAGAGAGAGGACCTATTATAATGTGTTTGGGTTTCTAAGAGAATGAAAAAAGATGACAAAACCATTCTTAACATTGGTAAGGAAGGTAACCTACTACAATAATTGGGCAAGTTAGTATATTTTTTTTTTTTTTTTTATATTTGTGTGTGTGTGTGTTAACCCCATCTCATGCGCATCAGTGTGCACTCTCTCACACAAATTACACACACAGTGAATGTGTGTGTGTTGTTGGGGGTGTGGAGTCAAAACCATGGAGCGAGGAGTCAAAACCAAGAAAGGAGGAGTCGAAACCGGGACGGAGACGGTGCAGGCAAGGCAAAGTGCGGCCGAACATGAGGAAGGCCTCAGCCGAACTTGTTGGAGTTGGGCTTGGAATGGGCTGTCGCTTTATTGTGTGAAAAGGACACCATGTGCAGCGTTTTACTTTCATGTAATGAATTAATCTCCTTTGGCAAAAAGGAGACGATGACTTGTGGTTATTGTTTCTAAAGAATTAGTTCCCTAAAAAGTATTTTACTCCTTCTGTCTCTGCGACTTCAGATAATTAAGTTTTGATCAAGATTAGGTTTTGTATCCCTATAACTATATCGTGACAGCCACCATAATATTTAGACATACTTTGTGTTAGGAGAAAGTTAGGATATCAAGAGAGAGAGCCACAAAATAGTGTCAAGGAGAGGGCCGGGGGCCTAGGAGAGCCATGGGGGCGATCCTACAACCCGGCCATGACCGTGGTGTGTGTGGTGTGTGTGTTTTTGGGGAGGTGAGATAATAATATATAGGTGAGAGAGATTATTCTTGGAGATTAGCCATGTTTAGATCCTTAGTGATTGCATTTGCAAAGTTGTAATGATCTTCATATATTATTATAGTGATATCCTGGCTTGATGCCCTCAGATGTAGCCATATGTTGGTGAACTGGGTTATCAAATCTTGGTGTTTATGTTCTTTCATATTATTTCCCGTGTTGAATTACTTTCTCCATATTGATAACTACTATTATGGGCTAGTGGATGTGGAGATCCCCCAAATCACCTATGTGTGTGTGTGGCTGTGAGAGAGTGCGTACCAGTAACATTCTCTCTGTGTATACTCCCTCTGTCCCACCCCACTTGAGACTTATTTCTATTTTGATCCGTCCCACTTCACTTGAGACTCCCCAAAATAGCCATCTTTTTATTATTTTATATTCAAACTACTCCACCACTCATTCTCTCTCTTCATTTTCCACCACTCAATTTATTCAACCAACACTACTATTTACCCCACTCATTTTCTACCACACATTTTCTTTACTTTATTCTTTTTCCTTAGTTATTGTGCCCACCTTTTAGGTCTCAAGTGAGGTGAGACGGATATATAGCCAAAAAAGAGCTATAGCTCAAGTTGCATCAACGTAAGGTCAAAGGTTCAATCTCCACTAGTTTTAGCATCTCCTCCCTGAAGGATCTCCTTTGTAATAATAGGCTTAGGCTACTAAGCCGTAAGCACACTATATGTGTGTGCGCGCGCATATATTATAGAGATAGAGAGAGAGAGGGGTAAAAGGGGGGGGGGGGGATACACATCATTTAGGTGAAAAAGGGTTCATGTGGTGAAATTCAAGTAGTTGGGTACAAGGTTGGGTGGAATAGAGTCGAGTCTGATGCGGTTTATTTTTTTTTTTTACTATATTGTGGAATAGATTTATTTTGATGCTTAAGGTACTCTGATGTGTCGCTTATGTGACATTTTATAAAGTATGTCTTTTTTACAGTGTTCTAAAAGACGGGCGGCTAGGCCGCCTAGGCGCTAGTCGGGGGTGGTCCACCGCGACATTCGTCAAATCGGCCAAATTAGGCGCTGGGCGGATCTAGGCGGAGCTAGGCGGATTTTGGCGGGCCTAGGAGGGTTTAGTGAAAAAAAAGATTTTTTTAATATTTTATCAATATACTACTCCGGTCCAGCTGCAAATATAAGCAAAAAGACCAACTGTACACATTTAAAAAAGATTTGTTAATATTTTATCAATATACTAAAATATATTAGTAATTTTTGACAAATAACAACAATAAGCGGCATTATTGTTTGAATAACTACATACTCTCTCCGTCCCAGCACAAGTAGGACTTCTTTCCCTTTTAGGCCGTCCCAAAATGGAAATGTTTTAATATATTTATATTCAACCAACCCCACCATTTAACCCCACTCAATTCTCTTTTTTCATTTTCCACCACTCAATTTATTCAACCAACACTACTATTTACCCCACTCATTCTCTCTCTTCATTTTCTACCACACGTACACTACTTTTGTCTTAATTATTGTGCCCACTCCTCTAGTCTTACTTGTGCTGGGACGGAGGGAGTATATATTTAAAGATTTATAAAAAAATATTAAAAATGCGCTAATTTCTCGGCCCCGCCTAGGCGCTAGGCGTTGCTCCGCCGCCTAGCAATTTTTAGAACACTGCTTTTTAATCCACTCACATGTTTTACTTGAGTTCTAAATGTTACCCTTTCACTAATTCGCCTCTTGTGTTTTGTGCCCGTTTGTTTCAAGATTCATCCGTTTCTTATTGAAATTTCGAAAGTTGCATTTTTTTCTTTGATATTCCTAAATATATCCGGTGCACCAGAACTGAAATATTTTACATTTTGACCAGGGAAAGATTCCTTTAATTGGCTGTGGGGGAATTAGCAGGTAACACGGTTTCACTTCTTGTTTGCTGTCTCGGTAATTTTTATTACTTGACCAGAAATACTAAATCTAGCTTTGTTGGTTGGTTCAGTGGAGAGGATGCTTACAGGAAGATAAGAGCAGGAGCAACTCTTGTTCAGCTCTACACAGCATTTGCCTATGGGGGACCCGCCCTTATACCCCTTATTAAGGTGTGTACTTCCATGTGTGTTTCCGAAAGTTTAGTACCACCATTCGGGGGGGGGGGGGTGTAATACCCCTTCCGACATGGAACGGAACGATAGTCCCATTTGACTTTTCTTATGGTCAACACATGTGAACTTTGACCAAACATTAATATCAATTTGGTTATTTCAATAAAATTTTAAAATTTGTTATTGATAAAACACTTAATGATTTATCAATTACCTCGATTTTTTATATTTCACTGAAATGATTAGATTGACACTAGGCCAAAATACGTTTATCCCCCTAAAGTATCCAGGCAATTCCACTTTGCACCCCAAACCGAATTTTGTCCCAGAGTAACACTCTAATTTGCCTTTAGTCCCACTTCGACCCATGACCTCTAACGATGTTAGAAAATTAACGAAAAATGGTCATGTGCATGTCACATGAGGGGTACTTTGGTCATTTTCTCTTTAACTTTTAATTAAATTTTCTTATTTATAGCAAATAATAAAATTTTAGTATCAAAATAATAAATTTATTTTATAAAAAAATACATTGACAACATAATAAATAAAAAAGATATGAGATAGTAAAAATCATAAATAAAATAATATAAAATAACCAAAAACAAATAAAAAGAAATAAAAAGAAAAAGAAAAAGAAAAAGAAAAAGAAAAAGAAAAAGAAAAAGAAAAAGAAAAAGAAAAAGAAAAAGAAAAAGAAAAAGAAAAAGAAAAAAAAGAAAAAGAAAAAGCAAAACAAAAAAATATCGAAACAACAAAAACTCTCCCTCTTCTCGTAAGTCTCCCTTTTCTTCAACAATTTCTCCTTCTTCCTGCCATACTCACCGGCCACCACCCCTCGCCACCGGCCGCCACCCCCTACTTCCTCCATTTCCATATCACCTGTTGCCTTCCCAACCTCTCGTAAACCTGCCACCCCCTCGTACCGCTTTCATTTTTCTAATTCCGCCACCGTCCAACCTAACAATCTACTCCATTTTTATCTCCTCTCATAAACCTGCCACATGTTCATCTCTTTCATTCCTCTAATTCTACCGCCCCATGATCGATATCGCTTGCGAAACCAGATTTGGTGTTTGAATTTGGTTTAATTAAATCTGGTTTTGTCTTCGATCTGGGTTTGATGCTTCACAAATTTCACGAATTTCACCGACTTTGATTACTTAGTTCGTGTTGCTTTTTAATTTCATTATTGTGGGTGTGATTTTTTTGAGGATTTTTTTGTGATTTTGGAATTACTTTGGGTGGTTGCGGTGGTGGTGGTCATTTTTTGGAGAAATAGTGATGGTGGTGGTCGGAATTTTGGAGAATTGGTGATGGTGGTTGGACTTTGGAGAAATGGTGGTGGTGGCGGGATATTGGCTGTGATGGTGGCCAGATTTGAGTGGTGGTGGTGGTGGTTGTTGACTGACGAGGATGGTGGGGTTAGGTGGATAAGTAATTGCAATCCTCAATATAAATGGACCTTTATACCCTTCTATTTTCAAGAAAAATGATAAAAAGAACCCTCACATGACATGCACGTGACCATTTCTCGTTAATTTTCTAACGTCGTTAGGGGTCATGGGTCAAAGTGGGACTAAAGGCAAATTAGAGTGTTACTCTGGGACAAAATTCGGTTTGGGGTGCAAAGTGGGATTGCCTGGATACTTTAGGGGGATAAACGTATTTTGGCCTTCACACTAATATATGGTCAGAGTTCACATGTGTTGACCGTAAAGAGTTATAGGACTATCTTTCCGGGGACGGAGGGAGTATTAAAGAAATAAAATCATGAATTTAGAATGTTGTTTTTCCTGGCTTTTAGCCAAGGTTGAAATCTGTATAATGAATATTATCTTCTTTTTTTTTTTTTTTTTTTTTTTTTTTTTGATAGGCTGAACTAGCAGAATGCCTGGAAAAGGACGGTTTCAAGTCCATCTATGAAGCAGTTGGTGCAGATTGCAGATAGTTTTTATCTCACGGCAAGCCTTTTTAAAGGGAAATCAACCCAACCCCTCTTGCGACGCCAACGATACACAAGTACTACTATTTTATTTACATCGTTGCGTTTTTGCTTTTTGGTTAACTTTTTTCTGTTTGCCACATTTTGAGGCAGTGGCATGGATGCCGTTACTAGTGATTTACTAGTAGTAGAGGGAACACATTTTTGGTATTATTTCTAGATTCACAAGCATCGTCACGTATGGATATTGTAATATTGGGAGGGTTTTGAGCTCTGGTTGTGCCCCTTTCGGTTTCCATTTAAAGGCGATTAAATCCGTGTGGAGTCGACATTATTTATATGACGTCCAGTTTTGCTACTTTCGTGTATCCTTATTTATGAGGTTGCTTCGCGTCTCGCCTTTTCATCGGTGGGAGAGATGGCCATGGTTAAGTTGATATATGTAGGACCTACACCAAGTCGATTAATATCGGGAATTGATTCAAAGAATAAGATATGGCAATATCATAATGGCTTGCAGGAGTGCGTGAGGAGAAGATCTAGGAGAGATGGCTTATGGTTAAGTTTATATACATTGGTTAATGCTTCCATTTTAAGGTTCCTACATTCTTTTTTGGTATGTTTCAGTTTAAGGTTTTTAGTTACTTTCTTTCTTAGATGACAAAGTATTGAAAATTGTTTTTGGACAATTTTGTCCTCTTATCATTCATTTCGAGCGAATGATACTTGCTGTGTATGCTGTTTTAGTAATGTATTGTAGACCGCGTCATCTGTTAGTTTTCTTGCCATAAATGAAGAAGCCTTTAATACACTCACTCGATACCATTAGACCAGAAAATCATTGGTATAACTTAATTATTGAAGGTGGACTCTTTAATTAAATGAAATGTCAAAAAAAAAAAAGATTTACACTTTTAACATGGAGTAAAGAGACTAATATTGTTTCACACTTAGTAAAGCCTACTATTTAACGTACTTTCACAACACAAACACAGTATCAACTGGAAATCAAATAAAAAAAGAGAGAGAGAGGCCTTTTTAGGGGCATTTTATTCGAAAATTAGGCTCTAGAGATTGTTCACATATATATATTCGGCTTACATACATATTTCAATAAAAAATACATGAAAACTTAAAAAAAAAAAAAACAGGAGGTAATAATCATCAAATGGAGTTAGCCAAGAAGATCATTTCCATTCATTGGCGACAATATCAGCCAAATCAACCACCCTCTGCGAGTAACCCCATTCATTATCATACCAAGCAATCACCTTAACCATATCATCTCCCATAACCATGGTTAGCGAGGAGTCAATGCTCGACGAGTAGTCGCTGCACCTGAAATCCACTGACACGAGCGGCTCGTCACACACCGCAAGAATACCCTTGAGCTCGTTCGCCGCGCTCTCTCTGAACGCAGCATTCACCTCCTCTGCAAACGTCTTCTTGGTCACCTGAATGACCAAGTCAACAACTGACACGTTAGGTGTGGGGACCCGCAGAGCGATCCCGTTGAGCTTTCCTTTGAGTGAGGGGAGCACGAGGGCGACCGCTTTGGCGGCTCCGGTTGATGTCGGGACGATGTTGAGTGCAGCGGCACGTGCACGCCTCAAGTCCCTGTGGCTGGCGTCAAGGAGCCTCTGGTCTCCCGTGTAGGAGTGAGTGGTTGTCATCGTGCCCTTGATGATACCTACCATGCCCATCAATCTCATACGTGTTAAAACGCGAGTTTATTTTGACCAGAAATGCATACTTGGATAACTAACAAGTAGTTGACACTACTGTTACTGTTTGCTAGTTATCTGCATTTCTGGTCAAGAACCTTGACCAAAAATGCATATTCGGATAAGTAATAAGCAGTTGACACTGTTAACTACTTATTACTTATCCGCATTTCTGGTCAAATACCCTTAGCAGAAATGCATATTTGGATAAGTAACAAGCAGTTGACAACTTGACACTTTTTTTTTACACTATTAACTGATGTTACTTATCCGAAGTTTTGGTCAAGGACCTTGACAGAACCTCATATTCGGATAAGTAACAAGCAATTGAAGTTGTTGAGTTGGATGAGTACCGAATTTCTGGTCAAGGACCTTGACAAAGGGAGCAAGGCAGTTGGTAGTGCAAGAGGCATTGCTGATGATTGCCTCTGACGGGTCATAGGCATCAGCATTGACACCAACAACGTAAGTGGGGATGTCGCCTTTCCCAGGGGCGGTGATGAGCACCTTCTTTGCTCCGGCCTCAATGTGCTTGCCAGCACCCTCCCTGTCCACAAAAACTCCAGTGCCTTCGATCACCAGATCAATTCCCAGCTCCCTGATAAATCATACAATTAACGCGAGTGCAAGCAAAAGATATATCAGATATAAATGGATACTTACATGAGTGCAAATTTAGTAACTTTCCTAATACGTGGATAATCATTTAAGTTTCGAGAAATGGACTTCCATTTAAGAACAGAGAACAGAGTGAACATACTTATGGAACAAAGTACTCCTATGTAAGTGAGACTAACTTTTTAGACACAGATTAAGAAAAAACAGTATAATATTAATGGTGCAAGAGAAGCTGTGAGTATGAAAAGTATAGTAGGAGAGAGAATAAGTGGTAGGAACAATAAGTGGATTGTTCGTTGTGAGTATGTCAACTAAGTCCCATTGAAACGATATTATAAAAAAATTATACTTTTGGACAATCTCACTTGTGGTGGGACGGACCGAAAAGAAAAGAAGTCTCACTCACTTATGGTGGGAAGAGTTACTTGTGTAGAAATATGAAAATACCAAAAATTAGGGATGAGTAATTTACCCCCAAGGGAGAAGGCTAGGGTTACGATTGGAGACAACTTTGATGATTTTGCCGTCTACAGAAATGGCATCATCCCCAACGGGCTTAACATCGGCGTCGAAGATGCCGAGTGTGGAGTCGTACTTGAGAAGGTGGGAGGCTTGCTTGACACCGCCGGTGTCGTTAATGGCGATGACATCAAGAGGGGAGTCTTTCCTCCCGTGCCAACACCTCAAGAAATTCCTACCGATTCTCCCAAATCCGTTGATGGCCACCTTCAGTTGCTTTGCTTCGACCACGAGCCCCTTTGAACTCCGGTTGTTGCCTCCACCAATCTATATAAGTAATCAATGAGTGAGTATTAATACGGAGTATGCGAGTTCCAAATAAAGAAATAGTTTCAGTGCAATTTTATCATTGTACAAGTAATGAACAAACAAGTAAAGCACATTCTTTAAAAACATTGACAAGTCAAATATGACATTTATTATGGAACTGGTGGAGTATAAACAAGCGACAATCTTAATTTAGCCTTTTACTTGAGGGTTTCTGCAAGCTCTCTATGTTGTGTGTGTGGGTGGGTGGGTGGGTGAGGGAGGGGGGGGGGGGTCGCGGTGGTGGTTCATTTATATCTTAAATGAAAAATACATTTGAGCATTTTGAGACGGTGAGAGTACTTCTTTTCTAGATTTCAAATACTCCCTCCGTCCCAAAATGATCTTCGCGTTTGACTATTCAAACTTTTTAAGAATATGAACACTTGCTTTATTACCCATGCTTTGGTTAGGCACTTTTAAGCTTAAATTGTGGAAATGTGAAGAACTTTTTGGGACAACGAAAAATGGCAAATAAGAAGATCATTTTGGGATGGAGGGAGTATATGCTAAAATCATTCAAGATAAGGTGGTTTGATAAGGTTTCAATAAATCAGCGTTTGAGTTCATTCAATTTTCACAGTTCATCATTTTCGTTTCAACATGGTTTAATCCCATCTATTGGTCATTTAGTAAGATCAAATCACAACTAACTTGTGTAAATTTACAAGTCATATAAATAACCAGCCACTGCAACAACTATTATGCATTATCAGCACCAAGTGTGTGTGTGTGTAACAGAGAGAGAGAAAACTGACAGCAGAGGTCTGGAAGGCGACGACGGAGAGAAAATCATCGTTGGACTTCCTGGCAAACGGAAGTGAGTTTGATGAGCTACGAAAGCCAGAAAACTCAGTCAACCCCCTACTCTTCACCTGAAACATTCATCGATCCTATAAATATCTATCCATCAAATACACATGTATATACATTCAATATAGATAGTAAGTAGATACATATATACATATACATTACCTGGAGAGAGGAATTGGGTACAGACAGAGCAGCAGAAGCCATGCTGCAGGGAAGGGGGATGTGAACAACAATGAGAAGAGCTCTTCAGTATGGAGAGAAGGTGTATGTTAATAAGAGGGGGAGGGGGGGAGTGGGGACAGAATTGGAAAGTGTGGATGAGATTTGAGATGAAAGATAAGAGTCTTTACACATTCTATGGCTGTGCTTCTACTTGTTTGTTTTGTGTCATCTGATCTTCACTCATCATCCCTTCCTGTTTGGTGGTTGGTTCTTAAGGAATGAGGCACTCCCATTGTCCATTACTATGTATGTGTTGGATCCAACCGTTATAAACTTCTCCATTCATTCACTTGAAAAAAAAAAAAAAAAAAAAAAAAACAAGGGAGGCCTGAGCGGTGAATTTGGGCATATGCATTCGGACTGTACAACAGTTAATTAATTGTGCAGTAAAGGTCTAGATTAAGTTTTTAAAATAAATATATGGACGATGTACATGGAGGTGGAGTAAAAAGACGAAACTATTTTAATGAGAGATCGAATGAGTAAATTACTTTTCTGACCCCCGTGTAATATTTAAGAATAACACTTTTACATCCGTACAAAATAAACACTAAATGTATGATGCGCACTATAGTTTTATTAGAAAAATTAACCAAAGTACTATTTAATCGTCAAATTTTTCTAACAGACGTTAGTTTTCTAACGGCCATTAAATTATTTTAACGATCGTTAAAAAACTTAGCGAAGAGTATAATTAAATTTTTAAATGTAACTAAGGTAAAATTCTATCACCACTATTCACCTACACCATCCACCACCACCATCCTTCGTTGACGTAACCCATGCCCTCTTTCTAAATAAACTACCCTGATGATGCCAAAAACGTTCGAATCAACCCTAATCCAGCTGTTCGGATAAATCCAGCAAATCCTTGAATGACCTGAAATAGATTGAACAAACGTAACTTGCAGGGCTTCACCGGCGAAAGCCCTCCGGCATGAGAATAAGTATTCGCTTTGTGAGAGAAAAATCAATTGACAAGAGTTAAGAGATTCGTTGCACACGGTGAATTATGACGTGTATTTATAGGGATAAATCGAACAGTTTCCTTGCTTGGGAAGAAAGCTAAGGAGTCCGATTGGTCATAGATTGGATAAGGGAAGTAGAATCCCGATTATTCATGTATGCTATTGTGATATCCCCCATCCCACATCGGAAATATGTGGGAATTGAGTGTGCTATATAGAAGGCCCATACACTCATACTAAGCATCAAATCACCCATTGGACTTTTGGAGGCATGTGATGGGCTGTGGTTGACCCAATTGAGGAGATGCTTGGTGGGCTAGTGTGTGGTACCTATGTGGCGGGTCGGGCTTGTGGGCTCGGGTCGTTACAAGTGGTATCAGAGCAGAACCCCGGCCTTAAGGCTTGCGAGCTAGCCCGGGGGTACGATCTGGGTATTGATTGACCTTGCCAGGGACGGCAAGGGTTTGAGTGGGGGAGATTGTGATATCCCCCATCCCACATCAGAAATATGTGGGAATTGAGTGTGCTATATAGAAGGCCCATACACTCCTACTAAGCATCAAATCACCCATTGGACTTTTGGAGGCCTGTGATGGGCTGTGGTGGACCCAATTAAGGAGATGCTTGGTGGGCTAGTGTGTGGTACCTATGTGGCGGGTCAGGCTTGTGGGCTCGGGTCGTTACAGCTATAGTTTTCATATAGGAGAAGACCTTCTAATTCGGATGTAAATCCTTGTTGTAAAGGATCTTAAACTGTGCATGTGTATTCCTTATTTGGTTTGGATTCTGCATGGTGTTGAGTGTTGACCAAGTCACATAAGGCACGCGGCCTTGGTCGGTCTACGTCTACTCGTGATCGGCCTAGGTAAGGCCGAGGAGAGAGAGTAATCAAGGTAATTTGGGACTTGGTTCCTTTGGCGTTGATTGGCTGGGCACAGCTTCCCGTGGTCGGTCTTTGTAAGACCGACGAAGGCCTGTGGTCATTATGGCTTGGTCGACATGTATGTATGCCAAGGAGATGGTAAACTGGTGGACTTGGCCCATGTCCCAGGTTACCCAAATCATTACAATCAAACAATATTAACCAGATTTAGGGCTTAAGTCATTCAAACAAAAATGCTGATCAAAACCAATAAAATCACAGCGTTGGTTTTAGAAATCCGAATTTGAGTTTGAATTTTGGAAATCCGATTTTTTTTTTTTTTTTAAGCAAGCAGAACTCTAATTGCATTAAAGTTTAAGAAGATGGTGCTCCACAAGTCGGAGACTCATCCAAATAACAGGTTTACAGAGACAAACAATCGTCAACAATTTATCTGCCCAAACAAAAGAGCATAATACATCTTGATTATGAATGTCTAATCCTAAACCAAATCTCCAACCAAAGCCCTTACGAACAAGTGAAGACATTACAAAGTAACGCATTTGGGAATAACAAAAATGCTCAACCAAACATCGCTAGTATTGTATCAGTGAATACAAATAAAATACAAAGGCTCTCAACACGGAGAGAAGGCAAAGGCTCCCAACATAGGGGAGAAGACAAAGGCTCTCAACAACGGAGAGAAATCAAATATAACAAGATGTAAGACAAAGATTTGAAGAACTGGAAACAAAAAAACGATGTATGCCAAATTGTTTTGAGGCAAGATGATTGATTGACGCTAGAATGTCGTCGGGAATTATGATTACATTGAACAAATCCCCCTTTAATGGAATCCATGAAAATTATGGATAGCACCAATCTATTTATTAATGAAAAGCATGAAATTTCTTCTAATTTAAACATTAATCATTGAATGAAGCAATGATTAATGTTTAAATTAGAAGATTGAAGATCAAAGTTGGGGATTTTTATTTTTGATTTTTGATACCCATATTTGTGTTTAATTTTTGATTTTGGAAACCTAGGTTTAGACTTTGCTTGACTTTGGGTGTGAACAATTTTGATTTTGCTTGCTTGACTTTGGGTGGCGATGATGGACTTGATAGATTTAGTTTTTTAAAAAGATGGTGGTGGATAGTGGTGGCAGAGGATGGTGGGATGTGGTGGTGGATAGTGGTGATGGAGTTACATTAGGACCACATTTGAAAAATTAATTACATTTTTTGTTAAGTTATTTTACGAACATTAAAATAATTTAATGTCCATTAGAAAAAATAATACAGGTTTGAAAAAATTGACGAATGGATATTTCTTTTGTTAATTTTGCTAATAAAACTATAGTACACACCATATATATTTAGTGTTTAGGCAGTATGGAGGTAAAAGTGTGTTATTCTGGAATAGTAAGCGGGCAAGAAAGGTGGTTTACTCGAGATCGAATGGTGAATAAAAAGACTATTTCATATATATTAGGCTCATATTTAAAGCTTAATTATCCAATTGCACAAAAGTCCCAGAATAAAACGATCCTAATTTAATTAAAAAAAAATATGATGATCCACACAAAAACAATATTGCTCCTTCTAAAGTAAAAAAATAAATAATATCAAGCATTCCATGTACTATTGATTTTTTCCTTAATATCTTACTAATGTAGACACCCACACCCTTCGTTACATCCACTTTTTTGGCACCCATATTTTGAGGCATCTCCTTGACACACAAGAGGGGGGAAACCCCGCCTGGCCGGATGACCACTCACTTAGTCGTACAGCCACACACGCCTCATTAAGGGTATTTTTGTCCTTTCTCTAGTTTGAGTGACTATTACTCGCACTAATCAACCCTCTGTCTCCCACTACACATCGTAAGAATGTGGAACCGTGCTCTCAATTTTTCTCAAATTCTCCTCTTTTTTACTATAAAATACTTTCCATCCCTTGAGTGTTGGGGTGTCAACCCAAGTCCCACATCGGTAATTGAATGAAGAATTGCCTATTATATAAAGGTGTCCATACACTCCATTATTATGACACATTTTGGGAGATGACCCAAAAACAAATCCGTGCGGGTCGGGTCCAAAGCGGATAATATCATACTAATGTGGAGTGGTGGGGGTGGTCGCGGTCCCAATAACTGGTATTAGAGCCGAGGTTGATGGATGGGCCCGACGCGAAGTGGACCGCGTGCGAGATGTGTGGGGATGTGTGGGATTCTCCTATGTGTGATCTCGCGAAAGAGACCCTTGTGTCGAAAGTCTTCCCGATAAAGGTTATCGGGCGGCGTGTCCCGCATGTGGTGATAGCGGCGATACAAGTTTCACTGGAGGTACTTGAGTTGATAGGAGGTTTGTTGGGGTGTCAACCCAAGTCCCACATCGGTAATTGAATGAAGAATTGCCTAGTATATAAAGGTGTCCACACACTCCATTATTATGAGACCTTTTGGGATATGACCCAAAAAAAAATCCATGCGGGTCGGGCTCAAAGCGGACAATATCATACTAATGTGGAGTGGTGGGGGTGATCGCAGTCCCAACATTGAGAAAACACACAGAACAACGTACCTAGCAAACTAAAAAAAACACTCTCACGTATCAAGAAGCAACCAGGGAAATAGTTACATAACTACAGTTATTCCATCCTAGAGAGTTGATTTCCAAGAAAAATCAATTCTCTTTCTTCCATCACAAACACCTCTCATTTCAAAAGAGATCACTCTTTTTGAGAGAAATCGCCCATCAAATTAGAAGATAATGGAACTTAGAATAAACTAATCGCCGAAGTTATTCCTCAAACTCTTACCGGCGTTGCAAAGAAGATAGAATTCCTTCGTTTAACTTTTATAATCATTATAAATCACAATTGCATGTTAGAACACACATGCGCGCGCACACACACAAACGAAAAACCGGTCCTAGCAGACGGACAAGGTGAACTGGGTTACAATCTCAACACATTCCCAATCGGTAACAAGACTCCCCAACGTAGAATCTTGCTTAGGTTTTTTTATTGTTTTCTTTAAAAACAACGGTGGCGACTCTTCTAAAAAAAATTGATTAAAAACCATCTGGGGCCAATAAAATCAATAGCCGGAGAAACATCCCCCATCTTTCCCGTGATGGATCGGGACACCCACAATGGCGACTGCTGGAGACTGAAAATTTACTTTGTTTTCTAGCAGGATTAGTTTTACTAAAAGTGTGTGAATTTGTATTAAAAAATTGCAAAGTTTCTGGAATAAAAGACTCACGTGGTCGTCCGGCCACCCAGCTGACCATATAGCCACCTAGGTGGCCATCCGGCCACTTCTAGCCAGTAAAAATAAAATTAATTTACAGATTACTTTCAAGTAGTATGTTCAATCCAAAGATTGTTCAATCAACTCCTAATGTGTTCCTAATTCATTCCTAAAACAAATTTCGTACTTTTTAAATGATGTTTAGATTTTTAAATGATGATTACATGTTGTGATTCCTAAAAAAATGCCTGATTTGAAACACGATTAGGAAAAAAATTATCATTTTGTCAAACAAAAGTTTTAAGAGGTTGTTATATAGAATTGTATTAATTCAGAGCAATAATGATGTATATTTGATCTTGCTTACTTTCTTGTATATATTATTGGTCGAAGATGTTAACAAGACTAAGAAAATTCTTTTGTTTTTTATTTTCTTTACAAAATAGCTCATATTTTTTAACTATACACTATCATTATACATAATTGTTGCATATCTTGTTACAGGGCATTTTAACCACCCATTATTGTCTTGGGGTTGCGTGGAACCCTTTGGACTCTTATTTTTATTGGGGTGTTAGTTTCTGCACCCAAATTCTCCACCCATCACAAGCACCTTGATGTAATGACTGGGGGAACCATTGAGACTTGCTTAGTAAATAGAGCATATATGTCTAAGTTAGATTAGGAATACTTCTTGAACGGTTGATTTGGGGCCGACACTGTTGTTTGATTGCAACAATATGTTTGTTATTTTATTCTCGTTGGACCGTTCTAGTTCGTATTGATGCCTTCAATACGAGTGAAAACAAAGGATTAAGGTCAATTATATATACGTATGCCTTGCACTTTGAAATATATATAATTATATGTGGGTGTATGTAGACACCCCCCATTTGGACCTCTCATGTCCTGATTGCATACACAATCCTTATTGACTTCTTTTTTGTTAGCTTTCGATACTTTTCATTAGGTTCCTGACTGAATTCGTTAGTCTTGAACTTAACAGCGTAACGAGGTCAACCTTCAGTCTTTATTTATTTATTTATTTATTTTTTTGTTGTATTTTGTTATCATTCGTTGAGTTTCTAACTGATGCCGTTAGTTATGGACTTAACTATATAAAAAATCAACTTTAGGGCAAACCAGTAAATTCTGACAAGTCAAACCCACAGTCAGTCACTTGGACCTTAGCGTGGGGGGCGCCTGCCCCTGATACCATATGTGGGGGTCGCCCACCCCTAGCCTTCCAAACTGTAATTTTATGCCTTTCTTCCCTCCTTCTCTGATTTGTAACCCCCTATAGCCTTTACTCCTTGCTTGATCTGGGAAAATACCATCTTTGTGGCCTCAAACACACCTCTCCACCTATCAAAGAACCCTTGGGGTTACCTTTGAAGGGACCTCAAGCACTCTCCATCTGAAAAGCTCTCATCATATAATCTCTCCATAATACACACCCTTACTATAGCCATATTTGAAATCTTGCCTTCTCACCTTCATCCTAAGTATGAATTACCCTCTTGTTTCTTAAACCTCTCCTTTAATATGTTTTTTTTTTTTTTTCATCTTTTCATTATGTATGCAATCCCCATCAAAAGGGGGAAATATCAAATGAGCACTTCATATATTGGATGTGTTCTAGATATTATCTCTAGCATTCCAATCCCTCTTAATTCCCCTTTAGGTATAATTAGAATAAGGACTTGATTTAATCATAAATTAGATTACCTAAAGTAGAAAAAGCGGCCATAAGACGCGCTGGGCAAGTGCCTAAACTCTTCTCATTCTGTAACCCAACTCCCAAACCCCTTTTTATCGAATCTCTTGTTTTGTAATAAGGAATAAACTATTGGGGTTGGAGCTAAAACCAAGGAGAATATCAAAACCGTGAAGAAATCGGATCGGACTATAGGAGTGGGCGACCGCCCATAGAGGGAGTGGGCGACCGTCCAGTATGACAGGAAGTCGGAGACGGAATTTGGAAAGGAGTATGGCGTGGAGGAGGAGTTGACTTGTAAAAGGAATGTTGGAAGTAACTTCACGTGGCTGGATTCCTTGGAGAGAAAGAAAAGGAATTGGTTTTGTTGGTAGTGGTGCCCTAGGCACGTTTAATAAACGTTGTAATTGTTATCATTTATTTCATATCAATAAAGAGATGTTTTGATTATTATTATTGTTCATGTTTACTTATAATAATCTCCGTCCCTAGTACTTGTTAAGCACTAGTATAAAGGCTAAATGATCATGCGATGATCATGTTAGATTTATGGGTACTTGTTTGGAACAAGGTACTGGACATGACCCGCTGTATGAGATTTATGTCATGGTCTATGTCGAACATATATCTCATATTAGTTATGTCATTTGAATCCTTAGACATGAAGTTATTATAGTCTTCCACTTGATGAACATTATGTTTGACATATTCAAATGCTACCTTTAACCGGGAAGTTATAAAGGGTATGATTGGCATAATCGGATTCCCGTTGGGAAGAATAATAAGCTAAATGGATTTGTCCCTCCACGGAGAGACGTCAAGCTTGGGCCCCTCGAAAGAATGATGTTGATGAAATGTTCGGCTGGACTCAAATGGATTGATTGGATCAATAGCATTTGGATTATCAACATATTCGGAATCGAGAAAGTATTGAACAAAACAAGTTGACTGTTTGACCATGAATTGTGTTCAATGACGTAAAGGACAAAGGGATTATGACATATTCTAAGAGGAATGCGAACTTGTATCTAGTTATACTAATTGGGTAGGTATGACGGTTTGCTAGAACCTAATCATATCTTATGGTTTCATGTTTGAACCCATTGCCAACTTAGTATAATCCTAGAGGGTCACACACAATAGAACGAATCTTTAAAAGGACTACATTGGAATTTTGGAAATTCTGGACTTTCCGGGGAAGTGGGCGACCGCACATAATGGACTGGGCGGCCGCACACTTAGCTCAGTTTTTGTACCAGTTTTGTTTCAGATAGTTGTGCGACCGCACATAGGTTTTTGGGTGGCCGCACATTACTGTCGGGTGGCAGATTCCTAATTTGATTAGGAAACGAATTTTGGACGGATTTTGACACAAGTTTCCTATTTGGAATAGGTCATACTTGTGTATAAAAGACCAAATTCGGCCAGCACTCTAAGCTAATGATTTTGTGAGTCTCAAAGAGTTTGAGAGAGGGTTTATTTTGTTCCAAGACATTCTTGGTTGAGGAACAAAATAATACACAAAATAAATTCCATATAGTTCTTTTGATTGTGAAAAAGTGTTTCACAATTTGGTCTAGCAACCAAGATCAAAGAAGCTCCTTTGATATTCGTTCGAAGTGTGGATACCGCTAGAGGGTGAAAATCATCATCTTCAAAGTTCGTGTTCAAGCTTTGTGATCGTGATCAAGTCTTAAAACCTCCACCAAAGACCAAGAGAATTTGATAGCCATCAAGGGTTAGTTTATTCCTTTATTCTTATGTCGCATTTGATTTAATCATATGAACAGATCCATGGCTTTGGGTTTCAAAATTTTAAATGCTAAATTCCGCTGCGCATGTTACTACGAAACCCAACAGGTTTCCTTTTATCAATAAGGAAATAGACTCCTTCTGTCTTAAGGACTTCGGGTAAATTCGATTTTGATCAGGATTAGGTTTTGTATCCCTATAAATATATTGTGACTATCACCATAATATTTAGCACTTTACTTTGTGTAGGAGAAAGTTAGGATATCAAAAGAGAGCACAAAATAGTTTGTAGGAGGGAGTCGGGGGCCTAGGAGATCCATGGGGGCGATCCTACAACCTGGCCATAGTCATATTGTTTGTGTGTTCTTGGGGAGGTGAAATAATATGTACGAGAGATTATACATGGAGAATAGCCATGCTAGATCTAGGTGAGTGCATGTACTATGTTGTAATAATCTTTACATATTATAATGATATCCTGGCTAAGTGCCCCCAAAAGTAGTCATGTGTTGATGAACTGGGTTATCAAACATCAATGTTATTTGTTCTTTCATATTATTATCATGTGTTGATTATTTTGTCCATACGAAGATCCCCCCAATTCCCCAACATCTAGGTTTTTCTTATGTTCATTAAGAACATAGGTGGAGATTCTAAAACAAATAGACATCCTTGAGAATTCCATCACATAAAGAAGTTGGCGTTTTCCAGGGTATCTACAGTGGCAACTCTACTTGGGGACTGTCGTAAAAGGGTTAAACTTGCACTATTTGAGTGTTTATAATTATAAATTGGTTTGGTCTCAGAAAATTCAAATCCGTGTGCCTTTGGATTTTTAAACCAAGAGCGCACGAGCTTGATCTTATGAGCCAAATGGACATATACTTCATGTGTTCTTCTTTGTAAAAAAGATTTTGACAACTAGACTTGACTTCACATATAGGCACTAAAAAACTCATATGAACTGTTCACAATCGAGTCTGCATAAAGCTTATAACCCCAAATCCGTCGGACCCACTTCGAGGGGTCTAATCTACACTCGACATTGGTTCTCCATAAAGCGATAAACCTTATCCATGTGGCGTGGTTTGTGACTACATGTCGCTGGTAACCATTCTTAGCCTCCTCAGCCGAGCACAAGCCAAAACACTCTTATTCTAAGCTTTACACTATGTGACGATCGATTTTGTATCTCGAGATTTCTCTAAACCAATGTCATCAAACATATACGATGTTTTTCTCAAAACTAAACTTGTGGTTATTATACACAAATCATTGCCTATATATACGTATATTTGAATGAAAATGATTTCGTTTAATCTCTAGATACCTTGGTTTGGAAAAAGCTGCGGAATCCGATGAGTATATGAGAATGCGATATGGTCTATGTACTAGTGTGTTGATTCCATTGTTCTAGAGCTCTAGGTAGAAACCCCAAAAAGGGCTCTTGTCCTTCTGAGTGATTGTAGGAATAAAGGAAAAATAGTATTTTCTTTATGTGGTGAGTCATGCCTTTTTTTTTTTTGGTGAGTCGTCCCAAAATGTGTTCGTGAAAACCACTCCAAGATCAACAGTTTGGTCAACCCGATAAGAGCTCTTTAGCTAGGACTGATTGCTCTGATGCAGTGTTATCGAGCTTCAGTGTGAAGATCAACTCTACTCCAATTGCTTCCAACAGTGGGAACCCTTCCAGTTCCAACATATAGATGTTCGATATGATGAAGGGGATGAAAGAACAGAATGTTACCCACACCGAAGATGCATGACGCAAATATGATTTTTGGCGAGCCTGCTTTGATCATGAGAAGACAATCCACGAACATGAAGTTACTAAGCTCAAAGACCTATTAAATGAGTTCACGAGTGGAGGAAGAAAGGCCAAAAACACTGTTACTTTACTAGGCTAGTTGATACACTCATGAGATATATTGACCAACGATTTAGTGGGTTTAGTTTAAAAAATTATGAGATTACGGTCTTCATCAATCTTCTTTGCTCATGCACACCATGAACCGCCGTCCGCGAGAAGTTCATCATGCCCGATATTGGCAAAATCAAGGGGAACTCTTGTCCCAATGTACATGTTGACTCCTACATATGGTCCATGCTTCCCAAGATGGTGTCTATGCAGATTATGGTCCAATGCTTCCCACTAACAATTGAGGGTGCGGCTAAACACTTAGACTGGCATACGTACACTGCACGAGTGCGCACAAACTCTCTGGAATACCATATGTGCGCATGCCGCATGGTGCCTGCGCATAGCCCTTGTGCCCAAAGTTGCTAAAAAACATGATTCAAGCCATATGATTCCAACATATTCAATTTCGTATGTGTTCTAAATCCTAATCTTGGAGGGTGTTGCAAGAAGACTATAAATCGTCAAACTTTATCATTGTAGAGATAAGATTATCATTGTTGTGAAATATTGAATTTCTCTCTTTTGTTTCTTAATGATAATTCTTGAGCTTATAAATCAAGTGTATGATTTTTGCACTTGTTTACCAAATTATCAATCGGTTTTCATCCCTGATGGTGATATCATTTACTATTGCAAGGTTATTGTCTCAATCGGTAGCGAATGTCAATAATTCCACCATTTCATCCAAATTCACCTAGTTCCTTGATTTTCTTCACTTAAGAGTGTTGAATCAATGTGTGAGTCCCGCAAAATCCTCGTTAGAATGATCTTGAGTTCCAAAGTATTTGTCGGGTCTTTTTTTTTTTTTTTTTTCTTTGGGTAAGATTCACATTATTCAGTATCAGAAATTCGGCTCTAACGGGTGTGAATAACGAGTCGAGATCTTTTGTACCACTTTTGTGTGTCACTTCATCTACCACTTCTAATCTAACCGTTCACACGTTTGTATAATATTACAATAATACCACTCTTAACAATTGTGAACCATTAGATCACTTGTGGCATACAAAGTTGTACAGAAGATTTGGACTCGTGAATAACAACCCTCTAACTCTAAGACCAATTCTAATGACACAAAGTTTAACCCTAATGAATTTCCTACTTTGGAAAGGAAAATAAATGAAAAAAAAAAATAGAATTAGTTGGTAGTAGTGGTATACTAGTACTGTACAGTACATTCTTTAGACAGGGTGTCACCTTCACTTCTTATACCTTACTCACCACCTATCCACTTTTATGTATTCAAATTCATTTCTAATTCATCATCATCGACCTACCGGCTGGTTGTTAGTTGCCCAATCCAAACAAATTCCGATTCCGTTTCCGTTTCCAATCCCTTCTCCTCCTCCTAATTAGGGCTTTAACGGCAATGGTTTCCGGCGATAACGACGGCGTCGCCGCCACTAGGTGCATAAACGAGAGCCTGAGAGATGACGAGCTTCGGGCGGTGTTGGGAAAGCTAGACAGTGATAAGGACAAGGAAGTGTTTGGCCTTGTTTGCAAGAGGTGGCTTCATCTCCAGAGCACTGACCGGAAACGGCTCTGTACCCGCGCCGGACCTCACATGCTCCGGAAAATGGCCGCTCGCTTCACCGGTCTTTACGAGCTTGACCTCTCTGAGTCGGTTTCTCGTTCTTTTTCTGTTACCAATTCCGATCTGTCTGTCGTTGCAACCGCCTTCACTTGCTTGCGTATTCTCAGTCTTCAGAATTGCAAAGGTATAACCTACTTTGTTTTTTCTTTGAGCTGCTGGTATAAAGTTTTGACTTTTTAAATCCTGTTCATTTATTGGAAACAATGGTCCATCACATCGTCACCCACCCAAATAATATGCTTCGTACTGACCAATTGAAGAGTTAGAGAATTTGCGGATGGAAACAATTTAAGTATGATTATTCTTGGTGTTTTTATTAGTTAGTAAGTTGTTCCATTTCATTCAATTCCGGTCAAAGAATCATGTTTTGAAACTCTGATAATGACATATTCACTCCATCCTGCACAAAGTTCGCATTTGACAAGTCAAATGGGTTAAGGATGTGACTTTACTTGCTTGCACCTTCTTAAAATTGCACTAATGATATTGTTGTTATATAAACTGGACTACTCTTTTTGGGCAACCCATAAAGGACTAAGGGAATCTCCTTTTGGCAAGGAGGGTATTTTTTTTTATCATTAAGACGCTTTGAGTTACATTCCTCACATGTGGATGTAATGATGAACGAGGCATACTATTTGGAAGTAGATTTTTTTTGAAGTCTGTCTTCCTAAAATAGAATATTTGAGGGAGGGATGAAATTCAAGCCATGCATTGTTTGGGGTCTAGACTCATTGATATTAGTCTATAGTCCACGTGAGTTGAGCATGGTTACGAAGAAGCCATCTTGCTTGAGTTTATGTTCCCTAGCTATGCAACATGCTGTGGTTGAGCCTTGTGGGGTGCTTAACCATTCCCTTCTCTCTCTTTTACCTTCTCTTAGTGATTTGGTAGGAGCTGTAGGAGAAATTGGAGAACTCAAAACGATACATTTTCTTGGTTATTGTAATCATGAATGACTCTGTTGCTCAGTAATTAGGGGACTTGGTCAATGTCCTGGCGCCACCATGTTATGACCAAACAAGGATTACTACTCTCTTGCATACAATATTGAAATAGTGAAAGGGAGAATTTTCTTTTATTTAGTTGATTGTATTGCTGTTTCGTGGACATTAATATTTAATTACCCATGGGTTTACTTTGTACTTCCTTGGATTCTGTTTCCTTCTCTTTGATTTTCTATCATTACAAAATTTGCCCATTTTGTAAAGTGAAGAATGAATACTATTGCCTATTGGTCGGTGCTATGAAGAGGTTCTCTTGCTGGGTCGAGTAATAGGAGTTAGAGTTAATTGGATAGTAAGTAGGTATCCAAGTTTGAATTGAGCCCATGGGTGTAGAGAGTGGAGTAGAGAGAATAGGATCACCAAAGTATTGTGGAGATGGAAAAGGGTAGTTTGAGAGTGAGAGTAGAGTAGAGTAGAGGAAGGACATGAAGCCTGGAGGGAGTGGGAGGAGACTGGAGGCTCTAGAAGGTGTTGGGGTCGAGGTGAGGATGATTTCGTTATGGTGGAGGCTGGTAGCTATGTTGGATGTTATGATGCCGGTTGATTTTCAAAGTTACTGCTACCAAACTCCAATTTTGGAGAAATAGGAAACATGGTCAACATTTGGTGAATGACACCACCACAATTGTAATTAAACAAGGATTTCTACTTTCTTGCATTAAATTTGAAAAATTTTGAGCCATGATTTTTTCTTAGTTGATTGGATTTTGGTTCACTGTGAGGTTTTATTCTTGGAAGTGAATATTTATTTGCAATTGGGGTTTACTTTTTTACTTCTAGTTGCTTCTCTTTAGTTTTCTTCTATTGCAAAGGAGGCCCATTTTCTTAGTTAACAATGAATATATTAATGGGTGTAAGAAGATAGAGGTTGCTCTTTTTGGGTTGAGAAACATGAGTGAGAGGTAAGTAGTGGTAAATATAGGAATCAAGGTTTGATTAGAGAGCACGGCGACGAGAGAGGCGTATAGATTAGGATTGTAGTGTTGTGGAGGTGGAAGTAGGGGAGTAGTGGAGTGAGAATGGAGAAAGGAGGTGACTTGAGGGAGCCTGAGGAGAAGTGGATACCTAGAAGGGTTGGGATCGATACAGAGGATGGATTGGTTGGCGGTGGGAGGCTAGAGGAGATGATTGATTCTGGAAGCTGGTGGATTTGTCCGCTATTGCAGTCAAGGAGGCTCCACTGTTAACTAAATTAAAACCTCAGATCAATTCCTGGTCAACGGCACCACCACCCATTGTTGTAACTAAACACTCTCTTGGAACATTTATAGAAAAGGAACAGTTCTTTAATGTTGAAAGGCACATTTTGCTTTACATAATTGATCGGATTTTGGTTGATGTTGATGCTGTTGCTAATTCTTGAGTCTGAATATTTTATGCAATTTGGGTTTACATTTGTACTTCATTTGGTTCTAGCTGCCTCTTTTTTGGTTTTCTACTTTTACAAATTTGTATGTTCGGTGAAAAAATTGAACACTGTTGGTGGGTGTTGGAAGGAAGAGATCGCCCTAGCTGGGTTGAAAAATTAGGATATATATATGCACACACACACTGAAGTTGGCTGAAGGAGAGGTATAGAAGTAAGCTGCTGCTAGTTACTACGAGTTATCAGCTGAAAAATGATCTAATGGCTGGTGGAATTTTCTGCAGCCGCTATGATCTCCTCGAATTTAGAACGTTAATGCCGTCAGAAAGTTTGAACAGACCTCGACCAACATGCTTGTATTCTATAATTGACATCTCTATCTATTTCTCCATCTTTTTGAACAAGAGAACCTTTGTATTTAAAATGAATTCCTTTAGGTATCCCATGTCCATCAAGTGTAATGATTCCTAGTCTCGATGCCAACTATTACTAAACTTGCATTCCATATGTTTGGTCGTTGATCTACGGAATTTAAAACCCCTTGCTTTTAGTTTTTCTCTCCAAACTCTAGTTTTACATTGACCCTTCTCTTGTCTCAACGATTAATACAACATCATCTTCCAATAGCATGGTCCAATGTAACTTGGTTTGTACATCTCTAGTCAACTCATCCACCACCACAACAAACCCGAATCACTTAAGCGCTTATAAGCTGATAAAGAAGTAAGATGAGTTACAGAAGTTCAAATCAATGAGTTACAAAAGTTCAAAACAGTCATATGAGAGTCCTACCATTAGGTCAATAACTACAAAAGGACTACCTTGTCCCACTAGAGCTCCCACAATGCATGGGTTTGGGGAAGGTTTGGGCCCACATGAGCTTAGTCTAGAATGTCTTCTTTTGCATATAAATGCAAGAGGCTGCTTGAGTGGCTCGAAACTGTGACATCCAAGTCACATGAAGGAGCTCCAACCCTTCTGCCAAGACTCCGCTTCACCAATAGGTCGATTAATATTATACGAAAAGCAGCTTTGTGTTCATGGGAAATTAACTACTCTAATACCAATAATGAACAGTCGACAAATGAAAACTGATAGGCTTACAGCTGAGCGAGGGGAGGGTTAGAAAATGGAAAAGAAAAAAAAAAGGAAGGTGAAATGTCAGTGTCTTCGTCATTGGAAAACCAGGTACAAATTGATGACTTCGAAAGAAGACCTTGCCGGAAAAGTAGATGACACTGATTAATCGTAATGAATATAGCAGGAACCCTCAAAAGTTTGAGGGCGGGCACTTACCTCACCTCAAGCCTTAATATGTCCACCTGTGGTTGGTTGTGGGTGGTAGAGAGTAAATGGTAGAGAGGAAGAGAAAAAATGGGCTGAGAAAGAGAGGAGAAAAGTAAGTGGTGAGAGTCTTGACATATGGTAGAGAGAGCAAATTGAGAGGGAGAAAAGAGGGGGGGGGGGGTGTGTTAAAAGAAAATGTACTTGATTCAATTTATTTTTATTTTTTTTGGGACTCCTTTCAAGAATTTGAAACACTTCAGTTTTTAGTTTTTTTGTTCAATTGATGTAATTTCTTATTTTTGTGCCCTTGAGGAAAGGTCACTTGCGGAGCGTATAACCACTTAACCAAGTTTTTAGAAACATGTATATTTTTTAGATGGATGCCATCTTCATTAGCTGTTAAGCCAAGATCATTTTCTCTTCATAATTTGATCCAAAAAGTGCCACTTTTTTCCTCCCAAGAAACCATTACACTTTCAAGTTAACATACAATATAACCATCTTGTCTGTCCTTCTTTAGACTCATTAGCGAAATTGATAGTTTGATATCTCGTCATTTTGCTAGTCTGGTTTCAAGTCAGCTAGCCATTTCAGTAATAAAATTGCAACATATGTTTCTATTACAACCTAACACCTACGTGCTTGTATTTTCTGCATTTGCTTGTATCAAGTACTAGAGACCGTTTGAAATGCATGTGCTTTTCTGAAGCAGTGGGCAAATGTCTAAAATGAGTCCAGGACAAGAAAAAAGAAAGGGTCAGATCGTTAGATTTCCTTAATAACAAAATTAGCTAAATTGAAAGTGAGCTTGAATGTGAATGGTTTTCTAGAAAGAGAAATTAGTGGTATAGATGGATTGGATTATGTACTCCATTCCACAACATTTCCTTGAGAAAAATAATCCTTCCGGGTCCCTGCTCAATCCAAGTAGATACATTTACCAACTCTATCCCAATAATAGTGGTATATTGTCCCTTTTCATTGTTCCTATTGCCCTTTCCACTATTTGTGCAAAGTCAGTTCGATATATTGCCCTTTATTTTGCAAAATAATCTTTGGCTACTAATTTTTTGGACACTTTTTGGTTATTGGTTGTCAGTTAGAAGAAGCAATTCATCTTATCCTAATACTCCGTATTGTTTAATTTTTCTCCTGAAGAGAACCTAGATCTCCTGATTGATCATGTTTGACCATTCCATACTTCAAATGATAATCCATTTACTGGACTACACCAGATTTTATACCCTTTGTAGTTGCGTTTCGAAGACTATTTCTTCAAAAGTGATCCGGTGGTGCCAAGTTCTAATTGTTGAATAATATTACCTTATGAATAATGCTTACGGCCATTGGCATCCTTATCTTACAGGTATTACAGACACTGGAATGATGGAGATTGCATCAGGTCTCTCTTCTTTACAATCATTAGATGTATCGTACTGCAGAAAGCTAACCGACAGGGGATTATCATCCATTGCTGAAGGTTGTCATGACTTACGAAGCTTACATCTTGCCGGTTGCAGATTTGTTACTGATTCCCTACTCAAGGCTCTTTCCAAGAACTGCAAAAAAATAGAAGATTTGAATTTGCAAGGATGCACTAACATTACCGACTCCGGACTGACTATTCTTGTCGTGGGTTGTCAAGGGATAAAACATCTAAACATAAACAAATGCAGCAATGTCGGGGACGTTGGAATATTCATTGTCTCCAAAGCTTGTTCATCTTCTCTAACAACTTTGAAGTTGATGGATTGTTATAAAATCGGGGATAAATCTATAATCTCCGTGGCGGAATTTTGTAAATATTTGGAAACTCTCATCATTGGTGGCTGCCGGGACATATCCGATGAGTCGATTAAGTCATTGGCTTCTTCTCTTTCCCACAACCTCAAGGTTTTGCAGATGGATTGGTGCTTAAATGTTACGGACTCATCACTGAACTGTATCTTTTTACAGTGCACGAATCTTGAGGCTCTTGATATTGGGTGCTGTGAGGAGGTGACGGATGCTGCATTTCAGGTGCTTGGAACTGCAAAATGTGGGGTACGTTTGAAGGTTTTGAAGGCTCGAAACTGTCCAAAAATAACTGTTGCGGGAATAGGCATGCTTTTGGAGTCGTGCAAGTCACTGGAATACCTAGACGTTCGTTCTTGCCCTCATGTTACTAAAGTGGGTTGTGATGAGGCGGGATTGCAGTTCCCTGATCGTTGCAAGGTGAATTTCTTGGGAAGTTTAGCTGAGCCGGAATTGTTGTTTTGAGGTAATTTATGATACCCTCGAGATGAAATCACATGTACCACTTTTAGTACCACTGGTGATCAAACGGTTGTGCATCATTAATGATATCATCATGACATCAGCCCATAATCCACAACTATTGGATCACCAGGTGATTTGGTTGTGCATCGTTGATGATATCATAATGACGTCATCCCATAATCTACAACTGTTGGGTCGCCAGTGGTACACAAAAGTAGTACATGTGATTTGGTCTTGATTCTCCCGATGCTTTCCTAAAGCTATTCCAGTAATAGTGCTGTTCTTGAATAGCTTGACAAAGAGAAAATGGTTTTCTACTCTTGTCAGTAATCTTGTCAGTGTTTTTCTGATGTATTTAAGCATTGTACAGTGTTTCCCTTGTTCCATTTTCATTCCTTCCAAGTTTATGTAATATTATGCATGTGAAATGTTGTTGGATACCAGGTATTTCTAATCCCCTGTTAATCTTTTTATTGTTTTAATTGATTTTTAATTATGTCCGTTACATCCCGTTAGTGTTTTAGTTCAGTTAATGGACTTTGGAGTTGAGTAAGATAACAGAGCTAATGACTGGATCTGGAGTGCAATGCTAGGGAACAAAAGAAGTTCACAAAAATACCTCATAACGATATTTTATTGGTTGCTTCGATTGTGGATCCAACACACTCTAATTAAAAACACAAATAAAATCATGATACATTATTTGTAAGCCAAATTTTGTGGCACTTTTTTGTGGTTTTATATTTACACATGTATTTTAATAGTCATTTGGCAGTCATAAGAATCGCACGGTTTCTGTCTGCTACACGCATAATAAACTACCCCCTCTGTCCCAAACTAAGGTTTTTACTTTCTTTTTTGGTTTGTCCCAGACTAAGGTTCTTAGTTGCTTTATTACTTAAAATGGACCATGGGACCCACTTGTCATTCTCACGACCAAAATTCCCTACCCACTTTATCCCTCTTACTTTCTTTTTTTCATACAACATTTATTTTTTCTTAATCTCTGTGTAAAGTCAAACTAAGAACCTTAGTCCGGGACGGAAGGAGCATACAGTTTGTAAAAATTGCAACAACATTTTAGGACAATGAAAATGACAAATGAGAAAGATGATTCGGGATAGAGGGAGTATGTTACTAGTGGGGGTATTTTCGTCTTCATTCCTAAGTTTTGTCTCCAAATTAAATGGTTCAAGTGACATTTACTCCATCCGTCTCAAAATAGATATCTTTTTGGAGTGTTTCATACATAATATTAAGAAATGTTATTAATGCATGTGAAGAGGTCCTAAATACCCCTAAAATAATTCAACTACGTAGGTAATTAAATGGTTAGGTAAAAGATAGTTCACTATCATTATTAAGGGTATAATTGGTATAGAAGAAAAGGGCAGCCCGGTGCACAAGGCATCCCCGCATAGCGAGGGTGCAGGGAAGGGTCCCCACCACAAGGGTGAAATGTAGGCAAACCTTACATTGCATTGCAAGAGGCTGCTTCCAGGACTTGAACAATAAATAAAAAAAAACTTTGAAAATAGTGAAACGACAAGTATTTTGAGACAAAATTTATCTCTCAAAACATCTATTTTGAGACGGAGGAGAGGGAGTAACATTTAGAAATTCTGAGTCTCCACCATGCACACTACCCTTCACCAATCATAAACAAAAAAAAAAAAAAAAAAAAAAAAAACCCCAAAAAACCCCACCAATTTTAAGCTTTCTACTTTAATTATTCTCAATCGATCCGGCCAATAATAAACGCATTGAAATCCTAATGTTACACTAAAATCAAAAACCAAAAATACAAAAACTAAAAACAAACAAAAAAATAAAAAGAAATCAATATCATGATTTCTTTTTGAATTGGGGGTTGCTATCGTGTTCTTCAATCTCATATTAAATCTTCAACCCCATATTAAAAACTAAACTGAAATTCGTCAATTTGATAAGTTGCCACCCCACAGAATTTGGGCTTTGGTGAGAAATTGAGTTTGGGTTGATAAATGTAGAGGTAGACGGTCTCAAGGGGAAGGTAAGGTGGCCATTAGGCAACCTTCCAAAGCCCCATAATGGTAAGAGCCCATAGTTTATCCAACTTATAGTTATAAATGTATTAGTATATTTTAAATATTAAAATAAGGGATAATGTTTTGTTACATTTATTTATGTGACAATAAAGCGCAAATACATAATTTGATTAAGTTTTTAAAAGTATTCAAGTTTCACTCACAAAATAGGTTTAACTGGCAAAAACTATATACACAGCCCGGTAAATACACAGCCCATTTAATTCCATCGCTGCCCTTGCACGTCTCGTGTATACTTACACGAGATGAGAGCTTACCTCTCGTGTACATATACACGAGATACATCTCGTGTAAGTACACACGAGATGAGATCTCGTGTATGTATACACGAGATGTAAGCTCTCATATCGTATAAGTATACACGACATAGGCATCTGAGCCTGCTTTTCCACAACCGCAACAGCAAAAGCAACAATAAACATAACTTGGAATGAAATTTGATTCTCAAATAGGACATCTCCACAAAACATCAATAGACCATTACACATATACTATCGCCTAATTGTATACGAAATGAAAGTGTTAACAAGGATAAGCATATAATTCAAACATTCATACAAACTGGATAAATCAAAAACCATTACACATATACTATCCTATATGTAATCTTCTTTGTCTTCTTGCATCGGTATCCTCCTCATAGAGTTGACTGAACTCTGCTATCCTATCTTGGTATGGGAGGAGTAGTTGGCTTGCGGTTGGATCACAGCGGTTCCGATAAAGGTTTGGTGGTGGTGGTATTGGGTAATCATTGCCTAACATGCGCAGCTGCAAAAGTAATAACAGTTAAATACAAGACAATGAAATATAATGAATATAAGTAAGACAACTAAATATAACTAATATAGATGAGACAATTAAGTTTCATACCGCTATAAAATGGTTTCCATTGACTTGTCCCACCACAACTGTGTTCACCGGTGGTTGTACTGGTGCAGTCACTGGAAGGCATAACATACCACCGCTAGTCGAGTAAGAAATGAACGCCACATTATACCTCGTGGCAATGATGTGCCCAAGATCTGGGAGCTCCATCCAATAATCACTGGGCGCCGTCCGGCTATAGCAAGCAATCTTACGTAAGAGTTCTCTTACCGATATCCAAGGTAGAACTCTTTCGTAAAGGTCTTGGCGAGCAAGCACCTCATTGTAACATTCTGTGCGCACTTCAGCCCACTTCTCCTCATCTCCGTATATCTGTGCTGCTACGGCTCTATAGCCACAATGTCCATCTGATGCCACATCTATGATGCCTCCAATACGCGGGGTAATGAAAGGCGGAAAAGACTCTACATACGGGGAGCTGTATAAACTAGTATAATTGGGCTGTCCATTTCCCTCTCCACGACCCTGACCCTGATCCCGTCCTCGTCCTCGGCCTCGACCCCGTCCTCTCCCACGACCGGAAGGAGCTACTGGTGGATGAGACGTAGGAGTACTAGCAGGGGTAGATGGTGTGGGTCCTGAAGGTGATTTCCGTTTGCGGGTGGACTCCGAACTCGCTTGGGTTGATGCAATGAATGCACATCTAGACATGAAATAGGGCAAAGAAAAAAGAGTGAGAAGCATTCATACTGTTGTTTGAAAGTGTTAAAAAAAAATTGATGCTGCTGCTGATGTGTCTCGTGTAAGTCCACACGAGACATATCTCGTGTGGTTTTACACGTGACAAGTCTCGTGTAATACAACACGAGATATGTCTCGTATGGACTTACACGAGACACATCAGCAGCAGTTAAACAGTAGCAGCAACACAACAGCACAACAGCAACAATACAACAGCAAAAAATTTGAGACATAATTGAATTAAGATATATACCCTTTGCCAGTCGAGGATGGTGTAGCGGGGACTCCAAAAAATTTGTTAGTATGCTCCCAATCTGACAGTTCTCTGGAACTTCCGGCCCGGGGTTCATTCGGCTTTGAAATATGATCCGGCTCCATCGTTTTGAATAACTGTCTCCTTACCGGTTCAGGCTCCTTAGATGAAGGGTTGGCTAGATCCATGCACAGGGGCAGGTAGGCTGCGGGCACCTTATCCCCGCTCTTGTCCACGAACATCGTGCAACCCAATAGGTGCAGGATATACGCGGACGCACGATGGGCATCTGTCATGCCGCCTCTACGCTGAGTAAATAGACGCCTGACATCCCTCAATAAATAACCAGTGCCGCTCAACTGGAGGTGTCTAGAGATGCCAGATACGTCAGGCGCTGGATCCGTATAGCGAACAACTCCACCATCAATCCTGATACCTGTAAATTGAAGATGCAATAACACATTTTAGTATAAGAGATGAATGTAGACAGTTCATATAATATATGTAGACAGTTATATAATTGTGAATGGAGTATCGAAGCGATGTTATAAAAACATACCCAGGATATGAAAACTGTCATGTAAAGTAATCGTCATCTCCCCCCACGGCATGTGGAACGAGTTAGTCTCAGGAGACCACCGTTCCAAAAATGCCGTTAGGAGGGCATGGTTAGGCCTATGAATGACGGAATCATGCAGATGCTGGAGGCTAGATGCATCTACGAGGGCCGGCCAGGCTCTATCAGCAACCGGCTGCTCATCACGCTTGAACCTGTTCATTCGAAACAAAAAATATTATCAGTACTCAAGAAAAGCAGTATAGGATGATAATTAATGGAATATTTAGAGTGTGTGGTATAAATAACTTCAATATTTAAAACATTTCACATTAATGCTAAGCTTACTGTGCAAGATGCGTGAGTCTCGTATGGAAAGTCACCAATCCCTCAGTAGAAGAGTCACCCCAAATCTGTCTGGCTCGGTGGTCACCGAACCCGTACATCAGTGAAACATCCTCTGGCCCACCACCGGGGTCCCTCTGAAGCTGCCATGATGGTGGCGCATCCTGACCCCGCCTCCTCCCGTGTACCCGTGTCTCAGAGGTCTAGGCGGCTCTACTACACCATCATCCTAATCATCCTCCTCCTCCTGCACCCCCACCTCCACCTCCTCCTCCTCCTCCTCATCCTCCTGCCCCTCCTCCTCCCTCTCCTCCTGCTCATCATCAGCTGTGGCATCCTCGTCATTCCGAGCCTTGCTCCGGTTTTCTCCTCTCTCCAAACGCTCTTCAGCCTTCCTCTTTCTAGCTGAAACGGTCATAGGATCACGTGCCTACAAAAAACACAAATAAGAGACAATACATTAGCGACAGTTACAGTAGATTAAATAAATGAACACAATGCTGACTGATAATTCACAATGCTGATATTCAGAAGGATCATATCTCGTGTAACACCACTCGAGATGCATCTCGAGTGGGTTTATACGAGACTTGTCTCGTGTAAACACACCCGAGATGCATCTCGAGTGGTGTTACACGAGACACACCAAAGCCATCAAACCCAAACATCCCAGATTAATAACAGAAAAAAAAAAAAATCCCAAAGAGTGTGTTGTGTACATTTTGTTCGCAATTTGAATAATTTTGTAGTTGAATCCAATTTCAATTTTACATTTTTCAAATTATGTTTAATTGGGAATATAGAAATGTAAAATAAGGTTAAAAATTGCTTACCTTTTTCACAGGCGCTGTAGACGAGCTAGTCCCGGCGGCGATGTGGGCGGCGGCGGTCTTGGGTATTTTAAGTTTCACCATTTCAATTTCGAAAGTTTTTTTTTTTTTACTGTGAGAGAGAGAGGTGAGAGAGAAGAACAGAGCGAGAGAAAGAACGACGGCGACGGTGAGCGACGACGGTGACAGAGACGGTGAGAGAGACGTTAGAGAGAGACTGTTCGTTTCTTTCGTTGTTTCAAACTGAGAGAGAGAGAGGGGGGTTAGGGAGCGAACGTGAGGGAGAGTGAAATTGAAAAAAAATAAAATATATATATGGGTACTTTGGTAATTTAATGGGGCTGTGGAAATAAGGGGCTGTGTATATAAATATATCCGGTTTAACTCAAGCTGTATGTTCATGGCGTTATGAATTAATATAAAAATTTCACGCACGACTCTACCTCTCTCACGACTGTGCTTTTCCCCTACTAACCCTTTTCTCTTCATTCGATAAGGTAAAACGTACTCGCAATCTACTAATTGCAATCACCAATTTAGATTCAAAACCCATTATCAAATCTTGATTTTCATACTAACAATTCGATCCCAATTATCATGTTCAGTTGGCCCCTTGATTGATTAAATGCGAGAATAAGCTTCTTGCCGTAAGTCTTCTTTTCATCTCCCAACAGTTCAATTCTTTGTGTATGATTTTTACATTTGGATAGTGAGTTATGTTTGAATTTTTTAAATTAAATAAAAATGTAATTTTGATTTTAGATATTGGTTGCTAATCACTTCATTTTCATGTGCTCGTCACTTCGTTTTTTTCCTTCTTTCGGATAACAAATAGAAAAAAATTGAATTAATTAAAGAATTATTAGTTTGGGTTCATCAGGTTGGGTCCGATTTTATACTTTCATATAGTTGTCTCATTTACGCTCAATAACCTAAAAATAGTTAAAAAGGCATAATAAGTTTGTCTAGAATGCATTTAGGAGTCGAGGCAGAAGCCAAAGATGCTGGAGGTGAATCTGTTAATGTGTCAGGACATACCACCAAGACGACAGGATTGAACCGAATTAAAATCACGTGGTTTGATTCAAATCTCAAGCATAAATGGTTTGGTTAAGTCCAAAATCTGAGAAATCGCATGGTTCAGGACGCTCTAAAGTCTCTAGACGAAATCAGATATAATATGTTAGAGCAATAAATAAGAATGATGGTGAACAGCGAAATAATCACACACAAAAACACAAAAAAATTTATGTGGTTTTGTCTCAAGGCATATTCTAACAAAGGCAACGGGTAGTTGACTTAATCGGGGAAAGGGGAAATGTTAGGAACCTAGTGTCCAAGTATGAAGAGTGGTTTACTATGATTTTGATTAATGAGAGTGAACCCAAAGCCGAGTACAAACAGTACAAAAGACATCTAGCCCGTCCATCAAATAAAGGTACCACTCAATTGAAAAACACTTAGAAATTCATGGACAGAATGCCGCCAAAGGTGGTGATATAACCACCCAAACCAAACTTAACAACGTAATGTTACTTACCCAAAAGTAAATGTCGATATCATCACGATTACCTTTGTCAATTTTAGAAGATGAGAGACTCAACCATTACTCCAAAAAAAAAATAAAAAAAAAAATCTCAACCGCAGGTACCAACCTATGTCCCAGTCTACCACTACTAGGCACGTTAAGCTTCTCTTCCAATCAGGAAAACTTGGATTAGCGAATGAACTTCAAAGCCATAAGGGTAGAATTTTTTGACAACCGATGGTTGGAAACCGACATATAGTTCTAGTATGGAGAATTTTACGTGTATTATTGCCAATTGAATTAATGAGAATTTGCTGTTACGAAAGAAAGTGATCATTTATAACAATGTGTTACCACCCCATAATGCTATGCAATGCATAACTACCTATAGAATATTTTGGGTGAGTATGTTATTACTGATAAAATTCTCGTTGTTCATTTGATAACGCCACCTATAACACAAATACCGCCAAGTTTTTTACTCAAAACCTTCACCCTCCACTACAAGGCATGTTTTTTCATGAGACGTGTGAATGTCACATCATCAAATATTTTGTTAATTATTTGCTTTGCTCATTTGCCTACACTGTCAACCAACCACGCTTGCCTTATCATAAGGGTAACGGGTCAAAAGTTATCAGAGTTGTGTCAATTGTGTGGGAAGATATTTTTGAAACCCAAAGCTGCCAAAAATATCAAGTGGAACTTGATGTATACGATGTCAGAAAGAGTGATCGAGTATAGAGTTGTGATCACAAAATATTTTGGCGTGAATCAAATAGACCATCACGTTAGTGAGGTTAATTGGGATATAGCAACAATAGTTTTGGGTTAACATCAACCTTTCTTTAGGGCAACCGATATACTATCGTGAACTTACTATCCAACTACTCATCTTTGGTGCCATGAGCTTTATATTATAAGCAAGATGATTGTGAAGTAGAGATCGAATAAGTTTTTTGGTAATGACACTACAGAGATGGAAGCAAATTTTCAAAATATTACACTGATTTTCCTTTACTTTCTCAATTAGCGACCGTGATGGATCCTAAGATTAAGTATAATGAGCTAGAGTCATTGCTTTTCTTATATGAAAACATGAGAAGAAATCTTGAAAATAGGGATATTGAAATCTTGCTTGTGAGGAACAAAGTGAACTTTACACCCAACTATTCCGCTTGTATGACCATACAATGTAAAACTTTCAATACCCTCCTAAATGACCAATAAGATGGGAAAGGAAAACATAAATGACTAGATTTGGTTGGGATTCCTGAAGAAATGATTGAGTGGAAGTAGAAGATCTACAATAAGAGGTGTTAGACAACCCTTTTACCCCCTGTTGATGATAGTTTTGAGACCTTAGATGTCCTACAATGTTGAAAATCACAACACAATATTTATCATATTCACTCTATTATGGCACGTGATCTACTTACTCCTTCGGAGTGCATGGTATCATCAAAATCCGCTTAGTGCGGCCAGTGCCGACTCTAGGGATAAGCGAAGGAAACGACTGATTAGGGCCTTGAAAATTTACGCATTTTTGGGCCCCAAAATTCTTAATGTCAGTATATGTAAAATAAACCTGGCTAAATAAATTGAATCCTCGCTAGGCTTTTGTTTTATTCTTTCTTCCTTCAAACAATTGTAGGTTTTGTTTTATCCTTCCTTTCTTCCTTCCTTCCTTCAACAACGATCATTAAAATCTTGTTTGGCAAAAGAAATTTAATTCCCGATGTCTCTTTGAATTTTTGATTAGGATTTTCATGCAATATTTTTTAAAATTTTTGGGCTTTATTCTTGCAATTTAAAATTTAGGCTTTTCGTTTTTAAATATTACCGCAATATTTCTTTGAATTTTTTACAATTATCACTAAAATTTTATCAATTTTTTATTTTATTTTTTGTTATTTTGTAATATATCAAAAAATGTTAACCTAACCCAATTACAGTTTAGGATATTAAATTTTAATGTGTGTGTCGTATTGGGGCTAAACAAATGAGGGCCTAGATGAATAGTTCGCTTCGTGCCTCATATTTCACAATACTCCTAAGTGCGGGAAGAGTTGTTGTGTCAAAGAGGAACAAACTATCACCGAAGTTAATAGAGCGTCTTATTTGCCTTTGCCAATTGGCACTATGCGAGTTCAAGGAAGCAAGGAAATGATTTTCGGCTTCAACATGACGAAAGTCTCGAAGAAGACAGCCTTGAAGAAGATTATGTTGGGTTTGAGGTCCTTGCGCAGCGGAAACGGCAACAGAAAATCAACAAAACTCTAGAGCCCGTGGATCCATTCATGATGATTAAATTAATAGGAAGATGAATTTAGAATACTAACCGTTGTTGTGCGTTTAAGATTTTCAGATCTTCAAATCGTCAAGTCTTCAAGCTTTATGATTTGATCTCCTCGTTCTTCGCGTTCTTTGAATCACGATCGAAGGAACACGAACTTGAGATGCTAAAGCAAGCATCCTCTATGTGTATCCACACATGAACGAATATCTAGAATAATTTTAGATCTGGACTGCTAGATCCCATAGAAACTCTTTCTATCAAAAGACTATATGAATTTATTGATGTTCTTGAGCTTTTTATTCTCAATCTAAACTCAAGAATGTGTTTCTCAAACACATGGAGGCTACCAATAATTACCCATAATCAATTAGGTCAATACCATATGGACTAGGGCAAAGAGAGGGGTATTTATATTTATTTAACCTAAACACTTTAGTAGAAATAGGCCAAAAACCCGTCAAAATCGAATTAGGAAAAATCAGGCCCGAAAACAGAAGGTCCGCCTGGGGCACCAACCTGGTCCGACCAGACCTAGGCATGGTCTGACCGGGTCATGTCTAGGGTCCGGCCGGACCTTCCCTTTTTCAGTCCATTTTGATTTTTCTTAATTCCGATTTTTATGCTATTTCTGAAATTCCAATTTTAGCATTTTCGTAAATTCGTTCTTTTGTGTGAGACCCCATAGGATTATATTAAGTTGACAATGAGTCCGACCAAGGTCAAACCATAAATCATGAGCGGACTCTAGCAAGCCATCATGACTACCCAATTAATATAACTTAACAAAGTTCGTTTATCCTCATAGAACATACCATGATCATTTTGTCACGTGATATCATATTGAGCATAAGCCATGGTCTAAGTCAACTTAAGTGCCCAATGATTTCTCGATTCCGAGTAGATTGATATGAGCAAATGATATTGATCACATCATTTCATTTGGGCATGGCCATGCACTATCATCAATCTTACTCTCGAGTGGCCAAGCAGATATCCCTCTTTGAGATAAAGAGGGACAACTGACACGCCCCAAGTCCTGGGATTCCCTAATAGAATCTCGAACCTGGTGCACGTAACTAACAAGAAAAACAGACCGAATGCATAGACCCACGATTATCACTTATGCCCCAGCCCTCGCAATAAGCGTGAACCTATACACCCCTCTGAACCAAATAAGCCAGCTGGACTAACACGAGAATGCACAAGTAGATGTTTACTTGAACTACGAGAATAGAACTAAGTCCCATATTAGTGAACCAGTCTTTATGCACCATGTAATCATGTGCTCACGAGAATATGTACCATGTAATCATGTATCATATGCTCACGAGAATACAAGTACACGTACGCAATCATTGCGAAGACAAATCAATCTAACAATGGCACGTAGAGTGTCCATATAACACGGTCAATCCAAGTTAGAGTCTATTAATACAGACCTCAAACAAGTAGTAGGGTATATCATTCTATATCACTTTGTCACATGCCAAGTTTGCACGTACATATTCATATCACGTTTAACACATTAAAGTGTCTACCACGATACCCTTACTATCAAATAGAGCCCAATACCTTAGACTCTAAATACGCAGTAGAATAGGTCACATTCATACCTAGTCACAATCATATCTCACGTATATGTATCGTTAGTAATCGAATACATTTTCCAACACATATTGTGTTCTGTAGTTATTCTTATTAACTTATATCGTAGTATTCACGATTATATGAATTATCTTCATATTACACTAGTCCCTATTTTCTTTAGGAACCCATTTAGAGACAAGATATCTTCTTTATTCTTTATATACTTCATTGAGTATATACACGATTAAAACCAATCACTAGCACTTTAGGCTTATTCATAGAACTTCCAATATACACGTATCAAATTCAAATGTGTAGTAGAGTTAATCATTCTCTATCTAGTTCTATATCCCAACTCTTTTGGTTATTCATACCATGTACCAATCAATCAAGAAGCCACATTCTATCAAGTAACTATATACAAGATTTGCATATACACATCAAGGATCTTTCAAGTTTATTACCATACACATATATTGGTGTCAAGGCACGTACAAGATTTTATAATCTTATATTCAAGTCTTAATCCAATTATTTGGATGTTCAAGTCATGTACAAGATTTTATTGTCTTATACTTCAAGTTACTGTCTCAACTTAAGACATTCAAGACATTCAAGACATTCAGGACATTCAAGACATTCAATACATATACCAGATTTTATCATCTTATATCCAAGTTCTCAATCCATTTCTTTGGATGATTAAACATGTACAAGAGTTAATTATCTTATACTTCAAGTTCAAGCTAGGAAGATGAATTATACATCTTCCACGAATTATTTTCCAATCCTTTTCTTAGGACATTCAAGCTCAAGACTTTAGTTGGTACCCCAAAGGTACACAAACATTAACTTCAAGACACATAAAAGAGTTACTACTCTTATACTCAAGTTCTCATTTGTGTTCTATAAGTTTTCATGTTCAAGACTAAGTTCTCATTCTAATTTAATGAGCACTCATGTTCAAGACCAAGTTCTAATGCCCCAAAATGTACATATACACTTGCTAGGACATCTATACTAAGGCTCTATGCCTTAGGAGGGATAAACTTTCATCTCCATTTAGTTTGAACAACTATTGTGTAACAGGGGTTCTGGGCGGTCGCCCAACCCCATCCTGGGCGGTCTCCCAAGATCACAATTTCTGAAACCCAAGTCTGATGATATGGGCGGTCGCCCATAACCACTCTGGGCGGTCGCCCAAGGCCTAAATCAGCAAAAACCCAATTTCTTTCCCAGGCTTAGAATTCTCCGTCCCAAGCGTAGGAGTAACTTTTTACTCACAATTTAACATTACCCAAGACATATAATAAGCTTAAATCACTTATTTCAATTATACTTTCTTATTTCAACAGAGACTTTTATACTTACAAATTCTCCGTTCCAAGTGTAGGAGTATAAACCCACTAACACTTTCTAACATTCAAGAGTGCATTTTAACATGCTCAGAACACTTTTATAGGGACACTTTATTAATTTATCATCGTCCCACAAGTAATAGAATAATTTTCTTTTATTCCCAATTAAATATTTCACCGTTCCCAAAAGTATATATACAATTTTATAATATACTAATATACCCATTTAGGGATACTTCCATTCATTTCCCCGTACCACAAATAATGGTACACTTTTTCTAATAATATTTAAATCGAGTTACTATTTTACCGTCTCACGAATAGGAGTAACTTTCCTACTAATCTTTTAACAAGCCCAGGAGTATACTTTTTCAAGTTTCTTTCCTATTTCATACGCAATATTTTTATACTCCCTTTGTCCCAAATTTACAAGTATCACAAAAATTGCTCAAAACACAATTTTAACAAGAACAAGTATCGGGAATAACATATATGCATGTTATTACAAGTAAGGGGGAGTCAATAGCTTACCTAGTCCGAAATCAAGTTGACCTAAATTATTTTATGATCCGCTAGGAATGATCTACTCATCGCCCTGATCATTTATACGGGTCCAGAATCACGAACAGAGGGATAATTAATTGCGAGGAGTCGAGAATAGGGTGGAGCTTTCTTTCTTTCTTTCACCCAGAGAGAGTACGAGAAGATTTTTTTTGTTTGGGGAAGATAATGATCCCCAAACAACAAGATATACTTATCAAGTTTCCAAGAATTGCAATTTAGACCCTCAAGTTTCACTAATTACAAAAAGGCCTCTAAACTTTCAACTTTGACATTTAACCACCTTAACTTTCTAACGTAGTTAAATAATTAACTCAAATAAAATAGCATATAATTATGCTAGCCAAGAATTTAACAAGCAAGTCAAGAATTTAACAAGAATAAGGATGGGCGTTACATCCTCCCCTCCTTAAAGAAAATTCGTCCTCGAATTTTACTGGTCAAGATTATAACATATATAATCAACAAGTAGAACTCAAGAGCATCAAGACTATGCACATATACTCACGAATATTCTATGCAATCAAGATGTATCAATTATAACATCGAAACACATAAAGTCAAGCAGACTCGATTAGTCAATCCACTATATTGGTGAAACTTGACATATCCACTAGAAATCATAGAACTGGTCATATCCTCCATATCACTGTAATACTGGTCAAATCCACTAGGCAATCTCAAATACTGAGTCGTGGTTATCCATCGTTTCAATATTCAAAACTGACTTCACGTATATCAATCCATCGAGAAAATCCATCGAAAGATGTAGCTCTCAGTGTCAAATAATTAACGATAGAGCTGCCTCGAAATTCATTAATGAATCTCTAACAAGATCAAGAATATCTCAAGAACACGCATACCTTGGTTGTTTCCACTTATAGGTTAACAAAGATACTTACTTCAACATAGATATATCCTCTATCAAGAAATTTCTCAAGTTGAATCTTCAACTCGTTTAACTCAATCGAGATCAAGAATATTAATCCAGATGTCAGCACTGTATTTGCACTGTAACAACTCAAGATAATCCAAGTTTCTTATCAAGTAACATGTATTACTCAGTAGAAATTATAGCTGAGATCTCATCAAGAATGGATACATCCATCTGGTTTGGTATAGAAATTCCACTATCAATCACATAGGTTAAATACCCAGTATAATCTCGAGACCCCTTTTTGGACTTTCAATGCAGAACATGAATATTATATATAATTATATCATGCTCACAAATATAGTCAAGCATACTAGCATAGAAATAATTACCATCTATTGTGGTAAACAAGAATGACCTAACACATAGAAAGCCAGGTCATAACACATATCACATCAATGTCCCATACCGGTGACACGACCAAGTCAACATAGAACGTATATGGTGTTATCACCCACACTTCTATCAAGCTCTTACTAATAACAATATCAACACGTAGTCTCTTACTAGAGAATACACTTCCACGCAATTCACGAGATAAGGACAAGCATGCATATATAGCACGAAACAATGTCCACTAGACAAGATAGATACGCCTAAGTCTTTAAAGACTCGCGCTCTCGATTCTCAAACCATCTAATCCAATTGGATCAACACTATCAACACTAGTCCTATGCCTGGTATAACAACAAGTAAAGGAACACTCGACGTCAGAAGCACACCCATAAGCCAACCCACGAATGCCGTAGAACCTATCCAGGCTTAGAGCTAACCATAGCTCTGATACCAAACTGACACGCCCCAAGTCCCGGGATTCCCTAATAGAATCTCGAACCTGGTGCGCGTAACTAACAAAAAACAAGAAACTAACGGGAAACAGGAACAATACCTGTTAAAAACAAAACTGACATGATATATATACTCAAGAGTAGGGAGCTAAGATAGCTCACAACGAGTTCTAGACCAAGAATATTAAAACCAAAATGGTTACATACAGCGGAAGACATGCCTAGCAAATAAGCTGGCATCAAGAACTGACTAGAGACAACAAGTACTACACGAGTCTACCCCAAAACAAGCCCAGAGTTTAATAACTCATACAACCTCGTCCTTACCAATGTATTAAAAGGACACTAGCTTCAAACAAGAACATCCTGCTGAGTAAGTTCCCAGCTATGTCGAGCCTCACTGCGTACTATCCCCTGCTTTCCTGGGGGGGGGGGAATGTAAACAAATAAAGGGTGAGATAAATCTCAGTAAGCTATTAACATGCAGATATATGACATGTTATCATGCAATACAAGTAGATACTCAAGTAATCATATATTAAGTATCATCAAGTAACAAGTATAGGAGAGGCTAAGCCAACTCAACAAGTAATCAAGCTCAAGATCAGATCAGATAACAAGTAGTCAAGTAGTGTGAGAGGCTAGACCAACTCACCAAGAAGCACATAGGCCTATCACGTATCTTTACCTGAATCCTTCCTTATTTCTCCCAAGAATACCATTGTTGTCGATGCTTGTATAGCTGGGGACAACCACGATCAAGATCAAGAGACTGCTATGCAGTATATAAGAAGACCCGGTAACCAGTGTCATTCACAAGAACAAGATTCACGAGGTGTTCACGAGATTAGCATTCACTTATATCAGGCGTATTGCTCCAATATAGGATGCTAAGCCCTTACTATGACCGGTAGTAAGGGAAAAACAGACCGAATGCATAGACCCACGATTATCACTTATGCCTCAGCCCTCGCAATAAGCGTGAACCTATACACCCCTCTGAACCAAATAAGCCAGCTGGACTCACACGAGAATGCACAAGTAGATGTTTACTTGGACTACGAGAATAGAACTAAGTCCCATATTAGTGGACCAGTCTTTATGCACCATGTAATCATGTGCTCACGAGAATATGCACCATGTAATCATGTATCATGTGCTCACGAGAATACAAGTACACGTACGCAATCATTGCGAAGACAAATCAATCTAACAATGGCACGTAGAGTGTCCATATAACACGGTCAATCCAAGTTAGAGTCTATTAATACAGACCTCAAACAAGTAGTAGGGTATATCATTCTATATCACTTTGTCACATGCCAAGTTTGCACGTACATGTTCATATCACGTTTAACACATTAAAGTGTCTACCACGATACCCTTACTATCAAATCTCTAAATACGCAGTAGAATAGGTCACATTCATACCTAGTCACAATCATATCTCACGTATATGTATCGTTAGTAATCGAATACATTTTCCAACACATATTGTGTTCTGTAGTTATTCTTATTAACTTATATCGTAGTATTCACGATTATATGAATTATCTTCATATTACACTAGTCCCTATTTTCTTTAGGAACCCATTTAGAGACAAGATATCTTCTTTATTCGTTATATACTTCATTGAGTATATACACGATTAAAACCAATCACTAGCACTTTAGGCTTATTCATAGCACTTCCAATATACACGTATCAAATTCAAATGTGTAGTAGAGTTAATCATTCTCTATCTAGTTCTATATCCCAACTCTTTTGGTTATTCATACCATGTACCAATCAATCAAGAAGCCACATTCTATCAAGTAACTATATGCAAGATTTGCATATACACATCAAGGATCTTTCAAGTTTATTACCATACACATATATTGGTGTCAAGGCACGTACAAGATTTTATAATCTTATATTCAAGTCTTAATCCAATTATTTGGATGTTCAAGTCATGTACAAGATTTTATTGTCTTATACTTCAAGTTACTGTCTCAACTTAAGACATTCAAGACATTCAAGACATTCAGGACATTCAAGACATTCAATACATATACCAGATTTTATCATCTTATATCCAAGTTCTCAATCCATTTCTTTGGATGATTAAACATGTACAAGAGTTAATTATCTTATACTTCAAGTTCAAGCTAGGAAGATGAATTATACATCTTTCACGAATTATTTTCCAATCCTTTTCTTAGGACATTCAAGCTCAAGACTTTAGTTGGTACCCCAAAGGTACACAAACATTAACTTCAAGACACATAAAAGAGTTACTACTCTTATACTCAAGTTCTCATTTGTGTTCTATAAGTTTTCATGTTCAAGACTAAGTTCTCATTCTAATTTAATGAGCACTCATGTTCAAGACCAAGTTCTAATGCCCCAAAATGTACATATACACTTGCTAGGACATCTTATACTAAGGCTCTATGCCTTAGGAGGGATAAACTTTCATCTCCATTTAGTTTGAACAACTATTGTGTAACAGGGGTTCTGGGCGGTCGCCCAACCCCATCCTGGGCGGTCGCCCAAGATCACAATTTCTGAAACCCAAGTCTGATGATATGGGCGGTCGCCCATAACCACTCTGGGCGGTCGCCCAAGGCCGAAATCAGCAAAAACCAAATTTCTTTCCCAGGCTTAGAATTCTCCGTCCCAAGCGTAGGAGTAACTTTTTACTCACAATTTAACATTACCCAGGACATATAATAAGCTTAAATCACTTATTTCAATTATACTTTCTTATTTCAACAGAGACTTTTATACTTACAAATTCTCCGTTTCAAGTGTAGGAGTATAAACCCACTAACACTTTCTAACATTCAAGAGTGCATTTTAACATGCTCAGATCACTTCTATAGGGACACTTTTTTAATTTATCATCGTCGCACAAGTAATAGAATAATTTTCTTTTATTCCCAATTAAATATTTCACCGTTCCCAAAAGTATATGTACAATTTTATAATATACTAATATACCCATTTAGGGATACTTCCATTCATTTCCCCGTACCACAAATAATGGTATAATTTTTCTAATAATATTTAAATCGAGTTACTATTTTACCGTCTCACGAATAGGAGTAACTTTCCTACTAATCTTTTAACAAGCCCAGGAGTATAATTTTTCAAGTTTCTTTCCTATTTCATACGCAATATTTTTATACTCCCTTTGTCCCAAATTTACAAGTATCACAAAAATTGCTCAAAACACAATTTGAACAAGAACAAGTATCGGGAATAACATATATGCATGTTATTACAAGTAAGGGGGAGTCAATAGCTTACCTAGTCCGAAATCAAGTTGACCCAAATTATTTTATGATCCGCTAGCAATGATCTACTCATCGCCCTGATCATTTATACGGGTCCAGAATCACGAACAGAGGGATAATTAATTGCGAGGAGTCGAGAATAGGGTGGAGCTTTCTTTCTTTCTTTCACCCAGAGAGAGTACGAGAAGAATTTTTTTGTTTGGGGAAGATAATGATCCCCAGACAACAAGATATACTTATCAAGTTTCCAAGAATTGCAATTTAGACCCTCAAGTTTCACTAATTACAAAAAGGCCCCTAAACTTTCAACTTTGACATTTAACCACCTTAACTTTCTAACGTAGTTAAATAATTAACTCAAATAAAATAGCATATAATTATGCTAGCCAAGAATTTAACAAGCAAGTCAAGAATTTAACAAGAATAAGGATGGGCGTTACAACAACATCCCATCTTGACTTATCATTCTTCCCTACAAGAATCCGATTGTGCCAATCGTAGCCTTTATAACTATCTAGTTAAGATTAGCGTTTGAATACGTCAAACACAACGTTCATCATGTGGAAGATGATGATAATCTCAGGTCTAAGGATTTCAATGATATAACTAAATGAGATTTAATTATGACATTTTGACCATGACATTAATCTCATAGTGGGTCAAGTCCAGTACTTGTTCACCAACAAGTACCCATAAGTTTAATTTGTATCGCATACACATGATCATCACATGATCATCAATTAAACTTATACTAGTTCTTCATAAGTATCAGGGACGGGGATTATTATAAGAAACATGCAAAGCATATAATAATCCAAGCTGTTATCTCTATAACAAATGAGAACATGATATAACGTAAGGCCTTTCTCAAGGGCCTAGGGCATAATCTCCAACAGATTATTCCGGTGATTCATACTAGAGACTTCAAGACCTTGAAAACTCGAAATTTTTTGAAGTTTGAAGATTTAAAAACTATCAAGTTTTTTTTTTTAAAAAAATAATTAAGATTATATTTGATTTTTCCTAAATTGTTTTTTGTTTGAGGTTTGAAGATTTTGAAAAGTCTATTTTAGTGTTGTTGTAATTTCTTTGCTTAATTTAATAAAAGTACAATTCATTTTACATTTTTATTTTGATTAATTTTTCAATAAACATATAATACTTCATTTAGTGACTTATAAACTTAGTTAGTTAGTTTAATTTTTTCTAAATGAAGTACTCCCTCCGTCCCACCTGAATTAGGATTTTTGGGTTAGGTAAGGGGGTTAAGGAAAAAATGTTAGTGGAGTAGATGTTATGAGTATGAAAAGTGAAGTAGGAGATAGAAAGTGGGGTAGATAATAATGAGTGGAAAGTTGTTGTGAGTGTGAATGTGGGTTTCATTAAATAAAACACTTCCATTTTTTGGTTGTCCTAATTCGAATGGGACACTCAAAATGAAAATTTGTCTTAATTCGAGTGAGACAGAGGGAGTATGTTTTAACTTCTAATAACTTTATGGGTTAATGGAAATTTAGACCCTAAAATAATATACCACCCTTCCAATCAAATGCTAATGTTTTTTTTTTTTTTGCCAGATCGGACATTGAAGTGAAAAATACTCGTTAGTTAAGGTCTTTTTGACAGATTTTGTTAGAAAAGTCAGTTAGGTAGCATGTGCATTGCATATGACGAACAAATGGTTAGTTTGAAGTTGATGTTTCTTTAAGAGGTCTTAATGGAAATTCCAAACTTAGTAGGGCTAACAATTAAAATAATTATCATTTCAAAAATAAATATTAAAAATTTAAATAAAATTTAAACACAAAATAAAAAATTATCATTTATTTTCTTTTATATTTCAAAAAATAAAGAAATTAAAAAATAATTTCTTTTTTAATTCACCATATTTTGTTATTTAAAAGGCAGAGAAAATGTAATTTTCTTTTCCAAATAATAGAATTATTTTTTTTCTTGTAAAAAATATTATATTAATTTCAAACAAATGTTAATAAGTAAAAAAAAAAAACATTTATTTTAAGACGGAAGAGTGTGATATTTATTTTAAGACAGAAGAGTGTACCATGTAGCATATTTTTAGCAAATGCCCTATTCAGTTTTAAACTTTATTTATCTACATAACCCACATTTAATTATTATTTACAACCCCCACCATCATTTCACAACCACCACTTACCACCACCATTCACGCCACCACCACCATGAACCACAAACCACTCCATACACAACACAAACTCGCATACACAATCATCCTGTTAGGATTCATTGTTAGTACACCCACTTGATTTGATTGATCCATGCCACATATCTTTTTATGGACTTTAGGACCGCATGTAATGAAGTTATACTTTAATTTTTAGAAAAGTCAATTTTTAGATTTTTATTTATCTAGGCTGAGTTTTGATTCGGTTGTACCATAGCGGTTTAGTTCTTCAAACCTCACTTATGCTATTCTCGAACCGCCAGCATGGAGCTGCAAAGTATTCATCAAAACCGCATGCTACAGTTTTGATGAAACCGTACTTCAAGTCTTATATGGAACCTCAGATGCAAACTTGATGGAACCGCATTCATGAAACCGCATCCTGCAGTTTCATTGAAACCGCACATCAAGTTCATCCTTGGAACCGCTCCAGTACCTGGTGGAACCGCAGAGCCGTTATTGAAGAATTCAAGTGTCATTTATTCCTTGAGACAAACATTCCCTTTATGACCGTAAAGGAATGTTTTATGACTTGTCAAAATAACTCTAAGTTAACTTGGAGTTACTATAAGGAATGTCGGTTTTGTACAGTAATTTGAATTGTTTGCCGTTAGTCCTTTTCTGCAATAAATGACAGATGTCAGGTAGTGGTGCTACAACTACCTAGGACTGCAAGACAAAACCAAGGACGACAATGACAGCTCAACCAATGGGATTTCGACATCAATTGTACCCTCAGATTTAATTCAAATCTTTACCCAACGGTCACAATGGTGCATTGCCTATAAATAGCCTTCATTCATCAACAATGAAGGTTGCTGAGCTTCAAGAGATATTATTCCCAAGTGTTCAAGTTTGCTTTGAAGATTTAAACCCAGAAATTCAAACCTTCAAAGATCTCCTTAGCAAACCCATAATTCTTCATCAAGCTTCAAGCAAAACAACCATCCATACTCAGCTTTTAGACCGAAAGTTTTTCATTTGCTCATCCATCACTTAGAGCTTTAGAGCATTTGATTTCTTTCCACACACACACCCGATTTATATAATCACATAGATTATATACTTCGAATACACCGGTTGTTATAATAGCTTTATAGGTTAGATTGATTGTTTAGAATTTAGATTCATCTTGTAAAACCTCCTCTAAATTAATACAAGTCTAGTAGCTATTAAAAAAATCCTAGACTAACCATCTAGGTAGAGGACATAGTTCATTCAAGAACGAACCTCTTCAAATTGTGTGTTTGATCTTTACTTTCTGTCTTGTTATTTACTTTTCTTGTTTGTGGTCTATAACTTAATCCATTTACGAAATGACTTGAAAAGTGAATTATGTTTTTCTTTGATCTTCAAATTGAGATTATCGGTTGCATCATAGTGTTTTTACACCGAGTCAAACCGCCCAACTCTTTACATATCCTCTTTGGCCAAACCTCAAAACTCTGCTGTTCATTTTATCAGTTCAGTTCTAGTACTTTGAACCGCAGCTGACCAAACCGATAAGTACTCAGTTGTATTTTCAAGGGTATTTTCAAAAAAGTTTGGACCACTATTCACCCCCCCCTCTAGCGGTTCTATACCCTTGTTTCCCTCTGGGACCAACAAGTGGTATCAGAGCTTATCCACCAAAACTTGTTTTTACAAGCTTAACCGCTTGGGTGCTGATCCAATGGCAAACGTAAACACCCATATGATGCAAACATCCAATTCGAATCATTTACCGATTTTGGATGAAGATAGTTTTATCTTCTGGAAAGATAGGATGATGAAACACATGATTTCATGTGATCGTAGACTGTGGACTGCGGTTGTGGAAGGACCATACACTCCTATAAAAGCTAATCCACGTGCAGGAACTGCAGGAGAACCTGCTGAAGTTAGGAAGCTGGAAAGTGAGTGGACTGATGCAGACCTTATGAATGTGGACTTTGATGAAAAGCTATGTCCATGCTTGTATCAGCTATTAACTTGAGGACTCATTCAAAGGTGCTTCACTGCAAAACCGCAAAGACAACCTGGGATGCTATAGTTGATTTTCTGGAAGGAGATTCAGATACCAAGAAGAACCGCCTCTATCAATATAGAAGACTCTTTGACTACTTTGTTAAAGACCCTAAGGAATCTCTTCGACAATGCTATGAGAGGTTCATTGATATTGTTAATGTATGTTTTTCTCTTGGACATGTCTACTCAAATACAGACTTGAACATGAGATTCATGCAAGCTCTTGGTAGTAAATGGCTGATCAAAACTACTAATATCGAAGACAACAAAGACCTGGAAGCTCTTAATCTTCATCACTTATATGCCATGCTGAAGGTTTTTGAATTCAAGCTTGAAGAGGTCCATGAAACTGAGAACAGATTTAAGACCCTCTCTCTAGCCGCATTCAACAATACCTCATCTCCAGTTTACAATCCAGACCATCATCAAACCGCACCTCACCTCCACTTGCAAACCGCACCTCCTGATCAAACTGTACCAAGATACAATCCTCTAACCACACCATCTGATTATTACCAACAGTCTCATCAACCCTATCAACAATCTCATCAATCTTACCAGTAGTCTCATCAATCCTACACTCCACCTTAAAGTTCTTATTCTCAGAGTGTAGCATCTCAATCATCATGCTCTAGTCAAGTTGATTTTGATGACATGGATGATGAAGAATTTAATTTATATGTGAAGAAATACACCAAGTTAAGGAAGAACAACAGGGCTCAGTTTCCATCCAAAGGCCCAGCAAAGTTTGTCCCTCCAACTAGATTCAACAAGACTGCAGATCCTAAGAAAAGGGATGACTTGGTCTGTTACAACTGCAGATAGCCAGGTCACTTTGCATCAAGTTGTCCCAAACCACGCTATGAAGCCGCACCAGCTAAGAAACCGTTCAACAAGAAGTTTGTGAAGAGAAGAGGAATGGTAGCTGACCAAGGGGATCAACCGCTGACATGGATGGGTTCTGATTCAGCTGAAAGTGATGATGAAGTTGAAATTGCAAATCTATGCCTTATGGGATTTAAAGAAAAGTTTGAAATTTATGAAAGTCTTCCACTGCCAAATTAACAAATGAAGTCAGTTTCATCAAGAACTCCTGAGGCTAGATCAAGCAAAGCTCTAACAACACCAAACTGCTTTCCTGAGGTTCAAGCAGATTAAAGCCATGATGACCAGGTACTTGAGCGTGCTAATATTATATGTCAAAAATACACTGTGTGCTTAAAAAGGCATATAAATTAATGGTTGTGGAACATAAAGATTCCCATAAAGAATGCAAGTCCCACAAGGAGGAAATTTAAAGCCTCAAGCTCCAAATTTCTGGGATATCTTCTATTGTGGAAGAAAACCACTATCTAAAGGATAGAGCCGAGGTACTTTTAACCAAAATCCATGAGCTTACCGCACAAAGGGATGACCTTCAAAAAGTGACTGATGTGTGGACTAAATCTGGAGTCACTGTGGAACAAATCCTAAATTTACAAATTTCTACTTCGGATAAAAGTGGATTGGGGTTCAAAACCAGTGATGGGTGAAAGTGTCCTTGTCTCTGTGCTGAAGGTGGTGTGTTACCCCCCAAACAAACCAATGAAACCTCCAAGGTGAATCATACTGGTAAAAATGGCTGTAAGTAAGAAATTAAGAAGCAAAATTATTTCTTTGAGTATCCTAAAAACCAGACTGGTAGAGATTCTAAGTGGAAAGAAAAATCCACAGCGGCTGAGGCAACCAAAGAAGTATTGAGTGATGAAACCGCTCCTAGTCAGTTTTAGGAAATCCCTATTATTTTTCCTAAAGCCACACCTAAGAGGAAGGTTGAGCTCAAGAAGGTAGTCTTTGTTAAAGCCAAAACCGCTGAACTAGTAAAACATAAGAAACCGAAGATTAGTAAATGGTTTGTAAAACCGCAACCTCAATCAGGACTTATTCATTGTGTCATTTGTGTCGATTATGGTCATAGTGCTGGTCATTGTCTTTTAAGGTTCACACCCAATGCCAAGGGACGTAAAAATCCTAAGGTCAAACAGGTGTGGGTCCCAAAAAGCTGCTAACCCTAGGACCCAAGGAATAAGGGGGACCAAAATCTTTCATGTTTATTTTTCAGATTTTATGCTTCATGGCTGGTAATGCAAAGAAGAAGAAGGATCTTTGGTACTTGGACAGTGGTTGCTCACGACACATGACCGGAGATAATGAACTTCTTTGTGATACCATCAGTATGAAAGTCCCCCAAGTAGTGTTTGGTAACAAAAATAAAGGAGAAATAGTAGGATATGGAGCAATCAAACAAGGAAATATGACTATTGAAAATGTGTCACTAGTAGAAGGACTCAAGCACAACCTTCTCTCCATATCTCAGTTTTGTGACAAAGGAATGAACTGCACCTTCACTTCAACAAACTGTTTCATTAAGGATGCATCTTCCGGAGTTACACTACTGACTGGCAACAGAACAGGTGATGTATATATGATAGATTTGAGTAATATTTTTTCTATTGATGACCTCTGTTTTGTAGCAAAAAATGTAAGTGAAAGCATCTGGTTATGGCATAAGCGGCTCAGCCACTTGAACTTCAAGTATCTAGCAAAACTGTAAAGGGACGGTCTCGTCAAAAGACTACCCAAAGTGGCTGACCATCATGATAAGAAATGTAAAGCATGCCAGCTAGGTAAGCAGCCCAAATAGTCATTCCCTAGCAAAACCCCGCCTTTAACGAGCTGCTGCTTACAACTGCTTCATATAGATTTATTTGGACCTGTCCCAACCGCAAGTATAGGAGGAAACCGTTATACCTTGGTGGTTGTTGATGATTATTCAAGATACACATGGATGGAAATGATGGCCTCTAAAGATGATACTTATGGCATCGTAACCGCTCTCTTTAGACAGCTCCAAACTCAAAAATTGGATGATATCGTTGCTGTGCGTTCAGATAATGGAACCGAATTTACAAACAATGGTGTTGCCCAATATTGTGATGATCATGGAATTGATCACAACTTCTCTGCCGCTGGGGTCCCACAATAAAATGGAGTAGTGGAAAGAAAGAATAGGATTTTGATTGAAGTGGGGAAAACTATGATTGCAGAAGCTAAGCTTCCCAAGTACTTCTGGGCCGAAGCAGTTAATATAGCTTGTTTCACTCAGAACCGCTCCATCATCATCAAAGTCCACAACAAAACACCGTATCAATTGTGGAGAGGCAGATCGCCCAACATTGTCTTCTTCAAGATATTTGGATGCAAATGTTACATCTTGTACAATGGCAGAGAGCATCGAGGTAAATTTGATGCTAAGGCCGATGAAGGTATTTTTGTTGGTTACTCTAAACATTCTAAAGCTTTTCGTTGTTTCAATAAGACATCATTAAAAATTGTAGAGTCTGTCCATGTTACATTTGAGGAACATGATCTTCTTGAGCCACATATGGCTCCAAATGTTGCTGATGATTTTAGTGGTTTTGAGACAGGTACATCTTGTTGGGTTTTGAGGCACCTTGCGCAGCGGAATAAAGCAATATGAAATCGATAAAACCCTAAGCCCCAAGATCCATTCATGATGATTAAATTAATGGTAAGATGAATTTATAATACTAACCGTTGTTATGCATTTAAATTTTCCGGATCTCCAAATTTTCAAGTCTTCAAATTTTAAGATTTGATATCCTCGTTCTTCGCGTTCTTCAGATCAGGATCATAGGAACACGAACTTGAGATGTTAAAGCAAACATCCTCTATGTGTATCCACACGCGGACTAATATCTAGAACCATTCTAGATCTGGATTGCTAGACCCATTAGAAAACTCTTTTCTAATCTTCAAATGCTATATGAATTTTGGTGTTCTTGAGCTTTTTCATTCTCAATCTAGGCTCAAAAATATGTTTCTCAAACATATGTGTTGTATTAGTTTAATGGCTGGTGAAGAAGGATTATTTATACTCAAGAATCCTTAACCCTTAAGGACCCTTGAGACCTAATCCCGTCACCCAATTAAACTTACCAAAATCTGGCTCCAGAAACTCTGGCACGGTCGTGCTCACAAAGTGGCACGGCCGTGCCACTTGGTGCGAACAAGACATGCCCAAGTTGAATTCTGGCACGGTCGTGCTTTATAACTGGCACGACCGTGCTCGCCAGAAACTCAGCCTTTAGCTTTTTCTTGATTCGTCCTTTTGTGTGTGACCCCATAGGATTATATTAAGTTGGTAATGAGTCCAGCCAAAGTCAAACTCATAAGTCATGAGCGGACTCTAGCAAGCCATCATGACTACCCAATTAATATAACTTAAACGACGTTCCTTCTCCTCATAGAACATATCACAATCCTTTTGTCGCATGATATCATATTGGACATAAGTCATGGTCCACGTCAATTTATGTTGTCCAATGCTTTCTCGATCCTGAGTAGATTGATATGAGCAAATGACATTGAACACTTCAATACATTTGGGTATGGCCATACACTATCATCAATCTCACTCATCGAGAGGCCAAGCAGATATCTCTCTTGAGAGATGGACAAATCCCATCTTGACTTATCATTCTTCCCTACATGAATCCGATTATGCCAATCGTAGCCTTTATAACCACCCGGTTAGGGGTAGCGTTTGAGTACGTCAAACATAATGTTTCTCATGTGGAAGACTATGATAATCTCAGGTCTAAGGATAAATGATATAACTATATGAGATTTAATTATGACATCTGACCATGACATAAATCTCATAGCGGGTCAAGTCCAGTACGTGTTCACTAACAAGTACCCATAAGCTTAATTTGTATCATATACACATGATCATCATATGATCATTAACTAAACTTATACTAGTCCTTCATAAGTATTAGGGACGGGGATTATTATAATAAACGTGTAAAACATATAATAACCCAGAGTTGTTATCTCCATAACAAATAAGAACATGATGTAACGCAAGGCCTTTCTCAAGGGCCTAGGGCATAATTTCCAACAATCTCCCACTTGAACTAGGCCCAATCAATGCATATTCAATACCATTGAGCTTAGCTTATGACCATCATAATAGCATGTGGAGAATCTTAGTTGGAAGATTATCCTTGTTATCATCATAAAGTATTTTGCATATTTTGACATTTCACATATCAACGATTTCTCATAGAGATGGAAATGTCTGAGTGTGTGTTTGGATGATAGATGAGCCTTTGGCACCTTAGCTTGTGGAATAACCATTATTTCACAATAAAGGTCCATAGGATTAGTATTACTAGAAACTATTTCTAGTTTTAGTAATAAAATTTATATTCAAACAACTCCCCTAGTTACAACTCTTGTAACTAAATACTCAATTTTATTGGTAGAATAATTTATAGTGTATTTGCTTGGAACTATTCCAATTAATAGCACTTACTTTAAACATATGTTTATGCTGCGATTTGAATTACCCTTGTCAATGTGGAAGCATGCATCTATGTAACCATTTACTAGATCATCTCCCATGTCAACAACCATCAAGAATGCATCCTTGGTTCTTCTCAAGTACATAAGGATATTCTTGACCACTATCTAGTGACTTTAAATAGGATATGATTAGTTTGTTCTCATCATACTCCAAGTATATGAGTTATCCCGTCTAAGTACATAATGTGACATACATGATAGATCCAATTCCCGAAGCATACGGAATCTTAATCATGTATTCTTGCTCATTAGTCTTCCACCAAGACTAAGTCTTGCCAAGAATATTGTCATTAGACAACCTTGCAAGTTTTTCCCCAAGAGACTTGCATACTGGACGATTCAGTACTTTGTCTTTATCAGTACTTTGACACAAATCAATCAACTTCCTAGATTTATATCAATAGATATTAATTCCAAGGATGTAAGCGGCTTTTTCTTAAGTCTTTCGTTAAGAAACTCTTTCAAAATGAATTATATGTCAACCACATATACCAGACTAGGAATTAGACTATGCTCCCACTAATTTCTTAGCAAACACAAGTCTCATCTTTGATGAATTTCAAACGATTTGAACACTTCATCAAAATGATTGTTTCAACTCCAAGAAGCTTGTTTCCATCCACCCATGGATTTCCACAACTAACATACTTTATTAGAATTTTCTAGACTATCAAAACCTTTAGGTTGTATCCAATACATCCTTAAGTTAATTCCCATTAAGGAACTCTGTTTTGATATTCATTTGTCAAATCTCATATTCCAAATATGAGGATATGACAATGAGAATTCTAATGGCTTAAAACATGACTACGAGTAAGAAAGTTTTATCATAGTCGAAATATGATTCAACCTTTCACACTTAGTCTTGCTTGAAGAGTATGTTCCTTGCTACTCATGTTAGTTTTCTCCAAGAAAACTCAACTCCATCATTTGGTTTTTACACCTTAGGTTAGAACGATCAAGTTCCAAACTTGATTATATAACATGGATTGCCTTTTAGATTCTATGACTCCAAGCCATTAATCTAAATATGGAGCGGACTTCGCATTTTGATAGGTGGTAAATATGTCATTCTTAATGAACTTTACCTCAATACATTCTATTTTGAGAAATCCAGTATTTCTTTTTATAGATTTTATCCTACCATATATGTGCAAATAACTTGTGTAACTTGAACGAATTTTCACAACTCCTTGTAAATCTTTGTTCAATTTCCTTCAAAGGTTCAATGTAATTTTCTAGGTCTCGAACCATTCGAGATATATTTTACTCCCACTGGTTCTTTTAGAGATAAACAATTTATCTAGAAAAGTACCATCATAAGCAACAAACGATTTGTTTCTTATAAGTAAAATAATATCCTCAAGTTTCCTTAGGATATCCCATGAAAATACATTTATTAGATTTAAGTGTGAGCTTGTTCCAAACAAGTATTTTCACAAAAGTCCCACCATCTTAAATCTACACGAAAGACAAACCGAGTTTTCTCTTTCATTCCATATCATATATGGTTCCTTTGAAACTATTTTGATGGAACTCAAATTAGTGTAATTATAGCGGTTTCCAACGCATAACCCCAAAATAAATAATGGAAGATCAATTTGACTTTTATCATCTAATGAACCATATCCAATAAGGTTCAATTCCTCTATTTAGACACATCATTCAAAATGGTGTTCTTGGTGGAGTTAATTGTGACACAATTTCACAATCTTAAAGATGATTGTCAAATTTTTGGTTCAATTATTCATCATCACGAACGTATCGGATCTTTGAATAGTTTTGCCAAGTTTTACCAAAATCCTCTTTTAGCATTGCCACTTAATGAACCATATACATCGACATGTATTAGGTTTAATAAGTCACTAGCCCTTTTACTACTCCTAGTAAAAGATGTCTTGGTACAAGTAAATAAGATTTGCATATATCATATGATTCAAAATCGTATGACTTTAAAACTCCGTCCCACGGAATTTTAGATATGCGTTTCTTATTTATTTGATCAAAACAATAATGCCTTAAGAATTTTAATAATAATTTATGTTATAATCTTATTCATTATTTTGTTCTTCAATATTTAGGATATTAGATTTATTTATATGATTTAACAATACGATAAAGTAAATCATAATAAATAAAGCACTTTCTTATTCTCAATAAGAAATTAATATCCTTCATTATCTTATAGCAAAATAATACTTTTCCACTTAATAAACAAAGCCACTTCATAAGTGTTCTACGAACAATGTTGTAACTCTTGCATCATTACCATTCGTAGATTAACTTTACTTTTAAGTAGTCTTTCAATTTACTAATTCTTACCCATTTTACAAATGTGGGATCAAATCCGATATCCAATACCCAATAATTAAAATTAGAAAGATTAATCTTATAATATAAATGTCTGAAGTGGTAGTTCACTACCATTCACCTTTTTTTATCATCCAGAATTTTGATTACAATTTTAAATGGTCAATCCAATTGTCACGTTACCAAATTGTACTATTTAGAGTTATAACTTTAGCCACAATTATTTCCTTTAGGTTTGACAACCTTTGTCTTACCTTTATCTTTTAATCCTCTTTTCTTTTAGAAATTCATTAAGTCAAAAATCAAATTTTCGACTTTGATCATCATCTCTCCGCACTTTATTTCAGATATTGAGAGCACAAATTGTACGGCCGAAACTAAGCCAAAAGGCATCCACAATTCCGTACATCATTCAGAAATTTAGAGAACAGTCCATACGGCCGAAACTAAGCCAAAAGGCATCCACATTTCCGTATGAATCTGTAGTCTTGTTTCTAAATTCCATGTCTCACCAATTTAACTGATTTCAGCAATCAAGAACAATTCATGATTCTGACTTCTGAATTGACATCACTTTTCAGGAAACACGGTTTCGAAAACCAGCCATCTGAAACTAGATTCAATCCCAGATTAATTTTGAAACTGACATTTAATTTCAGGAAACACGGTTTCTAAAACCAGCCATCTGACAATTAAATTCAACTCAAAATATTTATCATAAAAGCGGTAGATTTTAAATTTCCAAAATTTACCTTAAAATTGCTTTCCTTGATTCAATGTGGATTTGGTGTTTCATGATAATCCAATCATCATAATCATCAAAACCAAGAATAAACAATTTATTCATGAATATAAGATCATCAACAAGTTAATCAAATTAAATTTTGATTATCCTACGGAACATATTAATCAAATTAATATTGTAATTTAGGTTACTTAGGATTATTAAGAATGTTTAGTTTCCGTTTTTGCTTTAGAACAATTCTTAAGCTCATGATCCAATCAAGGAAATTAATTTCATTCTCTTTTAAATTTGTCCTTTCAAGAACAGATCACAGTAACAAACATAATTAAAGCATAATATAACATTCAACACAAATATGCAAATAAATATACACCTATATTTCATACCAATCATTTAAGAGATAAATTATTTGTATTTCATAAATACTCCCACTAAATTATATAACCTTCATATACAACAATTGTATAATATAATTTTAAGTGGGCTAAGATCCATATTTCACTAAATTTTGAGTCGGCTAGGGCAGGACTGCTCAAAACCAAGTTATTTAGGTAGACAACTCTTGTCAATCATATCAGATCTTTTATGAGATCGTTTTAGACATCCAATGTCAAACATGTTTTAATCTCATCTTGTGCCTTAGGCCCAAAACTGTTTTGATAGCCTAATTAAGTCAAACCACGTTAAACGTATAGGAAACTCTGATTCACTCATCTTGCTCATACACTGATAGAGTTAATGCACCTCGCTAGGGCGTAGCCTGCATGAAAATACCCGGTGTACTCACAAGTGTTTTAATAGTGGATTGGCACATGACTTAAATTTTCAAGAAGGTTCTTTCATATAGTAACGCGCATAACAAATGTATAATTAATCCAATTAATAAATGAACGGATAATATGTGAATATAATTATGAATTTTAGATTTTCTTAGAGCCCCACTCTAGGTATAATACATGTTGAATAGTGACTTCTTTCATAGAGTCCAACTCTATTAAGAATTCATTACTTCATAGAATTCAATTCCATGAACAATACGTATTCTATAATGTATCCCCAAGTCTGAAAATCACGAATTCAGAAATCTGCACTGCACGCGAACTGCACGAAAAATCTGCACGAATTCGTGCATTGCACGTGCATTGCACGCGAACTACACGGAAATTCTGCACAAAATTCTGGACTGCACGTGCGCTGCACGTAATCTGCACAAAAATTCTGCACAAAACGTGCATTGCACGCGAACCGCACGATCGAAATTTATCAAATCTTGATCCTTTAAGAATTCAACTATTTATGATAATCAAATTATCATAAACATCAAACCCCAAGAACAAACAATTTGTTCTTCAAGATCAAGAATCATCAATTCAATAATCCAATTAAAGACATTGATGATCCGATAAATAGATTAATCATATTAATCATGCAACTTGAAAACCTTGTTCATAATCATACTATATCAAATATATAATTGTTTTACCAAATAATTCACATAAATCCCTTATTCTAAATTCTCATCATGCTAGATCATATAATCAAATTATATTTTAAACATGATAATATTAAAATAATCATACATGAACGGGGCTCTGATACCACTGTTGGGTTTTGAGGCACCTTGCGCAGCGGAATAAAGCAATATGAAATCGACAAAACTCTAAGCCCCAAGATCCATTCATGATGATTAAATTAATGGCAAGATGAATTTAGAATACTAACCGTTGTTGTGCATTTAAATTTTCCGGATCTCCAAATCTTCAAGTCTTCAAGCTTTAAGATTTGATCTCTTCGTTCTTCGCGTTCTTCGGATCAGGATCATAGGAACACGAACTTGAGATGTTAAAGCAAACATCCTCTATGTGTATCCACACGCGGATGAATATCTAGAACCATTCTAGATCTGGATTGCTAGACCCATTAGAAAACTCTTTTCTAATCTTCAAAGGCTATATGAATTTTGGTGTTCTTGAGCTTTTTGATTCTCAATCTAGGCTCAAGAATATGTTTCTCAAATATATGTGTTGCATTAGTTTAATGGCTGGTAAAGAAGGATTATTTATACTCAAGAATCCTTAACCCTTAAGGACCCTTGAGACCTAATCCCATCACCCAATTAAACTTACCAAAATCTGGCTCCAGAAACTCTGGCACGGTCGTGCTCACAAAGTGGCACGGCCGTGCCACTTGGTGCGAACAAGACATACCCAAGTTGAATTCTGGCACGGTCGTGCTTTATAACTGGCACGGCCGTGCTCGCCAGAAACTCAGCCTTTACCTTTTTCTTGATTCGTCCTTTTGTGTGTGACCCCATAGGATTATATTAAGTTGGTAATGAGTCCAACCAAAGTCAAACTCATAAGTCATGAGCGGAATCTAGCAAGCCATCATGACTACCCAATTAATATAACTTAAACGACATTCGTTATCCTCATAGAACATATCACAATCGTTTTGTCGCTCGATATCATATTGGACATAAGTCATGGTCCACGTCAACTTATGTTGTCCAATGCTTTCTCGATCCTGAGTAGATTGATATGAGCAAATGACATTGAACACTTCAATACATTTGGGTATGGCCATACAATATCATCAATCTCACTCATCGAGAGGCCAAGCAGATATCTCTCTTGAAAGAGGGACAAATCCCATCTTGACTTATCATTCTTCCCTACATGAATCCGATTATGCCAATCGTAGCCTTTATAACCACCCGGTTAGGGGTAGCGTTTGAGTACGTCAAATATAATGTTCATCATGTGGAAGACTATGATAATCTCAGGTCTAAGGATAAATGATATAACTATATGAGATTTAATTATGACATCTGAACATGACATAAATCTCATAGCGGGTCAAGTCCAGTACGTGTTCACTAACAAGTACTCATAAGCTTAATTTGTATCATATACACATGATCATCATATGATCATCAACCGCACCATCTGGTTCTCCAGCCACACCCAACCAAACCACAGGAGGTGTTGCTACAGAACCGCATTCATCTGATCCCATTCAAACTGTTGATCCAGTTCCAATCATCACCTTCAATGAATATTTCAATGATTATCAAGAATAGCCTCCTCTAGAAAATATTCAAGAAATAGTGGTTCATGAAGACCTCCCTCCAGAAATTAATGAGCATAGAGACCATCCAACTACTAATGTTATAGGTCCTATCAGTTCTGGTATTTAAACAAGAGGTAGCTTAACTCATAGAGATAACCACAGATTTTTCACAACTGCACTGTTATCTCAGATGGAACCGAAGAAGGTTGATGAAGCCCTAAGTGATCCAAGTTGGGTAACTGCAATGCAAGAATAGCTTAATTAGTTTGAAAGATGCAGAGTTTGGACTCTAGTTCTAAGGACCAGAGATCACACTGTAATTGGAACAAAATGGGTATACAGAAACAAGATTGATGAAAATGGTACTATAACAAGAAACAAAGCTAGGTTGGTTTCTTATGGTTATAGGCAAGAAAAAGGAATTGATTATGATGAAACCTTTGCCCCTGTAGCCAGACTTGAAGCCATTAGATTGTTCCTGGCCTATGTCTCCTTCAAGAAATTCAAGTTATATCAAATGGATGTGAAGAGTGCATTTCTGAATGGTGAACTACAAGAAGAAGTCTATGTAGCCCAACCGCTAGGATTTGAAGACAACAAATATCCTCATCATGTATTCAAGCTCAAGAAAGCCTTGTATAGACTCAATTAAGCTCCAAGAGCATGGTATGACACTCTATCTAAATTTCTTATTGAACAAGGCTTCTCTCGAGGTAAAATTGATACAACCTTATTTTTTGCTAAACACAAAGGTCATTCATTATTAGTTCAGATATATGTTAATGATATTATTTTTGGTTCTACTAATGAAACTATGCATGTTAAGTTTGAGAAGCTAATGAAAGGTAAATTTGAGATGAGTATGATGGGAGAGTTAACATTCTTTCTTGGACTCCAAATAAAGCAATGTCATGATGGAATCTTTATCAACCAAGCTAAATACACCAAAGATTTGATCAAAAAATTTGGGATTGAAACCGCAAAACCAGTTGATACCCCAATGCCTAAGGCCTGCAGTTTGGATCGAGATGAACAAGGTAAGAAAGTGAATCAGACACTCTACCGAGGTATGATTGGCTCTCTTCTTTACTTAACTGCAAGTAGGTCAGATATCATGTTCAGTGTTTGTGTTTGTGCTAGATTTCAAGCTGACCCTAGAGATTCTCATCTTATAGCTGTCAAACATTTTATTATATATTTATGTGGCTATGTTAACCTTGGATTTTAGTATTCCAAAGAATCTTCATTTGATTTATTAGGTTATTCAGATGCTGACTTTGCAGCTTGTAAGATTGATAGAAAGAGCACTAGTGGTACATGTCAATTCCTTGGATCTCGGCTTGTATCATGGTCCAGCAAGAAACAAGCTTCGGTTTCAGTCTCAACCACTGAAGCTGAATATATTGCGGCTGGAAGCTGTTGCTCTCAAATTCTCTGGATGAAACAACAGTTGGAAGAATATGGAGTATTTGAGAAGAATTTCCCTATCTACTGTAATAGCACTGCAGAAATATCCATCTCCAACAATCCAGTTCAGCACTCAAAAACCAAGCACATAGACATCAGATATCATTTCCTCAAAAATCATGTTGAAAAGAAGAACATTTTTCTAGCAAAGGTGGGAACTGATGATCAAATTGCAGACATCCTCACCAAACCGCTTGAAAATTCCAGGTTCTTTCATTTATGAGGAGAAATGGGTATGCTGGAACTAACTTAAATTATATCATGCCTAGTTATTTCTTGTTTCTAATAAATTTTTGTTAAGTATTTTGGATCTATTTAGAAAATACAAAAATCGCTTGCGGTTCTATCAACATTGAAACCACATCAATAAAGGTTCGGTAGAAGATTCTAATCAAACTGCAGAGTCAAGAAGGATGATTTCGGTTTGCTCCAAATCCTACTAAGAAAGCAAGTTCATCGGTTTGATCAAGTCATACCGCAGACAAAACTGAGAGATATCGGTTTTATCAAAACCGAAAGTGAAGGAAAGGTATGTCGGTTTGCTCATCAAACCGCCCAGCTATGAAATTTCATTTTAGTCCCTACTTTATGTCGGTTCATTTTTAAGGATCTTTTTGCAATTATTTATGCCGCATTAAATGCGATAGACAGGTACGCTGGCGTTTAGCCTTCTTTCATCTTTTGGTTAAGTTTTTGTTTTGCATGTTTATACTTTGTTCTTCATGTTCTTCGTGCATTCAAACTCTTTTTCAAAAACTTTCCCTTTGATCCGTTTTTCATTCTACTATTGAGTTATTCATGTTTTTACATTTTTACCACTTTTGTTGTTTGAGCCGCATGGTTACATTGTTAGGATTCTCTAGCTGCGGTTCTTTGAGCCTTTCTCAAACCGCATGGTTTGTTCATTTGATTGAACCGTACGGTTTGATAAGTTGTCTCAAAATGCCCGGTTTTGTTGCATGGTTCAAACCGCAGTTTATCAAAATTCTTTCTAACTTTGGTTATTTTTTAGAATACATCCAACTTTGTACCAGGCTCTAGAATTAGAGAGGATGAGTTCAAACAGGACACGGTTGGAAGGAAGCTACTGCAATATTGAATAGATTGGGGTTGAGTGGGTTGAATGAAACCGGTGCTTCGGCTGAGGGGGAGTCTGCGGCTGAGGGGGAGCCTGCAGTTCGATCTAAGACTGCGGCTCAGCCCAAGGAAACCGCAGCTCCAAGGAAGAGAAAAGGAACCGTTCAATTCCTTCTATTATCACCAAGGCTGACCTAGCCAAACCCTCTCCTAAACCCTTATCCAAACCGCCAAAACCCTCATCTACTTCAACTTCATTTCCTCCTATTAAACTCTCACCAACACTTTCAAAACCAATTCTTTCTAAACCATCCTCATCCAAACCTTTATTTTCCAAACCTATATCTCCTCCCAAACTGAGCGTTGAGAAAACCTTGCAGTTTTCTTGTGGTGCAGCTGCCCTCAAAGCCATAAAAGCCAAATATGTCCAAACCAAACCGCAATCACCTTCTAAACCTTCTCCGAAGAAAATTCTTTCAGACTTCCTTTAAACCGAACCCTCATCTCCTTCTAAACTGTCACCTCCTAAACCTTCCTCTGTTCAATTCACACAAGAACAGTTGGAACAAATTTTCCAAGCCTTTCCAAATCTTAAACCAATGGATAAAACCGAGCCTGAGTAGACCGAAGTGTCTGAGGCTGCGGTTCATCCTGAGCAAACCGAAGTGTCTGAGGCTATAGATTTGCCTGAGCAAGATGAAGAAAAACTTGAGGTTTAACCATTGAAGAAGAGAAGGAGGTTGATAAAGAAGGGTGATTATGAGGTCCACTGGCAAACTAGGAAACCAGGAGAGACAAACTTCAGCAATGCCTTTGGTAAGAAAAATCACTCACCTGTTGAAGGGAGTTTTACAAGGCAGTTGCGTGAACAAGCCGCTGGGATTTTGTTTGAGATTGAACCGTATATGGGTGAAACTTCATCCCTTATTCTTAAAAGAAACTTGACTTTGATTTTCCTGAAAGAACCCCATCTCTGGTTCTACCTTCTCCGGTTCAACCGAGGTCCAGTCCTTCTCCATCATCTCCAGTTTTACCTTTGGCTCAACCTTCAGTCCTCCTCCTGGTCAAACTGCAGACCTTGTTCCTTATTCTCATTCTATGCAGTTTGATCCAGTTGAGTTTGAAACCGCCCTTAGGGTTTCAATGGGTGAATCTTTAGAAGATGCCCATACCCTTTTGAAAGGCAAGGCCAAAATGTCTTCTTCTCCTCCTCCCCTTCAAACCAATGATTCCATCTCCATCTCTGATGATGATGATGATGTTTCTATTCCTGATTACACTCCATCTGATGATCCCCCACCTTCATTTCAATCCTATCCTCTTCTGCCCCCTCGTGCCACTACTGCAGATCTGATAGATACGGTTAGGAACATACAGTTTCATCAGCAGGCCTCTACATCTCGGTTTGACACTCACCTTCTTACAATCCAATCCAATCTTGATGCCATTAAGGGGGAGAGAGTAAATGAGAAGTTTGATGATCACTCTAGGATGCAACAGTTGCATGAAAAATTAAGTAGTGTTCTTGAAAACCAATTGGTTCTTCAGGATCTTGTCAGAACCAACAATGAGCTTTTATCGTTGAAACTGCAAGCAGTTGAAGCCAGAGTTGACTCCTTTGAAGAAAAGCTTGACATTGTGTCAAATCAAGTTGCATGCATTGACAACAAAATCATAAATATTGAGAAGAATATTAATGAACCTACTACAGTTCAGCTTCATGCCACAAACTTTGGCTTCTCAACCGCATATGCTTCCAGCTCAAGGAATGTTGCTAGAGATGTTGAAACCGCACAGGACCATATTGCAGAGGATGCTGCAGCTGGAAGGGGTCCTGCCGATATGGATCAAGTAGACTAAATTTCATTTACTTAGTCTTTTTGTGACTTGATCTTTTGCAATTCTCTTGTAATTCTCTATTGTAACTCCAAAACCTTATGATTGAATTATAATAAGAATGAATGAATTGCATCTGTGTTTCCAAAACTTTGTTTATTTAAACTGCTTGTTTGTGAAACAATGCTTGCATTTTTTTCAAAACTCATGCACTATATCCTTCATGAAAAATATTTTTATGTGCATTTGTTTTAAACATTCAGTTTAAACTTGCATATCTGATTTTCAAAATCATATCATTTTATATGCATCTGAATGTATTTCTATTCTATCTGTTCTTCATTTCTTTTGTTTTTGATAGATTAGAAATCTATGATTTAGCATAGTGTGTGCATTGACTTGGGACATGCAGTTTCAAGAAAATTTCATTTGAGCATGTTATTACCAAGTACAATGTTTTGCTTGATCATAGTGTGGTAATGGCATCAATCAAATAGGGGGAGATTGTTAGGATTTATTGTTAGTACACCCACTTGATTTGATTGATCCATGCCACGTGTCTTTTTATGGACTTTAGGACTACATGTAATGAAGTTATACTTCAATTTTTAGACAAGTCCATTTCTAGATTTTTATTTGTCTAGGCTGAGTTTTGATTCGGTTGTACCATAGCGGTTTAGTTCTTCAAACCGCACTTGTGCTATTCTCGAACCGCCAGCATGGAGCCTCAATGTATTCATCAAAACCGCATGCTATAGTTTTGATGAAACCGTACTTCAAGTCATAAATGGAACCTTAGATGCAAACTTGATGGAACCGCATTCATGAAACCGCATTCTATAGTTTCATTGAAACCGCACATCAAGTTCATCCTTGAAACCACTCCAGTACCTGGTGGAACCGCAGAGCATTTATTGAAGAATTAAAGTGTCATTTATTCCTTGAGACAAACATTCCCTTTATGACCGTAAAGGAAATGTTTTATGACTTGTCAAAATAACTCTAAGTTAACTTGGAGTTACTACAAGGAATGTCGGTTTTGAACAACAATTTGAATTATTTACCGTTAGCCCTTTTCTGGAACAAAGGACAGATGTCAGGTAGTGGTGCTACAACTACCTAGGACTACAAGACAAAACCAAGGACGACAATGACAACTCAACCAATGGGATTTCGACAGCAATTGTACCCTCAGATTTAATTCAAATCTTTACCCAACGGTCACAAGGGTGCATTGCCTATAAATAGCCTTCATTCATCAACAATGAAGGTTGCTGAGCTTCAAGAGATATTATTCCCAAAGTTTGCTTTGAAGATTTAAACCCAAAAATTCAAACCTTCAAAGATCTCCTTAGCAAACCCAGAATTCTTCATCAAGCTTCAAGCCAAACAACCATCCATACTCAGCCTTTACACCGAAAGTTTTTCATTTGCTCATCCATCACTTAGATCTTTAGAGCATTTGATTTCTTTCCACACACACACACCCGATTTATATAATCACATAGATTATATACTTCGAATACACCGGTTGTTATAATAGCTTTATAGGTTAGATTGATTGTTTAGAGTTTAGATTCATCTTGTAAAACCTCCTCTAAATTAATACAAGTCTAGTAGCTATTAGAAAATCCTAGACTAACCATCTAGGTAGAGGACGTAGTTCATTCAGAACGAACCTATTCAAATTGTGTGTTTGATCTTTGCTTTTTGTCTTGTTATTTACTTTTCTTGTTTGTGGTCTATAACTTAATCCATTTACGAAATGACTTGAAAAGTGAATTGTGTTTTTCTTTGATCTTCAAGTTGAGATTATCGGTTGCATCATAGTGTTTTTATACCGAGTCAAACCGCCCAACTCTTTACATATCCTCTTTGGCCAAACCTCAAAACTCTGCTGTGCATTTTATCAGTTCGGTTCTAGTGCTTTGAACCACAGTTGACCAAACTGATAAGTACTCGGTTGTATTTTCAAGGGTATTTTTGAAAAAGTTTGGACCGCTATTCACCCCCCCTCTAGCGGTTCTATACCCTTGTTGCCCTCTGGGACCAACACATCCACTATTAACGAATTCACCAACACCAAAAACAATAATCATACATATTCACACATTGAACGGTTTCAAATCAATAAAAAAGGAAAGGAGACGAGGGGGTGACGGCTGCTTCACCCCCAAAACCTGGAGAAAAAAAAAGGTCAATTTTTCAAAGTCTACTTTCATACATTAATTTCAATTCTGTTGCTTCGGGTTTATCAGATCTTCATCGTCTGGCTAATTCGTATTTGATATTGACAAATAGGAGGAAGGAAAGGGTAAATGTTTTGTAGATCTTTTCCATGGCTATTTTGTTTGGTCAAAACTAAGAGAGAAAGAAAGAGGAGGACGGGAAAGGAGAGAACAAGGGGGGAGATAGATCGGTGGGTGTGACGGCGGTGTAGGATGGAGGAGAATGGGTGGGGTAATGAGAGGAGGGTGGAACTGGGGCGGGGCGGTACTAGGCTGAGGTAGAGGTAGAGGAGATAGAGAAAGAGAGAGAGAGAGGGGAGGAAAAAGAAGGTGGGATATTGATTTACAATTTTTTTATAACCCCTTCAAACTTAATAGCAATTCAAATTGGTAAATCTGTTAATCACGTGCTTAGCACATGTGGATTTAACAAGATCTTAACTGACGAGTATTTTTCACTTCAAGAGGTCTGATCTAGCGGGGGAAAAAAAAACTTCAATGTTCGATTTGTCATGCTTCCTTTTTAATATCACTGTGTAATTATAAAATATATCTATTGTACATATATAAATTCACACACACACACACATATATATATATATATATATATATATATATATATATATATATATATATATATATATATATATATATATATATATATATATATGAAAATATCTTTTCTATAATTATGGGAAAAAAAGTTTAATAAATGAACAGACAATTGTAACTATAGACTTAACATGTGTCCTTAAGACATACTTTAGAAAAACCGTTTTTCTTAGTCTGATTACTAGTAGGGGTGTAAGCGGTTCTGCCTAAACCATTATTTGGGACTGAACCAAACTAAACCATGCGGTTTAGTTTGGTTTGCAAGCTTGAATGGTTTTGTTCGGTTTCAGAAATTAGTAGGGGTGTAGGCGGTTTGATTTGTGGTCGAACCTCACTAAACCAAACCAAACCAAACCAAACTAAACCAAACCACAATTTGAAACCGTAAGACCAAACCACTAGATCACATAATAAATTACTCCATAACATATTTGTATGTTGAGTAATATCCACTATTAAATTATTTAAAAAACCTACACATGCATTAGACCGATTCTAACTCTCGTTTTCATCTTATTAAATATTCATTTCATTGTTTGTTATATTCGTTGCAGCACATAGTTAATCAAATTCTTTCCATGTTGATATTGTGTAGTGTGTTCTTTTTCTTCGGCTTCTCTATTCCTTTGGTATTCTTCTTCCTCCGACTTTTTCTTAAAATCTCTCTCGCAGCCGTACCTCTTCCTTCGGCTCCTCGCTCTACTTTCACGATCTCTAAATTTTTTCAACAAATATGATAATGAGTTGAGTCTAAACCGTGTTGTGAATCGTTGTATAAACAATTGTCTGAATGGTGGTAAACTACGTTTTGGACCATGATCAGAACCACATTCTAAACTGTTTAAACCACATTTCTAAACCGCAGTCTAAACCAATCCAACCCAAACTAAAACGGTTTGATTTGGGTCGGTTTAAACTTTTTCATGATTCATTTCGTCTAAAAAATTCATCAAACCGATTACTAATGATTCGATTTCTAAATTAATGTAAATCAAATCAAATTGAACCATTTACACCTAGGGATGGCAACGGGTCGAATACGGTCCAGATATTGCAAAACTCGTATCCGACCCGAGGCTACCGAACCCGTCCATATCCGACAATGTGCAAATCCGAATCCGCCCAGTTTTTTTTTTTTTTTGGCCTGGCCCATCTCTTTCCTTGCCTTGGGTTTTAGCCCAACCTATATTTCCAAAGTTCATAAATCACATGTTCAAGGTTAGGGAAGTAATAATGATTGAAAGTAAGGGTAAAATAGTAAATAGCCTAATATAAATACTATTCAGGTCGGATACGGGCCCATGATAACAAGGGGATCCGTCTCATCTATCTGACAGGTCGACCCATGACCCATGGGGCATAACCCGCCACGTGGCAGCCTCTCATAGCCCCCCCCCCCATTTTTTATTTTATTATTATTATTATTATTATTTGGTTTTTTTTTGAGTTTTTATATTATTTTTTCGGCTTTTCCGTCGTTTACCAAAAGTAATAGTTACCATAACTTAATGTAATGACTGTATACATATAAAGTATATTGTTCATAAGTAAACGTAACACCTGTTTTACAAAAACAAAAGCTCGTTTTACCCATTTTTTTCAAATGTAATACTAACTATAATTACATGTAACCCAAACAATATCTAAATGTAATTATTATTTATACTGAAATGTAATAGTGCTTTTGCAAAAATGTAAAATATTGTGTATTTTGATTTAATTTTTTGAAAGAAAGTAACATTTGAAAAGTAACAACTCATAAATATGAATGTAATTGTTTGTACAAGTAAATGTAACATTTTAATAAAAGAAATTATAACATATTTCTATAGATAATGTAATACTTTTACATGTAATACTAATCAAGTATTTTAGCTCTAAAAATGTAAATGGTTGAATTATTACTTTTTCTATACATATATGTGTAGATACCCCGGGGAACCACGGCTTGGCTAGAGCGGTGATTTATCCTAGGATGTCTAACTTGTTTTAGATTTGTTTAGAGTCGCCACCTATGTTTTTAAAGGAACATAAGAAAAACCTAGAAATAGCCTAATTTATGTACAAAACCAGAGATTCGGGAGAGAAGGGTTTGGGGGTTAGGTGACGGAGTGGGAAGTACTTAAACACCCACTCCGCCCCGCTTACGCGGGTCTTGCTTCTATTGGTGTTCTAATATTTACATGTCCTTCAATTAATTAAATAGAAATGTGCTAACAATTGTGATGAGAAGAAAAGGGAAAATAAAGGGGAAATAAAATAGAATTGTTTTATTTATTTAATGATAAAGATTACATGTAACAAGTAATGTTAAAGAATTACATTAAGAGATGAAGAGAAATTAACATGGTGAATTAAAGTTGAGATTAAAATGTAGGGAGATAACCTTAACTAACTTCAATATGTGAAGTAGTCATGTTGGTCATGTCCCATTAATGGGATTGCATACATTGACTAGAACATGAATAGAATAAAAAAAAGAAGACTTGTACCTTTAGAAAGAAGACTTCAAACTTGGACTTGAAAATGATGTTGTTGTGTAGAGATTTGTGTAGAGTTTCGTTGCGTAAAACTCTTGTTGGGAGAATTTGTGTAGGGAAAAATGATATAGAATTTGCGTAGAGAGAAAGTTCCAAATCTAAAAAATGAGGTCCTTTTCCAAGGTAGAAGATGATGGTTTTTATAGATAAAAAAGAGAGGGAAATGATGGAGGGAAATTGGTCATCCATGTGAAATGGAATGGGCCAATCACAAATAAGATAAATGAATAAAAAAAAATAAAAGAAATAAAAGAAATCAAATAATAAATGAAAGAAATATTAGTTTTTGGGAAAAGGCTTAGAATTTGGGATTGGGAGTTAATGAGAAAAGGGGGGATGAATGTGGATGTAAAAAGATGGTTTTTGTGATCAAGAAAAGATGTTTGTAAATAAGAAAAGGGAGGGAAATAAGGTGCAATCCGTTACTGCCAAAGTGGGAAGCGCGCGGGTCCGGCTTTTGGGGCGGGACGCGCGCGGCTCACTGGCAGTGCCGGAAGCGCCCGCGGGTGAAAAATGACAGAATGACCCTAAAAGTTAACTTTATTATGCAGTTTAGTCCAAAACTAACGGAATCAGTTAGGAACTTAACCGAAGTAACAGAACTTAACAAAAATAAGTTAAATAAAAATACTTTGTATGCAATCGGGGTGAGAGGTCCAAGGCGGGGTGTCTACAGAGCCCCTCGGCGACGTGGATTACGAAGCAAAACGCGTCGACGAAAGAAAGACAACCGCCGAGGACATCGACAAGAGAAAACAAAGACTCAATAAAGAAGGAATTTGAAATTACAAAGGATAGGAGTGCGCTCCCTGTGTGAGCGGCTTTCGCGGATGGAAAGGGTGTGGTGGCTTGAGGCGGCCCACCACGGCCACGAAAAATTTTAAAAAGGTGTGGTGGATTGAGGCGGCCCACCACGGCCACAAAAATTAAAAAAAGTGTGATGGCTTGAGGCGGTCCACCACGGCCACAAAATTTTTAAAAATGTGTGGTGGCTTGAGGCGGCCCACCACGGCCACAAAATTTTTAAAAATGTGTGGTGGCTTGAGGCGGCCCACCACGGCCACAAATTTTTTTAAAAAGGTGTGGTGGCTTGTAGGGATGGCCAAACCGGACCGGAACCGGAAAACCGGACCGGAACCGGACCGGAAAAGCCCAGAACCGGAGCAAACCGGGGAGGAAACCAGAACCGGACGAACCGGAACCGCAAGGCATGCGGGCCGGTTCAGGGTCACATATATGCCGAACCGAACCGTACCGAAAATCCCTTGTTTTTCAATAATTTTAAAGGAGAGAACCGGAACCGGACCAGAACCGTACCGAAACCGGACCGAACCGAAACCCTATTGTGCCAAACCGGAACCGGAACCGGAACCGGGGTAAGTGCGGGCCGGTTAAGGGTCACCCTTTTGACGAACCGGAACCGGCGGTTCCGAACCGGAACCGAGCCCGGAACCGGTTTTGGCCATCCCTAGTGGCTTGAGGCGCCCACCACGGCCACAAAAAATTTAAAAAGGTGTGGTGGCTTGAGGCGGCCCACCACGGCCGCAATTTAAAGAAAGAGGGGAATTTTGAAATTGTGAAAGATGGGGGTGCGCTCCCTGTGTGAGCGACTTAATAACACACTCCCGTTTGCGAGTGGTTTGATGCACGCTCCCGTTTGCGAACGGCTGATGACGAACTCCCGTTTGCGAGCTGTCTGAGATAACATGCCCCCGTTTGCGAGCAAGTTGGTAGAAAACGCCCCCGTTTGCGAGCGGTTTGATACACGCTCCCGTTTGCGAGCGGTGTGAGATAACATGCCCCCGTTTACGAGCAAGCTGATAGAAAACGCTCCCGTTTGCGAGCGGTTGATGACGAACTCCCGTTTGCGAGCTGTCTGAGATAACATACCCCCGTTTGCGAGAAAGTTGATAGGAAACGCTCCCGTTTGCGAGCGATTTGATACACGCTCCAGTTTGCGAGCTGTGTGAGATAACATGCCCCCGTTTGCGATCAAGTTGGTAGAAAACGCTCCCGTTTGCGAGCGGTTGATGACGAACTCCCGTTTGCGAGCTGTCAGAGATAACATGCCCCCGTTTGCGAGTAAGTTGGTAGAAAACGCTCCTGTTTGCGAGCGATTTGATACACGCTCCCGTTTGCGAGCTGTGTGAGATAACATGCCCCCGTTTGCGAGTAAGTTGGTAGAAAACGCTCCCGTTTGCGAGCGGTTGATGACGAACTCCCGTTTGCGAGCTGTCAGAGATAACATGCCCCCGTTTGCGAGCAAGTTGGTAGAAAACGCTCCCGTTTGCGAGCGATTTGATACACGCTCCCGTTTGCGAGCGAGTTGATGATTGAAATTTGCTGGGGAATGCTTGGTTGCTGATGACATGTGGTTGCTTGATTTTATGGGGATGTAGGCATAGTTGACTGTGAATCACTTTCTGTTGGGGATGAAGTGCCTTGAGTAGCGGATGCTGTTTGGCTTTGCGGTGGTACCTGTTATGTGCTTTGCAGGTATATGTGCTTGTACAGGGACATGCATGAAATATGATGATTGAGAGAAATTGTGCCCGTGGTGTGATGTGATCTTGAAACACCTTTGTAATGAGAGAGAAGTAAGAATGTAGAAAGTGATCTTGTGTGCGGTGTGATTTTGAGGAAAGCATTGGATGTATTCATACCTTCACTTACCATTGCCGCTTGAGTGGAGATGGATTCTTGATGTCCGCGGAGGATGCTTTGATGGTGAATGTCCATTCTTTAGATGTTGATGAGAGAATGCCCTTGATGTTGGGTTGGCGAGATGGTACTCTGAATGATGGGTTGGTCGTGCCAAAGGCTGCCTACGTATCCCTTTAAGAGAATCAGACCAGCGTAGTTCAAGGATGATGGAGAATGCTGGGAGAGAAGCTAGGAGCAAAGCAAACTAAAGCACATACTTTTGCACATAGAAGGAGAAAAGGAAAAAGATTTTTTTTTTTTTTTTTTTTTTAGATTAGAAAGGAAAGAATATGCACACATGTGAGGAAAAGATTTTTTTAGTTCGTGGGTGAACCATTTTGACCATTGTGTGCTTGTGAAGCCAGCCCAAGATCAAGTCATGTTCAGTCGAAGTCCAGATTGCTTCGCTTGAATTCTGTTGTCGCCGGTGTGCCCAACGAAGATTGATGTCTAGCCCCAAGAGATTTGTCGATTATGGGGCTTCAAAAGGCTTTTGATGCCGAGATGAGGGGTTGCTGATTATAAAGCCCCTAGAATGCCTTTGATGCCAAATTTTGAGGGACTTGCATAGCTCCAAGATAAATCAGCTCTTGGCCCATTCGAGTAAATCGCCCTTTGTTGTTGTAGTGAGCAAGCCCCAAGAGGAGATCGTTGATGCCAAGCTTCGAGAGATTGCAAAGCCCCAAGTGTCGTGGGCTTGTAGATGGCGGGATGTGAAGACCGTTCATTGTAAAGCCCCAAATTATCTCGTGATTGGCTCGGCATTGAGAGCGGATGTACCGTTTGGTAGAATTCTTGATAGAGATCTCCTTCTTGCTCTTACTGGGGATATGAATGGCCTCATTGTGGTCGATACCCAAATGGCTGAGGGCTTATGTCAAAGGATGCAGTAATGTCTTGCGGTGCCGTCGAGGTCGCGGAGGATAAGGTCTTGGCGTGATAAAGTCTCAAATGAGTATGCTTGCTTGACTCTTCTTGAGTTGAACTAATGACGGATCTTCGGATGCAACTAGTGCTGTGGCCCAACTTTATCTGAGCTGCACCTTGTGCTTTTGATCTTGGAGAAGGGGGTGCTGAATTGCAGAAACATTGGGATTGGCCGTGGCATTTCCCGCTATAACCCTGTTTTGATTAGAGTTTAGCAAATTGAATCTTTTTCCTTTTCTCTAAGACTTCCTTCAAAATCTCGCTGTGAGTTCTAACAAAAATCATCAACTTCATTCATAACATCGGAGTCTTCATTTAAAACCTAGAAATAGCCTAATTTATGTACAAAACCAGAGATTCGGGAGAGAAGGGTTCGGGGGTTAGGTGACGGAGTGGGAAGTACTTAAACACCCACTCCGCGCCCGCTTACGCGGGTCTTGCTACTATTGGTGTTCTAATATTTACATGTCCTTCAATTAATTAAATAGAAATGTGCTAACAATTGTGATGAGAAGAAAAGGGAAAATAAAGGGGAAATAAAATAGAATTGTTTTATTTATTTAATGATAAAGATTACATGTAACAAGTAATGTTAAAGAATTACATTAAGAGATGAAGAGAAATTAACATGGTGAATTAAAGTTGAGATTAAAATGTAGAGAGATAACCTTAACTAACTTCAATATGTGAAGTAGTCATGTTGGTCATGTCCCATTAATGGGGATTGCATACATTGACTAGAACATGAATAGAATAAAAAAAAGAAGACTTGTACCTTTAGAAAGAAGACTTCAAACTTGGACTTGAAAATGATGTTGTTGTGTAGAGATTTGTGTAGAGTTTCGTTGCGTAAAACTCTTGTTGGGAGAATTTGTGTAGGGAAAAATGATATAGAATTTGCGTAGAGAGAAAGTTTCAAGTCTAAAAAATGAGGTCCTTTTCCAAGGTAGAAGATGATGGTTTTTATAGATAAAAAAGAGAGAGAAATGATGGAGGGAAATTGGTCATCCATGTGAAATGGAATGGGCCAATCACAAATAAGATAAATGAATAAAAGAAAAATAAAAGAAATAAAAGAAATCAAATAATAAATGAAAGAAATATTAGTTTTTGGGAAAAGGCTTAGAATTTGGGATTGGGAGTTAATGAGAAAAGGGGGGATGAATATGGATGTAAAAAGATGGTTTTTGTGATCAAGAAAAGATGTTTGTAAATAAGAAAAGGGAGGGAAATAAGGTGCAATCCGTTACTGCCAAAGTGGGAAGCGCGCGGGTCCGGCTTTTGGGGCGGGACGCGCGCGCGGCTCACTGGCAGTGCTGGAAGCGCCCGCGGGTGAAAAATGACAGAATGACCCTAAAAGTTAACTCTATTATGCAGTTTAGTCCAAAACTAACGGAATCAGTTAGGAACTTAACCGAAGTAACAGAACTTAACAAAAATAAGTTAAATAAAAATACTTTGTATGCAATCGGGGTGAGAGGTCCAAGGCGGGGTGTCTACAATATGTTACAATTATGTATAAACATTATTACATATAAGTAACACGTTCGTTACATTTTAGTTGTAATAAGTATTACTTTTGGCAAACGAATAAAACATAGAAAAAAACACTGTTACTTTTCTGTATATATGTATTACTTTTATGTATACAAACTGTTACTTTATATGTATACAGTCATTACATTAAGTTATAGTAACTATTACTTTTGACAAACCAAAAAAAAAAAACAAAAAAATAATATAAAAATTAAAAAAAATGGGTCTATGAGAGGCTGCCACGTGGCAGGGTCACCCTATGGGTCATGGGTCAAAAAATGACCTGTCTCATCCATGAGACGGGTTCTCATGTTCTCACATGAGTCTTTGTCTTAGGAAAGTTGTTATCAAAACCACTCATCCCGGTCCGGATTGTCTCGGATACGGATCGGGTTCGATAGAATTGTCATCCAGTGTTCTAAAAATCGGCCTAGGCGCTGGGTGACACTCCACCGCCGCGATTTCCTCCAAGTCGGTCATCTTAGGCGTCAGGCGGGCTCGGCGGCGACTAGGCGGGCTCGGCGGTCCAGGCGGCGTCGCAGGCGAGGCGGGATGGGTGTTGTCGCTGGTCGCCGAAACCCGATCGGAAAGACAGAGATGTGGACGCCGGTTGCACGAGATGGAGATGGAGTGATGGAGAAGATGGAGTGATGGAGATGGAGTGTATTCGAAATCTGAACTTGGACTTGGATAATGGACAAATCCAAACTTCAAGTGTTTGTGAAGAGAGAAAGAGATTACATAGATGACGGCGGCGGCTTTGTGTTTGTGAAGATGAGAAAACAACATTTCTTATTAGGTTAGGCAGTTAGGGTTTCTTTTATTTAGGTCATATAAGCTGGAGTGGGCCACAATAAATAGGGAAAAATACTTGGGCTTTTGAATGGGCTGAATATATATGTATTTGGGCTGAAGTAAATGTGTTGAGCTAATAGATTTGGGTTAGTGTATCAATTCTCCACTTGAACATCATAGTATACTCTAAATTATGATTTATTTTTTATTTAAAATAAAGTGAACTATTAATTTTTGACACATAAAAAAATAAGTGGCACTAACTTTTGGATAAATATATACTCCCTCCGTCCCGCCGGAAATTGCAAAAAAAATAATAAAAATGGCACAATAATTAAGGGAAAAAGTGAAAAAGGTGATGTGTTGTGAGTGTTGATAGTTGAGTGGGAGTGAAAAAGTGGGGCATAGAATATAGGGATGGCAACGGGGCGGATACGGAGCGGGTTCGCTCATAACCAAACCCGCCCCTCAACCAAGCCCCCTTATACCGAACCCGCCCCGCCTCGCCAACTGTCAAAACTGTTGCCGCCCCGCCCCGTATGCTGCAACGAATCGACGGAAGATGCCGATGTCTCTTCAAAATTGGAGACACAGTCCAAATACAAAGGCTACTTCATAACCAAATTGAACATTAGTGAATTTTAACCCTAGAAATTCACAAATCGACATAGGAGAGAGAGAGAGGGATTTACGTACTGTTCTGACCCGTGAGCAGTGCCTCGCCAGAGGAAGACTGGAATCAGCGGAGTGGAAGCGCGAGTCGTCATCCGTGAATCGTGCGTGAAGATGCCGATGTCTCCAGCGCCGAAGATGCCGATGTCTCCACTGGAGAAATTTGGACTCTCCAGCGCCGCTTCTCAACTTCTATTCTAACCCTAGGAAATAATAGAATTGAGAGAAGTCTCTGTAAGAACGCATAGTGTGCGCATAGGGTTGAGGACCTTGAGGTAATAATTGAAATTGGTTAGGGACGCTATAGTAATTAAATGCATATATTAGTATACGGGGCGGGGCGGGGCCCCGCGGTATTTAGTGTGCAACCGTACCCGACCCGTGACACGCCGGGTTTTGAAAAAAGGTTACCAAACCCGCCCCGCTGCGGTGCGGACTGTCCCGGATACGGAGCGGGTTCGGTCAAATTGTCATCCCTAATAGAATAGTTAGTGGGTTAGTGGATGTGAGTGTGCAAGTAGGTAAAAACTTTTCATTTATGGATTTTGCAATTTCTATTGGACGCCCAAAATGACAAGTTTTGCAATTTTAAGCGGGACGGAGGAAGTATATATATTTACAAATTTATAAAAAAAATATTAAAAATGTGTTAATTTCTCAACCCCGCCTAGGCCCCTAGACGCTAGGCCCGGCTTCGCCGCCTAGGCCCCGCCTAGCGCTTTTTAGAACAATGTGTCATACCTATTTACACCCGAGAAGAACTTGACCCGACTAGTTACAAACCCATGTACGGCGCGTGAGCTGTATAGTAAGTAAGCGTAGTAGTAAAGTGGACCCCACTCCCCATGTGCTCTCTTCCTGTCTCCACCAGCTCCTGCCGCTCAATGATTAGAGTTTTGTTTCCCCTCTCTCTCTCTCCCTCTCCCTCTCTCCCCCACAGCCAATTCATACAGCCACCACCACCTCAATCCTTTACAGCCACACTCATGTCGACATCCGACGGCGGAGCCGGCAACGGCGTCAACAACGGTGCTATTATCGACACCCAAAGACAACAGCCTCCCGGTAACGGCGCTTTAACTGTCAAGAAAGCTCCGGCGAAAGACCGTCACAGCAAGGTCGACGGCCGTGGCCGCCGTATCCGTATGCCTATTATCTGTGCTGCTAGGGTTTTCCAGCTCACTCGTGAGCTTGGCCACAAGTCCGACGGCCAGACCATCGAGTGGCTCCTCCGTCAGGCTGAGCCTTCTATCATCGCCGCTACCGGCACCGGAACTACTCCGGCTAGCTTCTCCACTGTATCCGTCGCTGTACGGAACTCGTCTACTAATTCTTCACTTTCCGCCGCGCTTGATCAGAAGCACTCGTCGCACCAGCACTTAATCACTCCTACTCCGTTTATTCTCGGCAAGAGGCTCCGGTCAGACGACGATAGCCTTGAAGGAGGAGGTAAGGAAGATAACATGGGTTCGGGTGCTGTAGTTAGCGCCGCCGCTGCTGGTGGATTCTGGGCTCTCCCAGCTAGGCCGGACTTTGGACAGGTTTGGAGCTTCGCGGCGGCGCCGACGGATATGGTTGTTCCTTCTCAAGCCGCCATGGCTACTCAGCAATCCCTAGCTGGGAGGTTCTTACACCAACAACAAACAATGGGGGAGGCGTCGGCGGCTAGGGTTGGAAATTATCTACCGATAACTCAGGGCCACTTGAATTTGCTCGCTTCATTATCCGGTCCACCTCCACAGTCCTCCGTCCGGCGAGAAGATGATCCCCGCTGAAAATCCCAGCCGGAGCTGCTGTCAATATATCTATAAATATGTACGCTGTTATTTTCTTGAATTTGTGTGTGGAGACAATGAATTGTTAGTATCTTCTAGGGTTAGGGTTTTAGCTATTCAGCGAGTGAAATTAGGGTTTCTGCAATTTGATGAATTAAGTACTCCATTAAAATTAGGGCCAGTTACACCCTTTTTATTCATTTTGCATTTGGTCACAGGGGTTTAGCCGTATAAGTTAATTCGGGTTTCAGGTCTTACTGGAGTTGATAGAGAAAAAGAGGAATTCGGAGGGCATTGTGGAGAATCATTATATCATTCTCAAGGGTTTCCGCAATTAGGGTTTATGCAATGCTGCAATTGTTTGATTTGGGTTCTTACAATTTGGGGCTTTGTGGATTAAATCAATCCTAAGTGAGAAAAATCTTAGCTTGCTCTGTTTGGGGATCCTTCAAATTCGTGCACAATCGTGTTTGATTAAATGCTCTATATAATTTGGTGATCAAGATTAGGCATCGGGGCAAGCTCATGGAAAGTTTGGACCGAATGCAGGTAGTCGTTGAAGAAGGCTTATTATTAGCTTTGGAGCTTCCAACAATGGTGTCTGGGAGTGTGCTATGATTATCTCTGCTGCAATTTTTGTGCAAATGAGTTGTGGCATTGTGGGTTTTTTACTTGCTTGCTCTCTTGAAGCAATGGTTCTTGACTCTGCGCGCTTTTCACTCTCTGTACCGGTCGAATGATCTGAAAGAGAGATTTCTGTCTTAATGGGAAGGTGATGGTTCTTCTTCTCCCTAAGTTCTTTGTTTTCTTTAGTCGTTTTTTTTTTAGATTTTCATTTAGATGAATTAATTTGCGTGTGAAAAATAATGTACTAGTACTATTATTCTCTTGTATGTAAGTGGTTTGTTCTTTGGGGGTCGCCTTTGGTGTGAATAAAAACTCCATTTGTTTCTCTCATTTCGGTTTCCTTTCTTTGTTTCCAGTTGAATGTGAATATGCTACCTCGATTACCTCCTGTTTATCAATCTGCTTATTGTTTCTCAATTTGATTCGATTCGATTCTGTTTGTTGTAGACTTGGGACGGCTTTCAATTGATAGTGTTTTGTTTACAATTTGCTTTCCTTTTTATTAATTTTACTCGTTGTGGATAACTTGGATCGTTCTGCCTTGAAGTCTAAGCACATCTTTTTACTTAAGCGTTTGCGTTTCACAAGAGTCCCGGTTAGTGGAAGTGGGTTATGAAAAGACAATTATACCCTTAATGGAGCAGAAGAACGGCCACAAACCACAAACAGACTGTTCATGATTGCACAGGCCCCGAATCCACATACCCGAATGTTGTTATGGTCATACGTAGGGGCGGCAAATTGGGTGTTTTGGGTTTACCCATTAAAGTTAAAATATCCAGGTATCCAATGGATTTTTAACTTTAATGGGTAAACCCAAAACACCCAATTTGTCACCCCTAGTCATATGAGAGTAGGGAAAGGGTCCAAAACTGGGTTCTGATGGTTCAAATTTCTACCTTTGATGTAGCTGAAGTTTGCACATGGTAAAACTTGGGGGACCACAAATGAATAGTAGATGAAAGCTTGGGGGGGGGGGGGGGGGCTCCTACTCTGAGCACTTGTTAAAGCTTACTATTAGGATGGTCAGTTGAAGTAAGGGACCAAAGCCAAAAAGCTAGAGGCTTTCAAAGAAATGGTTCCATTTACTGAGAGAGAAAATGGGCAATATTGTCTTTTATACTTTCTGTCTTCTCTTTATAGGCAAAGAAAATTGATTGATTACTGATAAGTGGCTACATACATACGTGTGATGGGTTACTGCAAATCATATTGACTAGTTGTGGTATGAAGATCGATGCAACGAGCATCTCGCTGCTTTGTTTTAACACGTAACACGCTTTTTCTTTCTTTTTTTCTTTTTGAATTGTACGGTCAAGATTAATAGGTTGTAGTGGGGCTGATCGAGATAATATTGGCGCTTTGATTTGAAAGTAAGGTAGTATAGCAGCAAGATACTCGCTGCAACCCCAATTCACTGCATTAGTATCGCATGATTTTACCTTTATTTTTCTAATTTTTATTTTTGAGTCGGTTTTATGAAAAAACCTGTTTTACACTAGTGCTTTACACTAAAATGTGTAAAATTTGTTTTACATTAAGAGATAGAAAACAGATTGCTAAATGAGTGTAAAACAAGTTTTTCTCGAATTTTTTGCTTTATTTTTCTTAGTTCGTTCTTATTTATTTATACATAATTGTTTTGAAATGATAAGTAATGGAGTATTTCAAAAAAACATGTTTTGATTATTTATTGTTTGGGTAAGTATGTTGTTGACGCTGGAGAAATAAATGGTCAATAAGCCCTTACTGATGTCCCTTTATTGCAGTTTTTCATTATTGGAAAGAAGGGTGGGCCCAGTAATCAATTAATACAGCTCATCGTTTCAAAGAAAGGGACTTTTTTCCTTTTATTTTGAATGGAATAATGATGTGTGAAAACAAAAAATGATGTTCATATATTCGTTTAAAATGGCTACCTGCAAATATTATGGTACTACTATACAAGGGTATGGTAGTATGGTACTATACGAAAAAAAAAAAAAAAAAACCATGTACCACTTCTTGATTTACTAATTTTATATTTTTACGTATTTGTATTGTGTACACCTTTCTTCCCAAAGTCTCAAAGAAAGTAAGAGTCTTCTTATGATTAGAGGTGAGTTAGAAGCAGATAGAGATACAACTGTGAGCATGAGCAAAATTGGACCAGTAATCAAGAATTTTAGAAGGGTCAAATCTGTTTGTTCCATTGATTTTCTAGACTATATATATAATAATTTATCTTGCTCTTCAAGTTTTGGAGTTCCCTAATCTATTTACAATACAAATCACAATCACCCAAGAGATATCTTACCATATTTACAAGATTGATGTCAAATCACAAAAATATTCAAAAGAGTCCCACGCATCTATCCGTATCTGCCGAAGCGCGATCGTGAGAAAATAAGCGATGTTGCGTTCTTTATGCTGAAGCGCGGTCGTGACCAAATAAGCGTTGTCGCGCTCTTTATGATGTAGCTCAAAATTTTTTCACCCCATACGCACGGTCATGCTCCAGTTTGTTTACTCCCCCTCAAGTTGGAGCGTGGAGATCCCGCACGCCTAACTTGGAAAGGAACTTGCCCAATTGTTGTTTCCCAAAGACTTTTCGTCAAAATTGTCAGCTAGTTGTTGTGTCGTATGAATATACGAAGAGATAATATTCTTGGCACAAAGCTCATTGCGCACAAAGTGACAGTCAATCTCAATATGCTTTGTACGCTCATGAAAAACTGGGTTCCCAGCGATATGCATAGCGAACTTGCTATCACAAAAAATCTGCATAGAATCGTTATGGGGAACACCAAGAGAACTCAACCACCCTTTTAACCACTTTAGCTCACATGTTGTTGCAGCGAGATCCCGATACTCGGCCTCTGCAGAAGACCGAGAGTCAGTATGTTGTTTCTTCTTTTTCCATTAAATGGGAGATCCACCAAGAAAAACCAAATAGCCCGTCAAAGATCGTCGTGTCAGGGGACAACTAGCCGATCCGAATCATAATAAGCAGAAAGCGTGAAATTACTATCTGAACGAAGCAAAACCCCTTGTCCCGGATGCCCTTTCAAATATCGAACCACACGTAAAGCTGCACTCCAATGATCAATACGTGGATTTTGCAAATATTGAGCTAAAATATGAATAGCGTAGCTCAACTCAGGTCCGGTAATTTTCAAATAAATCATACGAGCAACTAACCTCCGATACTTTTCAGGATCCTTCAAAGGAGGACTACTTGACATACTTGACATGGCTAGTTGGTGATGTTGCTCTAACGGAAAAAAGGGCGGGTTTAGATCCAAGCAAACCAACTTCAGAGATAATATCCAAAGCGTATTTTCGCTGACATAACAACAATCCTTCCTTGATACGTGCAACTTCAATGCCAAGGAAGTACTTCAGGACACCCAAGTCCTTCATATGAAAACACTTACCAAGATAATCTTTGAACAAACGAATAGTAGCTGTATCATTACCGCCAAAAATTATATCATCAACATAAACCAAAAACACAAAAAACAGTATCCCCTTTCTTATAGGTAAAAAGCAAATGATCAGAACCAGACTGAGTAAAGCCATATTTCTTAAGTGCCAACATAAGTTTAGAGAACCAACATCTCGGTGCCTGCCGAAGCCCATACAAAGATTTATGAAGTTTACATACCTGATTTTGAGATGTAGCAAAACTAGGTGGCAATTTCATATACACCTCTTCATCCAAATCGCCATTAAGAAACGCATTGTGCACATTCATCTGTTACAATTCCCAATTACGACCTGCTCCACATCTAGAAAAGTACGGACAGTAACCATCTTCGCCACGGGGTGCAAACGTTTCACTGTAATCCACCCCTTCCACCTATCGATTGCCAAGAATAACCAGCCGTACTTTGTACCATTCAACGGTGCCGTCGGATTTATACTCGATTTTTTAAACCCGCTTGCAACCACTAGACCGTTTTTCGGAGGGTGGGTTCTCTAACGTCCAAGTCCCATTGTTGTCAAGCACCTCAATTTCCAGACGCATTGCCTCACACCAACGTTCATTTTTGATAGCCTCTAAATAAGAAGTAGGTTCTCTTCCTATTGTGACAACAGCAAAAAAAACACGATGTTTGGCAGAAAAAATTATTACACGTCACAAAATTAGTTATGGGATAACGAGTACCTGAGGACGATGAAGAGTGTGTTGCAGGAACGAGATTTGTGGTGTTGCACCGCACAGTATGCATAACGTAATCACTGAACCGTGCAGGAGGATGTCGCTCACGATGACCACGACCATATTCCTGTTCCCCAGCTACTTCATTACCAGACGTTTCTTCAACCTCTCCCTCCTGAGGTCCGAATCCTCGCCCAAAGTCTCACTTAGACATGCCCACGGTTCACGTTTGAACCGGCGGTTTTGAACCGTTGAAAACCGTGAACCGTTAAACCGATGGTTTACGCGGTTCATAGGCGGTTTGGCTTCCAAAACCGGCGGTTCATACTGTCTAAATTCAAAAAAAAAAAAATAAAAAAAAAATGAGGTAAGGCTCCTAAATGTCCTCCCTATTATAAAAGGGTAAGATTGGTTGTCTCCACTATGTAAATTTGCTTAATATTAATAAAATTATAAGGGTACCATCTCTATTTTTTTTTCAAAATATTTTCATCTCACTCACACCCCTTAATTCCTTTAAAAATATGTAATTCAAAATTTCTTTATATTTAGGTAAAGTAAAATAATTTATAATGTATCAAAAAAAAAAACTTGAAAACTGCTCAGAAAGTGTTTTTTTTTAGGAAAAAAATGAAACCGGTTGAACCAGTGAAACGTACCGTGAACCGTCATGAACCGTGAACCAGGCATGTCTGTTCTCACTCCCCCTTGATCCGGCATCATTCTTATCGAATGCCAAGTTGTCAGGTTGTACATATTTTTCAACTTCTCCATCGTCAATCAATTCGTCCATGAGATGAGCATAGGTAGGAGCACACTCATTCATGTTACCACTTTGGAAGGGGAAAATATTTTCAAAGAAAACCACATCGCGTGAGACGAAATATTTCTTCGTATTTAAATCATACAACCGCCAACTCTTCTGCTCGACAGAATACCCAACAAACATACACTTCCGTTCTCGTGCAGCAAATTTATCCTTCTTCCGATTTTGTTGATGTGTGTAGCATAGACAACCGAATACTTTTATCAAGCTGAGCATATGAGGCTTTCCATGGATCAGCATAAGGAGTTTTTCCATCAAGAAAAGGAGTGGGTGTGCGGTTAATCAGATAACATGTCGCTAGAACACACTCTCCCTTCAAAATGTGACAGTGCTTTCGCTCCACACGCCCATTTTGCTGTGGTGTGTCCCTACATAAGATTTTTGAAGTAGAGTACCTTGCTTAAGGAAATAAGATTTTAAAGGTAAAAGTTCTGTCCCGTTGTCACTGCATATCATTTTTACTAGGGGTGTCAGTGGTTCGGTCCAGACCACGGTTTGAGACCGAACCGAACCAAACCATGCGGTCTGGTTCGGTTTTTATGCACGAGTGGTTCGGTTCGGTCTCAAAAATTGCTAAACCTTGTGATTCGGTTGGTTTGTGGTCTGACCCCTTCAGACCAAACCAGACCAAACCAAACCACGAGACCAAACCACCAGACCGAACCGTCAGACCGCATATATTAGTCATATATTTGTATGTTAAGTAACATCCACCTTTGAAATATTAAAAAAAACTTCATTACATTAGACATTCTTAAATCTCGTTTTGCATCTTATTCAATATTCATGTCATCAAGTGTTATATTTGTTGAGACACATAGTTGACAAAATTCTGCAGTGTGTTCACTTCACTTGGCTTCTTTACTCGTTATTCTTCTTCCTCCGGATGTTCCTCTTTTCAACAAAATCTAAACCATGATATTAATCGTCATATGAATTTCGGTCTTAATGGTGGTTTGAACCACTATCTAAACAACGGTCTAAACCGCAGTCTGAACCGCATTACTGAACCGCGGTTTGAACCAAACCGAACCAAACTACGACGGTTTGGTTTGGTTTGAACTTTTTCATGGTTTGGTTCTGTCTGGAATTTTCCCAAACCGATGACTAGTGGTTCGGTCTCTAATATGGCCGAGACCGAACCAAACCAAACCATTTACACCCCTAATTTTTACATGTCGTCCAAATTGTCTTTCCGTCATAGCACAAAAATTTCGGACGATTTGGGGCACCTCAGTTTTTTCGAGAAGTAGATACACCCAAACCGCTCGAGTGTGATTGTCAACAATTGTCAGAAAATAAGTAGCTCCACAAGATGAACGAGTATGGCAACTCCCCCCCCATAAATCAATATGAATCGAGTCAAAACAATCATTTGCTCTATTATTACCTAAAGGAAAAACAAATCTAGTCTGTTTTGCTCGAAAGCAAACATCACACACACCTCTATCACTACTATTACTAGAACTACCTATCGAAGGAATAAAACTCAATGTCTTGTATGAAGGATGACACAATCTCTTGTGCCACGGCTCACGATCATTACGCACTTTCACTTTATTAGCTTGCTCGGTGCACACTTTGCGTAGCAGATAAACCCCATCCTGTTGCTCACCCACACCAACCAAAGTCCTCCTGGTGTGGTCCTGTCTCACACATAACTTATCAGTGAATGTAACAATACAATTCAACTCTTTTATAAGCTGAGAAATAGAGATAAATGCACAGTGCATCGTAGGAACATATAGAACATCATGTAAATAAATATTATGTGAAAGACGTAAAGACCCCTTCTTTATTGTCGGTGTACTGGCTCCATTCAGCATACCCACCATACAAGGTGAGATCTTTATAACGTTAAACAATAGTTTTTCGTCCCCTGTCATATGATGCGATGCTCTAGTGTCAAGCAACCAATCATGAGGCTTACCCGCAAGCTTTTCGGATTTGTCGATGTTCAGGAGACTCTTAAGCATAGTCCATGTTCGTTGCTTAGTCCTAACAAATTCCCACTTTTGACTGCCTCGGTCAGATTTGGACCATGTTCTGCCTCCCCTTTTGCTGCATCCCTTCCTCGAATCTCTGCAACATTAGCTTGTGGCTGAGTCGCGTGTGTTCCCCCTTATCACGTCCGAAGTTGTTCATATCGCCTCTTCCCCGAGTCCCTTTTCCGACTTGCCCTCTTTCACCCCACCATTCTGGGTACCCAATCAATTTGAAACACTCCTTCGCTTCATGTCCACTTCGTTTGCAATGGGTGCATGTAGAGTTCTTATCCCGGAATGATCCTACTGAATTTTTCGTTCCTTGTCCAAGTTTAGCTTCAAAAGCCATGGCCTCCCCGTTATCCTTTGATTTTGTGATGTCACAAATTCTTTCTTCTTGCACAACCGTTGAGTAAACCTTACCCAAGCTCCGCATTGGTTCCATGCTCAAAATATTTGATCTCACTTTACCGAACACGACATCATCCAATCCCATCAAAAAATTATGTACTCGCTCAGCTTCTTGTTTCTTCACCAATTCTGCAGTGATCCCACATTTACAACCCTTGCACGTACATGTTGGAATAGGCTTGTAGTCCACGAGTTCATCCCACTTCATCTTACGTTTTCCGTAATATGTAACCACCGGTTGCCCGCACTGCTTTATATTTGCTATGTCCGACTACAATTGTTGAATCCGCGGTCCGTTTCACACAGAGAACCTTTCTCTAAGATCATCCCACAACACCTTTACCGTTTTGTCATAGGTTATGGTTGATCGCAGAGATGATTCTATGGTGTTAAAAATCCAAGCCACAATCATGGAGTTCACTATCCACCAATCATCCAAGTCTGTCGAGTCTTCATTCGGTTGAATCACCGTACCATCGATAAAACCATGTTTCCGTTTGGCTATAAGCGCTTTCCTCATGGATCGTGCCCATTTTTCATAGTTTATTCCCTTCAACTGAATATGGGAAATTATCATACCCGGATTGCCGGACGGATGCAAGTAGTACGGGGATACCACCATTACACCCTTACCCGATCCGCATGCGGCTTTCCCAGCCTACCCCGTGTCACCCATTGTTTTTCGTTCCTTTGGATCAGAAAATATCTGGTGCCATAAAGAATTTTGGAAGGATCAAATCTGTTTGTTCCATTGATTTCCTAGACTATATATACAATAATTTATCTTGCTCTCCAAGTTTTTGAGTTCCCTAATCTATTTACAATACAAATCACAATGACCCAAGAGATATCATACTATATTTACAATATTGATGTCAATCACAAAGATATTCAAAAGAGTCCCACGCATCTATCCGTATCTGCCGAAGCGCGATCATGACAAAATAAGCGATGTTGCGTTCTTTATGCTGAAGCGCGGTCGTGACCAAATAAGCGTTGTCGCGTTCTTTATGATGTAGCTCAAAATTTGTTCACCCCATACGCACGGTCATGCTCCACCTTGTTTAGGTAACAAACTATATTGGAAGTTTCACCTTAAAATCAATTGGTGTTAAGGTGAGTAGAGGATAATTGTCGAATACCCCCCCTAATGACGTCGGGAGAAGGTTAAGGGTCAAGTGCGTGGAGTTTGTAGAAGATAGAAGGTAATAGACCTTGTAGAAGAGGTAGGGATGAAAATTTTCCCGAACCTGCAATTACCACCCTTAACGGGAAGGGCTTGGGAAGTGATTTTTGAAACCTAGTTGGTTTGGGATTACCATAAACCCGCCCCGCTTAACCTGAACTCGCAAAAATTATAGTTTTATTTATAATATTCCCTTTTATACTAATAATATTTAGAGACTTTAAACAATAATTCCCTATGCCAAATAAAAACTACCAATAAGGACAACCATTTTGGAAACTCGCCAAAAAGTCTCTGGAATTTTTGTTGGACCAAAATGCCCCTATGCCCAAGCGCTGAAAGTAGCGAACGTTCTTCTCCTTCTATGCGGCTTCCACACTAGTTTGGGGATTAATCCACTACATCTTCATTCTCTTTCCTCCACTACTCACTCTTCCTTTTTCTTTCAACCCAAAATTTTAAAATGCAATATCTCAAAATCTACAAATCGAAAAAATTATCTGAAACCATTATTTTAATCGTGTCGTGAAGACGAATTAAAATAGTACACTCAACACATAATTCAAAATTTAGATAGAAAAATTACATTTTTATCTTATAAAAATTTGAGAAAATTATTTTTTATTTCTCAATTGATTTCATAGTTGTGTCATTTTTTTCATTTTTCACTTGTAAAAATTGATAAATTCATCTCTCAATTTTTCATAATTATTAAAATAACTGAGACATATATTTAACAGTTGTTCACACATAACTATAATAACTAGGACATTCATTTCACAGTTGTTCACACATGAGTTTGAGTTTAATAACTGAGACATTCATTCTACAGTTGTTCACACATGAGTTTGAGTTTAATAACTGAGACATTAATTTCATAGTTGTTCACACATGAGTTTGAGTTTAATAATTGAGACATTCATTTCACATTTATTCACACATGAGTTTGAGTTTAATAAATGAAACATTCATTGCACAGTTTGTTCACAATTGAGTTTGAGTTTAATATCTGAGACATTCATTTCACAATTGTTCACACTTGAGTTTGAGTTTAATAACTGAGACAATCATTTCACGGTTGTTCAAACATGAATTTAAATATAATAACCTAGATATTTTTTTTATCAATTGTTTAAAACTAACGCTCATTTTCACAATTTTGTATTGTCAAATTGTAGCGACCCCAAAACCGTTCCCATTTATTTTATATTTTTGGGGATTTTTATTTGACTTATATGTGCATTTTTATGTGTTGCATCATATTTTATGATTTGCATATCATACTTGATTATTTGTGTTATTTACTTAGTTAGTAATAATAGTGGTTAAAGGAGTTAAATGATTAAGTTGAAACTTTAGGGTCCTTCGTGAAAATAGGAATTAAGGGGCTTAAGTGTTAACTTTGAAAGTCCAGTGACCAAAATGTAGTTTTGGGTAAAGATATTTATAGAAACTTTCCTTTCTCCATTCTCTGTGTAACAACAAAATGTTCTGCAACTTTCTTCTACGTTCAACCTAGGATTAGGAGAAAAAGGTAAGTTCGACCCATTTCGATTTAATTCTTTTTATTTACTTATCCGTTTTAAAAACTAATTATATAAAAATGATCAGGGCGTCGAGTAGGTCATTTCTAGCCGAACAAAACTTATTTCAGCGATACTTTTTCCGGAACTAGGTAAGTTACTAATTCCCATTTAAATGTTAAAATAGTCATATATGCTATATTTGATACTTCTACTTGTTAATTTTGTGATTTGGGTAATATTTGCTATACTTGTAATTTTGGGACAAATGGAGTATATAGAATTGGGTTTTGCTGAGTATGGGAATGGTTTAGAAACCATGTTGTAATCTTAAAGAAAGTTGCTAATGAAAGTTGCTAAAGTTATGTTTATATGGGTTATACTTGTGGGATGGAAGGAGTAAAAATGAACTAAGGAAAGAAATCTGGGATTTGGCCCAAAATAGGAGGGGGCGCGCGCACCCTAAGTAAGGAGGCGCACGCACCCCATTGGCTAATTATGGCAAAAGTGTTTGATGAAGGGAGGCGTGCGCACCCTTTTGGGTGGGGCGCGCGCACCCTTAAGTGACCAAAAAATATGAGGATCTGATGCTACCCCCCTGTTTTCCAGGTTTGATAGTTTGTTTCACTTGGGTACAAGAGGGCAATTGTTTGTGTAGTCCTTGGTGTTATTTAGGACCCAAACGTGAATGTGTATGACTTTTATGTCGTTGTAGACACCCCGCCTTGGACCGCTCACCCCGATTGCACATTTGATTTTGTGTTTCTCCCCATTTTAAGTGTTTCTCGTTAGTTTCTGTCACTTCCGTTAAGTTCCTGACTGACTTCGTTAAGTCCAGGGACTAAACTGAATGACAGGGCTGACTTTCTAGTCCATTCTGTCAAAATTGCCTTCTCTGAGTCGCGCGCCTCCTACAGGAGGAGCCAGGCGCGCGCGCCTCCCGCCCCCAAAGCAGGAAGCGCGCGCCTCTGGACGTCAGTTACAGATTTCTGGCCAGGATTCCCTCCCTTGCTCAATTTACAAGATTTTGCCCGGGAAGAATTTCTTGGTGACTGAGTTTTGGCACCAAAAACACCCCTCTTTCACCTATAAAAACCTCTCTTCACCTCCATTTTCAAGGATCGAAAAATCATCGGAAAAACCCAATCGAAATGAACAAAAAGATTGAACTTACAAAACTATATCAAAATCACTTTTCTAAAGGTTCTCCAAGGATTTCTTCAAGCAACATTTGAAGGTCTTCGAATTGTAGGTAAAAGTCCATCTTTGCCTTTCTTTTCTACTTAATCTCCTCTCTCTCTTTTACTTTAATCAAATGTGCAATCACCCAAATCATTTTGGGACATGACTCTAATGATCACCTCATCTCATTGAGGTTGGTTAAGGAGTTATCTCCTACATTCCAAATCCTATTTTAAACCCCCTTTTTATGACTTAAAGAAGAAGAAGAAGAACATTTTCATTCATGTAGATTTTGATCAAGCAAGACCAACTTAAGTTGGGCGAGATGGGTGTTTCGGTACTTCCCATCTCGTAACCTAACCCCCGAACCTCAAAACAAAGAATCTCTGTTTTCGTAATCAAACTTAGGCTACAATCAATAGGTTTTTCTTATGTTCCTCAAAACATAGGTGGCGACTCTAAAAACAAGTTAGACATCCTAGGACGACCCGCGCGCTCGAGCCTAAAGCCGTGGTTTCCACCCGGGGTATCTACAGTGGGGACTCCGCTGGGGACTATTTGAGGGTTAAACTTGCATTCTGATCGAAATCTACATCTTTTCTGGGCATTCTGTTTCCTGATGGGGGAGGCGCGCGCGTCCGGCCTTTTAAGCCTAAGGCGCGCGCATCCCGCATCAAGAACCAGAATCGCCCACTTCTTCATGTTCTTCATCTTCTTCTTCTGTTATTCTGCACTAATCACTTCTGCAGGGGTTACAATATGAACATGGGACCAGGCCAATCCCCTGAGTCCAAAGTCTGACATTCTGACAGGTGTGCCCCAGAAGCTCGCGCCTCCCATAAGCATTGCGCCATGCGCGCGCGTCCCATATCAGCACTCAGAGGCGCACGCTTCTGGGTTGATTCCCAGAACAGAAATAGGTTTCAGTGACTGAGCAGAACAGTGGGGTGTGGGCACAGTTGCCTGCATCAGAACAGAATTGAACCCTCGGACTGTTTTAATTTTGTGTTTTATTTACCGGTCACACGGGTGATTCGGGAGTTGTAATTTATGTGCTTATGTGTTTTGTGTGTTTTTCTTTCTTTTCAAAAAAAAAAAAAATAATAAAAAATTTTGTCACTTGTTAGACCTCACACTACATGCACATATTCCTATGAACTGCTCACTATCGAGTCGCACAAGTCCAACCCCAAACCCGTCGAGGCCCGTCCTAGAAAGTTTCAAGCTCCACCAGACCTTGGCTCTTTCGAAGCGGTAAACCTCAGCCCGTGGCGTAGTTCAAGACTACATGCCGGGGGTGACCTTTGAGCCTCATATTCAAGCCGAGCACAAACCACACAATTCTAGTTAGGGTCTAACACTCCGTGACTCAAGTCGGTTTCCATGTACCGAGATTTCCCTAAACTAATGTCTTCAAATCATACATGCCAACTTGTTGAAATGGACGCAATAAAAATCCGTCCCCAAAAAGTGGTTATTTTGGACGAAAATAAAAATCCGTCCCCGCATGTATGCTTTACTACATTAATTTAGTTTAATCCCGATACATGTAGGATTCACAAGCGCGATGGAATCCGATGAGTATATGGGACCGCGAGATGGTTTATATACTAGTGTGACGATTCCATTATTTTCTTAGAAACCCCAAAAGGGATTCACTCCCTCCGACTTATAAAAAAAAAAAAAAAAAAAAAAAGAGTCTTTTCTTATGTGGTTCGAGTCGTGTGCCCAACTGTGTGTTCTAAGCCTCTTCATGGACCGCAAGTGTTACTCAAAAATGACAAGGGCCTCTTCTGCAATATAGGTTCAATTGGTACTTACAAAGTCTACCGGGATTCAGCAAATCGGTTAGTCCGTGAAGAGATCACTCCAACAGCTCCAACATCAACCATGACCGGCAGCAGCAACACCATGTCTCTCGAACAGCTCTCAACCATGGTCCAACTCCTCCAAGAGCAAGTCTCCACCCTTAACAAAGAGGCACAAAGAAAAGACGACATTTGGCAATCCAACCTCGACAGCCAAAGGGAGGCCCACGAGGCCGAAATGGAGCTAATGAAAGAAAAGCTCACCAACCTTGCCAAGGGAAAGAACAAGAACAATGATGATGAATCCGAATGGACCGAGGGTTTGTTCAAGAGTCCTTATGTCAACACCCGCACCAAGAAAATGGGGGAACCAAGTTCCGAGAATAATGAGCCCAAAATGGTGGATTCTATCATGGCCTACATCGACCAAAAATTCAATGGGCTCAACATGGGGAAAGGCTCCGACACAAGCCTTTATCAATCATCCATCCTCATGAGTACTATGGCCGTTCTTCCCGATAAGTTCAAGATGCCCGACATAAGCAAATTCAAGGGCAACTCTTGTCCTATGGCTCACATTGAGACTTATATTTGGCCCATGGTTCCGAAGAAGGTCTCCCCCAAGGTGATGGCTCAATGCTTTCCTCTCACTCTCGAGGGGGCGGCAAAAGATTGGTATGCTACTCTCCCGCTCACTGTCCGTCTTGATTGGGACTCCGCCATGCTTGCCTTCAAGAACCAATACCAAGGAAACACCACTCACCGGCCCACAAGGAAAGAGCTAGAGAACACTACTCAACGAGACAATGAGTCCTTCATCGACTTCACAAGGAGATGGAATGACAAACTCTCTGAGATTGTTGAGAGGCCGAACACAAAAGAGCAAATGGACATATTTCTCAAGTGTCTCAAGATTGATCTCCGCACTCACCTAAGTGGGGCTTGCTACTCCGACTTCTCCCAAATGTATGAGGCGGGGGTACGCATGGATGACTTGCTCAAGGAGATTAAGAAGACCACTCCTACTTACCGCTACAAGGCCGCTTCCAACTCCACAAAAGAGGCCTCGGTCAACGCCGTCACTATTGACAAGGGGAATTACAAAAAGGTTCCTCCACCTCAAGGGAAGAAGTCCCGAAGTGACCGTGTCTACACGCCTCTCCAAGGCATGACTCAAACCGAAGTGTTCGAGGTCCTCAAGGCAAAGGGTCAAGTCACACCCGTGCAAGGGTACCAACCCAAGACGATCCACTCCAATCATGCTCACCACAAATATTGTGGCTACCACCAATATAGTGGCCACACCACCGAGGAATGCTTCGTTCTCCGCAATGTCATTCAAGATCTCATAGATAAGAAAGAATTTGTAGTGACTAATGACGAGCATGTCAATGTAATAGAGATAGGAGAACTCGAGGGGACCACCCATTCAATCCCAATTGTGAATGGGGGCCCCAATGTTATGAATAAACTTGACAATTCTTGTTATGTAGTGACTTACGATGAGGTAATGAGGGAAGTACTAGAGAATAGGAAAAAGAAGCAAGATGGGAACGTCAACATGCTAACTCGATCCGGTCGAGTCATAGCAAGCAACCCTTCCACTTCCGCACCGAGCTCCTCTTCTTAAAAGCCGCAAGCTCACAACACTCCCGAAGATCTTCTGCTTGTCCAACTCAAGAAAACTCAAGCCAACATCTCTATTTGGGACCTCATTGCATCCTCAAAGAAACACCGAGATCTTGTCATCCGCAATCTCGATGATACATCAGTCTCTCCCGATACTACTCCCGAGGACCTCACGGCAATGATTGGTCACATTCATTTTAGCAACGTCATCACCTTTGCCGATATGGACCTTCCACCGTTTGGTTCCGACCACAACAAAGCTATTTACCTCAAGGTACGAGCAAGGGGGAGGCCCGTCTCAAGAGTCTTAGTGGACGGTGGTTCCGCACTCAATCTCATGCCTGGTAGAATCATGGGCATACTGGGGCTTAAGGATTCTGATTTGAGGCCTTCTACTCATGTAATCCGAGGTTATGACAGCACCGCCCGTACAGTCATGGGTATGATCGAAATAGACATTGAGTTTGGGAGCATGGTCATGTCCGTTCCATTCCAAGTGTTTGATATCCCGGCCTCGTTCAACTTACTGTTGGGTCGACCATGGATTCATAGTGCTAATGCCGTACCATCAACTCTCCACCAATGTGTCAAGATCCGAAATGGTGATGAAATAGTGACCGTAATGGCTGAAAACATCACTATCCATAGAAAAGGTGAGCCCGTCCACCAAGTTCAGCATGGTCTACCAGACTCCACTCTCTCCGGCGTCTCAATCAACGCCATTGATAAAGAAGGGGGAAACGGATCATGGACCCCCAGCAATCACAAAGTCCTCCGCATGATGAGGAATATGGACTACTTCCCTGGTTTAGGCCTAGGGAGATATCAACAAGGAATCCTACACCCGTGCAAGTCCCATTTGTCAAGAACACCTTCGGTTTGGGGTATGAGCCTTCCAAAGAAGACTTGAAACAAGAGCAAGCGATCAAGAACGAAAAGGCCCGAGCTCGTAAAGAAGGCCGTCGGTATGAAGCCCTAATCTAAGGCCTTACCGCAAGACGTTGAATGGTTATTTTGTCCGCCAAGGGGAAGACATTCCATACATGATCTTTCCCGAGCCGTGGGTTAACAATAAAGGTGTCAAAAAGCCCGGCCTCAAAATCTTCTCCGATTGTGAGATCCAGATATCCGAAAGAGAACCAACTCCCATGTCGCCCCGTGAATGGTGGGGAAGGAAGATGACTATAGAGTCCGAGACAGAAATCACCGTGGGGGAAGAACTGACAGATTTAGCCTCCATGTTGAAGAGCTTGCCATGATGAATGAATGCCAAGTTAACGCCATCCATGACACCGTCATCATGAACGAGAATATCAGTGAGATCCCGCCAAGCTCCGAGCCGATCAACAATTGGTATTCAACAAAAGGGCCCGTGGTATCCGAGGAATTCTTAGTCCAAGAAATGGGTTGCATACCCCGCACAGCAACAAAGGAAGAGCAGCTCACACTTACTTTCGAGTCCGAGAGTGTCTCTAATACCCTCACCCAAGAGGATTTGGAGGCCATAGCCGAGCGTGTGTTTCCTTTCTTTGCTAATGAAAAATTTGATATTTCTGAGTACCCTGAGATTGCAAACATCATAAATGATGAATTAACTAATAATGAACTTAACAAACAAGTTAATAACGATTCAAATTATGATGAAATAGACCACGAAAACACAACATACTTAAATGAACTTGCTCAACAAGTCCGTAGTCGTGGCGAGAATGGTCCAAAGGCTGACGAAGAATTGCATGTTGTTAATCTGGGTACCGAAGAAGAGCCAAAAGAAACCAAGATTGGAAGCTTCTTCAAGGGAGACGACAGAGACAGATTGACTGCATTACTACGGGAGTTCGTGGATGTGTTCGCATGGTCATACAAAGACATGCCGGGTTTAGACAGAAAGGCAGCGGAGCACAGGATTCCGATCAGAGAAGATGCCAGAATGGTCTCTGCAGGTCAAAGAAGAGATTGAGAAGCTCCTCAGTGTGGGTTTCATCAAGGTTATCGAGTATCCGACATGGTTAGCCAACATTGTGACAGTCAGGAAGGCGAACGGCAAGGTTCGAGTTTGTGTAGACTTCCGGGATTTAAACAAAGCTTCCCCAAAGGATGATTTTCCACTCCCTAATATCGACATGCTAGTCGACTCCACTGCTGCCTACGAGGTCCGCTCATTCGTGGATGGGTTCGCTGGGTACAATCAGATTCTCATGGCCGAGGAAGATCAACATAAGACAACCTTCACAACACCGTGGGGTACCTTTTGCTACACAGTCATGCCATTTGGGTTAAGAAATGCTGGGGCTTCCTACCAAAGAGCCGTGACAGACTTGTTCCACGATATGATTCACAAAGAAATCGAGGTCTATGTGGACGACATGATCATCCACTCCAAAGGAACCGATGGTCAACACCTAATCGATCTCCGCAAGTTCTTCGAAAGGCTTCGTCAACACAAGATGAGGCTCAACCCTGCAAAGTGCACATTCGGGGTTATCCGAGGCAAAGTTCTTGGTTATATGGTCACTGAAAGGGGAATCGAAGTAGACCCCTCCAAAATCAAGGCAATCATTAACATGCCTCCTACAAAGACGCAGAAAGAGATTAAAGGTTTCATGGGAAGACTACAATACATCAGTCGGTTTGTGCACCAACTCACTTCCATGTGCGAGCCAATCTTCAAGTTACTCAAAAAGAATGTGGCTCTAGAATGGACCGACGCGTGCCAACAAGCCTTCGATCAAGTGAAGCATTACTTGACGTGCCCTCCTGTTCTAGTTCCGCCGCACAAGGAGAAACCTCTGTTACTCTATCTCACTGTCAATGATGAAGCCCTAGGGGCTATGTTAGCACAAGAGCAACGAGAGTCCACAAAGGAGAACGCCATTTATTTTGTCAGTCGCCGATTCCAAGGAGGCGAAAAGAACTACTCTGTCTTAGAGAAGTCATGTGCAGCACTGGTTTGGGTCACTCAAAAGCTCAAACACTATATGGAAGCTTTTCCGATCAAGCTAGTAGCAAAGGTGGACCCGCTCCGCTACATCTTCGAGAAGCCTTTCATGTCAACAAGAATAGCCAAATGGTACTTCATGCTCGCCGGCTATGATATCACTTACGTCACACTAAAATCCGTCAGGGGGAAAGTGTTCAGTGACCAGCTTGCCGAATTCCCGTGTGACGAAGTGAAGGGGGAAGATGTACAGTTCCCCGACGAGCATTTAATTTGTACTGCAACCGAGGAAGACAAGTGGCAACTTTTTTTCGATGGCGCCGCCAATAAACACGGTTTTGGTATAGGGGTATTGCTTGTCGATCCAAAGACATCTACACTCCCATTGCCATACACCTGGAATTCGAAGCTACCAACAACATTGCCGAGTACGAAGCATGCATAGCAGGGCTCGAAGCAGCTCTCAAAAGAAACGTCACGGAACTAGAAGTGTTCGGCGACTCTTTGCTCCTTATCAATCAGCAATCGGGTAAATGGCGAACCCAAGACCCGACTCTCCAACAGTATGGTCAGCACCTTGAAGAACTGGTTGAACAATTCCAAGAAATCACTTTCAACTACCTGCCAAGGGATAAGAATCGCTTTGCCGATGCACCGGCCACTATAGCTTCATTAGTTGAAATGCCCAAAGGGAAAATGGTGAAGCCTTTCAAAATTGCTCGAAGGAACAGTCCGGCATATTGCATGAGTATCGAGATCAACGAGGTTCAAACAAACTCTCCGTGGTATTCGGATATCATGAACTTCCTCAAAGACGACACTTATCCCGAGAACATCAATAAGAAGTCTCAAGCAGCTCTGCAAAGGTTAGCCTCTCGGTACGTACTGATTGGGGACCGAGTCTATAAAAGGCACCACGACGGGATCGATCTCTTATGCGCCAATGAGGCCGAAGCTCAAGAGATAATATGTGAAGTGCACGAAGGAGAATGTGGACCCCACATGAATGGGTTTATGCTAGTCAAGAAGATACTTCGCATTGGTTACTATTGGAGCACTATGGAACGAGACTGTATCGAGAAAGTCAAAAGGTGTGCCAAGTGCCAATTCCACGCTAATCTGCAACATGCTCCACCCTCACAACTTTACAACATGGTCACACCTTGGCCTTTCTCTTGTTGGGGGATAGACATCATCGGTAAAGTTCATCCTGCCGAGAGCAATGGGCAGTCATTCGTCCTAGTGGCAGTCGACTACTTCACAAAGTGGGTCGAAGCACAAGCCTATCGGACCCTCAACGCAAAGAAAGTGGCCGAATTTGTAAAAATTAACATCATGTGCCGATACGGCGTGACTCATGAAATCATTTCCGACAACGGCTCTCACTTTGAGAAGGAAATGGATGAACTTTTGGTAGAATACAAGATCACCAAGCACAAGTCATCTTCTTACCGTCCCCAAGCAAATGGCGCGGTCGAAGCAGCAAATAAAACCATCGAGACCATCGTCAAGAAAATGGCCTCAACAGGAAGGGATTGGCCCGAGAAGCTACCATTAGCATTGTGGGGCTACCGCACATCAATACGATCTGCAACAGGAGAAACTCCTTATGCATTGGTCTATGGTTCTGAAGCCGTACTCCCTATAGAACTTGAAGTCCCATCTCTACGGGTCCTCCTCGAGAATCAAGTCAACGAGGTCAACTGGATGCAAAGTCGATACGAACAGCTAGCCTTACTCGACGAGAAAAGGTTAAGAGCACTCGAACGCACGAGGGCATATCAGCAAAGGATGGCAAGAGCTTTCAACAAAAAGTGAAGCCTCGAAACATCAATGTGGGAGATTTGGTCTTAAGACAACATCCTCCTAATGCCATGAATCCCCTGGGGAAATGGGGACCCCGATGGATCGGTCCGTACGTGGTCAAAAAGATACTAAGCGGTGGTGCAGTCCGGCTCATGGATTTAGATGGTGACCAGCTGCCAAAGGAGGTCAACCTCGACAAGCTCAAGAGGTTCTACGCTTAATAAACAAAGACCATTAAAAAAAAAAAAAAAAAATAAAATAAATCGCTCGCTAGGTTGAAAACCCGCAAGGGCGGCCTAGGCAAAAATTAGAGCACGTGCAAAAAAGAAGCCCGCTAGATTGAAAACCCGAAAGGGCGGTCTAGGCAAAAAACAGGGTGCACAACAAAAAAAATAAAAAAAATGGTCTTTGTTTGTTTGAACTACGAAGACCTGAGCCTCCCAACTGGAGGAACGTAGGCAACCTTCGGGTGCGGTCTAAAACATATCAAAAATACCCAATTCACTTCAAATAACAAAATGCAATTTCTATTCATTCAATGAATTATTCAAACCATTACAACGGATCTATTGAGCAACAAAAGATATCAAAACATTAAATCCTAAAACAAAGTGGTCTAATTGAAATCTCTTAGGGTACTAAGAAAAGTCCAATTTTCTCTTAGCTTTCGAAGGACCACCCGATCGTCTCTCAATCCTTTTCTTCTTGGGTAACAAAGGAGCACTAATACGCACCGAAACCTTCTGTGCTGCAACACGTCTCCTAGAATAAAAGTCATCCAAAGGAGTACCGAAAGGGTCAGCGAGAATGTTACTCGAATCAGCAGCAGCCTCCCTATATCTCAAAGTGCTGCTAGGCTCAAAACCCTGTCCCAACAACTCGGCACGAAGCACATCAACCCAAGTGATGCCACGGTAAAGGGTGCCAAATAAATAGTCCAAGTAACTCTCGGGAAGGAAGACACACCCCCGATGCAGAGGAGCGTAAGCCCAACGATTGCGGTCATCTCCCCAAGCCGACTGAAGCTCACTCGAGAAGTCAGGACCCATGTAAGCAACTGGACGAAGCATTCCATCCCTCGGAAAAGGAATTGTCTGTTGGCGACCGAACTGCCGCAGAACCCGCTCTGGCTGGTAAAATGAAGAATCTCTCAAACCGGGTACAACCACGTGCTGAAAACCAAGAGTCCATTCCACAAAAGGACGAAGACCCCAAGAAGGAAGACACCACTCAATATCAGCGGTCACCCGAGAGGCAAAAAAATTCTTCCAATCATCTTCAGATAAATCCCGGATCAACAACTTCCTCCTATGAACAGCAAAAGGAGACAAATCGCCATCCGGAGAATAAATTCTGAAGTGTTCTCGGAGCCATATGGTCAAGAGCAAAGGGCTTCCCCGACACATCTTGCCCGTCCTATGTAACTCATCAAGGCCGTGCAACGTCTCCCCTACAATAAGAGGGATTACACTAAATTGCTGCCCCTTAGCTTGCAAAATAATCTCAGCCAACTGCACGTCCGCAGTCCCGAAGGGTGTAACAAACAGTACTTCGCTGAAGAGACAAACGGCCATGGCATTTCTTTTGAAAGATTGAACCATCGGGTCCTCCGAGTGTAAACTGAAGAACATCGGCAACTCAGTTATGTCAATCACGGTACCATGCAACATCTTCCTCACGTCCTCAACAGGGAGATTCAGTAACCCAACCCAAGAGTCGGTGGCACCACGGTGATATTTAGGGACGGCAATCCGACCGGCCAAAGGCATGCCAAGGATGGCCCCGAAATCGTCAACAGTCGGCACCATTTCATTAGCTGAAAGGTTGAAGGTATGGTTGTCGCAATCCCAGAAAGCCGCGGCAGCTCTCAACAAATCCCAATCCGGCTTCAACGTCTGCAAGGTGAAAAGAATTCGAAACCCGAAATCTTCAATGAAGGCCTTCTTGGGATGGGTCTTGAAAGAATACACAAAAGTGCCCAAGTCCTTTTCATACGCACTAACGACCTTGGCATCAAGGGCAAAAGAGTTGGAAGCCATGGAAAATGTTTATCACAAGCGAAGATAAGCAATAATATGATGTTCAAAAATGGCAGAAAGGAGCTGTGAGAATCAAGTGGTCGAACAGAAGATGATATTATAGCTGTTGGGGGCTCTTTTGGTCAGCAAATGTCAAGCCCGGAATTCCACCTCCCAGACGCGCGCGCCACCCGCCAGTAGTCTGAAGTGCGCGCGCGTCCCAATCCTACATAGGAAGGCGCGCGCCTCCCAGGTCTAAATCGCTTCAAGAAAAGGGCCTTGTCAGAGATCTCCAGCCTAAATCAAGACACTGACCCGATCCTCGGACACCCAGTTGGGCACACCTTTTTCTGGTCCGCCCTTAAGGCATGTCAAAAATCGAAAGTAGGATAGAAACTCCCACTTAAAAGTAGGCTGTCCTCTTCAAAATTCCAAACTCCCTAAGTTCTGTCACGGGTGCCACACCCCCCTCAAGAGTCAATCTCAACATTTCATCCCCAGCAGGAACATTTTTCTGGTCGCGGTCAACTGTGCCCGTACCCCACAATTCAAAAAGTCAAGTGTGACTCCAAATGGCACGAGACTTCAAAGCAATATTTCATCAAACGGATTCACTAACGGATTCGTCAACAAGGGTTCACCAACGGACTCATCCAAGGGATTCACTAACGGATTCATCGAACGGATTCACTAACGGATTCGTCAACAAGGGTTCACTAACGGCCTCATTCAAAACATTCAGCCGGCAGGTTCACCTAACGGATCATGCCACCCCCTCTATCCACAAAAGCCGCTCACACAAGGAGCGCACCACTATCTCTCACAATTTCAAATTCCTGCTTTCATCGAGTCTTTGCTTTTTTCTTGGTGATGTCCTCAGCGGGTGTTTTTAACTTTCGTCGACGCGTTTTGCTTTGCAATCCACGTCGCCGAGGGGCTCTGTAGACACCCCGCCTTGGACCGCTCACCCCGATTGCACATTTGATTTTGTGTTTCTCCCCATTTTAAGTGTTTCTCGTTAGTTTCTGTCACTTCCGTTAAGTTCCTGACTGACTTCGTTAAGTCCAGGGACTAAACTGAATGACAGGGCTGACTTTCTAGTCCATTCTGTCAAAATTGCCTTCTCTGAGTCGCGCGCCTCCTACAGGAGGAGCCAGGCGCGCGCGCCTCCCGCCCCCAAAGCAGGAAGCGCGCGCCTCTGGGCGTCAGTTACAGATTTCTGGCCAGGATTCCCTCCCTTGCTCAATTTACAAGATTTTGCCCGGGAAGGATTTCTTGGTGACTGAGTTTTGGCACCAAAAACACCCCTCTTTCACCTATAAAAACCTCTCTTCACCTCCATTTTCAAGGATCGAAAAATCATCGGAAAAACCCAATCGAAATGAACAAAAAGATTGAACTTACAAAACTATATCAAAATCACTTTTCTAAAGGTTCTCCAAGGATTTCTTCAAGCAACATTTGAAGGTCTTCGAATTGTAGGTAAAAGTCCATCTTTGCCCTTCTTTTCTACTTAATCTCCTCTCTCTCTTTTACTTTAATCAAATGTGCAATCACCCAAATCATTTTGGGACATGACTCTAATGATCACCTCATCTCATTGAGGTTGGTTAAGGAGTTATCTCCTACATTCCAAATCCTATTTTAAACCCCCTTTTTATGACTTAAAGAAGAAGAAGAAGAACATTTTCATTCATGTAGATTTTGATCAAGCAAGACCAACTTAAGTTGGGCGAGATGGGTGTTTCGGTACTTCCCATCTCGTAACCTAACCCCCGAACCTCAAAACAAAGAATCTCTGTTTTCGTAATCAAACTTAGGCTACAATCAATAGGTTTTTCTTATGTTCCTCAAAACATAGGTGGCGACTCTAAAAAACAAGTTAGACATCCTAGGACGACCCGCGCGCTCGAGCCTAAAGCCGTGGTTTTCCACCCGGGGTATCTACAGTCGTTAATGAGATTTATTCTCACCCTTATTTGTTTACTGTTTTATATAAAGGCGAGTCCAGGGGATAGGACACTTGGCACGGGAGGACGTTGGATTGGTAAGAGTTGGGACTTGTTTTGTGAAGGTTACATTATGTAAATGTAAATCCTTTGGGTAGAGTACCCGTACTTCTTATGGTCACACCTATTTTGGATCATGTTGGTGTATGTACATTTGCTTAAAAGTTTGTAAGCCTTCGGGCTAAGTACTTTCGTTGTGAAAGTGTTTGTAAAGTTTGTTTAAAAAGTTAAGTGAAGTCTTTGAACTTCAAGTGTGTTTTTGTTATACTTTATGAAAGTACATTTCGAAAAATTTTCTAAAAAGTTTGATAACGTCTTCCACTCGTGTCCCGAGCGTGGGGCCAAGTAGGACCACGGGTCTGGGGCGCGACAGTTGGCATCAGAGCTAGGTTGTAGATGGTCTAGAATGACTAAATGACCTAGGAGGGTAGTAGAGTATAGAGTGAGTAACGTTGAGTGTTTGATGCAGGTATTCATTAAAAATGGGTGAAACTGATGGAGATCAGGCTGGCTCTTCGGTGCAAGGGGATGCAAGAGAAGAGGCTCGAATTATGTTTCAAGGAATGTTCGAAGCTGCAATGAAAACTATAAATGATCAGAGGCAAGAAAGGGAACAGGTACCACCAAGATATGGCTTAGAACAGTTTTTGAAAATGAATCCTATGGATTATGATGGAGAGCCCGATGTATCTAAAACTGAATGGTGGATTGAATCAATGGAAAAGATCTTTGATGCTTTGAGATGTTCTGAGGAAGATCAAGTCAGGTTTGCTACCTATAAGCTGAATGGAGCTGCCGAGCATTGGTGGAAAGCCTTGAAAACTAAATGGGATGAAACTCATGTACCTTACACTTGGGAGAATTTTCTGGGAAAGTTCAAAGAACACTTCATTCCTTGAGTAGATCAAGACATGAAGGAGATGGAATTTCTTAGCTTGGAGCAAGGTTCTATGTCAATTGCTCAGTATTCAGCTAAATTTTTAGAGTTGTCCAGGTATTGTACTCACTTAGTGGCAACTGAGGAGAGGAAGGCTACGAGGTTTGTGAAAGGTTTGAAAACTGTGATTAGAACTCAGCTAGTATCCCATAAGTTGCAAGATTTTCAAGATGCAGTTGATCGAGCCTACCAGGTGGAGCATGACATTGAGGAACATAAGAGGAAAATGGAATTGTTAGGCGCTGGGAAGCAAGTTAGGCAACAACAACGTGGTGATAATCGAGGAAATCAAGGTGGATCTTCACAATTCAAAGGGTGTTCTCAAAGACAGTCAGGTAACAGAAATCTAAGTAACACTTCAGGGAGTCAGAGCAGAGGAGTTTGTAACTATTATCAGAAAGAAGGGCATTCAGAAGAGAGATGTTGGAAGAAACAGGGTAAATGTTTGAACTGTGGTCAGTTGGGACATTTTCAGAGGGATTGCCCTAGGTTTAAGATGCAAGCATCGGGAAGTGTGGTTGGGACCTCTCAGGGCCAGAAGAGGGATTCCTCAGGCAAGCCTAAGGTTCAAGGTCGTGTCTTTGCCATTTCTCAACAACAGGCTTCAGAGTCCTCTAATGTGATAGGAGGTATTATTTCTGTGTCTAGTTTGAGGGCACGTACACTTATAGACCCTGGCTCATCGCATTTTTATGTGTCTGTGCATTTTGCTTCTCGATTGCATATGTCTTCTGAATCTCTACCTTATGTGTTAGAGGTTTCTACTCCTATAGGGGAGTGTTTGGTGACCAATGAGGTGTTGCATTCTTGTGATGTGCATATACGTGAGCATGTTTTACCTGCTGATTTAGTTATCTTACCATTACAAGATTTTGATGTTATCTTGGGTATGGATTGGTTGGGTAAATATCATGCGTCTGTTGATTGTGCTAATAAGGTGGTCACATTTTCTATCCCTAATGTTCCTAAATTTTCTTTTGAAACTGTTCCCTGGGGTAGAGAGATTCAAATTATTTCTTATATGAAGGCTAGAAAGTTGTTGAACCGTGGTTGTGCGGGGTATTTGGCTAGTGTTCTTGATACTACTAAAAGGGTTCCTGATATTGAGGATGTGCCTATTGTTAAAGAATTTTTAGATGTATTTTCTTCTGAGTATGCTATGCCTCCTGACCGGGAAATCGAGTTCTGTATTGACTTACTTCCAGGTATGGCTCATATATCTGAGGCACCTTACAGAATGGCCCCAGCTGAATTGAAAGAGTTGAAGGTTCAGTTGTAAGAGTTACTTGATCGAGGATTCATTCGTCCTAGTGTATCCCCGTGGGGAGCTCCAGTATTATTTGTTAAAAAGAAGGATGGGTCCTTGAGACTGTGTATTGACTACAGAAAGCTGAATCAGGTAACTATAAAGAATAAATATCCGCTTCCTCATATTGATGATTTATTTGATCAACTTCAAGGGTCGGTTGTCTTTTCAAAACTTGACTTGAGGAGTGGGTACCACCAGTTGAAAATCCGTTCTGAAGACATTTTTAAAACTGCTTTTCGTAGTAGATATGGTCATTATGAGTTTCTGGTTATGCCTTTTGGGTTGACTAATGCTCCGGCTGTTTTTATGGATATGATGAATAGGGTCTTTAAACCTTATCTTGATACCTTCGTGGTTGTATTTATTGATGATATTCTTGTTTATTCCAAGTCCCGGGAGGAGCATGAACAGCATTTACGAATGGTTTTATCTATTCTTCGTGAGAAGCAGTTGTTTGCTAAATTCAGTAAGTGTGCTTTTTGGCTCAATGAAGTATCTTTTATTGGGCACGTGATTTCTAATAAAGGTATATCAGTTGATCCATCCAAAGTTGAGGCTATTGTGAATTGGAGGAGGCCAGAATCAGTTACAGAAATTCGAAGCTTCTTGGGGTTAGCTGGGTACTACAGAAGGTTCATTGAGGGGTTTTCTAAGATTGCAACTCCCTTGACTCAATTGACTAGAAAGAATGTTCCTTATGTGTGGGATGAAAAATGTCAAGCTAGTTTTGAAGAGTTGAAGAAGAGAATGACTACAGCTCCTATTCTCGCTCTACCTAATGGTAATGATGATTTGGTAATATATAGTGATGCTTCTAAAGAAGGCCTCGGGTGTGTATTAATGCAAAATGGAAGGGTGATTGCATATGCTTCGAGGAAGTTGACTCCGAGTGAGCAGAATTATCCTACCCATGATATGAAGCTTGCAGCTATTGTCTTTGCATTGCACAAGTAGAAACATTATCTTTATGGGGCAAAGTTTGAGATTTTCACAGATCATCAAAGTTTGAAGTATCTTTTCTCCCAGAAAGAGTTGAATAATAGACAACGAAGATGGATGGAGCTGTTGAAGGATTATGATTGCACCATTTCTTATCATCCGGGCAAGGCAAATGTAGTAGCTGATGCTATTAGCCGGAAGTCTTATGTAGCTTCATTGATGGTACGGGAATGGAAGATGTTGGAGGATGCTCGAGATTGGAGTCCTTATGAATCAAATCATGGAGCTATTTTTGCGAACATTTGAGTATTACCAACTCTAGTTCAACAAATAAAGGAAGCTCAGAAGGATGATCCGGAATTGGTAAAGATTATGGATAAAATCAAAGAAGGTAAATTTGAGGATTTCTCTCTTAGTCCTGAAGGGGTATTAACTTTTAGAGGTCTATTATGTGTGCCTAATGTTGATGGGATTAAATGCCAAGTTCTTGATGAAGGCCATAAATCGAGGTATACTATTCATCCCGGGAGTAATAAAATGTATCAGAATTTGAAGCAACACTTTTGGTGGAATAATATGAAAAGGGAAATAGCGGATTATGTATCCAAGTGTTTAACATGTCAACAAGTTAAAGCTGAACATCAAAGGCCCGCAGGATTGCTTCAACCGTTAGAGATTCCGGAATGGAAGTGGGAACATGTTACCATGGATTTTGAAACAGGATTACCTCGTACTCGAAGAAGGTTTGATGCAGTTTGGGTGATTGCTGATAGATTGACAAAGTCTTCTCATTTTCTACCTATTGAGATTGGTTATTCTATGGAAAAGCTTGTAACCTTGTATATTAATGAGATCGTGAAGTTACATGGAGTTCCAGTGAGTATTGTGTCTGATCGTGACCCTAGATTCACATCTCGGTTTTGGCAAGCATTTCAGAAGGCTTTGGGTTCAGAATTGAGATTTAGTACAACTTTTCATCCTCAAACAGATGGTCAGTCCGAAAGAACTATTCAGATTCTTGAGGACATGTTGAGGGCTTGCTCAGTTGATTTTTCAGATTCGTGGGATATTCATTTGCCTCTCGTAGAGTTTGCTTATAATAACAGTTTTCAGTCTAGTATTGGGATGGCTCCTTATGAAGCCTTGTATGGGAGGAAATATCGGTCTCCTATCTGTTGGGATGAAGTGGGAGAAGCCAAGATTTGGGGTGTTCAGATGGTTAATGATTCAGTTGAGAAAGTTAAACTTATTCGAGATCGTTTGAGTACTGCCCAGAGTAGACAGAAAATCTATGCTGATCATCGGAGGCGAGACCTTGAGTTCGAAAAATGTGACTTTGTGTTTTTGAAGGTTTCCCCTAAGGTTGGTATTCGAAGATATGGAAAGAAAGGCAAGCTTTCTCCGAGGTATATTGATCCATTTGAGATTCTTGGAAGAGTGGGGGATCGGGCTTATCGTCTTGCATTACCTCCTTCTCTTGATAAGATCCATAATGTGTTTCATGTCTCTATGCTTCGGAAATATGTGTATGATCCTTCTCATGTTCTATCTGAGGTACCCGAAGATATTGAGCCGAGTATGTCTTATGAGGAGTATCCAGTCCAAGTCATTGATTCGAAGGTGCAAGAATTGAGAAACAAAAGTATCCCTCTTGTTCGAGTTGTGTGGAGGAATTACAATGTGGAGGAATCGACTTGGGAGCTTCGGGAAGAGATCGAGAGGAAGTACCCTTGGTTGTTTGAGGGTCTTGGTAAGTAACCCTAAAATTCGGGATGAATTTTCTTTAAGGGGGAGTGATTGTAGCGACCCCAAAACCCGTTCCTATTTATTTTATATTTTTGGGGATTTTTATTTGATTTATATGTGCATTTTTATGTGTTGCATCATATTTTATGATTTGCATATCATACTTGATTATTTGTGTTATTTACTTAGTTAGTAATAATAGTGGTTAAAAGAGTTAAATGATTAAGTTGAAACTTTAGGATCCTTTGTGAAAATAGGAATTAAGGGGCTTAAGTGTTAACTTTGAAAGTCCAGTGACCAAAATGTAGTTTTGGGTAAAGATATTTATAGAAACTTTCCTTTCTCCTTCATTCTCTGTGTAACAACAAAATGTTCTGCAACTTTCTTCTACGTTCAACCTAGGGTTAGGAGAAAAAGGTAAGTTCGACCCATTTCGATTTAATTCTTTTTATTTACTTATCCGTTTTAAAAACTAATTATATAAAAATGATCAGGGCGTCGAGTAGGTCATTTCTAGCCGAACAAAACTTATTTCAGCGATACTTTTTCCGGAACTAGGTAAGTTACTAATTCCCCTTTAAATGTTAAAATAGTCATATATGCTATATTTGATACTTCTATTTGTTAATTTTGTGATTTGGGTAATATTTGCTATACTTGTAATTTTAGGACAAAGGGAGTATATAGAATTGGGTTTTGCTGAGTATGGGAATGGTTTAGAAACCATGTTGTAATCTTAAAGAAAGTTGCTAATGAAAGTTGCTAAAGTTATGTTTATATGGGTTATACTTGTGGGACGGAAGGGGTAAAAATGAACTAAGGAGAGAAAGCTGGGATTTGGCCCAAAATAGGAGGGGGCGCGCGCACCCTAAGTAAGGAGGCGCACGCACCCCATTGGCTAATTTAGGCAAACGTGTTTGATGAAGGGAGGCGTGCGCACCCTTTTGGGTGGGGCGCGCGCACCCTTAAGTGACCAAAAAATGTGAGGATCTGATGCTTGGGAGCGCGCGCACCCTTTTGGGTGGGGCGTGCGCACCCCCCCTGTTTTCCAGGTTTGATAGTTTGTTTCACTTGGGTACAAGAGGGCAATTGTTTGTGTAGTCCTTGGTGTTATTTAGGACCCAAACGTGAATGTGTATGACTTTTATGTCGTTAATGAAAAAGATTGGGTTATGACTAAAAGTCCTTTTTATGGACTCTTTATGAGAAATCTTTCGTGTGCATCTTGTGATGTTTTTGGCTTAATTCCTTTTTGGATTAAATGCCCCGGGTTTTGTTTAGCAAGTATTCATTACTGTGCTTTTTGTGAAAGTCCAGCTGGTCTTGTTGTAGAGTCAGCCAATGGAAGAATTATAGTGGTACAGGTAAGTCCACTATAAGGTTTTCTATTGGAGCTTCTGAGTCAGGCGGTGGGAGAATTATAGTGGCACACAAGCCAAGTTCACTATAAGGTGTCCACTGTGCCTTCTTTGTTTCCCCAGTCCAGATTGGCCTTGGATGGGATGAATTGCTCCCTTTGGTGAGTATTTGGGTTATGACTTTGTGTCATATTTCCCTCTCTGGTTACTTGGTTCTATTGGTTATGGTTTGGTTTTTGGGATCCCAGCTTCAGCTATTTATGCTGCTCAGATGGTTTTCTCTGATGGGTTTTTCAGATGGTATTCTCAGACGGTTATGTTATTGGGTAAACCTTGGCTTGGTATCCACCGGAGTGTGGGCTATGTGATAAATGTGATATATGAGTTGATGTTATGTGCTATATGCTATATGATTAGTTTCTTTATGATTATCATATCAGCATGTAACGTAGTTGCATTTTAGTAGCTTACTGAGATTTATTCTCACCCTTATTTGTTTACTGTTTTAGATAAAGGCGAGTCCAGGGGATAGGACACTTGGCACGGGAGGACGTTGGATTGGTAAGAGTTGGGACTTTTTTTGTGAAGGTTACATTATGTAAATGTAAATCCTTTGGGTAGAGTACCCGTACTTCTTATGGTCACACCTATTTTGGATCATGTTGGTGTATGTACATTTGCTTAAAAGTTTGTAAATCAGGCTAAGTACTTTCGTTGTGAAAGTGTTTGTAAAGTTTGTTTAAAAAGTTAAGTGAAGTCTTTGAACTTCAAGTGTGTTTTTGTTATACTTTATGAAAGTACATTTCGAAAAATTTTCTAAAAAGTTTGATAACGTCTTCCACTCGTGTCCCGAGCGTGGGGCCAAGTAGGACCACGGGTCTGGGGCGCGACACAAATGATCTTTAAACAATTATCAAATAAATTTATTCAGTTGTTTTAAGCTAAATATTTAATTAATAAATGTAAAGTGACATCACGTATGAAACAATTGATAACTCAATCTCGTAGTTGTTTAAAGTTAAAAAAAAAACGTACTCTCATATGTACTCTAGACAAATGATGAATTAATTGTTTTTATTATTATAAAAAAAAATTAAATAGTTCATAAAAGTCATAAGGATGTGGTTGGCATAGTAGTAGAGTCTCTCATTTAAGACCAAGAGGTCTTGGCTTCAAGCCTTGGTGGAGACAATTTATTTTTAATTATTTATAGTTGTCAAGATGGGGGTGGGGAAGGGTGGTTGGAGGTCCGGCAGTAGGTGGCGGGTTCCGGCGGGTAGTGGGCGGCAGCTATTGGGTGCCAGCGGGTGGTGGGCGGCGGGCAGGAGGTGTGGTAGTAGCCGGTGGCGTATGGTGGTTATGGCCGGCTGTAGGTGCCGGCGGTGGGCGGTGGTGGTCAAAGGTAAAGGTGGCGGTCAAAATGGTCAACGGTTAGAGGTGTGAGAGGATTTTATTTGTGCTGGGGATATTTTTGCCATTTAAAAGGTGTGAGGGAGTTATTGGTAAAATTAATTTAAACCCAGGAACCCTAAGGTAGAATATGAAATGTTGTATTTTTATTGGCAAATACCACATTCCCCCAGGGACTTATTGGTAAAAATCCCTAATATTATATATAATTACAATTTATGATTGTAAATGTAATATAACTTTTGTTTTATAAATTATTCAAGTCTTTATTTTTATAAGAAATAAAAAGTAGTTTGCATACACAATTATATTTTTTTTACAAGTTTAGGTTACACGGGGCGGGGGGAGAGGGCGTTTAAGATTTTCAGTGTACCGGAGCGGGTTCAGGTTTATAGGGGTTTCAAATAGGGGCGGGTTTGGGAAATGTAACACCCGTCCTAATTCCTGTTAAATTCTTGACTTGCATAATTATATGCTATTTTAAATGAGTTAATTATTTAACTAATTGAGCAAGTTTAGGTCCTAAGTGTTCAGAGTTGGAGCTTTAGGGTCATTTGTGAAAATTAAAGTTTAGGGGCTAAAATGCTCAAATTGAAACTTGAAGGGCCTTTTTGTCAAAGTTAAAACTTGAGGGGCCAAATTGCAATTATTGGAATCTTGCAAAGGATAAAACTTGGTTTACTTGTCAGAATCATTATTCCCCAAATTTCTTCTCGTACTTTCTCTCTGTTTCATAAAAGAAAGTTAGGGTTTACCCTATTCTCGACTCCTCTCGCTTAATTATGCCTCTGTTCGAAAATTCGACTTCGCATAAATGATCAGGGCGGTGAGTAGAGCATTTCCTGCCGAACAGAAATTAGTTTGGGTAAATTTGATTTCAGACTATGTAAGTCACTAGCTCCCCCTTTCTTGTAATAACATGCCTATGTGTTATTCTTGATACTTGTGCTTGTCAATTTCGTGATTTGGCTGAATTTTGTGATACTTGTAAATTTGGGACAAGGGGAGTGTCAGTATACTGGGGATATGAATTTGAAATGAGTAACACTTTACTCTAAGGATTATGTTATTGAGTATTAGTAAAGTATACTTCTACTCATGAGACGGTAAAATATTAACTTGATTTAAATGTTATTAGAAAAATTGTACCATTATTTGTGGTACGGGGAAATGAATGGAAGTATCCCTAAATGAGTATATTAGTATATTAGAAAATTATACTTATACTTTTGGGATGGTGAAATATTTAATTGGAATAAAAGAAAATTATCCTATTAATTGTGGGACGGTAAAATTGATGAAATAAACTTGAAAGTTATGTTTGGAACTTGTTTGTATGCCATGGGTATTGCCTAAGTATTAGTAAAAGTATACTCCTACGCTTGGGACGAAAAATTGTAAACCTGAGAAAGAAATAAAATTTCGAAATTTTGTACCTTGGGCGACCGCCCATATTTGGTCGGGCCCATTTATCTGAAAGATTTTTCTCTTGCAAAGTCTTGTTTTGGGCGACCGCCCATATCCTTTTGTGCGACCGCACACTTGCCCTGATGAACAAAAGTCTTGAATAAAGTTTGATTAAGCTAGACTTAACCCTAGTTAAGGTATCTAGCCTTAGTATAAGATGTCCTAGAAAGTGTTATGACACCTTAGGAGCATCAGAACTTGGTCTTGAACATGATTACTCATTAAATTAAAATGAGAACTTGAATATCACAGTAAGAACTCTTTTAATTGTCTTGAAAGTCCTATGAACAAGCACTAATGGGTTATATGTGTTTTGAAACCAATGTTTGTGTACCTTAGGGGAACTAGAACAATGTCTTGAGCTTGAACATCCAAAGTATAGGATTAAGAACATGTAAGTATGAGATGTATAACTCATCTACTTAGCTTGAACTTGAAGTATAAGACAATTAAATCTTGTACATGACTTGAATATCCAAAGATTGGAATAATAACTTGAGTATAAGATAATTAATTCTTGTACATGTCTTGAACATCCAAAGAATTGGATTGAGAATTTGAATGTAAGATGATAAAATCTTGTACATGTCTTGAAACCAATACATGTGTATGGTAAAGAACTTGAAAGTGCTATGAACAAGCATTAACGTGTTAGAACTATTCTTTATGTGTATGTGCAAATCTTGCATATAGCTACTTGATAGAATGTGGCTTCTTGAATACTTGATACTTGGTATGAATAACCAAAGAGTTGGAATATAGAACTAGATAGAGAATGAACAACTCTAAGACATACTTGAATCTAATACGTATGTATTGAAAGTGCTATGAACAAGCAATAATGTGCTAGTAATTGATTTAATCGTGTATATACTCAATGAAGTATATAAAGTATAAAGAAGATATCTTGTTCTTGAGTTGAGTTCCTAAAGAATGAGGGACTATTGTAATATGAAGATAATTCATAAAACAATGAATATAGAACACAAAATGTGTTGGAAAATGTATTCGATTATTAACGATACATATACGCGAGATATGATTGTGACTAGGTACAATACGACCTATTCGACTACGTGCTTAGAGTCTAAGATGTTGGGCTCTACTTGAAAGTAAGGGTATCGTGATAGATACATTAGTGTGTTAAAGGTTATATGAATATGTACGTGCAAATATGGCATATGACAAAGTGACATAAAATGACATACCCTACTACTTGGTTGGGGTCTGTTATTAATAGACTCTAATTTGGCTTGATTGTGTTACGTGGACACATTATGTGCCATTGTTATACTGATTTGTATTTACAAATATAGCATACGTATACTTGTATTTGGTGAGCACATAATTACATGGTTCATGAAGATCTAGTCCACTACTTTTGGACTTAGTTCTATACTCTTGTAGTTCAAGTAAACATCTACTTGTGCATTCTTGTGTGAGTCCAGCTGGTCACCTTGCTTGCTCGGAGATGTATAGGTTCACGCTTATCATGAGGCTGGGGCCAAAGTGATAATCGGGTGCTTATGTATCTGCGCTTGACCCCTTACTACAGGCCATAGTAAGGGCATAGCTTCTTTTATTAGAGCAATACGCCTGATAAAAGTGAATGCTAAACTCATGAACACCTCATGAATCTTGTTCTTGTTAGTGACACTGGTTACCGGGTCCTATTGTGTACTACACAGCAGCAACTTGATTGATCTTGATTTGTCAACTGCAATAAGCAACGACAACAATGGTTTACATGGAAGGAATAAGGTTGGAATATCCTTTGTAACGTGTTAGTTTAGCCTTATGTGCTAGTTACTTGATGAGTTGGCTTAGCCTCTCATATACTTGTTACTTGATGACATCTTGAGCATGATTACTTGATAATCTTCTTGATTTGCATGATTACATGATAACATGCTATGTACTTGTATCTAGTAACTTACTGAGATTTATCTCACCCCGTTCCTTGTTTATTTGTTCCCCCCCCCCAGGAAAGCAAGTGTTAATACGTTGTGAGGCTCGACTTAGCAGGGGCCTACTTGGCAGGTTGTTCTTGTTGGGGATTGTTATCTTTTCCAGATTTGGTGAGGACGATTTGGTATCAGTTGTTTAGACTCAGTATATTGGGTAGACTTGTATAGTGTTCTTGTAATGCCAGCGTATGTGCTAGGCATGTTTTTCGCTGTGTACAACCATTTGGTTTAAATTTCTTGGTATAGAACTCGTTGTGAGCTATCTTAGCTCGTTCCTCTTGAGTATATATATGATGTCAGTTTGATATAAGCAGATGTCATTTAGTTTTTCGTTTCTTGTTAGTCACGCGCACCAGGTTCGAGGTTCTATTAGGGAATCCCGGGACCTGGGGGCGTGTCAGTTTTGGTATCAGAGCTATGGTTTAGCTCTAAGCCTGGATAGGGTCTATGGCCTAGGTTGGGTTAGTCTTGGGTGTGTTTTCGGCTTCGTTACTTGTTGTTATACCAGGCATAGGACTGGTGTTGATAGTGTTGATCCCAATTGGAATAAGATGGTTTGAGAATCGAGAGCGCGAGTCTTTAAAGACTTAGGCGTATCTATCTTGTGCAGTGGGCATTGTTTCGTGCTATATATGCATGCTTGTCCTCATTTCTTGATTTACGTGAAAGTGTATTCTCTAGTAAGAGACTACGTGCTTGATATCGTTATTTATAAGAGCTTGATAAAAGTGTGGGTGATAACACCCTATACGTTATATGTTAACTTGGTCATGTTACCTGCATGGGGCATTGATGTGATACGTGTTATGGCTTGACTTTTTATGTGTTAGGCCTTTCTTGTTTGCCACAACAGATGGTGAATATTTCTATGCTAGTATGCTTGACTATTTATATGAGCATGATAGATCTATATATGACATTCATGTTCTGCATTGAAAGCTCGAAAATGATTATCAAGGTTGTGCTGAATATTTAGCATATGTGGTTGATGGAAGAATGTCTACACCAAAATTGAAGGATGCATCATTCTTTGTGAGATCTCAGATATAATTTCTACTGAGTAGTACATGATACATGATGGGAACCTTGAGTTATCTTGAGTTGCTACGGTACAAATATAGTGCTGATATCTAAATAAATGTTCATGACATCGGTTGAGTAAAAGAGTTGAAGATTCAACTTGTGGAATTTCTTGATAGAGGATTCACCCAACTTAGTATATTTGCGTGGGGTGTATTTGTATTGATTGGCATGAAGAGATATGTTACTTTGCGATTTCATATTAAATGCAAAGAGTTCAACCAGGTGACTATAATGAACCAGTACTTGTTATCGTGTATGGATGGTTTATTTGATCCCTGAAGTTAATCAGTGGTCTATTCAGTGTTTGATTGATAAGTGGCTACCATTATTTGGAAAGTCAACTATGAGGATATATTGAAAACATCTTCTCATATCAGGTATGCTCGTTATGAATTCGTGATTATGCTATTTCGATTGATACAAGATCTAGCAGTATTGATGGATTTGATGAATGACCTATTGGTGTATACCAAGTCGCAGACTGAGAATTGATTGTATTGAAATTTCTCGAGAGAAACAATTGTTTCCAAAAATTAGCAAGAGATAAAAGATCTATTACCTTGAAGTGGATGCCTGAAGTAAGTATCTTTGTTGACCTATATAAGTGGAAACAACCGAAGTACGCATGTTCTTGAGATTTTCTTGATCTTGTTAGAGATTCATTAATGAATTTCGAAGGTAGCTCTATCATTAACTATTTGACACAAAAAGCTACATTTTCTGATGGATTGATAAACGTGAAGCCAATTTTTAAATATTGAAATGATGGATGACCACAACTTCAGTATTTGACCTTGCCTAGTGGATTCGACTAGTATGATGGTTATTTGGAGGATATGACCAGTGTTACTATTTTCTAGTGTATGTGTCAAGTTTCACCGATATAGTGGATATGATAAATTCATTATGCATAGTGAAGCTCGAACAAGAGATAAAATGTGTGTTAATTCAAAATGGTAACTGTTAGTACCCGAACTGAAAATGAGTTTATTAGGACTTTCCCAAAAATACAAGGACTTTATAGGAATTAGAAACCTTGCAAAGACTTGTCCCGGATTCCCAAAATATCTCATTTATGACAAAATCTATCAAAATAGGTAACAAATGGTTTCCTTAAAACCATGCAGAAACCCTAGCTTAAAAATCAAGTCAGCCGGCATCCTTGGCCACGCGGCCAACCTTGCTCCGTGTTGATCTTGGCCACGCGGCCACTATTGTCACCGGCTTCAACCATGGCCAGGCGGCCAACCTTGCTCCGGATGATCTGGACCATCAGATCTTCCCCTCAGTTTACTATATAAACCAATCCCATGCTATTGGTTTAGGGATCCGATTTTGAGAGCTCTAAGTCCGAGTTTTGGAGTTCTTAAACACTATTTTGCTCTCTAATTAGCATTCAAACACTCAAGAAGATCCAAGGTTTATTTCTTGCCAACATAGGTAAGTTTTCTAACTTTTTCTTCGTGTTCTTGCATTATTTTTAATGTAGATCTTTTATATTCATGTTCGTACATGTTTATTCATAGTTTCTTCATATTCTTTGCATGCTCATTCATATGTTCATAATATGTTCTTCGCATGTTCTTCGTGTTCATAGATTAAAACCTTATTTATGCTATATTTAGGGTTGCGATCTTCATAATTACATGTTATTCCATAGCCGATGATGATCGAGGGTTCATCAACCCGAGGATGATCTAGGAACTACTTCTAAACCCTAATCTTTAGGTAATTCCCCCCTCATTACGCATGATCCCGATTCTTCTGCCTATTCTAATTCTCTGCGAACTACGCTGACCTGAGCTTCTCACATTGAGAGGAACGTAGGCAATCTTCGGATCCGGTCTAAATCACTAACACACTACATACACATTCATCATGATAGAAAGACCGATCAATTCGGGCAATAGGAGTGATAACGTCCAATATTCTTCTCTTGTTGTAATTTGACCCCCGAACCCACTAAAAATGCTTTTTTCAATGTTTTGGCTTTAATTAAAACGGCGTGGCGACTCTCATAATTTTAATGTCGTTAAGAATATTCCTTTTGTAAATAAAAATAATCACAAGATACTTCCCATGCGTCGCTTCATCGGAAAGGGGTATTCACAGTGGCGACTCTGCTGGGGACTGCTTTGAAACTTTTTTCAAACTTAGTGGGTCTAACTTTCGTTCACATCATGATGTCTGCCATGTTCTCACGTGCACCTTACACTTTGCCATGTTCTCACATGCACCTTACACAACTGCCATGTTTACACATGCACACACCTGCCATGTTTACACATGCACACACCTGTCATGTTTACACATGCACACACTTGCCATGTTTAACACATGCACACACCTGCCATGTTTAACACATGCACACACCTGCCATGTTTACACATGCACCCGCGCACTCCGCCATGTTAATACTTGTACCTTGTACCTTGTACCCTTGTTATCTTCGCTTTAGCATTAGGGTCAAACAAAACCCTGCTATGCTCCCTTGTACATTATTCTCTCTCTCTCTCTCTCATGCATTGCATTGCATCATCCTAACATCAAAAACTTCTCTCTTTTCTCCTTAAAAAGAATTAGTTTCTTACCACACACTACCACAGTCCGTGTCAGCACTGCACAGGTCCCCATTACCCGGAGTATTCGATGTGCAGGAATTTGTGTGCTACTGCCGCACTCTTTTCGAGTCACTCGTCTATTCCACTCACCGTATACGGTGGGAACCTTTTACCTAACCCGTGTCAACCCACACTAGTATAGTTATCACACCTAGGTTTTGACCGGTTGGTTTGGCTAGCTTTTTCTTAATAGTCAATTAACATGCTGTCTATGTCGAGTCATCCCCAAGTCAATAATGAATCGAGATCTTTGAGAGAAAGTGCACAAAAAAGTGATTTCCCTACAAGGGACGTGCCATGGTGAGATGAGTGTTTATTGTCAAGATCTCCGCTCATCATTAACTTGCGTAGGATGCAACATACACATCACGTTAAATGCCTTTAAGGGAGGGTTAGTCGTAGGATCCGATGGTTGGTGGAAGCCGCTTGCCCTATAGGACCCTCGCCCAAATTGTCCGTTTGGGGGTGTGCAATGCAGGTGAAAAACGAGGGGTCTATAGACGTAGTGATGGCCTCCACTGATCGTAGTCTTCTAACTAGTTGCGAAAAAGGGGTACCCCTTCCAACCAATTAGGATGTAAATAATGTATGTTTTTGTAAATTAAAATATACTTTGCATGAGCCTTCCCCCTCTCCTAAAAGCTTCATTACCCTTCAACCTTTCAGCAAAGCAAGTTTGGATCCTCTCGGGTGGTCGACTACAACGTGAAGCTTCTACTCCGTCCACGTTCTCAGTCTCGTCATCAGCAATGTCAACTCCCGCTTCAGCTTCAGCCTCTGCTCCTCCTGTTAGTGCCGCCGAGCTCAACACTGAGGCTACTCTCAATGGTATTCCCCCAAGCCTCCAGAACTTCCTCGCCGGTCTCGAAGCCAAGATCAAGAATCTCGAAGAAAGCAACAAGATGTTGGAAGACCAGAACCAACAGTTGAAGGGTCACATTCAACAAAAGGGGACTAAACTGGTGCCCGATGGGGAGAATTTCATTTATGTCGAGGATGAAGAGGTCAATACCAACTGTCCCCCCAACACCAATGCTACTGCCTTCCCATTCCCAAGCTACCGCAATGTTCCACCCCTTCTCTCTACACCCAACAAGGTTTCACTACCATGAGCAAGAACAAAGCTGTCTATGAACCTTCCCCTGAATTGCTTGGTGGCTACCTCTCCGCTAGCAAACTACCCGCACCCTCGTTGCCTCTGAGTATTGGGATGGCCGCTGCTACTGCTTCCACTACTCCTCCCGTCATTCTGTTAGAAACTATCCCCGACATCTCCAATCACCCTGTGGTTATGGCCATGCAAGAGCAAATGCGAAAGTTGATCGAGACCGTGGATAAGCAAAGTGCACCGACTACCAAGACAATCAACCCTAGCCAAGTGGGGGCTCTCCCCAAGGATTTCAAGATGCCTAAGGTGGCAATGTTTCATGGTGACTCGTGTCCTAAGACTCATTTGGATAGTTATGTGTTGGCCATGAGGGCTCGTGACTGCACCAACGAACAAATGGCTCGCATATTTCATAGCACTTTGGATGGTATAGCTCTGCGTTGGTTCTTGGGGCTAGAACCAAGCGAGAGGCAAACGTGGGATCAAATCAGTGCCATTTTCTGCGAGAAGTATCAAGCTAACTTGGATTGGCATGTGAATCGAACCGACCTCGAGAACACTATGCAAAAGCCCGGCGAGGCTATTTATGATTTTTATAAGAGGTGGAATCATCGGTTGTGCGAGGTCCAATACCCACCAAAAGCGAAGGAACAGAAACAGATTTTCTGCAAGTGCTTGCTACCGGAGATGAAAGCAGCTATAGGTAATGGTTACTTCCCTGATTTGCGGGAAATGGTTGACGCCGGAGTAAGGTACGAAGCAGGGTTCACTGGGATTGTGCCGCCAAAGGAAAGTCCAAAGACCAACAACAACAACTCCTTCCGCTACAAGGCTCCTACTGCGCCTGCACCTCCTAGGGGTGGAAAGGAGGCCGTCGGCCAAGTGAATATGGTCCAAAAAGAGGTCCCGCTAGATGTCCAAGCCGTAACAAGGAACGGGGCTCCGCCGCAAAGAGAGAGGGAACACTTTGACGATTTTGGAATGCCTATGGGGAAAATCTTTGACGTATTAGTCAAGAGAGGTCTTATCAAGCCTTTGGAGAATTACCAACCCGCCTACCCAAGAACTGATTTGGACGCCTCCAAGTTCTGCAAGTATCACAAGCAAATCGGGAACACAACGGATGGTTGTATTCAATTGAAGCGCGTAGTACAAGGGTTGATCAATGACAAGAAGATTGAGAAGACGAAGGGTCCTAATGTGGTGAATAACTCTCTTCTTAACAATGGGGGTGGGGTGAATATGGTGCAAACATGCGAGATTAGTATCCTCGAGCTCATGGATGCCTTCAACAAGATAGGGCTCACGATGGTGGATACCTTCATGGCATTAGTGACGTTAGAAATACTCGAACCATTAGAAGGACATCTCCCCCGTCTTGGTTGCGATTTGTCAAAATTTTGCCACTACCACAAGTGCACCGGTCACACTACCGAAGAATGTTTTGAACTCAAGAAAGCCGTGCAAGAGCTCATCCACAAGGGAGTAGTCGAAGACCCTAGAGATTATGTAGCTAGCAATGTACTCATGGTAGAACTTAGTGAGATCACTGATCCGGCCAAGTCTGTTGTGGCGGACTGTGATGAGATGGGTTGTATTCCAATGACTAATAATAAAGAATCTTCTTGCTACTTTTTGTCTTTAGAAGAACTAGTGAGTGAAGTCGAATCTCTAGAGAAAGAGAGTCCCAAACCCTCTCAACCTCTTTCTTGGGCCGAAATCTTCGAGGAGGCCGAAAAGACCGAAGTTTCGCCCCCTTGTCATGACTCACCATTGTCTTTGGAGGAGCTACGTGCAGAAGTTTGTCTCCTTACAAGATCCGGTCAAGTGTACCAATCCGACCCAAAGGGTGCAAAGAAAGTCTTTGGGAAGGAACCCGAGCAAGCCGACCTAGACAAAGAAGACCCTATCCTCACTCAACTCAAACAAACCCAAGCCCATATTTCACTATGGTCCCTACTCACCTCCTCCCTAGCCCATCGCCTCATGCTCGAGCAAAACCTCGCCGCCACCATGGTACCATCCACTATTACCCCAGAAGACGTCACCCACATGATTGGTAATATCCACTATGGAAACATCATCACTTTCTCGGAGCTAGACAAGCCAGTGTTCGGAGTTGATCATAATGAGCCTTTATACATCACTGTCGAGGTAAATGGCAAGAAAATCCCCGTGTATTCATTGATAATGGTTCTGCAATTAATATCCTGCCTTCAAGGATGATGGATGTGGTTGGCATTCATGGTGTTGATTTACGCCCTCCAAGCAAACCATCAAAGCTTATGACTCTACGTGCCGCGCCGTGATAGGCGAAGTCACCTTGCCCATTACCATCGGAACAAAGATCCTGCCAACCGATTTCCACGTCATAGACATCCCGCAACCTTCTCACTCCTCCTCGGCCGGCCATGGTTACATCAGTCGGGCGCTGTCCCATCTTCCCTACACCAGTGTGTGAAGTTTCAATCTGGTAATGAAGTGACCATCATCTACAGTGATCTCGTAACTGCCCAAGGGACGGACACCAAAGGCGTTCCTGTCTTACAGATTCAGCATGGGGAAGAGAGCCGACTCTTCAATGGCTTCGAAATAGTTGCTCAAGCACAGATCTGCACCATCGACCTCACCAAAACAACGGACAAAGTGGCACCTGTTGTCAAGATACTGCGTAACATGGGTTTATACCGGGGCTGGGGCTAGGTAAGAACTTGCAAGGCCCCACAGAATTGGTTGAAGAGGTTGATCATCGAGGGTTGTTCGGTCTAGGTACACCCTTACTCTTGAAGACAAGATGGAGCAACAAAGGATAGAATTGCTTAAAAAGATGAAGCTTCCCTACAAAAAGCCTGAAATGCGGCCATATCGCCTGTCCCTGAATAGCTACTTTGTCAGGGAAGGCGAGGAGTTCTCGTGTTTTGAGTTCGCCGAGCCATGGATTGACCACACCGGGAAATTGCAGAAAGGGTTCGAGATTTTCAGAGATGTGGAATTCGATCGGTCCAACATGAAGCTGACTTACATGGAACATGACAAAGCCACGGGCAGAGTTAGAACCATCAGGCATGAGTACTCCACCAAGGTTGCAGATGACTTGGCAGATCAACTTGAAGCCGCAACCCTTGACAAGCCAGCAATAGAAGCCGCAGAAACTCCAAGTTTGACTGAGACGTGGGACGGCCAATATCTGCTTCAACATCTGGGTAATCTGGGGCTGCACGAAGACATGGTTGCCGTCATCGGGACGATTCTGAAGATAAGGTGGACCCAAGGACATTGGTGGTACCCATGGGGGACAAGCTCAAGAATTGGTGCATCATTGGGGGACCTATAGCTACTCCGGAATTTATGATGGGAACACTGGGGCTTACTCCTTCTCCTGTCGCCACTCCTGCAGCATCTCCTGTCACTCGCCCAAAATCCCCGTCCCCAGAGTCTAGTGTTTTACATTTTGAATTTGAGTCTTCCTCTAAGTCTGACGACCTTACGTCTGAAGACTATGATCTTGTTGCAAACGCTATTTTCCCTTTTGCCATGAATGAAACCCTCGACCTTTCCGAGTATCCCTCCATAGTCACTCTTTTAACTGATAAATTGGCTAATAATCAAACTAATGATATACACTTAGTTAATAATGATTCATTAGAAGAGGCAGACACAGACACATTAAATGATGAATACATTAAAGAAATCTCAGAACAGGTTATTAATCAAAAAGAATCTCGAGCCCAAGCTGCCGATGAGGTGTTAACATGCGTGAATTTGGGAACCGAAGCCGAGCCTAAGGAAACGCAGATTGGGAGTTTTTTCAGCGGGGCCGAAAGGGAAGCACTGATTGAGCTACTCAAAGAATATGTGGATGTGTTTGCATGGTCTTATAAGGACATGCCGGGGCTCGACAACTCGATCGTAGAGCACAGAATCCCGACAGCACCAGAAGCTAAGCCAGTCAAGCAGAAGCTGCGCCGCATTAAGCCGGAATGGTCTTTGCAAGTGAAGGAAGAGATTGAGAAGCTACTCCGTGTGGGTTTCATCAGGGTGATCGAGTATCCAACTTGGTTATCAAATCTGGTGACTGTCAAGAAATCCAACGGTAAAGTCAGAGTATGTGTGGATTTTCGGGATCTCAACAAAGCTACGCCAAAGGATGACTTCCCCTTGCCAAATATCGACATGTTGGTGGATGCGACCGCCCACTATGAGGTCAAGTCGTTTGTGGATGGGTTTGCCGGCTATAACCAAATCAAGATGGCCGAGGAGGACCAAGAAAAAACAGCTTTCACCACCCCATGGGGGACTTTTTGCTATACTGTCATGCCATTTGGGCTGAAGAACGCTGGGGCTACCTACCAACGGGCGGTTACGAATTTATTCCACGATATGATCCACAAGGAGATTGAGGTGTACGTGGATGACATGATTATACATTCAAAAGGGTCTGGGGGCCAACACTTGATAGATCTCAGAAAATTCTTCAACAGGTTGAGAGAGCACGCCATGCGTTTGAACCCGGCGAAATGCACCTTTGGAGTTCGTAGAGGGAAAGTATTAGGTTACATGGTCACCGAGAATGGGATCGAAGCCGACCCAAGGAAGATTCAAGCCATCCTGGAGATGAAGCCACCCCGTACCGAGACGGAGATAAAAGGATTCATGGGACGCCTGCAATACATCAGTCGGTTTATCAATCAGCTGACCACCATCTGCGAACCAATTTTCAAGTTAATGAAGAAAACAGCCAGTGTGGAGTGGGATCATGACTGCCAGATAGCCTTCGAAAGGATCAAACAATATTTGGTGAATACCCCAATCCTGCGCCCGCCGCATAAGGAGAAGCCGTTGCTACTATACTTAACTGTGACAGATACCGCCGTCGGAGCCATGTTAGCGCAAGAAGCCAAAGATTCCCGGATTGAGAATGCAGTGTACTTTGTCAGTCGAAAGTTACAAGGTAGCGAGCTCAATTACTCCGCGCTCGAGAAGACCTGCGTAGGCCTAGTATGGGTGGTGACGAAGCTCAAGCACTACATGGTATCCCATCCGATCTTACTAGTCTCGAAAATGGATCCTATCAAGTACCTATTCGATAAACCATCCCTTTCTATGAGACTCGCTAAATGGTCAGTATTCTTGGGAGAGTTCGACATTACTTATGTACCGAGGAAGGCAATCAAGGGGAGGGCAATGGCCGATCAGCTCGCAGACACTCCGAGCACTGAGACAAGAGGACCCGACCCCGAGTTCCCGGATGATGACATTTTCGCAATTGAGGTCGCAGAAAGGTGGCAATTATTCTTTGACGGAGCTGCAAACAAACGAGGGAATGGAGTCGGACTCCTACTTATTGATCCCAAAGATGAGCACACTCCCATAGCCATCAAGCTAAACTTTTCAGCAACCAACAACGCCGCCGAGTATGAAGCGTGTATAGCCGGATTGGAGGCCGCCCTAGAACGCAACGTGAAAGAGTTAGAAGTGTATGGAGACTCTGCTTTGATTATTAACCAAACGGCGAAGAAATGGAAAACTATTGATCCTTGCCTGCAGCGGTACCAAGGTTACATGGATGAGTTGATAGCACAGTTCAAAGAAGTTACCTTCCATTTCCTGCCGCGAGACAGAAATAGGTTCGCGGATGCTCTAGCTACATTGGCCTCCTTAGTTGAAATTCCAGAAGGAAGGTCCGTGAAACCATTCAGGGTTGGACGAAGGGAGAACCCCGCCTATTGCTGTGAAATCCAGATCAATGCAGAGATAAACGGAGATCAATGGTACGCCCAAATCTACAAGTTCCTTAAGCACGGAGAGATGTCCTTTGACGGAGATGTGAAGGCCAAGAGTCTGCAAGCACTCAAAAGATTGGCGGGGCAGTTTGTGCTGTTAGACGATACTTTGTACAAGAGGCATTACGACGGTCTGTTGCTCTTATGTGTCGACAACAAGAAAGCTGAAGCAATAATGGAAGAAGTACACAACGGGTTGTGCGGACCCCACATGAATGCAAGGATGCTTAGACAGAAGATCACTCGGCTGGGCTATTATTGGATTACCATGGAGACAGACTGTATTCAATGGGTTCGACGGTGTCACAAGTGCCAAGTATGCTCCAACCTCAACCACATCCCCCCACACGAATTGTATAGTTCCACCACGCCTTGGCCATTCGCCACGTGGGGTATAGACATTATTGGGAAGATCTCGCCGGCCGGTAGTAATGGTCATGAATTCGTCCTCGTCGCGGTCGACTACTTCACAAAGTGGGTCGAAGCTCAGTCTTACAAGGTGCTGAATTCCAAGAAGGTAGCGCAGTTTATCAAAGAGAACATTATGTGTCGGTATGGGGTTCCTAACCTCATTATATCAGATAATGGCAGTCATTTCGAAGCCGAGTGTGCTCGCTTGCTTGTAGAATTCAAGATCGAACGAAAGAAATCTTCCCCATACTATCCACAGACTAACGGCGCGGTTGAGGCGGCCAACAAGACGATAGAGCAGATAATTCGCAAGATGGCTTCGCAAGGGCGGGATTGGCCCGAGAAGTTACCATTAGCACTTTGGGGGTACAGAACGTCAGTCCGCACCGCTACTGGAGAGACCCCTTACGCTTTGACATACGGCATGGAGGCAGTGCTCCCTATTGAGTTGGAGGTGCCATCTTTGAGGATCTTGCTCGAGAACCAAGTGAATGAGGTAGAATGGCTTCGTAGTCGCTATGATCAGTTGGCAACGCTCGACGAACGCAGATTGAAGGCCATGGAACACATCCGGGCCTATCAAAGGAGAACGACAAAAGCCTTCAATAAAAAGGTCAAGCCTGTTGACATAAAGGAAGGAGACTTGGTGCTCAAAGCACGCTTACCCAAAAATTCAACCCCCTCGGGAAATGGGCCCCCACTTGGGTAGGGCCGTTTGTAGTACAGAAGATCTTCTCCGGAGGAGCGGTCAGAATGGCAGATTTGGATGGCAACCCGTTCAAGGAACCAGTCAACCTCAGCAAGCTCAGACGCTACTATGACTAGACTCCCCTCTCTAAAAAAAAAAAAAAAAAAAAAAAAAAAAAAAAATTATTACTACGCAAAAAGAAGCCCGATAGACTGAAAACCCGCAAAGGGCGGTCTATGCAAAATAAGGGTGCGTACAAAGCTCGCTAGATCGAAAACCCGCAAGGGCGGTCTAGGCAAAAGTTAGAGCATTCCCCCTTCTATCTTCCCTTTCTCTAAAATCATTCTAGTCCGACTGGAGTGAACTACGGTGACCTGAGCCCCTTAGTCCTATTTGTAAAAGGGGAACGTAGGCAGCCTTTCAAAAGGTGCGGTCTAAAAAAACAAATAAACATCCAAATCTTGTCAAAGCAATAAAGATAGAAGTTGTATTTTTTCTGAAAGCAAAAACTTTTATTTCCATAGTCATTGCATGTTAACACTTATTTGATGAGTCTAAGCTTGACATACTTTTTGAATAAATAACCTATTCTGAAATTGAAACTAAAACAAAAGTAAACTAAATTAAACTAATGTGTCTGCACGACTATGGAGAGACGCTCGGGATTACTCCTTAGTGCCATTTGTGCCCTCGGTCTCTTTCTTCTTGCTTTGCCCACGGCGAACTTTCTTCTTGCTAGGATTCTCACAAAATCTTCTTTCGAACTCGCTAACACCTTTAGCCTTGCCATTAGGAGCCTCTTCGCCCTTCCTCTTCTTTGACGCCCCCACTTCTTCTCCGCCTCCGTTAGCCACGCTCTTACTCATCTTCCTCTCATAAGCCTCAGCCTCCTTAATTCTCAATGAAAAACTTGGAGCACAGGATCCCAAAATAGTGCCCCTTAGGGTCTCTAGAGTCTGCTCCGCATGCCCAAGTCTCCCCATATACCAATCCAAATACTCGCGTGGCAGGAAGGTGTTGCTAGAGCGTGTGAGGAAGGTCCTACGACTAAAGCCGGCCTCGCCCCACATCTGAGAAAGAAGGACTGAGGCACTATCATCCAACTGAAGTACCCCAAAAGGAAAATCATCTCTCTCCTCGTCCCAACCCTCCGGGATGGTCTGCACCAAACCATACTGACGAAGCACTCTAGAGGGATAGTAAAAGGTAGTCCCAGAAAGGGTCGGAACTTTGATCATGTGAAGTCCCACTTGTTTCTCCCTCACAGAGTGAATGTGCCAATGGGGCACCACCCACTGAATGTCGTCAGTCACCATTTCCGCCAAATACTTTTCCCAACCTTTGAGAGTCATGCCCTCAAACCGCTCCGCCATGCCTCTAATGCGGTGCATCCATGGGGCCACCTTCAGAGAAGCCCCGGTTTATTCACTCGAAGCCTCTCTTGCAACCACATGGTCAAAAGCCTATCACTACCACAAGGCATCCCACCATAAGCCGCGAGATGAGGAATCCCACAGAGCATCTCCCCAAGAATGGCCGGTACAATGTCATAACCTAAACGAGCCGAATTCACCATGCCCAAACACCCCTCACTAGCAAATCCAACCTCAGAAGGGAAAAGAATAGAGGCAAACAGACATAGCGCAAGATGGTCCAAGGAACGGTCAGAGGCCACATCCATGTGTATAAAGTGTTGTGGCATCCAAGAAAGGTCGACATAACCGCCCCTAGCATACCTATCAAAGTCATCCGCAGGCGCGCCAAAGGTCATCAACTTGTCCCTCAAGCAAACGAAGTCAAAGGGCAAGGCAACTTTACCCTTCCCTTCGTAGCCACATAATGCCGCGATGTCCTCATAAGTGGGTGTTATCTCGTTGAATGAAAAGTTGAAGACATGGAGGGTATCATTCCAAAATCTCCCACAGGCTTGCAAGAGGTTGGTATTGGAGTTCATGTGCAAAAGTGACCAAAGACACTTTATCCCATACCGTTCATCAAGTTTCCTACGACTAGAACCAGGAAGTTTGGCAACCCACTTCTCCAAAGAGGTTATAAAGACCTTTTTCTCAAGACTTGTGATCCTAGCCTCTTGATCCATGGCAAAGAGCAAGCAAATTGGTTAAAAGGAACTCAAAAAAAACTGCTCAAAAGGTTGCTGGTACGTTTTTGTGGCTGCAAAGGGTTCATTAAATAGGGTACGGACTCCCACTCTTGCCAGGAAAAGGAAAGCCGGAGGCGGCGCAGGATATGGTCACGCGGCCAACATTGCCCCTGGCCCCGCGGCCGATATTGTCCTTGGCCAGGCAGCCAACTTCGTCCTAGGCCACGCGGCCAACATTGCTCCGGATCTTGCCATGGCCAGGCGGCCAACATTGCTCTGGGCCTCGCCATGGCCATGCGGCCAACATTGCTCCATGCAGAAATCCAATTTGTTTCTTCCCACTCCGTGACGGATCCATGCAACTACGTACCTGCCCCGTCCCGTGGCTCATGCATTGTATAAAATTAGGAACATTTGTAAAATAACTAGTTTGCACAAGTAGGCTCCCACAATAAAATTGCATTTTAGAACATAATATACATACATCTGTTCTATACATACATATCCCTCTGCTCTCTACTAGCTAACAGTGTAGGAAATAAAGATGGAAAGATGGGCCCCGCCTAGTCAGAATCCTCCTCCGTGGTGTCTCCACGCCGCGCTAAAGCCCGAGAGCTACCGGCACCCGAACTCCGTCCCCGGACCGCTCGACCACCAACGTGAGAAGAGCCCGCGCCGTTCGGAGACCGCTCACGACGCTGGGGTGACGCAACGTCGTCCCTCTGACAAGTACATGAATGGTACGCCTCCCTCAGTAAGCGCATCAACACGTTCTCCCGCCGAGCTGAACGGATATATGCCTCCCGAGTCACCTGAAAGGGAAGCCAAGGCAAATGATTACAATGCAGAAAGAAATAGGTGTGTGCAAACATGACTAATATAAAGCACAAAGCCGTACCCCAGCGTCGGGCGGAGGAATGAATGTCTCCTCAACGAGATCTGCATCAGTCGGCTCCAAGCTAAGCTCCACCTCCCGGCCGCCCCTCATCACTCTCACGCTACTCGAGCGAAGGGGCATATCAACCAAAGGCCTACTCCTACCAACATAACGGGCCGAGCTCGATCCCTCTCCCGATAACATCCTAGCCCGAACCTGAGGGCTGATCAGCCGTGTCCGTACGTAGCCGGCATAGTCATCACTCCCTCTGTAATGCTCTGCCGGAGTGGGAGCCAAGAAAGTCGCCAACCTCGCGGGACGGAGCATATCCCGAGGAGGGTCATAAGGAGCCCACGGTAACGCACCAGCCCTGTGCTGACGAACCACCCTCTCTCCAAGATACATGGCCTCCCCGGTGAGACCCACAAGCAGAACCCTAGAAGCGGTCAAATCCACTACATAGGGACCCACCGAAGCCTCATTGGCCGGGCTCCATGGGTAAAATCTAACCCCGATGGGCTCAGACATCGCGAACACCCTCCTCAGATCAGCAGCATCCACTGTCTTCCTGTCCCGGTTTCTGCGGGGAGGAGCCCTGTTGCCCTTGCACCAGTACGACATGATGGGAACAACCTTGTTAGCACTCATCACCAACTGAAAAGGGGCGACACCGAAGACCTCGTACACCCAAGCCTGTGCATATAATGAGAGAGACATTTCAGACCAAAAGATAGAACAAAGATCTCAACAAATGAAAAGAAGGGTAGTCAAGAGCGTACCTCAAAGGCGAACTGGAACCCGTCAAAGGCCGACGAGCTAGCCCTCGAGCAATGGTCCAAAGCCCGGTAAATCTCAGCCAAACCAGCTCCACCCCAAGAAATCCCACCGACTAAGTCCAAGTCCACAAGAGCCCCTAGCAGTGAGTACCGGCAGACAGTAGCCCCACTGGGAAACAAAATCTCTGAAAAGCTGTACCATAAGAACAGCCGGACCAAGCAATCCAAATCATATTCCCCCCTACTAAAGGCTTCAATAGCCACCTCCACCAAGCGGTTCACCTTCCCGGCCTCCACTCCATAACCCTTGACACCTCCTCCCAGGTCGGTGTCGACTCCCAGCAGAGCCTGTCTATAGTCCCGCCGCTCCGCCAAGCTCTCATCAAAAGGCAAAGGGGTACCAGTAAACCTCAACCCTGTGATGGCCGCGAAATCCGTCGGCGTGATGGTAATCTCTCCCCAACTGAAGTGGAAGGTATGGGTGGTATCCCACCAGAACTCCCGGCACACCTCTATCACCGCTGCCACCTTCAGGGTAGCCCCGACCATGCGGACACTGTCAAAGAATGGGCCAAAGCCCATAGCCTCGATCCGAGCACGCAAACCGCCCGGTCCCTCCGGCAGGGACGCCCACAGTTTGCCCACAGTCACTGTGGACCCACGAGCCTTGATCCTCTGCAGGTAAACACAGCACAGGTATGTTACCATTCTAGCAATTTACAATTCCAGCAATTTAAATTCTAGCATTCCATTATTCTAGCATTTCATATTATGTGCATAAAACATACAAATGTGCGAGAAGGAGAGGAATGAAAATTCGAAATTTACCTCTCGCGTCTCCGGAAGCCCCATCGACCAATGACGCTCAGAGTCGATGTAAAAATCGTAATCTTGGTCGAACGTGGACCGCAGCAGATTATCGCGATAATTCCGAGTCGCGGCTCGTGGTCTCAAACCGCCCCGTGGAATCAAGGGCGCCGCTTCAAAGCCCGCTCTGGGTCAGCCCCTACATTTCCTCCGCCCTGAGCATTACCGTGCCCCTCTCCTTGTTGCTCTTGTTGTGGAAGCATATACCCACCTTGGCCCGGGAAATCCCTAAATAACGCCTCATTGATCCAATCCGCCATAGCTTCAAGAGATATGTGAAATGAAGTCTCCAAGATTATCAAAATCCAAACTTTCTCTCTCTAAAAACCCAATTTTCTCTCTATAACTCGCTAACAATGGAGGAAGGGAGAAGAAGAAGAAGAAAAGAAGAAGGAGAGGGAAGGTGTCTGGTGATGTGACCAAGGAGTCAGCCCGTCGGCATCCTTGGCCACGCGGCCACTTTTGCCCTTACAACCCCAGCCGTCAGATCAGTGATCCGCGTGAAGGAGATCTGACCACTCAGCCACGTGGCCACTATTGCAATTTAGTGTGTTTGGCCACGCGGCCAACCTTGTCCCTTCAGATAAAATTCCACTTTTGTCCCTGATCTTTTCCCTTTAATTCATCTTAAATGCCCTTAGCACAATTTTGACTGATATTCGTTACCTTTGGGTGCGGAAAGCCCCTTAAAATTTCTATTCTTCACCGAATATTTGCTTAGGATTCGTATGGTTGTAGAGACTTCGGCGCCTCTATGACATACCATCCTAGATCAATCGTAATTGGCAGAAGCCTCGGCGTTTCTGTTTGCGAGAGACCCAGCATCTATTTTAGGATTCGTATGGTTGTAGAGACTTCGGCGCCTCTATGACATACGTATCCTTGATCAATCGTGATTGGCAGAAGCCTCGGCGTTTCTGTTTGCGAGAGATCCAGCATTTATTATTAGGATTTGCATGATCGTAGAGACTTCGGCGCCTCTATGACATACCGTCCTAGATCAATCGTAATTGGTAGAAGCCTCGGCGTTTCTGTTAGAGAGATCATAGAGACTTCGGCACCTCTATGACATACGTATCCTTGATCGATCGTGTGGTGGCAGAAGCCTCGGCGTTTTCTGTTCGCGAGAGATCCGACATCTATTACTTTAGCGCAATCGGCAGGAACCCTGGCGATCCTGATTGCGTTTACCATTCCATCTTGGGATTATTTAGACAACGTAGTCTTCATTTTTCCAAATAACTTCATTGCTTACAAATGTTCGTTCTTCATTCAGGATAGTGCCCGTAGGTTTATTATCCCCTAGCAGAAGTCCGATGGCTCGTCTTTCCCTAATATCTCTGAACTACGACCGGCTTGATTCCTCGGAGGATACGTAGGAAACCTAAAAAGGTCCAGCCACCCGACCGACGCGGTCATCTCTCATCCCCAGCAGGTGCATTTCCCCAGCAGAAGACTTTGTTCCCCATCAGAGGACAGTCATTCCCAATTTCCATCAGATTTGAACTACGTTTGGCTTGATTCCCCCGCGGATAAGTAGGTCGCCTGTCAAGGTTCAGCCGTTCCCTTACCTTTCATCTGTTTTGAAACTCATGTTTCAGACGGATCCTTCTTTTATCGTCGACCCCACATTGCCTTGCAAGAAGCGTCGCCGAGGGGCTACTGTTAGTACCCGACCTGAAAATGAGTTTTATTAGGACTTTCCCAAAAATACAAGGACTTTATAGGAATTAGAAACCTTGCAAAGACTTGTCCCGGATTCCCAAAATATCTCATTTATGACAAAATCTATCAAAATAGGTAACAAATGGTTTCCTTAAAACCATGCAGAAACCCTAGCTTAAAAATCAAGTCAGCCGGCATCCTTGGCCACGCGGCCAACCTTGCTCCGCGTTGATCTTGGCCACGCGGCCACTATTGTCACCGGCTTCAACCATGGCCAGGCGGCCAACCTTGCTCCGGATGATCTGGACCATCAGATCTTCCCTCAGTTACTATATAAAACCAATCCATGCTATTGTTTTAGGGCCGATTTTGAGAGCTCTAAGTCCGAGTTTTGGAGTTCTTAAACACTATTTTGCTCTCTAATTAGCATTCAAACACTCAAGAAGATCCAAGGTTTATTTCTTGCCAACATAGGTAAGTTTTCTAACTTTTTCTTCGTGTTCTTGCATTATTTTTAATGTAGATCTTCTTATATTCATGTTCGCACATGTTTATTCATAGTTTCTTCATATTCTTTGCATGCTCATTCATATGTTCATAATATGTTCTTCGCATGTTCTTCGTGTTCATAGATTAAAACCTTATTTATGCTATATTTAGGGTTGCGATCTTCATAATTACATGTTATTTCATAGCCGATGATGATCGAGGGTTCATCAACCCGAGGATGATCTAGGAACTACTTCTAAACCCTAATCTTTAGGTAATTCCCCCTCATTATGCATGATCCCGATTCTTCTGCCTATTCTAATTCTCTGCGAACTACGCTGACCTGAGCTTCTCACATTGAGAGGAACGTAGGCAATCTTCGGATCCGGTCTAAATCACTAACACACTAATACACATTCATCATGATAGAAAGACCGATCAATTCGGGCAATAGGAGTGATAACGTCAATATTCTTCTCTTGTTGTAATTTGACCCCCGAACCCACTAAAAATGCTTTTTCAATGTTTTGGCTTTAATTAAAACGGCGTGGCGACTCTCATAATTTTAATGTCGTTAAGAATATTCCTTTTGTAAAAAAAAATAATCACAAGATACTTCCCATGCGTCGCTTCATCGGAAAGGGGTATTCAAAA